>VDFB02353493.1:185917514-186117564 GCA_007258455.2 Sequoia sempervirens | reverse complement strand
TTCCTTTTCCATTGGTTTAGGATCCTATGGGAAACAAGCTCCCGATTTTTAAAAATTGGGATCCTATTTCGTGTCAGGCTCGGGATCCCGAAGCTGAACGGGGTCCCGATTTTTAAAAATCGGGATCCCGTTTATTAAAATTGGGATCCTGTTTTGTCAAAGCCGATTTCAATTTTTTGGTTAAGGAAAAAACTTCCACGTTTCGTGGACTCAACTTTGTGCACTTACCCAACACTGTTAGTCAAGAAAGAATTGGAGAAATTACTAGATGCTGGTTTTATCAGACCCATCGACTATTATGATTGGATCTCCAACATAGTGCTTGTCGCTAAACCTAACAGAGACATTAGGATTTGCACAAAATTTTGAGACCTCAACAAAGCCTGTCTAAAAGATGACTTCCCATTGCCCAATATCAACATGTTGGTCGACCTCACTACAGGACATACGATGATTTCCCTCATGGATGGCTTCTCTGGCTACAATCATATTCAAATTGCACCCGAAGATCAGCACAAGACCACTTTTACAACACCTTGGGGTACCTTTTACTACAATGTTATGCCCTTTGGTCTTAAGAACGCGGGGGCAACATATCAACGAGCAACGACTGTTATCTTCCATGACCTCATCCACATTATCCTGGAAGATTATGTTGATGAATTGTTGGGAAAGTCTAGAACCAGAGTAGAGCACCTTGCCATTTTGAAAAAGATCTTTGAGCGGTTGGAACAATACAAGCTAAGATTGAATCCAAAAAAGTGTGTGTTTGGCGTCACGTTAGGGAAATTGTTGGGATTCATAGTCTCTTGAAGAGGCATCGAGGTTGACCCTGCCAAAGTAAAAGCTATCATGGATATGCCTCCACCTTGAAACCTAAAACAATTACGAAGCGTTCAAGGAAAACTACAATCTACTCATCGGTTTATAGCCCAACTTGCAGATAAATGTTAGTTATTCACCCACCTTCTGAAGAAAGAAACCACCTTCAAATGGAATCAATAGTGTCAATTGGGTTTTGATAAGATCAAAGAGTACTTGCCCCATATGCCAATCCTGATGCCACCTATTCCAGGGAAACCCCTCTTGCTATACATCTCTGCCACTACAGTCGCACTGGGGGCATTATTGGCACAACATGATGAGTCCACAAAAGAACGAGCAATCTAATACATTAGCCAAACATTGGTCAGTTATGAATTGAATTATTCACCAATGGAGAAACCCTGCCTCATAGTGGTCTCTAGTACACAAAAATTCAAACATTATATGCTCAACCATCCTATCAAACTAATAGCAAAAAATGATCCACTAAAATACTTCTTGTCTAGAACCACCTTAACTGGTCGCATGGCTAAGTGGGTCATGCTCCTGAGTGAATTTGACATAAAGCATGTGGATCAAAAATCCATAAAAGGACAAGTTATAGCTGATCAGTTGGCCGATGCACCCTTAGTAGATGATTACCCTTTGGTCACCGAATTTCCAGATGAAGAAGTCTTTGTAGTAGCAGAAGCACCCACCTAGACATTTTACTTCGATGGATCCTACACTCATAAAGGATTGGGGGCAAGAATTCTATTTGTTACCCCTCAAGGCGATTACATCCCGAAGTCATTTAGATTGGAATTCTTGTGCACCAACAATATAGCTGAGTATGAAGCCCTTCTCATAGGCCTTAGAATTGCAAAAAAGTGGCACATAACTCACCTAAGAGTCTTTGGAGATTCCTTGTTGGTCATGAAATAGGTTAATGATGAGTTCCTGACAAAGGATGACAAGTTGCTACCCTACAAACTCATGGTGGAGAACTTCAAGAAGTATTTCACTTCCATACAATTTGATCAGATTCCCAGGGTACAGAACAAAGTTGCTAATGCCATGGCTACTATTGGTTCCTTAATCGACATGCCGAAGGATCGAACAGAATGCGAGTTCCTCTTTGAACAACTCTTAATCCCAACATATGACATCCCTGACATTGAAATGGTGTGTGACATCGTGGGTTTCACTTCCCCTTGGTATCAAGACATCTATGCTTACCTACATAATAACATTCTACCCCCAGGCCTTACACGAAACCAACACAAATCCTTTATCCAATGCTCATCCCGATACGTCATCGTTGGTGATACACTTTATCGTTGTGGGTATGATGGAAACCTCCTCAAGTGTCTCGATGAGACTGAAGCCCATATCGCACTAACGGAAGTACACAGTGGTGTTTGTGGGGCCCATTCAAATGGTATAACCTTGGCTAAAAGGATTCTTCAAGCTGGATATTATTGGCCAACACTGGAACATGATGCCTATGAGTTTGTGAAGAAATTCCTCCCATGTCAGCAACATGCAAATCTGATTCACGCCTTGGCACAGGACCTCCAGCCCCTTCTCACACCATGGCCCTTCTCTCAGTGTGGTTTTGACTTGATCAGCAAGATATACCCACCGTCCTCTGATGGCCACACCTTCATTATTACCGCTACTGAGTACTTCACCAAGTGGGTGGAAGCAATGCCACTCTCACAAATCACTGGTACTCAGATTTCAAAATTCATCCTCTACCATATTCTCTATAGATATGGTATCCCATCCACCATCCTCTCAGATAACAGAAATCCTTTTAAAAACTAGGCCATGTAACACCTTTGTGAAACCTTTCATATTCAACATCATTGGTCAACACCTTACTACCCCCAAGGTAATGGTCAGGCAGAAGCTACCAACAAAACTCTGATCCAAATTCTCAAAAAGGTTGTCAATAACACTAGTCGAGATTGGCACCTCCACGTTTAACACTAGTCGAGATTGGCACCTCCACGTTCATCTCACCCTCTAGGCATATCGCACTTCCATTCGTATCCCTACCGGTGCCACCCCATATTCCATCGTATATGCTACTGAGGCCATCTTGCCGATCGAAGTTGAGATTCCATCACTGAGAATTTCTCTGAAGAACCTTATCAGTGAGGAAGACACCCACATTGCAAGGCTTTCCCAACTTGAACTACTTGATGAAAGACGGATCAAAGCTTATGATCACCTTCAAGCTTATCAAAATAATCTCAAACGCAACTACAACAAGAAGGTTTTCCCTCGTCAATTCAATGTTGGTGACCTTTTCCTTAAAGAGAACTAGCGCACCCAGCAAGACTGAGATAAGAAAGGAAAGTTTGAAGAAAACTAGTTGGGTCCCTATATCATCACCACAAAGTATGGATCTGGGGCATACAAACTCACCACCCTTGAAGGAGAGCCCTTGGAAGAGCCTATTAACATCATGAATTTGAAAAGGTTTTATACCTAAGTCTGCTTGGTGGCCCTATCTGCACAAAAATCCAAAAAAAAAAAGTAAAAATTATCAAAAAATACAAAAAGAAAAATCAACAAAATCCAAAAAAAATAGTAAAGAGAAATAAATTTGTCCTATGGTGAAAACCACCCTTGGTGGTACCTTGGATAAGTACGGGTGGTGAAAACTTGGTCACAGGTGCCACTTGTAACAGGCTTAATCATTATCTACCTTGCGTCCTAGTTACTTTATGACTTCATCCATCTTATCCTAACATCCCCTCCCATCCCATCCTTGGCTGCTTGATATATATTTTGATTGAGCATTGGACAATCCACATTGGCTATCTGTCATCCCGAACTTTTCTTTATCCTAATCTAAGCTTGTGTCATTTTTTTTTCGTTGGTTAGTTTGTGTCATCATCTAGGGTCATCCATCGTGTCGGTCTCCATCTAGGCTTCATCCTGTCATGTCGGTCTTCTTATCCTCTATCAAACTACGTTGCCCCTATGACTTCACGTAGGAAAGGCTAATCATTTGATATGCCCCCGAGGCATTTCGACCATCCCATTGGTGGTTGTCCATCATCTGTCTCCATCATCCCTTTTTCTCTTTTATCCATAGTTGGTTTTTGTTTATATTTTCCAAACTACATTGCCCCTACGCTTCCACGTAGGCAAGGTCAATCTGTTGATCCACCCCTGGGGCTTTGTTTTGTCATCGTCTCATCGGTCTCTATTGGTCCTCTTTTTGCTTTTATCCATGGTCTTTTCTTGAGCTACAAGGGCTCTGTGCTTTCACGTAGGCAAGGCTAATCTTTGATCAACCCCTGAGCCCCTAGGTCGTTAGGGTGTGTCAGTCTTGTGTCAATCTTGTGTCGGTCTTCTGTCTTGTCTCTTGTGCCATGTTGTCAAGAGTGCCCTTATCTAGCTGGTTCTTCACAAACAAGATCCTCGCATGTCAGAAGGTTTGGTTAATGACAAAAATCTTGCGTCATCTGGGTCATCTTAGTTTAGTATCCACCATTGGTCTCAAAGGGATGCATCCTTCCTAACAGACCTCATCAATCCCATCCACCCTTGTGATCCTATGGGAAAGGATGTTTGAATTTGATTATGATCTTTTAATGCTTTTGGATTTTGTTTTTTGTTTGAGATCCCTATTACAACTAGTCAAGGTCGCCATAATCTATCATATCATTATGTGTTTTGATTAGTTAACATTGGGGAATATCTTGATCTTTTATTGTTGTTGTCGGCTGGGTTGTCCCATGTGGTACCCATCAAGATCCCTAGGGTCTTTTGTTACACTGGGACATCCCTTTGTGCTTATGGTTATCCCAATACCTAGCTCGACCAAAGTATTTGTCACTTTGGGGTGTTGGGATAACCTTGTTTGTTGTGTTTGTTTTGTGCATTGGATTCTAACTTTCCTTGGTTTTATGTACCATGGTAGCTGGTGTCTTATGCTATAGCAAAAATCAATGTTCCAAAGATGGAAAATTGCATTCATGATTGCATTTCATTTCATTGCATGTATCCTTCATCCATTCTTGTTCCTACCCATGACTTGTGATTTTGGTTGTGAAAACTTTGATTCTTTTCCACTTTTTCTCTCCTCAGGATACTAATGGTTCTTGATAGGTGCAATATCACACCCACACTATGCCTATCATCTACCCACATTCCCATGCAAGTCCTTATTGACACTTATGTTTTCATTGCATTTCATAGAAGAGTCCATTTTCCATTCATATTGCATGTTACATCATAAATCTATTATATTTCATCCCATATGCATAATAGGTTGATTAGATTGGGCATCTTAGGTTCATTTTAATCCATACATTTCCATATTAACATTTACACATTACATGCATCGCCACCTGCAAAATACATTGTTAGGTCCATAATAATTACATATCATACCAAAAATTCATCCCATCCTGCATCATGAACATTAGACATCACTCGTACATCATATACACAATGACACCAACATAAATAAATCATCATCAACATCATGCATACTCAAATCATCCACATAAGTATAAATCATCATACACATGTGCATACATTGCATGATCCATCATAAGAGCATAAAAAAATATTCATATGCATAATCAAATCATCCACATAAGCATAACTCATCATACACATGTGCATACATTACATGATCCATCATAAGAGAATAAAAGCATATTCATATTCATAACATAAATCATCCATCACATAGACATAATGAATAGTGTCAATAAGGGCTATCAAGTCGCATATCATAGTCAAAATAATACAATGTTCATCTCATCATAATGTCTAAAACATAATCAAAATGCATATCCATCGTATATATCATAAAATAAGGTACAAATCCAAGGATGTAGATCCATCGATATGTACTAAGTCTCCATCCTGTACCTATCAAAAACCTGTATCCTGTCACCTCCTCTCTGCCTGCTCTACTATGAGCTGCCCACGTATGATCTTTGAGGAGAGGGAGTCCCCTGATAATCACATGAAGGAGTCCCCTGATAACCACCATAGCGAGGAGGATTCAGTTGAAAGTCGCTATACCCTTTGGTACATGTCCCTAATGATTGGGATGGTGCCGACATCTGAGGTACTTGCCTGACATAGCGCATTGTGCGCTGCACCAGATCTAGAACTACCTACTCATAAGAACACCTCCAGTAGGTTGCCTCATGCATATAGTCATCTATCTGCCCAACCTGATATCTAGTGACATTCCACTCATGCATGTATCTATCTCGATCCCTGCTAATAGCTCTCCACTCTTGCTCCCATGGCTCCTATGCCACCCTTAACTATTGTACCTACTTTGCGGCCCTGTCCCTCTCAGCCTATGCAGCCTGTAGTTGTGCCTGCAATCCCTGCATGTTTGCTCCTGCCTCACCACCCTCAACTTGTACTGCCTGCACCTGAGCCACTGTTGCATCCCTTTCTCCCTACAGTATCTGCATCCGCACCTCTACGACATCTCTCTCCCTCTGCGCGGCCTGTGCCCAAGCCACCACTGCATCCCTATCTCTCTGTAGTGCCTATAGTCTCAACTCTGCTAAATCGCACTCTCTCCAAAGAGCTGGTACCCATGACACTGCCTCATCTCTCTCTCTGAAGAGACTGTACCTGTGCCTCTGCCACCTCTCACTCACTTTGTAACACCTGAACTTGTGCCTAAGCTACATCCCTCTCTGCCTCCAAGGCCTGTGCATGTGCCTGCACTACGTCTCTCTATGCATGCATCACGCGTACTTGAGCCCTCATCTCCTCCTCTCTCCTCTACATAAACTCCCTATCTCCAACTATTTTCTCTAAACAATACACTCTGTCCTGGAGCTCATCTTGCTCCCACCGCAGATTTTCTCTCTCTCCCTAGCCGCTCTACCTACCTCCGCAAATCCTCCACATCTCTCACTGTCTCCACCCCAATTTCTACAAGCCCCTGCCCTATCACTGTTCCTGCATCTTCTTGTCCCCTAGCTTGTCGTACTGCCTCCTCTGCCACTAGACGGTCTCTCTCCCATCTTGCTACCTCTCCATCCTCATGCTCCCTGGCAACCTCTGCCCTCAATATATCTATCTCTGCACGTAGATCAATCACCTCATCTTGTGCCTCATCTCTCTCTCTTAGTAGACTCCTCTCTATCTCCGTCACTGTCATGGAAAGCTTTGAGTAATCCCTCTTGCTCTTGACAAGTTGTGCCTGTAGCTCACTCACCTATGCCTCTAATTTACTCTGCTTTGCCTCCGACTACCATAGATGTTGCTCGCTAAGCCGCAACCTCTCCAAGGCTCCTCCCAGTAACACTATTGGATCCTCTCTTGTAGGTGGTACCATGGATACTGGTGGGACATCATGAACCTCCATGTCCACCTCCATCGCCTATGGCTCCTCCCACTCATCCTCTCCCTCCACCCCTACCTCATCCACATCAATCACCACCTGGGATCTCCTCCTCCTCCTCCCTGGCATCCTCTCCTGCTCTCCAACAACCTTGGCCTCCTCCTGTCTCTGTCTCTGTTGACCCCCTGCGGCTACACTAGCCTCTTGTCTCCTCTCCCTTTGTGCCTCCTGTCTCTATCTTTGTTGGCCTCCCGCGGCTATGCTAGCCTCCTGTCCCCTATCCTATTGGTCCACGATCCTTGCCTCATCTCCTCAGACTCTCCACCGCTATCTCCTCATCCTGGCCACTCTCGTCAGTTGCCCTGCTGCTTTGGCCACCCCTTGTCCTCCTCTCTACTGTCCTCTCTATTATCCTCACGAAAATTATATACCCCTCTTCGCTTCCATTCGTCTCTCATCCTTTGATCCAAACCCTAATGCCTCCTCAATCGACACCATTGGAGTAATCCATTGTGGCGGATGTCACCAAAACCACTGGACATGTCGATTTGTCATCCCTATATCTCTCTTCCCAACTCTCCTACTTGGATATGACACTAACTGTAATATCTCCCACTCCCTTGTAGCCTCAGGATCAATCTCATCCCCCCATGGCTGCTCTCGTGTAATCCACCGGAACATCTCTCGACCCTATGGAATATCTTGCCTCACCCCAAACTGCCTCATCACCCAGTCTGATCTATGTAACTCAACTATGCGGGGATATTTCCCAATGATATAGCACCGGGTGCAAAAATAATCCTTGTGCCTAACCTCCTCATCCCTCCACTCCCTGAATTGTTGCAGTATGTACGGTCGTCAAACTATCGTCTCCATCGACAACTCATCAAATAGTCTCCTCCATGCATCCAAGTCTTTGAATCCCTCATAGCGCAATATTGCCCTAGCCTCTGTACCCCACCCCCAGGCTACTAGTGCTTTGTCATCCTCCTCCACTCCTCTCACCACGATCGGCCTGACAATCCTGATATGCTCCCAGGTCCATACTTGTAGCAATGTGATGTGTATCACACTCAGTACCTCCCAATAACATATCACATGCATATCCCTGCAAAGTTGTGCTAACAAATAGGTCCCCCATGCAAACTGGCCCTCTTGGCCCTCGATAATGTGTCGAATCACCTCCACAAACCTGAGATGTAGAAACTGACCACTCCTGTCTGGAATCAGGATCTCGCTGATCAATCTTGCTAGGTATAGTGACAATGTTGGTACTCTATAGGCGAGAAACCTATCCACATCCAGCTATTGCTGCTGAATCGATAGCTAATCTCCACCGAACACGACCCTCATGGACTCATCCAGTGCCTCCCCCTCCACCCTGCACTCGCTGACCAGGAGCCCTGCTATGGGGAGCTTCAAAATCCTCCAAACATCCTCTAAGGTCACAGTCATCTCCCTTGTGAAATGTCGATGTAGCTAAATCCTAACACTCTATCAACGCTGTCAACATGGCCCTGTGGGCCTTAATAGTTGGGTATGATAACATATGAAATAGTCCTACCTCTACTAGTGCATGGTGATCTGTGTCATTCATGGTCGCTATACACCTCTTCAGTACCTCAGACTGCCTCTCACGCATCTGCAAATTGTCAAAGTCCTGCATTCATATCACGCAAACCATGTCAGTCCCTCTCTCTCATTTTCTATTTTTCCCTAGTTCTTTCTCCAGCCCCAATTTCTCTTTCCCGTCTTTGTCCCCCCTCCCTTTTTCATATTTGTCCCGTCTCCCCTTTCTTTTCCTTTTTCCTCCACTTCTCAGCCCTGCCTGAATGCGGGCGGACCCGCCCCCCGGCAATGGGCAGACCTGCCCCGCCTGGGGTGGATCCGCCCCTAGCTATCGACAGACCCACTTGGCCTGGGGTGGACCCGCCTTGGCGAATCTGCCATTCAAAGGCAAGTATGCCCCTTTGCGGGTGCCCATCTGCCTTTTCCTGCCCTTTGCCCTTGGGAAAAATTGCCCTCTACTGGGGCATGTTCATCCCCTCCCATCTGCCCATTTCCTCTCATAATTGATCTACCCACCCCTTCGGCGACATCTCATTTTCACCGACTACCCATTTTTCTAACCTATCCCCCCACACAAACCCATATTTTCAAATTTTACCAAACTCAAACAAAATGATAAAAATCACAAAGTTGGGTTTGGGGCTAACCTGGCGTGGGATGGCGCACTCACTGTAGAATTGCCACACCTCATTCGCTCGGTGGATGATATCGGTGTCATAGTCTTCCGGCATCGTGCCCTTTTGTCCTCTCCCTCTCTTCTCCTTCCTCTCTTCCTCAACTGACAGCTGTTCAATTGAGGAGAGGTAATTCCTAAAATTACCTTATATAAATTTCCCTCATTTTGACCTTTTTAAATGAAGGGTATTTTTTACCCTTTATTTAAAAAATTCTTCCTCCAACTAATTCCTTCCATCCTCTATTTTCCCGGGGCCACCATTTGCAAACTATGCATTCGTTTGACTTCGTTCAAACACCAATCTTCTCAGTTTTTTGTGCTCTTTCCAATGACATATACCACTTGGTACTTTCGAGAAGTCACCTGGGACCCATTTTCCTTCCCCATCTGCCTTCTCGAGGGGGCATACTCTACCATTCTCTTCCATTCCTCCATCATGGGCCTTCTCTTGCGAGACTGGGGCATCTCCTTTCATTTCCCTCTGTTTGGGCAGCTCACACAACCTCTCCCATGCTGGGGCATCTCTTTTTTGGTCGCTTCTTCTATAGAGTCATCTGCATTTTATTTTCTTCGAAACCCTATTATTCCAACAACATTTTGAAGAGGGGTAAAATGTAGACATCCAAATTTGACCACTTCCATATGGTCAAACTCATCTCCTTATTCATCCCTTTACTTATCTATTTCATCCTCTTCGCCAATATTAATTAAATCATTCATTTAATTAATATTTCATCATTTGTACAAGGTTCATAAAGTATTTAATTCAATAATTAAATACTTTTACCTTTTATTTCTTTCCTCTCTAAATTAAATAAATACATCACTTTATTTAATTTAGTCTTGTGACCTCTTTGAATTTAGGCCAATTTTTAATTCCTTTTTTTCTCTCTCATTGTCACATCCTCCATAACCCTCTTCTAATCATGATTAATTTAATTAATTCATGATTAGGATGTGCACACCTTAATCAAGATTAATGTCACATCCTCCAACATTTGCCACTTGATTTTAATCTTTCCTTAATCCTCCTAATCATGTGTTTGCACAACCTTAATCAAAGTCATTAGCCACATTTAACATGCCTTTTTAGTCAACATTTTCATTTGTCTTTCTTAGCATTGACCCTCTTTCCCATGTGAATTTAAAATTCACATTTATTCCTCCTATAATCTCCTTTTTCCATTCATCTTCTAGAATCTTTTGACTTGTCACATCAAGTCACATGTGGACAAGTGCTTCCCTTTTTGGAACCTTGTCTTGTCCATAAGATTCTTCCAAGCATGTGAATTTTTAATTCACATT
This sequence comes from Sequoia sempervirens, assembly GCA_007258455.2. Classification (NCBI taxonomy): domain Eukaryota; kingdom Viridiplantae; phylum Streptophyta; class Pinopsida; order Cupressales; family Cupressaceae; genus Sequoia; species Sequoia sempervirens. Next base: position 186,106,858 of record VDFB02353493.1, on the reverse strand, counting down.
TATTTTTCCAATTACCTTCCCTTTTCCCATGGATAATTTTGAGGAATTCTAAAATTCCTTAAAAGTCACTTTCATACCCACTTGGAGACAAGAAGTTCCTTTTTGAGGAAATTTTCTCATCCCCAAGGTACTTGTCCTTCCTCCACATCATGAACTCTCCTCCCACCTCACCTACACATCATCACATCCTTGGCCACTTCACATTCCACATGTCAAGATGTGAGGGCTTGTGAGTCCTCAACTCACCATAGCCCTTCATCTTGACCTTGGTGGCTCAATTTCAACCATTGAATTCTCTAGAGAATTCAACTTCCTCTATTAATACCCCCATTTTCTCTCATTTAGGGAATTTTGCATTCCATAGCCATACTCTTACAATTTTGTCATTTGAAGCCACACTTAGCCATATTTTCACATTTTTCTTTCACCATAGCACTTGCATCCATTATCATCCATTTTTCAACCATCTTGCATCCTCACTCTCATTTTCCATCCAAGGAGCATACACAACATCGAAGACCAAAGGGCCAACCAAAGGAGCAACTTAGCAAGGTATAATCGTTTCATCCTCATTTGTTAAGTTAACATTTTTCCCAATCTTGAGGTGTTAGGTGTTTGTTTTTGTTTTTGCATATTTTTTGTTGCTACACGTTTTCTAACAAAGATTTTCACTTGGTCACAATAGGCATGCCATTATGTTGTTGAAATTACTCCAAGATTTAATGTTGGTGATACTGGACTACAAGGACATGTGCTTGAAATTTTATTATTATTGTAATACAATTGATTCATATTTTGATCAGGGAAAAATTTAGTGGCGAATCTTCGTCAATTAGTGAATTCTAGGAATCGGCCAAGTCGAAATTGGCAAATTTCTCGCACCTAACGAGGTGTCCAAATTGCCCAGATTTTATGAACTATAGGTCCAATGCATGTCCATTTGCTAATGAGTTTTTTATGAGGCATATTTAAGCAACAAATTACCCATTGTCAAACTACGAGTTTCAATTGGACCGACTAATATTTTCACTTGGAATCCTGAAAGCATTTAATAAAACACCTACATATTCACCAATACTATTAAAACAACATTGTATTAGGACCCATTTTGCCAATTAAAATTTACAAATAGTTGCTTGTGAAGACCCATTTCGCCAAGTAAAATTTATAAATAGTTGCTTATGAGGACCTATTTCACCAATAACATTAAAAAATAATTACATTTGAGGACACATTTCGCCTTGAAAATTACAATGTAACATTGTATAAGCACGTGGGATTCACCAAATTTTTAATATGCCATTTAAAAATTCGGCAGAATTCGCCAAATATGGAATCATGGATTGATATAAATACAATCGAAAGTGTCATTTATTCTTACACATTTTGTTTGGTTCTGAGGTTCTACTTCTCGATTCGGAAGTCAGCGAAAGCCAAAAACGTAGACTTAAAGGTGAGTGATCATTTCTTCATAGTGTTTTTAGTTATAATAATAAGTTTTCTTTATCTCTTTTCCATTCTTGCTTCAGTCTTAAAGATGATATTGAGTAGGGAATGGGATCTATATTATTATTCTTAGTCCTTAAACAAGAAGACATTTTTTCCAGTTTTTATTCGAAGTGAGAGATGAATATGTCGAGCTACTCGAGCAGTAAGGGTAAGGCTCCTGCCGCTCCTCAGGGTGGTGAAGAGACTCCTACCACTTCTCAGACTCCTTCCGCTCCTTAGGGTGGTAAGGCTCCTGCCGCTCCTTAGAATCCTGCCACTCCTTAGACTCCTTCCGCTCCTCAAGGTGGTGAAGAGACTGGGAGGCCATCAAAATGCCAAAAACTTAGATGTACCATAGAGTCTTATGTTGGAATTTCCAAAGCTTATGATCCATCTATTCAAGATGGAGCTACATCATCAACTCTTCCACCAAATATTGGTAGCATTCACAATACCTCACCGCCACCAGAAGGTCAAGTTGAGATTATCATTGATTTAAATCAAAATGTATCAAATCAAGTTGGCAATACCACAAAAGATGTTCCAAGGGATACCTTGGGCCTGGTTAGCCAAAATGAGATAATTGACTTGGACAAGGATGATCATGTTGGTAGCAAGAAAAGGAAAAATAAACCAAAAAGGGGGCACGAGTGAGAAATGACAAGGAATTTTCAACTTGGTTGGTTGTCAAAGTACCCATTCATTGAACCAGTGGGGAAAGAAAATGATATTAAAAATGAAACATTGGCCAGATGTATGATTTGTACTTGGAAATGTGGAAGAGACAAGATGTTGCAGCTAAAGATTGACACTATAGAAAAGTATATATGTAAAGTTTATGTAAAACAAATCATAGATAGAGAGGAAAAATCAATCGTACGATGGAAATCAAAGGAAGAATGTCTTCATGTTAGGTATGTCATGGATTATGAAGTGCATCACCAAAAAAATTTGAAGCTTGCTGCTTGTAAAGGTACACTTGAGGCTCAATTTTGGAAAAACAATGGAAGCAACAAGTCTATCAAAAACTGTTCAGATGAGTGTTTTTTTTCATATTTTTTCCAAAGGGTGTCCTATGACAGACTACCCAGAATATTTTGGTTTATTATCTTATTTAAATGTTCCTCACTATCCCTACTCACATTTGTCAATAAATGCTGGATAGGAATGGGAAAACTGTCTTGCTACAGTGGAAAAGGAAGATTTAAAGGATAAAGTAAAAGAGTTAAATTTCATTACATTATCTTTAGATGAAGTTATTGCGGTAGACAATACTTCTTGGGTCTGTATACATTTGTATACTATACAACAATATGTTCACCAAGCTCATCTTCTTTGTGTTCATAAAATGAAGAATAGTTCAACATCACAAAATATATTTGAACTAGTCAATAAATCTTTGAATGAAATTGCAGGTATGGATGAGTTGGCAATTGTGAAAAAGTTGGTGTGTGTAGGAGCTGATGGAGTTGCAGTGATGCAAGGTCAAAGGACCGGTGTTTGCACAAAGTTACAAACCACTTGTGCACCATACATGCTTGGAATTCACTGCATTCCCACATAATGAATTTAGCATTCAAAATTGTAAGCAAGTTTCCTATAGTATCAAAAGTCAAAAATCTAGTCTGCGAGATCCATGCATACTTCTGTCGAAGTCCTAAACGTTTCACAGAATTTTAAAATTTTGCTGAGGGAATAACACCAGGAAACAAGCTTCTCAAGGATGTCGATACCAGATGGATCTCCCTGCATGGACTAGCGCAACGAGTTCTTTTAGAATATCAATCCTTGATTGGAGTGATGTATGAAAATCATAGCACAATAGACAAAGCTCCTGACCTCTTACATAGGTTAAGCGATATAGAGACACTCTTGACTTTAACTAGTCTTCCCCCCATGCTAGATGTGATGAACGAGCTTTGAAGAAAGTCCAAGACAAAACTATGTCTATTAATGAATATGCCAATCTACGTAAACATACATGCTTGGCCTTCGATCATCTATATCTAGATCTAACACAAGATGGCCCAAATTATTTCATGTGGCAAAAAATTATTGATTTGAATGATACTGATAATTATTTACAGTTTAATGCAAGCGGGAACTTATGCATCTGTGTACATGGATATGAGATACAAATGTACCAATGTAAAGCAATCAGGCGCTCTAGCAGAGAAATAGTTGATAATGAGGAAGATTTTCAAGGCATTGTTAAATCTGTTGGTGATAATTTGAAGAAAATTGCAAAATCTCTTTCCTCAGAGATTCGTGAAAGATTCCCTCGACATGAAATACTTGAAGCCATGAGTATTGTGTATCCTCAATTTTGGGAAAACCGAGATAACACAAAATATTTTCATGCTCAAGTAAAAATCTTGATCGAAGAATTTTTGAAAACTGTAACATACAATGAGCAGAAAATAGAAGGAATTTTAGATGAAGCTAAGCTTAGAAAACAATGTAGGGATTTTTCAATAGCTATGAAGGACCAATATAAATCCATGGGCAAGGAAAAGACCTTTGAAGGTCCAAGATCAATAAAAAAGGTTTGGACAAACTTAGGTCAGAGTGAAATATTGCATGGTTCGATATCAGAATATTTCAAACTTGCTAATTTATGTCAAACAATGATATTGGGGTCGGCGGAGGATGAGAGAGTTTTCAGTACATTTGGGTTTTTGGAATCAAAGTTAAGAAACAAACTAGACAAGAATTTGGAAAATTGCTTGAGGATGAAAGGAACTGTGTATAATGTCAAAAATTTTCCTTTTGAAATGGCACTCGCAATCTGGAGGTCCACATGTGAAAGAAGAGGGACCGGGTTGTGCAACACTCCAATTCCAAAGGCTGGTACTGGTGGCATTGGCAGTGGCAATGGCACTGGGACAGATGAAATTGACAAAAATGACACAATGAATGTTGAATTTGAGACACAGGCTGAAGAAAATGAAGAGCAGACTTGGAATCAAATTCAAGATGACTCTTTTACTTTATCTGATGATGAATGCCAGTTTGAGGACCCCAAGTCTGTTTGGGAAACATAAGAGAATTAGCATATTTTAGGTATTTATACTACACTTCATGGATTCCAGGATTAGTTTCCATTGTTTCATACTATAGTTGATGATATTTTATATTGTATTCAATGAAATTGTGAATCATTGCACTTCATGATATTTTATTTTATAGTGCACTTCATGAATCATATTCCAAAGTTAAACTGTAGTTGATGATATTTTATGTTGTATTCCATGAAATTGTGATATTTATATTTTATATTTTACATTAGTCCGTACATAGCATTCAATGAGGTGTCATAGGATGACGCCTTTGAAAGATTAAGGCAAGATAATTCCATAATGTCACATGGTCGCTAAAACTTGGAACCTTAGAACCAAAGTTTGAAGTTTTGAAGTTTTCCAAACCTCCGACCCATTGACTAGAAAGATGACCAAGAAATACTTGCAACTCAACAAAGTGAACCATCAACCAAGTCAGGGAATTGGGAAGTTATGAAAATTTAGAGCTCCGTGACAAGGTTATAAAAATTTGAGGACTAGCGACTAAGGTTAGGAAAAGCACCAAAACCACCACTTTGAGTAGTAACCACAACAATGAAACTAACCAAAAATCCATCATTCCAATTCCAATAATAGATAATCCATGACAAACTACTCAGTAAAAGAAGAATAAATCCACACACCATAACTCAAACTCAAAGGTTAGGTCTAAAACACTTGCAACTCAGTTTCTCAACAAAGTGAACCAAGTCGGGGAATCGGGAAGTTATGAAAATTTAGCACTCCATGACAAGGCTATAAAACTCAGAGGACTAGTGACTAAGCTTGTTTTTCTCCCTTATTTTTATTCTATCTGTATCGTTTCTCTAGTTGTAACATTTTACATGAATTATTAATGAAATATGATCAATGATCTTTCATTAATCTTCTTTTTCATTAATATTATGCATTGATGTATGTTTTAATTCTAGCTCTGGTTTAATGAACCAGTTAAAATACCTTGATTAAAGCATGAATTCATATAAATTTTTAGTGGATATGCTAAGTAGTTATGGAGATTGAGTATTAATGTGCGAATTGTAATGCAATTTCACTAAGATTATGGATGCCTGGAATTAAAATCACCTTATAGTTCATATTTTAATTGTGTTAAAAGTAAAACTTGAGCATGTACTCAATGATTCATCACTCAACTCAATGCTTATTAGATTAATAACATATTAACAATAGTATTAGTAGTATATACAACAATAAACATTAGCAATTGTTTAAAGTGTATCTAGAAGTTGAAACCACTACCAGAATTTTTCTTCAAATGATATAATAAATAATACAAATAATTGAACATCAACACATTACTGAAGTCTGAATTTGAGCTTTTAAATTGATTATCACATCAGGGAATGCATAGAGGCATTGGCAATGCAAAATTGTGCTCAAAGACAACTCTGCACAGAGCTGAGTTGGAACTTGGAAACTCATATTATCAAAAATTAAATCACTGCATCACCTTTTCTAGCAACTTCCACTGTTCATGTGTTGGAATTGTCATTTGTTCTAACTGATGTTGTTTGAATTGAATATTTGTTAACAATTCATGATTCAAATTGGAACATGTCTTGGATTCTTCAGTCAATTTTGCATTCAGGGTTAGCAATGGTTTGATGGAATCCAAAAATTTCACCACATCTGGGTTTTGAGGAAACTGGTCCAAATCAATCTTCCTTGCATCCTCCATCTTCTTTCTAAAATCATTCTTTCTAATGAATCGCTCATTTGTGTCAAAAGCCTCTGGAAAACCAAGCTCTGTGAATTTCCTTACCTTTTCATCCACCATCTTCATCTTGTTTGTAGCCAAATGCAAATATTCCTTTGTTTCACGCATTCTCAAATAATTTTCAATGACAGATGACAACGTCATTGATGTAGCAAGCCAATTAGTAATCCCTTTTGATTTCAAAACGTTGTCACTGGCTTTGTAGACTGTTTGTTGAATTTTATTTGCTGATTTCTCTAATGCCAACACATTTTTGTTGTCCATTAAATATTTGTTGAGCTTATTATGATGTTTGATAGAATCAATCAATTGAAACATGTCACACAAATGATCAATCCCTTGCATTATTTCATCCCAGAGCTTTTGTTTCATATGCCTCATTGTTTCTCTACAAAATGCGGATAACTTATTTTGACAAGACTTAATTTCATTTTTTGCTTCCATTAGCTTTGCCTCCAATCTTTCATTTCTTTTTCTCTCCTTCTCCAATTTTTGTTCCCACTGTGCATTTCCATTTGCAATGCTTAGTCTTAATTTTTCTGAAGTGGATTTTTCATCATCATATTTCTTGTTGCTATCATCTAGCCTTTGCTTTAGTTCATTCACTGCAGTCTCATTCTGCTTATCCTCTTTGCTTGTTGATGTAGAGGCACATTTTTAATTCTTTTTTCTATTTCATTGCTCTTGTTATTTGTTGCTTTCCTCTTTGTTTTCTCATTTTCTAGGTCTTTTGTAACTTTTCAATTTGAGTCTGCAACCTTTTTTTCTCTCTATCTTGCTTTATCAATGATGTGTACACCAATTCATTGTTCTTCTTTGATACATTAATTTTGTCAGTATTTCTGAGTCCAAAAAAATCCAATTGAAAATTGTTCACCTAGAATTCAGATGGAGCCATCTGATTTGCTGGTTTGTTTTGAACTGTGGGAACAAGAAATGTGTACTCCATGATTTCTTTACTTGTGTCAAATGTGGGTAATACCATGGTTGTTGCAGGCTCTAAAGTTAGAGCAAACACACTCTCCATCAGTTGCTTCTTTTCTTTTTTATTCAATTCTGGTTTCTTTTTAAACTCTTCAATGTAATCAAAACCGGGGATGCAGGAAAAATGGAATGCTTGAATGGCGAAGGAATGGGAGTACTTGCAGTTGCTAATGATGTCGCATCTAGACTAACTGGCATTGGGGGAGTGCCTGGAAATAAATCCTTTGTGTGGATCCACTGGTAGTGTGACTTGGAGTTGGACCTGTCAAAATCCTTTGCCTCTTTGATATGCCTTGATCGCCTGGTGTTTCTGTGGTATATTTTGTTGTTGTCTCTTGTGTGTAATTTTTTGTTGTAGCACATGTTGACCACTACTAGTACTACTACCCATACCATCACCACCAGAGGCAGTGCCATTTGCACTAAGCCCTCCACCATGGGCATGTCCTAGTTGTGATTGTGTCTGACCATGAGGATGAGGATTTGAACTTGAAGCTCTAACAAATTGACCTGTATACCCTAGGTCTAATTTTTCACCTCCAACCCCAAGGCCAGATTTATCAACTGGTTTTCTATGCTCTACATCTATTACCATCCAAGGGCCTTGTCTTTGGGACCCCAAAGGACCACCTTCATAACCCATTTTTTTAGCTATGGCTGCTCCTATAGTAAATGCTTATTTTGTGGCCTCACTTAAACCAAGTTTGAAATTGACATGGCTTTCTTCTTCCCTATCATCATTAGATTCATCATCACTTTCTTCATATTCTCATTCATCTGGATGCTCTATATTCCATAATTTGCTAAACACAAGATCTTCTTCGTTATATCCATACTCTGCAAGAGCTCTTGGATCACCTAGCTCCTTCCTCATAGACCAAAAGGTAGTAATTTTTTATCGTGACCAATTTTTTCCTGTAACTTCCTTCTCTAGAGAATCTGGCATTTTTACTCTACTAGATGGTTTATGACTTTTTTCATAAAAGTTTTGTACCTCCTAATTGTCTTTCGATGCAATGCCATAATTTCTGTTAACAATTGTTCAAAATAAATACCATTCTCAGTAGCACTTTTCTCCATTGCTACTTTGACCTCATCCCAAGAATCCTTGTTTCTCAAGTTTTCAAGCAAGGTTTTACTTTGATGTTGAATTCTACTTCCAACATTCTTATTGAGCATAATCATTGATTTAATGGTGTCACATGGATCACACTGCCAGTGATAAATAGCATAAAAATAAAAATAAATTAAAAGATCATGTGCCACACTAAATGCTTTTCTCTCAAATGTGATCCCTCCACATGAAAAAGGTAAAGAAGGAAATAAGGTCTTCTTTCCCTGACTGGTAAAGTGTCTTTCATCAGTACTCTGCATCTACCTTACATATTCCAAAGCAAAAACCCTTTTTGTCACATGTATTGGAAGTTTGTATGGTTGTACTTCTGATCCATAAAATATTAGCACAGTATATTCTTCCATTAAGTACCAATCAACCAATTGTATTTCTTTTCCTAATTGAATGCAGTTTCTACATGACATAGGCAATCTAGGAATTAGAGTATTTGTAATTTCTTGATGCAATGGAGCCAAAAAGTAGTCTACAAAATGATTGTAGTTCTTTCGAGAATCATGCATCCTTATCACAATGGTCCATTCATATACTAGAAGTGGAGCCATTTTCTTTTCCTCAAAATTACTATAGGGATGAATCTAAAGCTTGTTGATCTGAAACATTCCTCTAAATTTGAATAGAAAAAGATAGCACATGTAGGTTGTGAACCTAAATGTCTTGGTGGAACCTCCTTTAATCATTAAAAAATGTTTATGCATGGATTCTACAATGTGCCCAATAAAATTATTTTTGACATGTGGAACATGATAATGGATATTATATACCATTTCAAGGAGGCTTGACCACTTCCAAATCACTATCTAGTCCAAGGAAAAATGCTAGCATGGAAATAGTATCCTGAGCCCATGGTCTAAAAATATCCAAATCATAAGGAGGCTTATGATCACCTTTCATTTTGTTTCTATCCTAAACAATTCTATTTAAGAAAGAATTTGTCTCCTTTTCATCCACTGCTTCATAATCACTAGCAAGCTTTTCTAGGTCAATGGGGAAATTTCCAAATTCTTTGGTTGTAAACCCCAAGGCCAACACTTTTCCAAGTTCTTCTGAATTAATGGATAATAATTCTTCTTTGCTATCTTTATTAGCAATTGCTCTTTTGCTATCATCATAATTTTGGGCAAGGGAAAACCTCATGTAACATCATGCGCCCTAATCCACTTACCCACGGTGCACTGAAACTATTAACTTGCATTTTCTTTGAAGCCTTATTCTAAGATGAGAATCTAAGTTCTGAGGTACGCCTACCATAGGTTTCAGGATCATAAATATCTTGGTATTCATTAGTGAAACCTGGGGTTTAAAGCAATTTTGCATAATGTAATTTTTTATCCAACATTGCTCTTGTGGTACTACTACTGGTGGTAGACATGCTAATACAATCAACAATGTGAAATTTGTGAATTCCCTATTAGTCCTTAATCTTTCTTAATTCTTAAGCCTCTTAACCCTAAACCTAAACTTCAAAGTTTGACAAAATAATATTTTAAGAAATGTGAAACGATGAAACGTAGCCATAGGAATTCTTTAACTTACCCAGATTTTGAATTTTGATTCTTGAAGTTGAAACTGGGTTATTGGAATGGCTTTGTTGGAAGTGGAACTGTGGAACCCATAACAGGGTGGTGCACTATAATGAGCAAACTGAAGATTGAAATCTCCCCGTGTGCTAACCCTCTTACTTCAAAATAAAATCACTTAGCAATAGAAAGTGTTGTTTTTTTTAATATTAAAGTGAATGACACTGAAACGTCTACTCATTACTTACAGACTACACAGTACAAAATTAGGTAGTACATGCCACATGGCTGACAACATTTAAAACACGCCATTAATGATTTACTCCTGCATCGACAACAAATTCTAAACCGTTGATCTTTGTTAATCTAACGGTTATAGGGTGATTCCAGAGGTTTAAGTTCGCAGGCCTAGCGCTCTGTGCATTTCATTCTGGAATGCAACTACAACCATAAATAATAAGCATAAAACATGTGTTTTAAATTTGCTTTAAACTTTAATGCGCTAGAATTGATATCAAGGCCAAGGGGCCGAAAACTTAAAGTTGCAAAGACCTTAATAAAATGAATTACAATGTCACATTAATAACACATTGCACAACCATTAATAACACTTAACTTGCAAAGGACTTAATAAAATGAATTACAATGTCACATTATTACATAGTACAAATACAAATGTAAGCGCAAGTGCCAAGCTTCTGCTGGACTGCTGGTGAAAAGTTGAAAACATAAATGTGATACATGTACCACTGAAAATAAATGGAACTTGTCGGATCAACCATGAGCTCTGAAAATAAACACATGGGACTTGTCGGGTCAGCCACCGACTCTGAAAATAAATGCATGGGGAAAGGGGTCCCAATCAAATAGGGGGAATGGGAGTTGTGAAGATACAAAATGTACTTAGCCCCTTTTAGAACTAGACTCATGCAAAAGATGAGGAGTTGTAAAATTGCTCCCATGCAAAAGATGAGCACTAAAAATAAATGCATGGGACTTGCCCAATAAGCCATTGTGTCTTAAAATAAATGCAAGAGACTCCCCTAGCCAAACATGCAGACGATGAGGGGTAGTAAAACTGCTCCCATGCAAAAGATAAGCATTGAAAATAAATGCATGGGAATTGCCCGGGCAACCATGTAGACGATGAGGGGTAGTAAAAATGCTTCCATCTTCTACTTGCAACTTCCATGCACTAAGATAGCACTTATCTCCATAAGAGCTCCTCATCCTGGTTCAAAACCTGTTTGAGAAGTCAAGTGAACCAAATCAACTTCTTTCCAATTCCACCCATTTTGAACTTGAAGGAAATTGGTCTTTTACTCTATAACTACATAACTTGAGGTAGAAGAATTTAGAGCATCCTCAATAATACTGCATCATATTCTTCCCAAATCCTTATTAAGTTATTAACCCTACAAAATGAAAACCCTTATGACAATTCAACGAATGATTTTAGTTGTGCTCACTATCCTTATTTATGGGCCAAAAGTGCCACTACTAGCCTGGTCCCTTGTACACCTCACACGTGTCATGTGTGAGGTTGTATATAGTTACGTGTATAGTTACTACCGACTAGTAATAATTACAATTCGCACAAACCAAAAATCCAACTTAATCGGTACCTCAAGCTGGCTACATGCAAACTGTACCTCAAGTTGACAAGTTGTCAATTGTCAAAATCGGCAGTGCCACGCAAGCTGTCGATTGTCAAAATCACTGGATTATTGACATCATCTATGATTCTATAGTGCATCGTGCAGTTTTTAATATAAAGCTATCCAATCAATCACTCTGGCTATTCATATGGCATTAATCCGCATCGCCACCCAGTACCACAGCCAAATCAAGATTCAAGAATTTCAATAGAATAAATGAAAGGTAGAGTACTTTGACGCATTGAAAAGAGAATTAAATGTATCGTTTTACCTTAATCATTATCAATGTCCACTAATAAGTCACAACAAATTTTTCTCACTTATGATCATAACTATATGTTGATAATTACTATTAGTTTTAAAAGCCACATTTAACATTTTTAAAACAAAATAATAATTAAAATCTCAACCATTGATTTCTGAAAATCTAACGGTTCTAGTGTTATTCCGGAGGTTTCAATTCGCAAGTCTAGTACTTCAAGGATTTAATTATGGAATGCAACTATAGTCGTCCATCGAAAATTCATCAAATGGTCCTTTTAAAAAAAACTCTATGCACGTACATAATTTAAAATGGGGACATTGCTAGGTTGACGAGAATCGACCCTCAAGATTAAAGAGTTAAGATTTAAGGCTTTGTCATAAAATATTTTGGTCTGACTTAGGAAATATTAAACGGTAAACACTAAACAAGAGCACAATGACCGACAGACCTAAATAATTAATAAAATCTCAACCATTGATTTCTGAAAATCTAACCGTTCTAGTGTAATTCCAAAGGTTTTAGTTCACAAATCTAGTGCTTGAGAGATATACTTCCGGAATGCAACTACAGTCGTCCATCGAAAATTCATCGAACAGTCATGGTCCATAATGTCGCATGGTCGCTGAAACTTGGAACCTTAGAACCAAAGTCTGAAGTTTCAAAGTTTTTGAAACCTCTGACCCACTGACTACAAAGATGACACTGGTGAATTTGCACTAACAGTGACACTTCGCCACTGCATTTTTTTTATTAGTTTGATATTATGTTTAATTCGCCAATGTTTTTTTCTTAATCATTTGAAAATAAGTTTAATTCGCCAATGAATTTTATTTTTTAGTTTGAAAAAAAGTTTTAATTGCCAACAAAATTATTATTTTTGGTTTGAAACAGGTTTAATTCGCCAATCGAAATATTTTATTGGTTTGAAAATAGATTTTAATCGCCAATGGAAAAATTTGAGTGGTTTTAAAAAAATTGCATTTCACCAAGATTTTCCACAGACTTCTAGCGATTAGAAAAGATTCGCCAATGGACTTTTTTTTTCATGAAAAACGAAAAAAATTCACCACTAAAATTAATATTTTTATCAGGAAGTATACAAGATTCACAAGGATTTTACACCTTCGCCGGTTGGGGGGGGGGGGGGCCGGGTTCTTAAAGTTTTCCCTGGTTTTGATGTGTGAGATTTTTCTCTTGAAAGGGTTTTCCCCACTACATCATCAAATAATGGTTTTGAGAGTTGCATGTCTACTACATGTTATTGTATGTGTAATTTTGTCATTAAAAGTTTGATATATTTGAATTTTTATGCATTTTTCTCCTCATAGATTAACATAAGAAAAATTTCCACACCTTAAATTCCTTTCACAAAATCTTAAGGTATACAAATTAATTAAAAGATAAATTCAAAGTCAATCAAGTGACTAAAAATCCACAATGAAGGACATTGAGGATGGCCAAGCTTAATGTGAAAGAAAAAAAAAACTTTTGAGGTTGGACGATGAAAATGAGTGAGACTTTGTAGTAGGTTTCTCCCCTCCCAAGACATTGTGATTCTTTCCTATAGACTTTATGGCTAATACTCTTTTAATGATAGGTTTTATAGTTCTCTCCTTAAGGCTATGGAAATCCTACTAAGGTGTATTCACTAGTTGACCTCCAAGTTAGTCTTCATATATTATCTTCTCATACAAAAGGAGAGATATTATCTTCTCATACAAAGTCTCCTTCCATCGCCTTCAATACCACCCACATCCTTTTCTCCCTCCCTTTCATTTTCCCAAGTTTCTCTTAAAACATCGTCTTCCACCCACTTTTATATCTCCATTCTTCTCACCCACTCTTTATGCACATCCTACAAGAATATCATATTTGATAACCCTGGCATGACTACCTACCCCAACAAAAAATCTAATGCTTCTAAGCCCTTTTCTCAAACAAATTCTACTACTAACAATTCATCCAAAGTACCATGAAACTTTTTTAGATGTCTTAACCAACTCAAAATGAGTTCCAAATACATAATCATCACATAGAAAAGGATGGCTCTCTAGCCCCCTCTCGTAAGTTTTTTCTTGACATATCAATCCTACAAATTTAACACACTCCATTGCATCTCCAATAAATGAAGAATGTAGCTCTTTTGTACCAAAATCTTGCAAAACACCTAAGGTTCCAAAATTTGGAGAAAATCCTCTTATAGCTGAGAACCCCAAAATAGAACTAGAACTTCCAAAGAACAACACAATTAGAAACTCAACTCAAGCTTTTGATTAGGAATTGCTACTCTTTCAGTGAGCAACACTTCCACTAAAAACCCTTTTCATTCCTACATGGGAAAAGCATATTTCAAAGATTTAATCCTGAGTGACGTTATATTTTGGCTTCTCCTTGGTTATATGCATGTTAGACCTAGCTTAGTTTATATGTATTACTTTATGAGTATGCTTGTTTAATTTGTAAATTGCTAACCCAATGTTCTTCACGCTCTTTCATTATTCTTGTTCTGAGAGTATTTCACACAAGCTTTTAAGTGACCAGTGTTTAGTTTACTATTCTCATCTAGCTTTGTCTTCTTTACAATCCTAGCTCAACATAGTCCATGATTACAATTTTGTAATTTGTAACTTCTACTCTTTCAATATATAAAATCACAACCTTATTAAAAGAATGGTGTTTAACTATAAGTAAAAAATTGTTGAAATCTACATCTAGCTAGCCCTAATTCAAGAAATTTGAATCACAAGCACACTGACACCCTATTCCATATTGCATAGCATCATCTACACAGTAGATCCATGTACATACACATAATAGATCAATATATGCATATGATGCAAGAGCATCTGGGGTACTAGCAATCAACATCATCCAAAAATATTACTTTTGCTTTATTTTACTTTTCAATAAAGGATAATATGGGCTAATGTGTGGGAAAGTAATTATTTTAATTTTCAAAATATGTAATTTTCCCCTAGATTTATAATTGTAATTTTTGAGGCAAATTAACTTTAGTAAGAGTTACTAAAGCATCTTGGAGGAATATTCTAGTCTAGGCGTCCATTTCAAGGTGGGGACCACTTTACCATGCATGTCCTTGCATATTGATTTTTATGATTTGCATGCTCTTGCATGTTGGGTGCCCAAGCTTGCATGTTGGTGCATATTCTTGCATGGAGTCATCAGAGCCATCCCAGATTAAGGAAAACATCTAGTTTGACCAAATTTGATTGGTTGAAGTTTTGGTGCCCATGTGAAGTCTATGTGAGAATTTAGAAAATTTTATTATTTTATGATTTTTCATCAAATGGGGTGTGGTTTTCCAAGGAGGTATTTTGCATGTTTTTCTTGGAATACCACAGTGGTATTTTTCCACTCAAACTTCTATACATTGATGCTTGTTCATTGTGAGAGGTTGGCTTTTTGAAGAATGGGAGTTTAGCATAATAGGATGTTGTTTGATTAGACAGAGGATTTGTGAATCCAAATTTGTAGATTTATTTGAGGAAATTGTGACTTCATATTGTTGACTTATGTAATTAGGAAGCCCGTGTTGTAAGGGAGCTAATGAGATTTTGCATGTTGTAATCCCATTTCATATTTGTTGCAATAAAATATATTGTTTTCCTTCCATATGTTGTGCAAATTTGAGTCATGTCTTGAGTTTTCACATTTGTAAGGGGAGTCCCCTTCATCAGTGGTATTAGAGCTAGTGTTCCTAAGAGTGTAGGAAAAAGTGTTGATTGGGGGCAGTTTCTACCAAGACCTAAGGGTGGAGAGTGTGTGGATTTTGTTTGTAGATGGATGTACAACTTGCAAGAAGACATTTTAGAGGGTTTGAGGAATTGAGGTTCCCATGGTTATAAACAGATTGCCGAAAGATGCAGCTTACAATAATATTGATGAATATTGAAAGGGGATTTGTAAACAGATCGTCGAGTGTGAGGTAGTTTACAACAAAACTTGAGGGTTTGGGTAAAAAAAATTGTGTTGAGGCTTTGTGAGGCCTTAAGAATGAAAAAGAGGAAGAAGAAAATAACTTTTGTTATTGGATGGATTCTGAGGATTCCAAGACTTGAGAAAATTTGAGGGAGACATCAAGAAGAAATAGGAGTTGGAATGATAGAGTTGCAGTTGTGAATGGATGAATTAAGAGAAGAGATTGAAAGGAGAAAACAAGAAAAGAGGAAAGTTGGAGGTAATTGTGATTAACTTTCTAATGATAATTTGATTGTAAGAAAGAAAGAAGATGCAGTAGTGGTGAGTGGCAGAAGAAAAAGTTTTGCAGCAATGAAGCTTGAAGAATTCCTTCTATAGAGGGATGAAAAGGAAGATGAAGAGAAAGAGGAAGGAGATAATTGCAGCAGAATGTTTTGTTAAAGGCATAACGAACTTGGTTGCAGCAGAGGTAGAGGATGAAAAGAAGGATACAAAAATAGTTGAGTATCATTTGGATGATGAGAGGAAAGAAGAAAAGATGAAAGAGTTTGTAGTTGAGACATGTCTTTTTAAAGGCGTGATGGAGGTGAAGTTGCAAGTTGCAACCGTAGTAGAAGAACCAAGGAGTGCAGCAATAATTTGTCCTTTGGAGGACATGAAGATGATGGAGGTGATGAACAGTGAAGATAAAAATGTTGTAGTTGAAGGTGAAAGAGAAAATATCGTAGCAATAGAGGTAAATTTTGGTTCTATTAGTTGTGAAGAATGTGTTAATTTTCATTCACTTGAGTTTGAAGAAGTAGAAAGTGTGGAGATGTTGATGGTTGAGGTGCAGCATAGGAAAAGCCATCATGTTGGTATGGCAAGAAGAAAGATTGAAGAGAAGAACATAGGTGCAAAAATGGAGTATAAATATTTAATTTCCAAGATTTTGTTGTCACTTCAAGCATGAGTGTAGTGAATGAGCATTGGTCAAAATGTTCTTGGACGACAAATTGTAGTGGGTTAATTCCTAGAAAGGTGGAAGATGAGAGTGGAATTTGGTGGAGGTGGTCAAACTATGGTTGGAAGGATCCCACAAATGGAGAGAAGGAAGGAATAATTAGGTGGAGGTGGACGGTTTGTGGTGGGTTGAGCCCCACAAGAGAGAGCACAAGAGGGGGAAGGAAGGGGAAGCAAATTTGTTGGAGGAAGATGGCGAGCATGCCGGGCCAGAAAAGTGTTGGAAAAGAAGAAAAAATATTTTTTTCTAGTGTAGAATCTCAGCATTGGAGTATGTTGCAAGTTGCTTGCAACATGAAAGAGTAGTTCTACTACTCAACTCCATTTTGTGGGCCTATGCTAACAAACTTCTTACTCGTGTCTGATGTAGGAGCATCTAGGGGTACTAGCAATCATCACCCAAAAATATTACTTTTTTATTTATTTTACTTTTCAATAAGGGATAATATGGGCTAATGTGGGGGAAAATAATTGTTTTAATTTCCAAAATATGTAAAGTTTTCCTATGATGATTTATAATTGTAATTTTGGAGGAAAAATAACTTTAGTAAGAGTTACAAAAGCATCTCGGAGGAATATTCCAACCTATGCATTCATTTCAAGGTGGGGACCACTTTACCATGCATGTTAATTTTTATGATTTGCATGCTCTTGCATGTTACGCTCTCAAGCTTGCATGTTGGTGCATGTTCTTGCATGGAGTCATTGGAGCCATCAACGATTAAGGAAACATCCAATTTGACCAAATTTGATTGGTTGAAGTTTTGGTGCCCATGTGGAGTCTATGTGAGCATTTAGAAAATTTTATTATTTTATGATTTTTCATCAAATAGGGTGTGGTTTTCCAAGGAGGTATTTTACATGTTTTAGAATACCATAGTGGTATTTTGTCACTCAAACTTATATATATTGATGCATGTTCATTGCGAGAGGTTGGCTTTTTAGAGAATGGGAGTTTAGCATAACATGATACTGTTGGATTGGACAGAGGATTTGTGACTCCATATTGTTGGTTTATGTAATCAGGAAGCCCATGTTGTAAGGGAGCTTATGAGCTTCCGCATGTTGTAATCCCATTTCATATTTGCTGCAATAAAATATATTGTTTGCCTTCTTGCATATGTTGTGCAAATTTGAATTGTGTCTTGAGTTTTCAGATTTATAAAGGGAGTCCCCTTCATTAGCATACAATAGGTCTATGTGTATACACACGCATGATCGAACCAAACATTTTGTGATCATTAAACTAGGGCACAACAATACTAATTCAATATTACTCCTTCAAATCCTTGCTTTATAGTTTGCACAACATGATAGAGGTAGGGCTTTTCAAGCTTTATTTTTCTAGACTTCTTAAACTCTAACTATGATTTATAATAGTTAGATTTAGAATTTTTTAAATAAAATATTGCCACTTTGTTGTAGATCCTAAGCGTTTTAAGTTTGAGGTTAGGATCGGAGTTTTTTGTTTTCATTAGACTTTTTTTTTATTCAATCTATTATAAGTTAATAGGGTTAGACAATTTATTATTTTTTAGTTAAACCTAAAGGTTGCACACTGTTATGTGTAATTATATATTTATTTTTATTAATCTAATAGCAAATGGTTTGAATGTGTTTGATTTCAACCCATATTTCATCATGTCACAAGAGAGATTTTACATGTGCATATTGCATTATGATTCCCAATACAAAAACAAGGAAATGCAACCTTTGTAAAATTAAAATGATGACAAAATCATCAACTTCAATGCCAAGGCATAAAGTGAAAACTTGCATAGGTATTTGTCTTTTGTATGTGATCCAACATGCAAGGTTACATAATGGCTATGCAAAAAGTAAGGTGAAAAATGTCATAACTACCTTGGGTTCATCGACAAAATCTTCTAATGAGTGTCATGATAATCATGATATAGTCATTAATGATGATGAATAAAATCTACTATTAAAGCATAATCTATTTCTTTTCATGGCACACGCTCTCTTACAAAACCACCAACATTTTCAAAAAACCTAATTTGTTGGTGGAAGGGCAAATGCCTTCTTTTGTCCCCTACACCACCACTAGATCATAACCATATTGAAGAGCATGGGATGGAGAAAAAATGCTCATGCACATGCAAAGAAAGAAATAGTTAACTTTTGGTATCACTTGAGCATCCCATTCAACATTACTCGATATTGACAAGTCATGATTGATGCCATTGATATTGTATGTCCTAGTTTCAAGTCCCAATCATAAAAAATTCTCAAAGTTGATATACTAAGAAAGGTGGTGCAAGATGCTCATAGGGTGGTTATTGAACATCACAAATAGTGAAAGATTGTAGATTGCAACGTTATGTATAATGAGTGAACTAAAAAGGAATCATACATTGATAGACTTTCTTCTTGTACCTAAAAATGACATGATTTTTCTAAAATCAATAGTTGCATTGGATAAAGTGAAATCAACCTACTTGTTTTTACTATTTGATAAAGTTGTGATAAAGGTTGGGCCACAATAATATAGTCTAGTTGATCACTACACTGCAACAAATTATGTGTTGACAAGTAAACTTCTTATAGAAAAATATATTGCATTGTTTAGGAGCTTATGTGCAACACATTGCATTGCTTTAATCATCAAGGACATTGAAAAACTCAATTGGATTAAATCTACAATAGATAGAGAAATCCATCACCAAATTTATTTATAACCACACTAGGGTATTAAGCATCATGATAACATTCACTTGAGGAAAGACACTCATGAGACTAGGGGCAACATAGTTGCCACTAATGTATTGGTAATGCAAAATTTATGTGTCCAAACAATTAACCTCAAATGCATGCTGATTTTATCAAACCGAGTTTTCTTTTTCTGGTCAACTGGATGGGATCACCATTTCACATCTTGTGTTTGATGATGCATTTTGGACAAACACACAATAGATAGTACAAATTAAAAAGCTCTTGGCTAAAGTGCTAAATATGATTGAGAGGAAAAAATCCTCAATAGGCTATTTTTATGAAGCCATGGATAGGAGAAATGAATCAATATAGTTCAAAATTTGAATCAGAAAATTCATGCTAGTTCAAGAGATTATAGATGCTAAACAAGATCAACAAATGCATTGTCACGTCCATGTTACATGCTACTTCTTGAATCCCTCCATCTACCAAAGTACACCATTCAAGGAATAAGTGCAAAGTTGTTCAAATACATCTCCACATTATTTGTTGATGCAAAGGAAAGATGAATAGTCATAGCAGAGTTGCCATTGTATAAGCAAGCAAAGAATGACTTCTCCTACATATGTGCAATGGACTCAAGAAAAACATAACACCAAATATTAATTTCTAAATTAATAATTTACCATCTGATTTATTATACACTAAATGGAATTCAATCACTTAGCATCAACCTCCAATTTACACATCTAGTCATGGCTGTCTTAAAGGTGTTTGCAATTTGTATTCTCCAATTCTGTTTTGTACTTTATGAGTAAAGAGTGATAAATATCTACTCGAAAACTGCAAAATTGATACTTAATGAGAGTTTAATAGTAACTGACACACTGAATCTTCATTTATGTCTTATAATTGAAGTTTGGACTTTGTTTCTCTTTCTATGCAATATACTTGACATGAAATAACATTTGCAATTTTGCTCTTCATGTTTTTATAAGTATTTTAGCATCTTCTAATTTACCTCATTTTTTATGTTTTGAACCCATGCTATTAAATTCCATCTACACTTTTAGTTTGTTGTGTCATTGCCATGTAACTATATTGTTACTATCCATAATCTACACAATAGTAAGTTACTAGCGAGTGTATATTATATATATCAGCTTAGTGTGTAGATGATGTTAAGCAATATGGAATAGAGTAGCAATGTGCTTATGATTCAAAAGTCTAATTATGGTAGAGAGAGAGAGAGCGCATTATTTCCATCCCTCAGCAAAGTTAAACAGAAGAGGCCATGCAAGAAACAGCATAAATAATTATAATGCCTAGGCAGCTTATTTCACACATAAATTGACAATTTACATAACTCTCGATTGCTCAAGATCTTCCTTCTTATTTCACACATGAAATTTGACAATTTACAATTTACATAACACTCTCGGATGCTCAAGATCTTCCTTGAATAAATAATGTTAAATGAGGAAACTCTAAGCATGCATCTGCTCTCCTTAAATTAGAGACACGAATAAATATGAAAAACTGAATTGCAGTACTCTTTTAAATAGTACACTACTGTAAATGTAAATCTTGAAACATATTTGGTAACTTTTTGGTTAGTTGTCATCAAAATTTCATGGTTCTGACTCTTCCATTGATTCATGCTTCTGCTAACTGCAACTTAGGCACAATGTTCATTGATTGCAACTCCTGCAAAACAACAAAGATAGTTATGGACTAACAAAAGTATAGAATCTACTATAAATAAAACATAAAATAGTATATGATGGAATAAAGCAACAGAACATTTAGCACTGCCATTTTCAACAGAAGTGCATGTTACCTGAAAAAGAAGTTTGCAAGCATAAGGCAATTTCATTGTAGAAATGTTTTCACCATTTTTGCACATAGAGCAGTAATTCATCTTGAGTTTGTGATTATAGTGCCCAAGCAAACCACATTTAGTACAAACCTACAAAATTTACCAGACAGACAATTAAAGCAATAGACACACATGTGATAGAGTTCAATGTCAATGTATAACATGAGTCTAAAGCCCAAAATTTGATAAACATTGATGATGACTAATCAAATTAACGATTATAACTGTAATAAAGGGTTATGAATTGTAGTAAATTTAATAATAAATGAAAAAAAATGATTAATTTTACGGGATCCATGTGAAAATTCATGTTGAAAGAAATAAAGCACTATGCTAATATATCTCTACCTGTACTTCAAACTGGTCACTTGATATCATCAATCGTTCCAATATCATCATACTTGCACCATAGGCAATTAAACAATCACGCTCCATTTCTCCTAATCTCAATCCTGCACATTAAGATCAATTCTCTGGGATTTTCACAATTTGAAGGCATGTCACTCTACCTTGTCGATGAAATTTGCAGACAACAAATTATTGTTTTAGACAAATGAATACATAATAATAGTCTGAGAGTCTTACCTCCTTCACGACTTCTTCCCTCAGTGGGTTGTCGTGTCAATGCCACCCTTGGTCCTCTCGCTCGAGCATGCATCTTATCCAGAACCTGTCCAAATAGAATTAAATAAAATGAAGACAAACTTAGGACAAGCCAAACTCCCCGATCTTAGAAATTCAACCACATTATTACATTTGCAGTCATGATGTTTGTGATAAGAAAGCATTTCTCATGTTATTTCAGTGGTCATTTTGTAATCTATGTTGCAGAGACCAAAGTTATATTTAAGAGGTTGAAAAAATTAACCAGCCAGATTCAAGCTAAAATCTTAGGTGAGGTTATGGACCTTGTATGACACTTGACTACATGGACCACCTTACTGCAGTAAGGGGGATTTGAACATTATCATGACAATATAACACATGGGATAACCAGTCAGAACAGAAGGAAGACTTTACTGTCAAGGAGGTGCCAGATTAGCCAAAAAAATATTGACTTGAGTAAAACCATAGGCACGTATCTTTCTGCTTAAGGAACCTAACTATGAAGTGCTACTACAATTCCATTAGTAATTCAAGTGTCCACCAGCATAATGAGTGCTTTTTTCTTGTTTGCTTACTATTACAATTGAAAAATCAGCATTTCCAAAAGCAGAAGACATAAAATTGGATATGTCGAGAAACAGTAAGGTATTCCAATTAGCCACAGCACCCATACAAGGTCATCAATAAAAAGGTTTGAGAGGTTTCCTACCATGTGCTTCAGCTTTTGATAATAGATTGGTCCCATAAATATATATGCTTGCAGTGGATAGCCTGTGATACCTGCCCGTTCAAAAGCCACAATAATAAACACAATGGTCTATTAGGTTCAAAATTCCGCAAATGAGTTTAAATCACCAAAAATCAATAGTGGCAATACCATGTCAGTTAAAATACATGTACCTGAATAGATAAAATCTTTGCCACTATAGCTAAATCCATGCTTCACAAGCGTATCACTGTCAAAAATAAATATGCCAATAAAAAATAAGAATGTTATTGAATTTGATGATGCAACAAATAAAATAGATACAAATAATGGCTCAATGAACCTGATAGCTTCAACTCTGTCAGCATGACCACTAGGTTCTCCAAAAGCACTACCATAATGATATTTCCCAGACAAAACGCCAGCTTTCCCACCAAGCAATTCAATCATTTTCCCAATTGTCATTCGACTGGCACATGGCAGAAAATAAATAAGAAATAAGTTTTGGTTGAAGATTTATAATTACCTTCTTACAATCTTCTTTATGAATAATGACAATGGAAAAAGATACAGACATAAAAACTGAAAACACTAATATGGATTTTTATTGCGCTTAACCAGGAGAGAAAAGCAAAAAAATGATGTTGCACAATACCATTGAAACAAAATATTCTTTAAAAGTTCAGGCATTATGGCTAACCATTTACTATCTTCATTTTGCAGTATCTGATATTTTGATTTTAACATCTTAATTGATGAGAAAGAGAAGGATCGAAAAGGAGCATATTTTTTCTTCACTTACTATCTTGTTACTGCTGCAACTAGTGATTTATTTTTTTAAATTTTAAATTGCCATGGCAAGGCAATATAAAGATTTGTTCTCAATGAGTTCCTGTACAATCATAAGCTATTGCATATTTTACTATGAGCCGTATTTTAGACTTAAATCCCTAAACTGTAAGCATGCATGCTTCCCTTCAAATAAACATATTTAAAGACCATTCATATAACATATTTAGAGTCATAATTGATACTAACAACAATTGTATATGCTAGAGTCCAAGGGGATGATAGGGGAGTAATACCTTGGAAAACCATGGGGATTCATAATCAAATCTGGACAAATACCCCGTTCACTAAATGGGAAGTCTTCTTGCTGAACAATAGTCCCACAGACACCTTTCTGCCCATGTCTACTGCTAAATTTGTCGCCCACCTTCATTACAAAACCCGAAAGAAAATTTATCAGATATACAAATTTAGAGTGCCAAAAACATCTCAATTTCCTACCATAAGAATATCCAAAGGTGACTACAATGAAAAGATGTTTGTAATAAGGTAAATTATCAATATACCTCAGGTCTGCGAGTGTGACGAAACAGAAATTTTATGGTAAGTGTTTTTTCTTCATTAGATGTTAGCAACACTTTGTCTACAACTGCAGACTCCCCTGGGGGTCCTTTGTAAGTCTGACGAGTAG
This sequence comes from Sequoia sempervirens, assembly GCA_007258455.2. Taxonomy (NCBI): domain Eukaryota; kingdom Viridiplantae; phylum Streptophyta; class Pinopsida; order Cupressales; family Cupressaceae; genus Sequoia; species Sequoia sempervirens. The sequence goes on along the minus strand of VDFB02353493.1, from coordinate 186,082,729 downwards.
ATTTGTATGCACTGCAAAATGTCATATCATAAAGAAGCAATTCAGTTAAAATAAAGCATCACCCCTAAAGTCAATTGGAAATCAATAGAGCAATTTAAGCACCTGTTTGGCAATGCCATTGGATTCTTCACTTCTTCCTTAATATTTATAGGACTCTCCTTATTTATGTACACATCAGCGGGTCTTATAATTTCACCTGGAGCAGCAATACCATCACCATCCAAAATCTGCACCCGAGGACAACTACATATAAGTAATATAGCTATATTTAGGTATGAAAATTTACAAATTATTAAATAGAAGGCGACATAATAAATGGGTGAAGTTGTCTGCAACAACTACTAAAAAATGGCAAAATTCTGGCATGTTAGAGAACAGGGTTAATGCCACGAAATCACTCCCTTTTGAGACAATCGGAGACTATTTGAAACTTTGAGATCTACATTTTTAACTTGGGAATGTAATGACATGAGCAAATGGCTTCACCATGTATGAACTCCCCACATGGAATAAGCTTTTCACCCTTCATTGTCACAATCAAAGTGGTCCCTGCAAGAACTCCATTCCGTATGAAGCTCCGCAATATTCATATGGTTCATACATTTAATCCAATGGATAAGGCACTAGCTTGGCTTTTTGTCTCACATGATATGTTGATATGGCATCGTGTATCATCAAGTGGTCTAGCAATCTTGGCATCAAGTTGAGTTGGTATAGTGTGTCTAGGAAGGTCTTATAATGTACTTAATGTCAACATTAAAGGGTTCAATTTTAAATTTTATTGATCTTTAGACATAGTGAGATTCATTTAATTCTTTTTGGAATTAATTGATTATTGAAATTTGCAAAGATTATTTTATTGTAAATGTACCAAGCCATGCAATGTGATAAATTCACATAGTAGTTAGTCATAAAATGTGTTGCATATGCATTCTAGGCATTAAAAATATATTACATAATCAATGCAGCTGGAGGTTATGTCCAGAGAAAAAGGTGAAAATTTGTTGTGCAAGAACTTTTGCAGTTCAATGTTAAAAAAATATAATCATGAGTCGATGGTTAGAAGTTGGAAGTTAATTTTCTCTGTGGAGATGCTAGTTGGATGTTTCTATCCTAGGTTCCAGTTGGTTCTTCTCTCTTCTCTTTGCCCTTCTAGAGGTCATGTAACCTTCTTTGGTTCTCTAATTTCACTATCACTGTTAATGGAATGAAGCTTTTTATAATGATGGGTTTGCTATCTCTTATAATTAGATATGATATTCATCTGTTTTACATGGATGCATCCCCAGGTCTTTTGCAGCCATCCCTGTGCCCCACATGTTTCAGGACATAAGGACACCTCAGAAATGCCCCCAAGGCCATCCCAGGCCCCTGGACAGACAAGAAAAATTCCAGATATGGCCAAGTAGTGGGATCTGTTTGGGGATGTCTAGCCATCCTTGAGATGGCCAGAGATGTCTGTGATGTCTCTTGACCATCCTAGAGTCAGCCAGGCATCCTGCAATGACCAGGATCCCTATGAACCAAAAAAGGAATTCTTTTGTTTCTTAGATAATAGAAATTTCTCTTTCTATTTTATTTGAAAATCTGTATGGTAGTGAGCATTATTCTCTAAACACCTGTAAAGTTTTAAAATATTGCCACTGAATGAACATCAGAAATTACAACCTGCTTGAATAGTTTGATTCGCATCACAGATCAAGCTCTCAAACAAGGCACAATCACGGAAATATCTATATAGAACAATCAAAGAGGATCTGATTTTGATATTTTTTCTATATTGTAGTTTTGTAAAGTGTATTATTATTCTTTTGCCTGAACATAGGCAAACATGTGCCTGTAGATTGCTGCATTCCAATAAGGTCCTGAAACATGGTATGCAATGAACAAGTCTAGAAGCTTGTCATAAAGAATCTGAAAAACAATAAAAACTGAAGGCAATATAAGGTCATTTTTAAAAATAACCACAGGGATAAGAGCATACCATTGTTGGTTTCCTCTCCTTTCCCACACAAATTCTGTTCTTATCAACTGTTGAAAATTGTTGTTGAAGCTTAATAGATTGGAGTCCAATTGTAGATTACGTTTTACCAGAAGTACAGTACTAGAAAACCTATGCAAATAATGAGTTCGAAAATTATTTCCTCACCAAATCTCAGAAATAAAATAGTCAGAATTACAATATATTGAAAAGTAGGATGGATTCCATATTTGAAAATAGAGAGGCTTTTGGTCCCACAAAAGCTTAATGAGAAAAGTGTGGAAAGCGTTGTTTACTGCTCTATCTGATAAATTAAATACATGAATTAATAATGGAGATGACAGTGCATATCAGATACAGGAGTAAAATATATCTTTGTTCAGACATCAATTTATTATAGAAGAAGACCAGAGATAGTCAACCAAAGATCAAAGCCGATCTGACTAGATCATACTACCATACCCCTTTCTTTGATGATACATAATGTATTTAAAGGAATCGGCGGTTGCCAAGAAGAACACAATGTCAACCAGCTGACACTTATGACTACCCTAAGCTGACAACCAATTAATACATAGTCGGATAACCAATATTACTGAAGCATAATAATAGACATTGTACACCGACTACAAGCATTCTCCCACCTTTCCGTTGAAGTACCTAATCACTTGCTTCACCATTAACCTTCTAAGTCCCACCTTCCAAGAGTTTTGTTATGTATGCCCCTTGTCTTCCAATGTAGTACTGCATTCTTTGAAAGTATCGCTCAGTTGCCAACACCCAAATTCTGAGTTCAAGGTTGCTGAGCTACGTAGAAATGTAATCAGCAAAGTTCTCACTGCTCAAGAAGCATCCAATCTCCTTTCATCCACCAAATTATTCACTTTTTTCTCCACCACTGCCTCTATCTTCCTCTTGCTCTTCTCACTACCATCTCCAAAACCCGAGGCCATGGAATGCTACAGTCAGGAGCCCAAAATGCCACAACCTTCTTTGTCAAGACACTGCCAAGCACAACCAAACATTCTTTGGAAAAATGAGTTGGCATTCCTTCAATTGAATACAGAAATATGCATTACCTCATCAATATTCATTGTCATGTCCTCCACCCTCGCAGAAGCCAAAAGAATGAAGGTAGGATGCAGCTTTATTTTACAAATGAGCCATCATTTCTTATAATCATGGCTTGCAATTATTAGCACTTTCCCTTCATAAATCATTTCCACCTATGCATCCAAAGTCCCAACACCTGCCTTTTTATTATAATAATAATAATTGCATTTCCTTCTGTGTGCACAGTGATGACTTCATCAAATAATACTATACCAAGGCCCTTCCTTATCAAGCGACCTTAAGTTTTCACTCCCTCTTATGTTGGTCATGTCTATTTTTTACATGTCTTGAGACTTCTCTAAAAGTTCTTTCACCTCGAATTGGATTTGCCTAATCCACTCAACAAATTTTGATAACTTTGTCACTTCCAAATCTTGTCCATCTTGCTCTTTTGTTGTTCAAGTGCAACATCAAGTGGACTTGAGAGAAAATGCCCCAAACATGCTTCAAAAGGTGACTAATTTGTTGAAGAATGGATTACCCTATTATAACATGCTTCATCCACAGTCTTGGGACACCTATTGTTATAACCCCTTGTTAGCTGCACCAACTATTGACCACTTTTGTTCACCCGTCCATTAATAGATGGAAAGTTGTACTCTTCTTGAGCCTTGTATTCATTAAAGTCCACAAAGAGGATCATGATTTGCCAACAAAACTTGTGTCTCTATCTGAAATAAAGGATTTAGGAAGCCCAAAGTGCATCCATACATTATCAAAAAAAAATTCAGCTACTTCTTTTCATATAATAGTCTTCTTGCTTGGAGTTAGTATGCACATTTTGCTAAATCTATCTGCTATGAAAAACAAAAAGTCATGTCCATGCCTACTCACAGGCAATCCTCCTACAAAATCCATTGATATGTTTTACCATAGCCCAAAAAGAGTTGAATACAATCCCTATTTTCTTGTCTTAGAGTTGCTAGTACAATATAATTTGCAATTTCTAACAAATCTTGCTACTTACTAAAAATTGGGTCAAAACATGTAGCTTTGCAAATGACCCACCATTTTACCAACACCACAAGGACCCACCACTTCGGAGGTATGTGCCTCCCATACAAGTAGAAGACTTTGTGCCCTTGGCATACATAATTTCTCCAACCTATGGAGCAGATCCTTCCTGCGATAGAAATCCTCTTCACTTTTGGCAACTTCTTGAACTTGAATGTCTTTCAACTTCTCCCCAAAATCTGCATCTTGGGTATATTCCTCCTCATAAGCCTTTTTTATGAAAGACTTTAGTTATGTTACCATAGCCATAGCTAAAATTGTTTTGAGGTTGGTGGCGTAGATAGCATTTCTACCACCACATTAGTGCTTCCTCTCTTGTATTCAAATGCCAAATGGAATTGTTGCAAAAATCACATCCATTTATAATGCCTTCCCTATTAGAACTTGCTTTGTGCTTGCAAATATCATAGAGGTTGGTGATTGGTATGCACTATGCACTATAATTTATTTGCCAAAGAAATAATGCCTCCATTTTTTATAGCTTGAATTACTGCATGTGATTCTCTATCGCGTACCAGATATCCTCTAAATAAGTAAAAAAATAAAATTGAATGATAACAAATGGGCTTACTTCCTTGAAGCGAGAGAACGCCCATAGCATATTTGCTTGTATTTGTTCCTACCTCAAGGGTTGTGAGTTAGGAAGAGCAAAATTAAAAGCTCATATTTCAACAATTCAAATGCTTCATCATGTTCTCTGCCCTAATGAAAACTCCTCCTATGTTTGCAACTTTGTATAGAGGTGAGGTTATAGAAGAGAAAACTAGAATAATTTTTTTGAAGTATATAGACAATACCTACAAACTCCTAGTTTTTGTGGCACTCTTTGGTGTAAGCCAATTTGTGATAGCTTCCACCTTACGAGAATCTACTCTCAACTCTCCCCCTCCAACCACACATCCTAAGTATATCAATGACTTTGCCAAGCTCACACTTCATGTTAAACAAAATCTGTTTCTCTTTTAGAACTTGCATGACTTGTTTGATATAAATGAGATAACCTTCCGATGTTGCACTAAAAACTGATATCTTCTAGATACACAATTGTACCTTAATCTATGAAATCTCTTAAAAATCACTCATTAGCCTCGTGAAAGTAGCTGGTGCATAACACAATCTAACTGGAAAAACTACGCATTCACAAAGACCTTGCTTTGTTTTGAAAGCAACCTTCCAAGTGTCCTATATCTAAAATTGGTGATGCCAAAGTTTGAGATTCAACTTAGTGAAGTACTTAACACGCCAAAGTTGATACAAAAAATCATTGATCTTTGGAAGAGGATGTCTATTTTTTATTGTGATCTTTTTCAAGGACACATAATCAATCCACATCCTTCAAGTACCATCTTTTTTTCACAACATCACTATAGGTAAAAGACATGGTGAAGCACTTGAGCCAATGACCCATTTCTACAATGTTTCTTTAAGTTGTTTCATGACCTTATTGCTCTCAAAAAGTGATTGTTGATACAAGTCAATGTTAGTCAAAGGAGATTTCGGTAGGAGTTGAATCTCCTGCTTCACCTCTTTTCTTGGTACGAAGTCCTTGGGTTCATGTAACACATCCTGAAAAGACAACACTTATCGAAACCTTGAATTTAGAGGTCACTGTAGACAAATTTGATCTATCATCTTGCTTATATTTCAACAAAAGTAAACAAAATTTATTAATTTGATTGCTTGGTTGGACTTTACAATTGTAACTTTTGTTTTGCTTTGGTGCCCCTTAATAATGCATTTAACTTCATCCTTGACTCATCTATTTTTGCAGCTTCTCATGAAAATTGCATCTCTAACATACAAGGACTAGCAAGCACTATATCAAAAACATCAAAGGGAATTATGTTCATATCCACTTCATCTATATGTTGTGCATTTATTCCAAACAAAAATTGCACATTTTAGTTACTGATGCAGTCGGGATTGGGGAATCTTACCAGATCGCCCAATCTCACAGCCAAATACAGTAATCAACAGCAACAATAATGTTTACAAAACTAATGAAACCCTTATTTTATTGTCTAGTAGCAAAATTATTCACGAGAGTACAATTAGATATCTTCTTGATCAATCACCCTTTCAACAACTTCCCAAACATCTCAAAACATGTGCATTGGTCTCCCTTATATCAGTCGGTGGCTAGGAAATTGAATTGGATCTGATCCAGGCTGTTACAAGTAAAACAACCAAATCGTTGCAAAAATATTGAGTGCAAAGCAGGTCAAATGTCCACCAATACATAAACAAGTTAAGAGTCCACAAATGTAGTAGCAAGTGGACGATCTGCAAATGGCTAGATCAAATAGAAAATTTCACTTCATGTTCAATTGGCCAACAAACCTCCACAATTCATACATGGTGACATCATCATCTTGTTGAAGTCAGCTTATGTCATGTTAACATCATCATCAAAACTAATCATCTAAACCGGTTGATTAAACTTGTCAATGTTCAATGCACTTGATTTTACTTGCAAAGTTTTAGATAGCCATGAGAAAACCCACAGACTCTAGATGGTTGCATCGAAAAAAGCACCTTGGAGCCTAATGTAATAACTTAACGTTGTTTTAAAAAGAAACAAAAGCAAAATAGTTTCCTTCTGGAGGTTGGACGCCCAGGGGAGGTATAAGGTGTTTAAAATAATTAAATTTTAAAAGGCTCACAAAGAGGGCATTGGTTTTTTGAGGGAAAGTGTTTCAAAACCTAGGGTTATCCTAATTTCCCTCACTTTCTATAAAGCTTCATTTTGGCTCTTATTTGCTCATCTTATATTTAGCAATTTAACAGGATGTTGTTGGAATGCTTCCAAAGTGCTTTGGCTGCATGTTGAGGACGAAAACCCTCGCCGTATTGAGTTGGTTTTGGTGGTGAAAGATCCACCCTGGCCGTATTTGAGTGGTTCTATCTAGGGATCACATTGTGCTTCAACAGAGGTCTGATTTTCAGAGTTTTCGGTGGTGAAAGATGAAGATTCTTGTAGTCTTTTGATGTGGGTTTGTTGGTGTGAGTTTGGTTTGATGTGTGGTTCATTTTGGTGTTGATTAGTAGGTGTTTGAAATGATTTCTAAGGTCTGATATGCATCACTAGAAGTTCTGGAAACTCTGATTTTTACCAGTGGCTGAAGGACAAAACTATTTGTAGCTCCGTTTGCATTTGGCACCTTGTTCTAGGTATTGGTGCATTGGATTTCTCATACCTGGGTTCCATCTTTCAACCCATTGGTTGGGGCATTCGGTGAAGATTTGATTTTCAAGGCCAAATCGCCCTCTCTAGGGGCCATACCATTTCTGAGCATCATTTGATAGAGGTTTGTTGTTGCATAAATCTCTCTGTCAGTTCGTTTCCAGTGTTTGAGTAGCTTTTTGGAGGCATTGGAGATCATAGGGGCTTTGGCACGTCATCATTGAGGAGTTTGGAGGAGATAGATGTTATATTGTTGTTGTCATAAGCCCTTTACCAGGTCTGAAACTTCATATTTCAGGTCTGATATAGCATTGTAATTATCTGATTTCAATCTGAAAACAAATGCTCTTAATATATGTTGCTATCTCTATTGAAAGGCATTGTTATCTATTAGTTTCCCTCTTTGTTTGCAATATTCTCTATGTTGTTATGCATCATTGAAAAAAACGCATTTGAAACATACACGAACACATCAGCAAAACAAACAAACAGCATACAGTGGTTTCAAAAAAAAAATCAAGGGTGTATGTTACAGTGGAACCATAGCCACTTTTTCCTGCTAGCCTGTGTTAGTCACATGCAATCAACACTTTCCATTCTATGAGCGAGAGAGCACAGAGGTATTTTCAGAGGGAGTTCAAGAAAGGACATTGGCAGCCCCCACTCACTCTTGAAGGTCGAACTGTCTCAGGGGTTCTTAAGGTTCATTGGGAGTCTTCACAGGTTGCAGAGATGCAGTAGGATCCACCAGGCGAAGGGGAAAGAACTACGGGGAACATGGCTGATAGGAGTAAAGGTAGATCAGGATCAGTGAATCCAAGAGCTAGAATGGAGAAGAAGTTTGACATGATGTCCCAACTGTTGAGGAAGATAGGTCAAAATTTGGTGGTTAACAACTCTAATAATGGTACTCAAGGTAACCCAATGCATAACGAGGATAGTAGTCTCACTTATCAGCAAGGTGGAAATGGTGGACAGCACACTACAACAGGGTCAAACACTTTTTCCAAACCTTTCCAGACCTCTTTCTTACCCAAGGAGACACCACAGCATGACCAAGAACCTTCCTTACCTTTCGTGGACAGCTTAAGGGAGGGCTATGCAGAGTATGACACACTTCCTGAAGCTGTTAAGATGAACTTATCTTACAATGAGTTCTTGGATCAGAAGAGGAAGAGAAGTGGTGGTAGAACTGATCACAAAGGACCAGCAGTTCAGAGAGACTTACAGTAGGCCATTGGCAAGGTAACACTTGTCCACTTTGACGAGAGTGATAAGTGCACAGTGAGGGCTTGGGTACAAAGGCTTGACAATTACTTGGCCCTTAGACCGATGGTAGAGGATGAGGCAATTAAGTTTGCCACTTTACACCTTGATGGGGTAGCACATGAGTGGTGGTACCATGGTCTTGTCACCTTGGGCCACAGGTCTATCACTTCCTATGATGAGTTCACCACTAAGCTCATCGAGAGGTTCAATAAGGACCCAAAGTTGCATTTTAGAGAGCTGGCCCAGCTGAAGCAGTATGGTATAGTAGAAGCATACATAGTAGAATTTCAAAGGCTCTCACTGATGGTTATACGGATTACAGAAAGGAGATTGTTGGTTTTGTTTAGTGAGGGACTTATGGAGCCACTTAAGGGATGGATTAAGGCTTTTGATCCTCCAACGTTGCAAGAAGCCATGAAGAAGGCAAGAAGCATGGAGTGGGTTGCCCCTAAGTCTAAATTTCAGTCCAAGCCATTCATGCACAAGAAAGATAAGAGGCCATTCACTAAGGACACCAATTAGCAGAAAAAATCAGTCATTAGGATTGATGGAGACAGTCTAAAAGACCTTAGGAGGAAGAATCTATGTTTCAAATGTAAAGAGCCTTGGTCTAGGGATCATATGTGTGCCAACAAGGGAAAAATGCATCAGATAGAGTATTATTCAGCAGTGGAGAGTGCATCAGAAAGTTTGGACCAACAATCTGATTTGGATGAGAATGAAGGGGAAGGGCCTCCTGAAGAGGCTGGAAAAGAGGAAACAAAAGAGGGGAAGCTTGCCCAACCCTATAGCTTCCAAAAGAATGAGTTTTTGCACATTAGAGGAGTCCTTAAAGGGCAGCGGTTGGTAGCTTTCTACACATAATTTTATTGATGAGGGGCTTGTAGCACGCAAGGGACTCCAAACTTAGGAGGTTGATGGGTTTAAAGTGATGGTTGCAGATGGTTTCACCATTACTTGTACTAGGATGATTCCTCAGCTCAGCCTTCAGATGGGTAATTATGAAGTTAAGGATGACTTCTATGTGGTTAGCATTGGGGACACGAAAGCAGTGATGGGTATTCAATGGTTACGTTCCCTAGGTGAGATCACTCTCAATTTTCAGACCTTGGAGCTGAAGTTTAAATCAAAGGGTAAGAATGTTGTATTGAGAGAGGTATCTAATGGAGGGCCTCGTGTTGTTTCCTTCAAGCGCATGGAGAGGCTTTTCCGACATGATCAGGTGGAGTGGATAGCAGAGTGGATTGTTATGCCCACAATTACAGAGAAGCGTTCCTATCCACCCAACATTAAGGCTTTGCTATCCAAGCGAAGCAAGATTTTTGGCAGTATTCCTCCAAGTAGGCCTCCTGATAGGGGCATAGAGCATGTCATTGAGTTAGACGAGGGGGCTAAGCCCGTTATCACTACACCATACAGGCATCCGAAGAGACATAAGAACTGATAGAGAAGGAAATCAAGGAGCTTCTAGACATGCGACATATTTGGCTGAGTAAGAGTCCATTTGCTTCTTTAGTGGTGTTAGTGAAGAAGAAGGATGGGACTATGCACATGTGCATAGATTACAGGGCACTTAATAAAAAGACTATAAAAAATAGGTACCCCATCCCTCGGATTGATGAGCTACATGGAGCAGTCTATTTCTCTAAAATAGACTTGAGGTCTATCTACCATCAGATCAGAGTTAGAGAGGAGGATATTGAGAAAATAGCATTCAGATGCCACTATGGTTACTTCGAGTTCCTTGTTATGCCCTTTGGATTGACTAACGCTCCTGCCACTTTCCAGTCATGCATGAACAAGATATTCAGTAAGCAGTTGCGTAAGTTTGTCCTAATATTCTTTGATGACATTCTTATTTATAGTAGATCATGGGAGGAACACTTGAGGCATTTGGATGAGGTCTTGAGTATCTTGGAGAGTGAGTCCCTGTTTGCGAAAGAGTCCAAGTGTGAATGTGGCATGACAGAGTTGTTGTATCTTGGACACATTATCAGTTCTAAGGGAGTTAGCATTGATCCTGAAAAGATCAAGGCTATACTCGATTGACCTCCACCTACAAACCTCACACAGTTGAAGGGGTTCTTTGGGCTCAGTGGTTTCTATAGGAGGTTCATCAAAGGATTTTCACAGTTGGCTACCCCACTCACTGATTTGACCAAGAAGGAGAAATTTGTTTGGTTTGAAACATTGCAACAATCTTTTGATAGATTCAAACAATTGATGAGTTTGTGCCCAGTTCTAGCCATTCCTGATTTTTCCAAGCCTTTTGAGCTTGAGTGTGATGCCTCAGGTGAAGGCATAGGAGCTGTCCTCATGCAGAGTAAACATCCAATAGCCTTCAAGAGCAGGAAGTTGAGAGGAGGTGAGGGAGCTTACTCTATTTATGACAAGAAGATGTTGGGGATCATGCATGCTCTTGCCAAGTTCAAACAGTACCTTGTTGAGGGTTGATTTGTAGTGAAAACTGGTCATAACAGCCTTAAGTACTTTCTTAATCAGAAGGATCTTAATGAGAGACAGCAAAAACAGGTGAGTAAACTTCAAGGGTATGACTTTGACATTGAATATGTCAAAGGGAAGAATGTAGTGGTTGATGCTTTGTCTAGGAGGCCACATTTGTGCTCCATTTAAGTCATATCAAGAGATTGGAAGGATAAAATACAAATTAATTATGCCAAGAATGCACTTGCTAACAACATTCTTGATGGTCATTACAGGATGATAAGTATCAGGTAAGGGATGATCTCATTTATTACAAGGACAGAATATGGTTAGCTCTTTAACCTAAGGTGAAAGCGCACATATTTAAGGCTTTCCATGACATTCATATGGCTGGTCATCCTGGGTATTATAAGACATATAGGCAGATCCGTCAGATTCTCATGGAAAGGGGATGAAGGATGATATTCTCAAGTATGTCTGTGAGTGTCAAGTATGCCAACAAAACAAAAATGAGCATACTTATCCTGTTGGTTTATGTCAGCCCCTTCCCATTCCAATTCCAACTCAGAAATGGGAAAGTATATTGATGGACTTCATTATAGGGCTTCCTAAGGTGCAAGGGAAGGACAGTATATATGTGGTGGTGGATAGACTGACTAAATTTGCTCACTTTTTCACCATATCAGCAGGGTTTACAATGGTACAAGTGGCAGATTTTATTTTCAAAGAGGTATTTAGGCTTCATGTAACACCTAAGACCATCATCAGTGATAGGGACAACAAGTTTATGAATTTGTTTTGGCAAGAGATTCAGATTATGTGGCACAGAGCTGACCCCTAGCACTAGTTATCACCCTTAGACTGATGGGAAAACGAAGTGGTGAACAAATGGGTGGAAGGTTACTTGTGCAATTATGTTTTGGGGCAGCAATAGGAATGTGTCAAGTGGTAACATTTGGGAGAGTTTTATTACAACTCTACCTTCCATATGTCTATGAAGATGTCCCCATTCATGGCATTATATGGCTACGAAGCTCCTAGCTTTGTTGATTTACTTTTCGGAGATTGTAGGGTGCCTAGAGCCAGAGATCTTCTTTAGGAGAGTCAGGTTATCATGAGGTCTCTGAGAGAGAACATTCAACATGCTCAGTATCAACAGAAGTTGTATGTTGATCAACATCACATTGAGTGAGTTTTTCAAGTTGGGGACATGGTATATTTGAGGTTGTAGCCTTAAAGGCAATCCACTCTCAAGAAGAGTGGGTCAGAAAACTTAAGCCCCGTTTTTATGGTCCCTTCATAGTCACCAGAAGGATTGGAGAGGTAGCCTATGAGTTGGAGCTACCAAAGAGTAGCAAGGTGCACAATGTCTTCGACGTTTCTAGCCTTAAGAAGGTGCTTGGTCAGAATGTGGATCCGTCTACAGTGCTGGCTCCTTTGGACGAGAAAGGCAAATTGATATTAATTCCTAAGGCTATATTAGAGGTCAGGGAGTGTACTCAGCAGAGGAGGGTGATTAAGGAGTATCTGGTTAAGTGGAAGAATTTGTCGGTGGAGGATGCTACTTGGGAGAGTGAGCAGATTTTACAGCATCCTAAGTTGCGATTGCTTGAGGGCAAGCAATCTTGGGGAGGGAGGACTATAATGTCCCCTTCTCGCACTTCAACAGCGAGGTATTCCAATAGCCTATTCCAGAGTTCTCGTAGGCTAGCTAGAGTTGGTTAGGGGACTCAGTGCTAGCATTGGGCTTAGTGTTGGTTTGAGGCGGGACTTTCTATTTATAGCAATGGCCAATTGCAGTGCTTACTATTTATAGTAAGCTACAAGGCATCTCAATGAGCTTCAGTTTTGTGCCAATTTGTGTTTTTGGGGAGTACTTACTCTTTTTAGCAATTTCTATTTATAGTAAATCTATTTCGAGTAACTGGTCCCAAGCCCATATTGCTTCAGCAGTGTTATTCCTAAGGTGGCGTTGGAGAGTCTAAGGTTGGATTATTTAATATGTCATTTATTAGTCACTTACGTTATTTTTATAAAGTAACTTTATAACTTAAGTGAAGGGGTTAGTGGTCATCGAAAAAAGCACCTTGGAGCCTAATGTAAAAACATAACGTTGTTTTAAAAAGCAACAAAAGCAAAATAGCTTCCTTCTAGAGGTTGGATGCCCAAGGGTAAATTTTAAAAGGCTCATGAGAGGGGTGTTGGTTTTTGGAGGGAACAACCTAAAGTTGCCCTAATTTATGTAATGTCCCCTTCTCAGTGTTGATCTCATTGTGGACTAATAGCCTATTTCCGGAAATCCGTAGGCTACTCAGATGTGCAAAATTAGGGTTTCCACTTTCAGTAAGTTATGTTTTCAGCTCAATTCAACTTTTTGATGGTTTGAAGTGAACTTATTATTTTTGGCATTGGCTATTTTTGGTAGTGGCATCATCAACAGTTCAGTTTAGGTCATCATACTAATTTTGGAAATCTATCAATTTCAGTTTTGGCGTTGGTTTTGGTTATCTCCTTGGACTAAGTTTTATACTTAGTCAACTTCATGTTTTGAAGTTGTACCCCACGCCTAGGTTTGATGACTTCAAGTTGTTTTTAAAAGGGGGACATAAAGGGGGTCGACTATTTGAGCATTTAATGATTTAATAAATGTTTTATTGTTGCAACTTGAAAATGGATGCCTAAAAGAGAATGAATAATACTTTATTAATCCAAAATAAAGTGAATGCTTTGAAGGTGGCGTCCCATTTGGAAGATGAAGTTGTAGGAACCCCTGGTTTCCCTCTGACAATGATCTAACTGATATTTCAAGTTTTTCTGACGTTTTTAGGTTTTTGAGATTTTTTTGTGTTTTTGAAGCAATAATGAGAAGGTACGATTTTGACAATAAATGCTAATAAATTCACTAAAAATCAAAGATCTCTGGAAATGCAACAATAACTACGCCAGTATCCTTTATTCAACTTTTCAAGTGATTACAATAATACCCAGAAGGAAACAATGTATAAAAGAAGAATTTTTATTGGGAAAAGAACCTGATTTGCTGGTACGGCTGAAGGTACAAATCAGTACAGCAGAAATAAATACGATCTCTTTCCTTCCCTCTGGCATGCACAATTTCATCAGCTGATATAGGCGCCTCCTTCAGAGCAAACTGGAAGCATTAGATAAAGGCGTTGATTTTATTTTGATGAGGATGGCTCTTCATGAGGTACGGCCTGCTGGTACAGTACGGCCTGTCAGATCTGCCTTCAATACTGTACGGACTTCACTCACAACAATGACAAATCTCTGAATAAGGTGCGCCAAAAGCAATAGATGGTGTCTGGATACGAATAACTGCAAATAACTGAAGGTATGGATTTTCTCTGATGCTCTGTAGTTTCCTCTGTATAAGAAAACCTCTGTGGCAATAAATCAAGTGGTATTCCACACTCTCTGAATTGCTTTCCGTTGGAGATGGCTCGTTCCCCAAGGCAAACGAACATGAAACCCTAAGTCTCAGGCTCAGACCAAAATTGATCAGTTTTCAAAACTCAATAATCACATAATGGCACAAATCCCAATGCAAAACCCTCTTAAGGCTGAAAAGTGCGATTTCCTTAAGAATAGGGTTTTCATTAAAATATTCATATTTTAATCTTTTTAATTCTCCATAGTTCTCAGCTGAATATTTTAATTTAAATCAAATGTGAAACTGGCCCCTTCTGATGATGGGCGCACCCCTCAAGGCAATCACTTAAGTTATAATTTAAAATTATAACTTTATAATATAAACATTAAATAATTAATATTTAATCAATATAATTAAATATTAATATTTCTCCCGTCACTTGTCCGTTTCCTGTTCCGTCTGATGCTGACGAACTCTGAAGTGATTCCTGATGCCGCCATACCAACCTAAGTAAAATAGCGCTGGTCCCACATCACGCTAAGAATCAAAATAGCAATTTCGCATCGACTCCTCATCATTTAACGTAAAGACAACTGACAATCCTCACGATCAAGCCGAGCTAAGTCTGGCGGACCCCTTTTCCAAATTACATCGGCCTACTTAGGGTCGGGGAGTGATAGGCCATCCTCACGCCTGAGAGATGTCATGAGAAGGGGACATGACATTTTGTCTGCATGCAGTCATGCAGGTCTAGTGGATGAAGCCTATCAATACTTCAACTACATTGAGGAACATAACATTATACCTGCAACAGAACACTATATATGCATGGTTGACCTTCTGGGTCGTATTGGGCATTTGAATGAAGCGCAAGATATCATCAATAACATGCCAATAAAACCTGACTCTGTAGTTTGGAGTTGTTTTCTTAGTGCTTGTAGATTACATAATAATATTGAGCTAGGAGAATGCATAGCAGAACACCTTTTTGAGTTGGACCTTAAAGATGCTGCACCTTATGTGCTTCTCTCAAACATTTATGCTGCAGCAGGCAGGTGGGATGATATTGAAAAAGTACGCAACATGATGAAAGATAGAGGAATTAAAAAGAAACCTGGATCTAGTTGGATTGAGGTCAACAAAAAAGTACATTTTTTTATACAAGACAAATCACACTCTCAAACATAACTACAAAGTTAAAAATATTGTGTTGTAGGATTACCATGGTACAGACCTACCATGAAGGCTGTTTTCATACAAGGTTGTGCTGAACTATTTACAGAAGAAAAATGTAAAAGTTTTTAGACAGAATGACAAGAATCTAGCTGTTATGTTTGGGCCATGAAAAACATCTCCTAAAACAACCATCGAGGTTGCCAAGAACCTTTGACTGTGGCATGGTTTCTATTGCTGCTAAATTTCAATAAGGTTTATATCTAAGTTTATTGCAAAAGTTGTAGTAAATGATATATGAGAATAACCTCATACTAGAGGAGCCAAAGTTGGTAACTAAAATAAAAGTAAGTTTTCCATTCTAGGAGAAATATCCACCATATTTCAAGATGATGAAGATCAAAACCAAGAAGGGATGATAGAAAATCAACATAATGATAAAACAATACAAGATCAAGAAATTCATGGTAAAACACAAGGTTAAAGATAACAACTTTCCACAATCTATAATGTTTATTGCATGATCATTTTTGGATTTGATTGTGTAAATATTTTTTTTTTTTTTTGCATCAACTTTTTGGATCACACTCTGTGATCTTTGAGCTCCCTAATTCATCCTAATGATGAATCACAGAGTGTGATCCGAAACATTGATGCAAAACACAAGGTGCTAAGATTTTCAATGAGAAACAAGATCATACAACACTTGATCTTCCAATTTCTAGGGAATTCTAGATTTGCCTAATGTAATGGTTAATGTGCATCATGCCCCTTTATTTTTTATTGGGTAAATTGATTTTGAAGGGAACAAAAACTTATACAATAGAAAGTACAACTCAAAAAATACATAGCAATCTCCAAGGGGATGGAAACATAGTTGTAGCTAAGCTACCAAATGAGAATCAATACAATAAATAACAATTTTCTAAGTACAAAATAAGAACCTAGGGAACCAACCTAAACAATGTCAAACCCAACCCTATTCAATCTCACACCCTTCACTTTGATGTATGATTGAGGAATATTTGGGAAGAATTTTCTGATACCTTCATTTAATCTCACACTATGCTCCTTTGTTGCCATTAATTCAATTGTTAAGCCCAAAACACACTTTCTACTCCTAATACATGTCAAAATATTAAAGTTTAGGATACTCTTATTTCGTATGATAAACTTGAACATGTTCTTGAAACCCCTATCATGTAATTTTATAAACAAAAAAATGTTTCTATTTTTCATCCAAAACATAACTTGAAATCAAAGTCTTTCAAAGAAAATCTAAAAAAAATATTCTTCAACTTGGGCTTTGGGTACTGAACAAATTCAAAATAAAAAATAGGGGAGACAAGAAGCACTCAAAGTCATAAGATTGACCATGATAGATCAAAATGTATGATAGAACACCTAATAGCTTCCAATTTTCTCAATCTAGTGGATTCATCCCTACATCACCCATTTCAATCATGATTATTTCCTAGAATGTAAGAGCGCTCAACAACATACCTAGAGAGAAAATTGTTAGAAGACTAATTAAAGACCCTACCCCTTTTATGTTGCTAATTCAAAAAATTAAGCTTCATAAGGTTTCTACAAAAACAATGGTTGTAGGTGTAGACACCTATTTTCTTCCTAGTAACCTTGTCCAAAATTAACTAAATAATTTAAGTATTTAGTTAATCCAACTTCACCTAATGTAAAAAAAATTGAAATGTCTCTGAGCGGGAGCATTGCCACCCAATGGGCGTTTTCTGCTAACAGGGTTGTGCGCATCGGAATTGTGTCTGGGTCTGGCTCTCCTAGGAGGTTGTCGGACGTGGCTCCTGCTGCGGGTGGGGTGTGCGTGGACAGGGATAGCTCTATCCTCCAAATTTCTCTAAATGGCGTCAATACTCTGGGATTTCACGCGGCTGCTATTGGGGTTGGTCTTTGTGACGGCCCTTGTTTCAGTCCTGCCAAGGCTCAGTTGAATGGTGGTTGTGCAAAGCTTGGGTGTGTGATTCCTTCTCTACCTATTACTCCTACTTCTGGTGCTACGGGAGATTTTGTAAGCTTTGTTCCTGGTGTTGCTACGCAGGTGATTGTCCCTCTTGTTGGGGGTTCTCCTTTTGTGGGTAGGGTGAAGTCTTTCTCTAAGGCTACTAAAGCGGGTGCTCAACCTTCTTCTCAGTCTCGAGTTCGGCCTTTGGCCTATGCTCGTGATTCCCCTGTTGTGGTCTGTGGACCTGAGGTTTTTGAGAATGAGGATTTCTACTTGAAGCAGGGCGTGGTCTACAGGTTTAACGGCTTGTGGCCCTCCCTTCCCGATCTCCATAGCTAGGTATCTGCCTCCTGAAAGTTGTTGGTCTCTGGTGAGATTGAGCTCTACCCCAGGGCAAGGGGTTTAATTTTAGCAACCTTTGCCTCATCTAAAGAGTGTGACTGTGTGCTAGGAAGGGGGTAGATGTGGGGTATTCATTCACTGTCCATCAAGCCTCGGTCTCGTTCATTCAATCCCCTTACGAAGCCATTGAATACCAGACTAGTTTGGGTCAAATTGTCGAATCTCCCTCTTCAATTTTGGGAGGATTCTTGTTATGAGGCTATTAGCAACACCATTGGCCGCTTTCTGATGGTGGACTCTACGACTCAGGAGATGGGACATACTACGGTAGCTCATTTATTAGTTGATTTGGACATCTCCAAACCTCTCCATGGTGATGTAGTCTTATTGGTGGAGGATAGACCTTGGAAGCAGCTCTTGGACTATGAGGGTATCCCCTTTCGGTGTAGGAGATGCTTCTTTGTGGGTGATTTGGCCTCTAACTGCCCACAAGCCTGCCACAAAGGTGTCGCTACTTGGTGGAAGGATGCTCTCCTAGATCACCTCACGATGAGTTCTCCTCCTTTGGATGTTTCTTTTGTGGAGGTTGACCCTATTACTTCTTCTGAGGAACCTATGTCTACTCCTCCTCTAGCTAACCTTATTGTGGAGCCTTTGTTGGCTCGATCTACTGACGTTGTTTTGTTTGAGCCTGCCTAAACTTCATTGCTTACTTCATATGGTCATTCTCTTGATCTCGTTTCCTCTGTTGCGCTACTGCCGTCACCCCCACAGTGTGGTGACTCCTTGCCCTTGGTGGCTTCGGTTGATCTGCTTCTCTCACCTCGCTCAGTGGACTTGGATTTCGAGTCTTCCTGGTATGTTGTGCTGAGAAAGAAGAAGGGACTCCCTCGATCTGTCACATCTTTGTGGTCTAGGGTTAAGGGAGTCAGATTAGTCCCCTCAGATTCTGGGGTTGTCTAGTCCTTGTTTGTGCTTCGACAACTATTTGTCAGTTGTTTCTGTGTGGTTTGTTCTCTTTTCCTAGTTCATTGTTGGTTTGAACTAGCTTCTTTTTTTTGCCCTATGGGATTTCTGTGTAAAGGGTACAACACCCTGTAAATGTTGTTTATCTTACCAAAAACTTCACCTAATGTAATCCCACCTAATTAAATTATGTTAGTATTTAATTAGACAATTTCTTTGTCACACATAATTAAATAATTTTATTATTTAATTATCCTATTTTCCACCTCACAAGGCTAAAATAATTGAATAATTTTAGTATTTAAATACAGGATATATTTTCTCCACCAAAATCCAAGAATAAAGGAGCCCCTAAATGCACTTGTCCCCCACATTCCTATGGTTGCAAAAACTTTTTTATTTTAATTAAATACAATCATATCTTTTCATTTTTAAACAAACTCCATCATGACCCTTCATCCTCTTGATAATAGGAAAATCTTATCATTCATTCTCCACCATTGATCTTCTCATCACATCTCGACTCCATTTTCCCTCCCAAAAATTTGTAAATAGACACACCATCCTATGTATTTCATCCATTCACTTTATGCTAACAATATGTTGTCAGAATAGGTATTTTTTGTACAAAGTGCATCCACATCCAAAATCACTTGGATCAAATCAAAATTTGAAATGGATTTTCATGGTAAATTTACTTTGCTTTGTATTTTTATTTGAAGTCCATTTTCATGCTCTATATGAGGCTTATTGTAGTTTAGGATAGGAAGTTTTTTGTCTTGTATTTATTTCCCACTTTTGAATTCTCTTAGCAACTCTCCTAGGGATACTATCCCTTGTCTAACATTTTTTTCTTTTTCTTGTGTTGTGTAGTAGTTTTTTATAACTTGTCTCTTGTAGGTTTTTGAGTGGTTTTAGCGGTTGATTTTTTCAAGGAGCTTATAGGGCTGAAACAAATGTCACAATTGCTTCCAAACAAGCTAAGAGACAAATTTTGACATATAACCTGATTTGTTTTCTCACAAGAAGAATTTTACATTTTTGAAAGGGTTTTAAAATTTTATTGTACAAAAATATGTATGGTTGTACAAAATCCACATAGTCGTACAATCTATACCATACATATGGTATTGTACCTCTGCAGTAAGTGAAGAAAGTGTATACATGATAGATTGTCATTGGAGGGAGATACACATAGTGCCACTCAATATATACATAGAACTTTTTACACATGGGTTTTGGTCATATACAATGATCCTAGACATTAGTTAGTTTTTTTATGTTTTTATGCAAGTTCATAGACATTACCAAGACATTTATCCTATACATATTCCTACATTATGTTATCTTTTATACTTATTATGCAACCTTGAACCTACTTTAAAGTATATGGAAATATGATTATGATGTGATGGTTAATGCATAATTTATGTGTGGATATGTATGAAATGTGATTGATATATGTGCTTATCTATGGTTGTTAGTATTGTGTGCATGTTTTGTGAACTAACTCTTGCAACTAAAGGAAGTGGACTATAACACGTAACAACTGTGAGGTGCAACCTGCAGCCAAAGGAGTTTCTAGACAGCAAAACAGGGGAGGTTCCAGAATAAATGGAGTGCATCAACTACAACATGGAGGCACTTAATAAAGATAGTTGTGCATCATTATGATTTCCAATAAAGACATTGGAGGAGAAGAACCCTATTACAATTGGGATTCTAACATAACTGATTTGAGCATTCAACGTACCAGTTCTGTTGCAACAGAGTCACAATCCTATTTGGGCTCTTCTTCCTTTTTAGTTGCAGTTTAGATTATAGAGTCATTATCACGCTCTAATAGCTAGAGAGTGGTGATTAATGGTTTCGGTTTAGAGTCATGTTTCAATAAACTCCCTTATGCCTATATGTATAACTTAGCAATTGAGGTTAGGGTTAGTTAGTTGGTTTTTGTTCCAGAGCAAATATAGTTGCTAGATACTTTTCAATTATTTGTTATTCCTTATGCAAACAATGCTTATTGTTCAATCATGGTTTCAATGAATAAGATATCTTCGTAGAATCTTATGTGATCTTTTGAATTGTGCAATGAATGGTTTGAGTTATCATGATTGTGTTGATCTAAGAAGTTAGATTTGGTTTAGATTAGTGAAAACAACCACTTGAGCAAGGTCCACTCATGGTTACTATCCTTCACTCCATTTCTTGTTATTTCATTTTTGTTTTAGTAAGTTACTTCATAAATGCAAGATGTGTTAAATAGATTCTTTGTGTTACAATAATTAATGGATTCATGAATACTTCTTGTTTCTCATTGATACTGTAGTTGTTGAATGTGTTTTACTCTGAAATGTAGTATAAGTTTAGTTATCCATTTAGTTAATTCCCAGCATTCATTTCTTAACAGTAATCAGTTACAATCTTATGCTATAGGTACCCATAGCAATAGGGTTAGCTTTATTTTCTTTAATATTTTGTAGTTTTATGATTTTCCAGTAAGTGTAGCATCTGTAATAGGATGAATTAGGTAATCTTAAGTCTTTAAAAGCACATACAGTTCCAATACCATCACAAGCTTACTAGCCCTAGTAGATAATTCAATGAAGGTCTTTATGAAGGTTTAAGTGGATTGTTCAACTAGATTTTCCCCTCTAAATTGTGTGATTGCCACCAAGTTTACTAGACACAAGTAGGGACTACATTTTTGGCATTGTTGTCGGTGATCTAGTTTAGCATTTTCTTTCAGTATTAGGATAATCAGGTTTACTATCTTCAATTTCCAGAGCATTTCACTAACATTGTGTAGGACCTATTGTTATACAAAGTCATATCTATTGTATGTGGAGGCAAAGAGACGCTTTGGGAAGATTTCTCCCCTCAAACCAACAAGCTAAAGCAGATATTGGTGACTACATTTATCAGAGTGGGTACTACTAGAGAAGAATCTTCCATTTCACCAACATCTACCACAAACACATAGGGGACCTTCCAAACAATGGTTGATGTAGCAGTGAATGATCCACCAGAACATGTGACTTTTGAATTTTTAATTACCAACCAAGAGAGGGCTACTATGTTGAAGAATATACCTCCTTCAACATTACCAATCTTCTATGGTTTGGTAATTGAAGATCCAGACACATTATTGTTCGAGTTTGATGTCCTATGTAGGAGTTGTGACTACACAACTGATGCTCATAGACTCAAGCTATTTCCTGCAACTTTCAAGGATGCTACCATGAGATGGTCTATGGGACTGGGCAGAGGTGTTGTTCCAGATTGGAACACCATGAAAACAAAATTATTGGAGAAATACCAAGACTATTGCAGAGGAGTTGATAGGAGAAGAGATGATATTTTTAGAATGACTCAAAAAGAGGATGAACCATTGGAGGATTATGTAGAAAGGTTCCAATTCTTCTTGAAAAAAAACCCACAAAATAGACTCTCAGATGAATCTTTCAATATTTTATTCTTAAGAGGACTCAATGAAGATTGCATGGATTCCCTCAATCTTATTGAGGTAGGGGATGTATCTCAATTACCTTTTGAAGATATTTGTAAGGTCTGTAGAAATTATTCAAGGACCTTTACTAAAAGGTCAAGGAGAGAAAGAGCATCCACCATTGGCAAGACATCTAATGGGGTTTCAAGAGTGGAGTTAAGTAACCTACTGTCCAACATGAAGGAGGATATCATAAGTCATATAGCTACTCATTTGGACACTCTACATATAAATAAGAAGAGGGAGGAGGCTGAAGCAATGCTTACTGAATACTACCCCAATTGTAGACAAAGGAAAGAAAACTGCAAATGTAAAAGAGTGGCTAGTATTAAATAAGACAAATAAGAGAAATCAGATTTTCAACCACTAGAAGGAGAATATGGACAACTATTTTATATTGTACAAAGAAGGCCATGGCAACCAAGACAAGGTATGCCACAAGACCCTCTAAATTTCAATACATTCTTTCCAATTGGTAATCAAAATTTTTCTAGTTGGAATTCTTAGCCCTGTCCCAATAACCAAAACCAATGGAAAAACCCTCAGCAAAACTAGAACCAATAGCAGCCAAATGTATGGCTACAACAAAATTTCCAAGGTGCCAAAATTATAATCCTCAATGGTCAATACAACAAAATCAATGGCAACCACAATGGAAAAAGGGCCAGCAATGAAAGCACCAAAATGTGAATTATCCAAAACCTTTTCTGCCTTCTCAGCCACAACAATAGTCCATTATGCCCACTCCATCAAACCCAACATCTTAGCCACCAAGAGCACCACAATTACCTACCCAACCTACACCTAACCCCAATAATAAGTTTGTCCAACAGGCATATACTTATGAGGCTATATAATAACCCACTTATGGGGTAGAGGTAAGTGATGGTTGCCTCAGGTTAGGGAAAACACTAGTTGGACCTTCATCCCCTCCAATCACTGAGATGGTATATGAGGAACCCATAGTTGAAGCTTTAGAAAATTCACCTCTAGAGCCTAGGTCAAATCAGGTAAACCAAACCACCTCAAGTCCAAAGCCTTCTTTCCCTGAGCATTTAGCCATTCAAAAACATCATACCCAAGCTAAGATAGACCTATTGGGTCAGCTTAAGGATGTCAATATCAAAATCCCTCTCATCTAAGCTATCAAGGATATCCCAATATATACCAAGATAGTAAGAGACCTTTTTCTTAAGAAACCAAGGAGAAAGAAGGACCCTTAGATAGTTCATGTCCTAGGGAACCTTGTTGATACTATACTAGGGAATATAACTAACCCTAAATACACAAACCCTGGAAGTCCAGTAGTGGATGTTAAGATTAATGGGACCCTTATCAAGAACACCTTGATTGACCTAGGGGCAACAATTTATGTCATGACTAAGGAGACAATGCAGCCACTTCAGCTAGCTAACCATAGACCTACAACAACTATTTTATAGTTGGAAAATAGGTCAACAGTGAAGCCTGAGGGGATCATTAAGGACTTAATCATTGCATTGGATTCATGGAAGTATCCTATAGATTATATATTCTTGCATCCAAAGGTCAACCTTGCAGGATATCCACTTATTTTAGGCAAACCATGGTTAGCTATAGTTGATGCTAACATAGGTTGTAGGTCTATAAACGTGATAATATCAAATGGGAATGTGACCAAGAAATTGGTTCTCTATCCACCAACCTAACCTCATGAAAATCTAGAGTAGACTATATGGCCTACCTTGGATGAAGAATACCACTATTCCCTGCAAACTCACATGACAATAGAATGCAGCCCCCTATTAGCAACCCAAGATGAAGATGACTTAATTGACCATATCATATAGAATAACTGTGGTAGGGACCCACAACAAAAATACTGTCTTTCATGTCTACAGGATACACTGCAGAACATTATACCTACAAATTCATCAGAAGAGGTATCCCAACTGTTCCATTCTATTTTTCCCCAACAATGTGTTCCCAACATTAGTGGACTTGATCTCTCATTTGTGCAATCAAAATCCAGGGAAAATATGCCAGGTAAAACACTGAACATCAACAATGGACTAACTGAAGAACAACAGAATTCCCTGAATACTATGGTACAATCACATGCAACAACCTTTGCATGGGACTACCATGACATGAAAGGGATTGATCCAAAACTTTGCATGCATAGGATCTACATAAATGATGGTTTCAAGCACAATCAGACAACCCCAAAGGAGAATGAACCTTGACTTAAGAGAAATAGTTAAGACTGAATTGCAAGAGCTACTTAATGCAAGCTTCATTTATCATATTTATGATAGCCAATGGGTGTCACCATTAGTCATTTTTCCTAAGAAAGGAGGAAAATGGAGGGTATGTGTGGACTATATGGAGCTGAACATAGCCACTAGAAAAGATCATTTCCCCTACCTTTCATTGACCAAGTGCTTGTTTCCTTAGCAGGGAAAAAGTACTTCTCCTTCCTAGATGGATTTAGTGACTAACCAAATAAAGATAGCTCTAGAGGACCGAGATAAGACTAAGTTTACATGCCCTTGGGGTACCTATGCCTATTTTGTTCTTCCCTTTGGACTATGCAATGCCCCAACCACTTTCTAGAGGGTAGTGCTACGTATCTTTTCAAATTATGCTCATGATTCCATAGAAAGCTACATGGATGACTTCACTACTTATGGAGACACCTATGAAGATGCACTTAGCAATATAGAAAAGGTTTTGAAAAGGTGTAAAGAGCATAACCTATCATTGAGTCATGATAAATGTTTCATGATGATGAATCAAGGAATTGTTCTAGGACACTTTATCTCAAGTGAAGGAATTCAGGTGGATCCCAACAAGATTGAGATTATCTCTACACTTCCTATGCCACAAAATAAAAAAGATGTCAAGAGCTTTTTCGGACATGCAAGCTACTATAGGAGGTTCATCCAAGATTTCAATAAAATTACAACACCCTTGTTTTTTTTCTCACCAAAGACATGGAATTTTACTGGACTGTAGAATGTCAGCACTCCTTTGAAGCACTTAAGATAGCTTTGACAAAAACACCTGTCTTGAGAAGGACAATCTGGACACTACCTTTCCATATACAAACTGATGCTTCATATTTTTCTATAGGAGTAGTCTTGGGATAAAAAGAAGGTAATAAGTAGTATGTTATCTACTACATCATTAAAAACTTACAAGGAGTTGAACTTAACTACACTATCACAAAGAAAGAGATGTTGGTAGTTGTTTATGCTATCAACAAGTTTAGGTAGTATATTACTTGCTATCAAGTCTTTATCCACACAAACCATATTCCCATAAGATACTTAATGAAAAAACCTATAGTTGGGGGAAGACTACTCAGATAGCTACTCTTGCTACAATATTTTGATATAACAATAGTGGATAAGCCAAGGAAAGCTAATGTGGTGGTATATTTTCTGTCTAGATTACCTACACAAATACAAGGTTTTGTGGATGACTCATTTGCATATGAGTGTGTGTTTTCTCTTACTGTACAAACACTATGGTTTGTTGATATTGAAAATTACTTAGTGGTTGGGCAGATACCATTACATTTCTCTTCTAGAGAAAAGAGGCAGTTGGTGTATACAAGATTTCCATATTCTTGGGTAGTTGGTTACTTATTCTACAGTGGTCTAGGTAATATCATGAGATGTATAAGAGAAGATGAGGTCTTTGACATTCTAAAAGCTTGCCATGATGAGCCCTATGGGGGTCACTTTGTAGCCAAAAGGACAACATTTAAGATCTTGACAATAGGTTACTATTGGCCAACTCTACATAAGGATTCAATGAAGTATACCAGGAGTTGTGACAGATTTCAAAGAATGGGAAAACCAACAAGGATGGATGAAATACCTTTGCAGCCACAGATAACACTAGCTCCATTTGACAAGTGGTGGCTTGACTTCATTGGCCCAATTTCACCAACCTCTAATAACAAAGAGTATATTTTGGTTTGCATAGACTATCTAACACAATGGGTTAAAGTCAAGGCATTACAATTTGGAAGAGATGGGAATGTAGCTAAGTTCTTGTAAGAAGACATCTTTATCGAGTATGGAGTACTTAGAAAAATTGTAACTAATCAAGGTCCCTAGTTTACTTTTGAACTCATTTCTAAATTGGTTGAAGAATATGAAATCAGAAACAAAAAAGAATCACCTTATCATCCCCAAGCCAATGGGTAGGTGGAGGTTATAAATAGAGAAATTGAAAACATTCTAACCAAAATAATGCAAATTCATAGAAAAGACTCGACATCTAGATTACCTAAAGTAGTGTGGGCCTACAGAACAACATTGAAAACAACTACATGTTACACACCTTATGAATTAGTCTATGGTAAAACAACAGTTCTACCAATTGATTTTGAATACAAGACACTTAGGACAACTATGGAACTAGAAATGGATTTTCAACAGAAGCATAGAAAGAAAGGCTACACAATCTGAATGGTTTGGATGAAACTAGAATGGAGGCCATGCATCACACAGAGATCATTCAAAAATAGAGGACTAAATGGCGTGATCAATTTATAAAGGCTAAAGAGTTCAATGTGGGTGACTGGGCTTTACTGTATGATTCCAGATACAAAGAGTACAAGGGTAAGCTATAGTCTAGATGGTTGGGACCCTATGAAATTCAATAGGTATTTACCAATGGATCAAGCAAGTTACAAACTATAGATGTAGTTAGATTCACATTATTGGTGAATGGACACAAATTCAAGATATATAGGTAGCCAGCTCAAAATAAAATAAAATCTTTCTTTAATGCATCTATATGGTCAAAAAAATGGTTTAGATATAGAAAATCTATCACAAGATAACTCAGTAGTAGATACTATAGGTTCTCACAATGACTCAACAAATGAGCTACACAACTCACCTCTTGAGGTCACTCAAGTATAATTTCTTATCTTACTTCACGTGCACACATAACACAGGTACCACAATATGAAATCTTCTTGAAGACAACTTCATTATGTAGTAGGGACCTATAGCATCATCAATAAAATTTTAGTTCAAGACTTGTTGATGAAGATACCCACAACCACTATCTATCAAAGAATTCAAAAATTTGTGCCAAATTAATGCAGTTCATCCATATTCACTCCACTTTTTTCGCACATGCAACCTTAAATTGTCATATCATAGCATGCAACTTCATCACCACATTCCACGTCACCATCACGATTTTTCATGCATTTGAAAATTCATTTCATAATTCATATACCATACATTATGTAGCATTTTCTGATGCCAACCTTCCATTTCACACTCATGTTGTGGACACTCTTTTAACAACTTCACACATGTGGAGTTACATTCACATCATTCAACAGGTACACATATTAACTTCCATAATTAACATGGATCTTCAATACTTTCATTATGTACTTGCATTTAAATTTAGCATGCTTTGCACTTATTAAACTTATTTCCATATTCTTTAATAATTCCCTCCACCTAGTTGCATGTATTGAAGTGAGGTCACTTCAAGATTTTAAGTTGGGGGGAGTAGTATATATGCCAAAATTTTGTTTTCACCACCAAAATCCAAACATAGAAAAACCATACAAACCCTTTTTCTTTCATACATTTTTGCACCTACAACCTTTTTGTTGTCAATTCCCTAGATTATGAACCAATTTGAAACCAATTAAAGTTGAATTAAGTTGATACAAAGGAGAAAGGGATATAATAGTTGAAGTTACAATGAAAAAGTGCATGCGAGTGTAGCGGAATAGAGAGGGTTTGAGGGTGGTTAAAATCAATTTTGAGCTAAATTTCTAATGATTTGAGCAGAGTCAAATTATTTTCACCATGGGAGGTGATATAATTAGAAGGGGGCCATCAACACACAAACAAATATTGGAGGATGGATTAGTTATGCCTATTTTCATAAGGGTAGGATGGTTGGACTACTTCCTGAAATTTACAAAGTTTAATGAGGACATGACAAGGCAATTTGCAACTACATTATAGCATGATGAAGCCATTGTCAAGGGCTTGAGAGTGGATGCCTCAGAAGTTGCAATTGCATAAGTGTTTGGTCTACTAAGGAATGGAGCTGAATTCCTTGTGAGATCGAATATAGTAGTAGCTAGGGATGAGTTCAGGGAAGTAGGAGAAAATCTTAATTCATCATCACAAGGTATGAAAAGTTTGTCACTTCCCTAGATATGGGCCTCTTGTGCTTCCTATATTATTAAGTATATCACCTATGATGGGAAACAATCCCTTTTGTACATTGTGCATTTTAAGTTACTAAGTCATCTTTGTCACCATAGATTGGTAAATGTACCTAATTTCCTTTACAATTTGCTAAAAAGAATGGGGTTTGAATACCAGAGAAAGATAAATGATTCAGCCTTGTCACACTATTGCTTGGTAACCTTGTTAGTGAAAAGGAGCCTTAGGGTTCAACATCCACAAGTGTCTTGGGAGATATTTTTAATTTGTAGGGATATTAATCATATTCTGGAGGAAATAGCAATTCCTAAAAACTTAGATTCACCTGATGCATCCTTAAGAGAAATGCCACATGTTTCACCTATTGCTTCACCTACCACATCAGAGGTGAACCAGAGGAGAAAAGTGTGCAAGGATCACCACATGCAGTAGTTGACCAAACTGTAGCAAAAGAGACCACAACTTCCTCTAGAACACCTAAGACCAGGAAAAGGAGAGGTAGTTCTTCTACACCTTCAAAGGTGCAGAAGAAGAAAGATACCCAGAAAAAGAAATCTACCCCACCAAGGCATTCAAGTCACTTGAGGAAGAAAGGTGACATAACAAGAAGCATTGAGAAACTAGAAGAGGAAACAAGGGATCAAGAAGAAAAATAAGATGTTGAAATATCAGGTACTGATTCCAAATTGAAGGATAATGTGTTTGAGAATGTACATGTACCTGAAAAAAGGAAATGGTATGTATCTACTACCTCTAACTCAGATTTAGAGGATGTTTTTGTTGCCAATAAAACTAGAAGATAACCCCAGTTAGCCCTGATAGTGAGGGTTTTGAATACAAATGGGTTGGAGATGAACATTTTTTAAAGGATAAGGAAATGTTTTTGGAAGGAAGAAATGTAAGGAAAGAATTGAAAGAATCCTTAGAAAGGATCAAACAGCTAGAGGAAATGGTATAGACTTATGAGAAAAGTGAAAAAGAAAGGGAAATGAAGATACAAAAGTTGGAGGAAAAGTTACAAACATATGGACATGGTACCAAGTTAGACCTATTAGAACAACTTTCCCTAGTCAAAGCAAGGAATAAGGAGCTTGCAGTAGAAAACAAGAGGTCCCCTACTACACAAACTTCAACTTATCATACAACCCTGTCCCTAGGATATCAATTGTGGAAGGTTATTCAAGAGTTTTCTAAACAGAGAGAGAACTAGAAAAAGGAGAAAGAACCAATAATTACATAACATACTAGAATATTGGAGGGTAAGGATATAGAATTAAAACAATTGGTAGTTAAAAGGTAGAAGAGGTAGCAAATAAAGTTGCCCAAATTTTCAGATGTAGACCCCCAGCTAGAACCTATGCTCTATTTTTACAAGAAAAATTATTAAGTTTCCAGTTCAATAGACTGATAAATAACCAACCATTTTCCATGAGTAGGAAATTTTATTTTTTGAATTATTTTGCTAATTCCACACTGGAGGAACAAGATCAATTATGCGAATAGTATTTTCATAATTATGTTGTGCTAGAGGATACCGAATGGAATCCCTTGATGTTTGTAGGGGATTTACAATTGAGAGAACTAGCGTCCTATTTCAGGAATGAAAAATTCAGGGGTGAACTTATGGAAGAATATATGGAGAGAGAAAAATTAGTTGCTCTTCCAATAAGGAAGGAATCCAAGAAACCTAATATGATCATAGAAGAATGGATAGAAATTTTGGATCACAAAGGTGTAGGTAGAAATATTATGAGTCTAAGAATGAAGGAATACAAAATGATGTAGATATTAATGGTTGAACTTGTTCATCATTGCTACAAGTATGTCCAAGAAAGATGGGATAGCTTAACACCTAAGCTACAGAGGAAAGAGCCTCACTCAGTCTATAATTTTATGGCAATGCTTGAAAGGACTCGCAGATATATGGATTTTTCTTAGCAAAAAGGAGTTGAATGGGTACCACTCAGTTCTCATCCACCAATACTTCATTATCTAATACCACACTAGATAGGAGATAAACATGAGGAATGTGAGAGGGCTAAAATTAATAGAAAGAGAAGACTCACATGTTACAAAGGCTTTTATTTGAAGCAGGTCAAAGGAGTGGATACTATTGTAGACTTCAGAGAATTTACCCTACACTACAACCTCCATCCCTAGTTGATTAGCTTAAGGACAAGAAAAAGGGTAGTTGGGGGGAATAATGTGCCCAGACATTAGTTAGTTTTCTTATGTTTTTATGCAAGTTCATAGACATTACCAAGACATTTATCCTATACATATTCCTACATTATGTTATCTTTTATACTTATTATGCAACCTTGAACCTACTTTAAAGTATATGGAAATATGATTATGATGTGATGGTTAATGCATAATTTATGTGTGGATATGCATGAAATGTGATTGATATATGTGCTTATCTATGGTTGTTAGTATTGTGTGCATGTTTTGTGAACTAACTCTTGCAACTAAAGGAAGTGGATTGTAGCTCACAGCAACTGTGAGGTGCAACCCATAGCGAAAGGAGTTTCTAGACAGTAAAATAGGGGAGGTTCCAAAATAAATTGAGTGCAAAAAGTACAACATGGAGGCACTTAATGAAGATAGTTGTGCATCATTATGATGTCCAATAAAGACACTGGAAGAGAAGAACCCTATTACAATTGGGATTCTAACATAACTGATTTGAGCATTCAACATGTCAGTTCAGTTGCAATAGAGTCACAATCCTTTTTGGACTCTTCTTCCTTTTCAGTTGTAGTTTATAAATTACTAAGTCATTATCATGCATCGATATCTAAGGATTGGTGATTAATGGTTTCATTTTAGATTCATGTTTCAATAAATTCCCCCATGCTTATATGTATAGCTCAGTGGTCGAGGTTAGGGTTAGTTAGTTGGTTTATGTTCAAGAGAAAATAGAGTTGCTAGATACTTTTCAGTTATTTGTTATTCCTTATGCACATAATGTTTATTGTTTAATTATAGTTTCAATGAATAAAATATCTCAATAGAATCTTATGTGACCTTTTGAATTATGCAATGAATGGTTTGATTTATCATGATTGTGCTGATCTAAGAAGTTGGATTTGGTTTAGATTAGTGAAGAAAACCACTTGAGAAAGGGCCACTCAAGGTAACTGTCCTTCACTCCATTTCTTGATTTTTTTTTTTTTTTAATAAGTTACTTCATAAATGCGAGTTGTGTTAAGTAGATTCTTTGTGTTACAATCATTAATGGATTCATGAATAATTCTTGTTTCCCAATGATACTATAATTGTTGAATGTGTTGTACTATGGAGCGTAGTATAGGTTTAGCTATAGGTTCAGTTAATTCCAAGCATTCATTTCTTGACAATAATCAGTTACAGTCTTATATTGTAGGTACCCGTAGCAATAGGTCGGTCAACTTTATTTTCTTTACTATTTTACAGTTTTATGATTTTACAGCAAGTGTAGCATCTATAATAGGATGAATTAGGTAATCTTAAGTCTTTGAAATCACATATAGTTCCAGTACCATCACAAGCCTACTAGCCCTAGTTGATAATTCAATGAGGGTCTTTCTAAAGGTTTAAGTGGACTATTTAGCTAGGTTTTCCCCTTTGAATTGTGTGATTGCCACCAAGTTTACTAGACACTAGTAGGGACTCTACAATATACATGAGAGACATATATACAACTACATATACACAAACTTAGATGAGATATACATAAACAAAGGAGAGTTGTGATATGAATATACTTTCTCACAAGGTTTTATCTTATTTTATTTATTCATTCATTTATTTATTTTAAAAAATAGAATTGGGTAAAGTCAAGGCCTTTAAATATTGGGGGTTCCTTAAAAAAGCTAGAAATAAATATTTTTAAATAAAAAACTAAATTATTTTGGTAGGCTTCGTGCTCTACAAGGCAAGAGAGAGGCCACAATAGGTGTTTTCTTGAGTTCTAGAAATCTACAAGGGATTGAGGATCCATTTTTCTAAACCATAATTTTTAATTTTGTAACCACCATCCATTAAAGAAAAACTACACCATTTTCATTTGAAACCTCCCTTAATTTGGTTTGTGACTCTTTTAGCCCTTCCAGTCGTATTAGAGACTAGGAGCTCCACTTTACCCTCAAAAATCTTGGTCCAACCCTTGGTCATTTCCATAGGAAAGGGGCTTAAATTCTTCATCCAAACCCTTTAGCAAGTCTACCTCCCAACTAGGATTACCTAGGAAACCGAGGGCTAGCTTACAAGGGGCTAGAAATTCTTCCCTACCCCTATTCAATTTCCAAAAGACCATACCTTAGACAAAAATAAACACATTTTTTTATATTTAATTACATTTTAAAAAATTGCAAGTATTGGAAAGTTAACTTGAATCTCTACATAGTGGAATAGGTAGTTTTCTTATAATTTCCTCCCCAAATTAGGTATGATCATTTGAATTTTTCCTTTCAATTTAAAACTTTAAACATTCATAACTTTTGCATACCAAGTCCTTTTTCTACAATTTTTTATTTTATCACAAAAATTTGACCAATCTATTTATGATGTTTATTTTTTCCCTTGGACTGGCGTATTTTCTATTTATGGGCTATCATTCAAATGTAACACTTTTCACATGTTGAAAACTTCCATGCTTGCAACTACTAACTTTGTGGCTTTGTAGGATGTATGTTGAAGACTTAAATATAGACATTTTTATTTTTGGGTGATTTGTATATATTATTTATTTATCACATTTAAAATTGGGTTAAAATTTAACTCACATTTAGATTTTAGGTTTAGAAATTAATTCTTTTCTTTTAATCCCAAAGTGATCTTTTATGTATGCTCTTATTTCATGTTTTTGGGTGAACTTGAGGATCAAAAAAAAAATCCATTTCCCAAATTTATTTTTAAGAGGCCTTCCTTAGATTTCATCACCAAGGGAATGGCCTCAACTTTAGAATTTCGGCAAAGTATAAAAAATTGGGGGGTGAATTGAAAGACACACCTCTTGGAAGGGAATTTGGTCATTTGATCTAAGCTCCCAAGAAATTTATACCTTTGGGAAGTAAAGGAGAAGAGATGGTTACCCTCTCCTCTATGCTATTTAAAAAAAATTTACTTTCAAATACATGCATTAGGCTTCACATTCCCTTGTCATATTTCAAGAATACCCCTAGAAATTCATGTGTATCCTAATATAAGACCATCATCAATCCTTCCTTGTGATGCATTGAATATCAATCAAGCTTGAGAAGTTACTCACATCATACTTTCAAAGTGAGGACATAGATTTAACTTTGAGTAATCCTTTGGCCTCCAATATAGGGGTGCATAAGTGGTACATGGCCTTAAATTCCCTAGCTATCCATCACTCAATAGGTAGTATATTTATGGGCCCATAAGGATTGATACACCTTTATTGAATAATCTACTCTTGTTTTTGTATCTTCTTGAATGGGTGTTGTGCATACCCAATACGTGTTTGCAAACCTTCATACCAATTCAACCAAGTCCAATTTTTCAAAAAAATCTTGTCTAGAAAGCACTATCCAAATTGGCATCCTTGAAATGAAATGTTGAAGCCAAGTTTATGATATCCACCATCCACAATCATAGATCCAACATTCATTTCACCTTTTCATAGTCCAAAAATTCACCATCCCATTCTAAAGTACATAGCCCATAAATATATATTCATTACCTTTCAACACCTATCCCATTTCCTATACCTTAATCCTAGCCCATAGTCCATATCTTTGTGTCTGACCATAACATCAAATTTTATCCTAGATACCTTATACAAAAATAAAAATTATTATATCATCAAATATTAATATTTACCACAATCTTGAACTCTTAACCCAAATATCACTTTGCCTCCATTTCCCAATCATCATCCCAAACCTTTGGGTTAAAGGGGTTCATCCATTTCTTACTCATTTATCTATTGTCTATTGAACATTAAGTTACCACCATCCTACATACACATTTTCATAATCCAAAATCCTACCATCCTCAAAAGTAATCCTTGGACAAGTTTGAAATATCACATTTAGATCCCTTTTAATCAAAAAATCATCCAATCAATCATTTAGAACCCTTAAGCTATCCTAGGGCCCATATTCCAACCCTTGGAATTCTATGTGCACATCCAGAGATTCTAAAATCCAAGTCAAATCAAACCATTCTTAAGATAAAAAATTGTAACATATATACCTTAATCTAGGTTTAAAAAAT
Organism: Sequoia sempervirens; assembly: GCA_007258455.2. Taxonomy (NCBI): domain Eukaryota; kingdom Viridiplantae; phylum Streptophyta; class Pinopsida; order Cupressales; family Cupressaceae; genus Sequoia; species Sequoia sempervirens. Next base: position 186,047,931 of record VDFB02353493.1, on the reverse strand, counting down.
CAATCCATATAGTCCACCTAATCCTATATTCCCACCTTTGGGAAGCATCCTTTCCATCCAAATAATTTATCCAGTCTATTGAAAATTCATTCAAAAGATCACCAAAGGCTATCACCCATTTGGGAATTGATTATCCTTTTTACATAATAATCACAAGTCTAATTACCATCATCTTAAACCTTTGATTTAAAATCACTTCTAATTTGGTACCCATTTCATACAATTCCAATTCCATCAAATCTTACATTCCCATCCTCTACCACATATAAAATTTAAACCAAGATTAATCACTCCCAACACAAGGAAAATCACTAGACACAAAATTCTTCAAAAATATCCCTTTCATAATCAATCCCTCATAGAACAGTTCCACTTCCTATGAGAACCTTCTCAACACAAAGATGATGGTAGTGAAATCAATTATGAAAACCCCAATCAACCCAAATACATTATTGATCATAATGTCATCTTCAATTATGAACAAGGATGAAATATCATGGAGTGGTTCGTTGAAATAAATAAAGATGCAATCCTTAGGCAAGTCATTAAATATGGGGCTAAATTTTCTCCTAGTCATGATCTCTCCCATCTTGATCACATAGTATACCTTGACCCCTTGGATCATGATCATTCCCATGAGAAACCTCCAACCACAACCCATAATGTCTTTCATCCTATTCATTACAACATTGACCTTGATTTAGACCATAACACTCCCTCTCAAGACAAAAAAATCCTTTTCCATTAGGGGTAACCCCCTATATCAAGAATTTGTCCCACCTAAGATACATACATCTCTTCATGATAGGTTTCAAAATCTACCATATATCATACAAGCCATATAAGCAATATACACCTAACTTGGAACTAAACACAACACTTCCCATATGGGTCCATCTACATTTTGATCACTAATAGAAGACATCCCACGTCCCAACTTCCAATATTTCCATTATGAATTTTGGACTCTTAATTACACTACTGTCTCCAACTTTTAGTTATGTCTTAACAACTCATGCAACTGTTGTTACCAAATGTTCAACTTGGAATCACATCTATCGTTACTTTCCTTTGTTTAAGATAACTAATCAAAACTGTTTATTGTTTCCTTATTTACCTCCTAGGATTCTTCTCCTACGAGGCTTTATATTTGTAAATATATGCTTTGATAGATAAGCAGTATCAATATAGAATTTGGTTTTTGTAAATCTGTTCACTGTGCTTGATCTTTTATCTTCCTAGATCTGCAAGAATTCCACATGGTATCAGAGCTTTAGGTGGAGATAGGACAAGCCAAGGTGAATGTTATTATATTTTGTTGATGCCATTGTTGTGAGCAACCAGCTACAGAATGATGGTTAGGCATTTCTAGAGCATCCTAAAGCACCATTTGGAGTCAACCTGCAGATCAACTCACAGCAAGATGTCAAACCCACCCCTGAGGTGAATCTCTACTAAGTAAAATTGATGTGCAACTGAATGCATTGGAGGATATCTCCACTCATTAGGGCATCAGTATACCTCTGCCATCAAACGCCTTTGTTGAGAACCTTTGCGCAGTAATTTTTTATGGCCTCTGTGGCATTTGAAATCTGTCGGTAGCTGCACCAAATTGATTCAGCCCTTGCATTTTAATTGCCAGGGTAGTATTTGCTTTGGATGAGGCCGTAATCTAGCACAAGAAGCCCCGATGCCCTCTACTATTGGTTGCAACAGAGTCATTTGGCATCATTTGTGTGCACAACCATGTGTTTTGGTCTGCTATTTTTCATGCAAAGATAGCGACCATGATATGGTGATTTATTTCATCTGGGTCGAGCTACCATGGAGGTGATTGCTATTTTCCTTTGGCTTGAGTGATTTGCCTCTACCATGGGCGATTTGCCTCAGCGGGTTGTCTAACTTTTTCCAGCATTTGGTAGCATTCAATTCGGCTCATTCTTGTTGATGAGGCTGACGCATCCACTCTCTAGGCTGACGCACCATTCTCCCAAACTGACACATTAAGGGGAGGTCGATTCGAGATTGGGTAAGCGTGGGAATGAGGCATTTGAGATATGCATTGGAGCCTAAAAGGAGCGCGAAAAATCTACAAATCAACAAATTTATTGTATTTTATTTGACTCCATTGTTGTTTGATTTTGATGCCATAATATCAATGCTAGAGGCTACATTCAAACTAGAGGGCACCATTTGTATTTTGAGGCAGATGGAGGCAGATGTAACCTTTGTTTCTAGTTGCATGTATGTTTCTTTCCCTATTTTTTTTGCATGCTCCTTGCTTTCTTGTTGATTCTTTAAACATTTTGTAGACATCTAAATTTATAATCACTCCCATATGATTAAATTTACTTCCTTTTCGTCTATCATATTAAATATTAATTTATTAAATTAATATTACACCTTTTGTCTCATATCTGTAAAGTATTTAATTTAATAATTAAATGCTTTATCTTTCACTTTCTTCCTCTCTAAAATAAATAAATACACCAATTTATTTAATTTAGTCATTTTTTACCCTTTTGATTTAAAATCAATTTAAAATTCTTCATTCTCTCTCTCCTTGTCACATCCTCCATGATCTTGCTCTAATCTGAATTAATTTAATTAATTCATGATTATGATGTGCATCCTCTTAATCAAAGATTAATGTCACATCCTCCTACATTTGCCACTTGCCTCTAATCTTCCATTAATTATTCTAATCCAATATTTGCACAACCTTAACCAAGGTCATTAGCCATATTTAGCACCACCTTTTTAGTCAACCTTTGCATTTACCTCTTTTTAGCATTGACTCTCTTTCCCATGTGAATTTTTAATTCACATTTATTTATCCTAGATTCTATGGCTTCTAGAACCTTGGACTTGTCACATCATCCACATGTGACCAAGTCCCACCTTTTTGGAGCTCACCTTTTACCCTTTAGACTCTCCTAAGAATGTGAATTTTTAATTCACATTTATATCCCCAACCACCTCTCCTTTTCCCATGGAGATTTTTGAGGAATTCCAAAATTCCTCAAATGTCTCTTTCATTCTCACTTGGGGACAAGAAATCCCTTTTTGAGGAAATCTTCTCACTCCCCAAGGTACTTGGAAGGTACTTGTCCTTCCTCCACCTCATGTACCTTTTGGCCACCTCACTTACACCTCATCTCCCCTTAGCCACTTCACCATCCACATGTCAAGATGTGAGGGCTTGTGAGTTCTCAACTCACCATAGCCCTTCATCTTGACCTTGTTGGATGAATCTCAACTGTTAAATTCTCTAGAGAATTCAAATTCTCCTATAAATACCCCCTCCTCAAGGGCATTTTCAACACTTTTTCATTTGAGCAACCTTATGCTGTCAATTTGTATTATCAAGCATTCAATATCATTTAACCACCCACTTTGATCATCTTGCATATTCAATCTTGCATTTAGTCACTCAAGAAGCCATCTAAGGAGCACACAAAGTTATCTAAATCAAGGGCCAACCAAGGAGTCTTCAACAACAAGGAAGGTATAATCATTTGCCTCTCATTTCATCTATTTTCCTTCTTGTTTTATCACTCTTTAGGCTAATCTTTGAAGTGTTCTTAGTATTTTTCCACTTGCATTTTTAGTTATTTTGCACATTAGAATAGGGTAAAATTCCAAGGTACACATTTCTGGCATGCCCAGTGGGACTCACAAACGGGTTCTTGCATTTAACCTTCATTTTTGCTAAGAATTTTGAAGGAAAAGGTCACAGAAAGGTGGAAGCGCCCTTTGTTTTTCGCAGAAAGGCGGAAGCGCCCTCTGCTTTACCGCAGAAAGGCAGAAGCGCCCTCTGCTTTACCGCAGAAAGGTAGAAGCGCTCCTCTTATCTGTTGTAGAAAGGCGAAAGCGCCCTATATCTAAAAATTTTATTTTTTCTAACAATTTGCTGCAGTTAGGTGTATACGTCATTTTGCTTAGAAGATCTTTTCTAACACTTTCTTGCAGTAGGGCATACAACCTTTCTTTTTTCAAAAATCTGAAAAAGTTTCCTGCAGAGGGACGGATATGCCCTTTCATTTTGAAAGGCTCTTTTCCTCTAACATTTTGCTACAGAAAGGTAGAAGCGCCACTGTTTTACTGCAGAAAGGCGAAAGCGCCCCCATTTTGCTGCAGAAAGGTGGAAGCGCCCTCTATTTTACCGCAGAAAGGTGGAAGCGCCCCCATTTTGCTGTAGAAAGGCAGAAGCACCCCTGTTTTACTCCAGAAAGACAGAAGCGCCCCAAAACAACACAGTTTGGAAGGTAAAACATTCATTTTAGCTTCGTTTTTGCTCTCGTTTTTCGCTATCCTCGAGTAGTAACCCTCTAACATTATTTTGGCAAGGATATTGGTATTTTTTGCTAATGTTTTGCAGCATATTATGGCGTAATTGACTAAGAACAAAGAATAAGACAACTAACATTTGCTTGCAGGGCCATCTATTTAATCAGATTTTTGAAGATTATCCTTGTTATTTTGGAACATAGTCTAATTAGGGGGAGTAAACTTCATTGCTTGCTATGATTGTTTATTCTTGTGTTACCCAAGGGGACATTAATTTGCTTCCACTTTCCCCTTGCACTTCGTGTGAGCCTGGGGAGTAGTTGGAAGCGGTTAGTGTCTTCTTTTTAGTGGGACCTGGTTGGGGATTTCATCACCCCAAGGGACAATTCCAACCACACGTACCGGTGGGGTATATAAAGGGGGGAGAACGAAAGTTGTACCCCAATCTAGTCACGTCGTAATTGGCGGAGCGTCGAAGCTAGGGTGATACCTAGATAGACGTGAAGAGTTGGTCCGAGCCTTTCAGTATCTCGCTGGGGTTCCTGACTCACACTTGTGATGGGTTGGTGTTCACAGTTGTGCCTCACATACCGAGAGTATATCGAGGATTCCCTAGAAGCTTTGTGCATCCTAGATTAAGACCTTGTTTGGCCATACCCTTAACATTAATCATAGGATTGTGCTTGCTTGAAGTGTTTTTTTGTGAGTAACCCGTGAAATCTTTGATACATTGGCCTTATTTTATCATTTTGAGTCCTTGCCATAGCCATTTCAATCAAAACCAAGCTTTTTTTTACTGTAGAAAGGCGGAAGCACCATCTGTTTTACCGCAGAAAGGTGGAAGTGCCCTCTGTTTTACTGCAGAAAGGCGGAAGCGCCCCTGTTTTACTGCAAAAAGGTAGAAGTGCCCTCTATTTTGTTGCAGAAAGGCAGAAGCACCTCTGTTTTACTATAGAAAGGTAGAAGCGCCCTCTGTTTTATTGCAGAAAGGCGGAAGTGCCCTTTGTTTTGCTGCAGAAAGGTGGAAGCGCCCCTGTTTTACTGCAGAAAGGTGGAAGCGCCCCTATTTTACCGCAGAAAGGTGGAAGCACCCTCTGTTTTACTACAGAAAGGCGAAAGCACCCTTGATTCACTGCAGAAAGTTGACCACGCCCCTGATTTACTGCAAAGGGGCGAATTTTCCCTCTTGAACACCCAAAATTGCCCCATTTGGACCCATTTAGCCTCTAAACCATCGTTTAATCATTCCCAACCATTATCTCGTCATCCCAAGCCTCCTTTTCGTCACTCTAAGTCTCCCAAAACCTCCATTTGATTAGTTTAAACCTCCATCTTATCATTCCAAACCTCTATTTAACCATTCTAAATCCCCACTCATTCTCCATAATCATCTTCAATCCACCCTTCATTTTAATTTCCCCATATTCCATTCAAAAGTCCATACCATCACCTAATGAACATCATAATTTTACCATTTACATCACCAAACACCACTCATAACCAAACCGCCATAACCTTGTATTACAAAGAGGTTACCCAAATCGACCATAGCACTTGAATTTGATTATTAGTCTTTAACTTCGACCCAAATCAATTTGCTTCCATCTTTAGGTAAATTCGGTGTTGTAAGTTATCTTCCTCGGCCCAATCAATCCATTCCTATCTTAGGGTGGATTTGGTGTCGTGATCGTCCTCTTAATCAATCAAAGCTCTAGGTCACTAAGGGTAACTTCCTTTGGTTAAACTCAAGCTCTCTCTCACATCTTTCATCATCCAATCATACCCATCCAATCATCCAAATCTATCAAAACCAATCATTTGATCAAATTGTCCAACCAATCAAATCACATCCTTTCAACCAGTGCAATCCTATTGCTCTTAATAATCCAATTCAATTCAATTAAAATCTAATCTAGCCAATCAAAAATCGATCCAATCAAAATTTGATCCAATCCAATATATCCAAACAAAAACTGATCCAAATCCAAACCCCATCACAATCTGATTTCCTCCGATCACAATCAAGTCATTTGTCAAAAACATCTTTATAATCCACCCATAGCACATTTGCATGCCCGTTCAAACTAGGTCACAAGCTAAGAGACAAATGGAACAACAACAAGGTCAAAATTCCCAAGCGAACATGTCTCAAGACCTTAATAACAATACAAATCCCACCGATGGTGCAAATATTGTTCAAGGTCCTAACAATGTCCCCCAAGATCCTCATAATGGTACTTCATCACACTCCAACACCAAAAATTAGAACAACTCACCACATGGTGAGGAAAGTATGGCTAATCAACCTGAACTCACACTTGAGGAACATTTTAGTAACCCTGCCAATGTGCAAATGACTGACTGCCTGCTCGAAAAACATGGGGAAGAAATTTTGGCCCACCTAATTGAGAAGGGTGTCAAACCCCCTCAGGTGTTGACTTGTCCAAATATAGGAGTCCCCCATCTAACGTGCTCCAAGGTTCACAAAATGCACCAGAAGGTTCATACTTCCCCAATGTTCCTCCAGTTGAGGGTTGGCATCAACCTGAATTTGGTAATGTTGTTCTTTATCAGGTTAACCATCCCCCACACGCTCCAACCTCAGTTATGGGAAGTCCTCAAATGCCTGATCCCAATAATCCTTTTGCCTATAGTATGCCTATAGAACCCCCACCATTAACACTAACAACACCCCCCCTTTCGAATCAACCTACAGTCAACACTGGGGGCACACCCTTTACCACATTGCTTCCACCTCCTGGGGCCACAAATCTACCATCTCAATAGCTTCACCAATCCAAAATTTTGCCTCAATTACCTCCACAAGGCACATCCCAGTTGAACGTTCTGAGTGGTACCCAACAACCCCCTTTACAAAATGCTTCTACGCTGCCTCAACCATCTCATCAGCAACAACCCATACATAATGCTTTGGTCTCTTCACAACAACCACCCTACCGACCACAAGGCAATCCATCTCGACCTATCACTCAAACCATATCCCCTTTTCTCGCATCCATTTTGCGTCCGCAAACTCAACCACAACATAACACCCCATCTTGACCCACACAACAGTCGATATCACAACAACCCCCTCAACACTACTACTATCACAATTAGCAGCAATTTCACCAACAACCGCTTTATGCAACCTCCCAACAATCACAACAATACCTTCAACACCAACAAACCAATGCACAACATCCCATCCAAGCTCCTCAACAGCTCACCCCGCACTTTTATCAAACAAATCCGTACTATACCCTACAACAACAGCCCCCGTATCAGCAAAATCCCCCATCTTACCAACAAGGCATGTCATCATCCAACCATCCAAATCCGTATTTCAACAATCCGACACTCTCTCAGCAAGATCCTTTATCATCCTATCATCAATATCCCCACAACCCACCACCAGCCAACTCAGATCTATTGGAAATCAAAGCCGCTTTGAAAGACCTTCAAGCCAAGACCGGCAAACAATCGTTCAAATTTGAAGACATATGCCCATATCCATTTGATCCCTCCATCTCATTAATCCCGTTCCCTAAACATTTTGAAATACCAAAGTTTGACAAGTATAAGGGGAACAAAGATCCTAAGGCCCACCTACAGGAGTTTTACTCCCAGTGTCAAGAAGTTATCCACCATGACAACTATCTCTTGCACCTGTTCCCGCGGAGTCTGGCAAGCAACGCCCTAGGGTGGTTCATGACCCTCGAAAAAGGATCCATAAAATATTTTGTAGACCTGTCAGAAAAGTTTGTCTCCTACTTCTCCTTCAATTTGGAGAAAGACACTGACACCTTGGATCTCCTCAAAGAGAAACAATGTGAAGGGGAAACCTTTACTAACTACCTCCAAAGGTGGCGTGCGCTAGCAAGCCGAATGAAAACCCCTTTGAAAGAAAAAGACATGGTCACCCTTTTTGTGGAGAACTCTCATCCCGACATGGCTCATAACTTCATATTACATTGTGTCACCACTTTTGCGGAGGTAGTTGAGAAGGGACCCATCCTTGAGCGTGCCCTTGTTGCCAAGGGGCACATCAAAATATATAATCAAGATAAGGAAAGATCATTCAACGACAAGCCACATTTTTGGAACAAGAACAAAAATGCAGTAAATGATGGCGTTACTGATACTAGACATGTCCACATGGCCAACACATCCCAGAGATAACAACAATACATGCCTAACGCCATATATGTACCGCAAGGGGCACCCCGTCCTCCCCAACAGTCCAATCAGAATAACCAAGGGAACACTAAACGCCAGTATGCTCAATTAGGAGAACCTTTGAGTGTCGTCTTCAATAGGCTATTACAGATCAACTATCCGATCACATACCTTGTCACCAAGCCACTCGACGAATCCAAACCTAAGCCTGCATGGTTTAGGGAAAATGAATATTGCGAGTTCCATAAAATCAAAGGACACTCTTTGAATAAGTGTCAGGGTCTAAAAAACTACGTCCAAGATCTCATAGATTGAGGTGATATCAAGGTTGACCCCAATCAAGCTTCGTCATCCAATGCTCAATTACAGATATATCAAAATGCCTTTCCAAACCATAATCAAGGCCCGAGCACCTCCAATAGTAATCCCCAAAACAATAGCACAAATAACGTGAGCTATAAGAATGTACCCCTCAATTATGAGGGTATTATTCATTACATTGAGTAGGTAGAACCTCGTGTATCCATGATACATGTCAAGGCCAAAGACCCTCAGTGTGCTTTTACTACACGACGAGCCCACATCACTGTTCCTACGGCCCCCGCACTCACCCAATCAACTCTTGTAAGCTCTCAGTACAAAATCCTTGATCACTTAGGAAAGACCCCTGCACATATCTCCATTTTGGATTTACTTAAGTCTTCCCCTGTGCATCAAGAAATCCTCAACAGAGCCCTACAGGAAACCCATGTACCTAATGACATTGATCCTACACAATTCCAAGCTTTGGTAGAACACCTAGCTTTATCTCATCAACTGCACTTCAGCCAAAACGATATGCCAAACATCGATGTCAATCATAATCGCCCCTTACATATCGAAGTCGTGGTGGCTCATCATAAAATAAAAAGGGTTTTGGTAGATAATGGCTCTGCTCTCAACTTGTGTACTCTAAAATTCATAAAACAGGTGGGGTATACCCAAGCAGATTTAAGTAATCAGATCATCACGATCAAGGCCTATGATAATGCAGAAAGGAATTCATAAGGGATTATCAATCTTCCTATCCAAGTGGGGCCTATGGTTCAGTACATTACCTGTCATGTCCTTGATCTGGACTTGCCATATAACCTCCTCCTCGACCGTCTGTGGCTCCATGCTATGCAAGCCATCCCCTCTACATACCATCAGTGCCTAAAATTCCCAGTCAACGGACAAGAAGTCACCATCTATGCTGACCCCCAACCATTTGAATATTGCCGCGCTTTAGAAGAGTCATTTCCCCATTTACATTATTGTCCCGGGGTTGAAATGGGGGCATCCCAGTCATCATCCGCTAATCCACCCTCCATCACAATAACCCCTCCATCTTCCGCCACTTATCCTATGGTCACCAAAGTCCAGATCATTGACAAAGGGTGTGGCGAATACGAAATGCATACTACTCTTAATGTAGCAACCATGCCACCATCACCACACGAGTATGGTCAACCTTCGCATGCTACTCCAAAGGAAGACAAGACTGTCACCTTCAGTGGTAAAAACATCCCTACCACCACTTTCAGATCCCCAAGTGTCAAGATAGATGCACCAGAAGAAGACATAAGCCAATGGGTCTACCGAGAAGAGCCCAAACCAAAAACTCCTCTAAAGGAATATTTTCATGAAAAGTACCCCTAGCCAACAAAGTTCATGGAAAAACATAACTATCAAGGCAGGGGCCTAAGTAAGGAAGAACAAGGGCGGTTGCAACCCATTTATACGTCAAAGTTAACAAAAAACATAGGCATTGGGTATGAAAAAAAACAAAAAAACCCTACAACATCATCTAATACTTATAATAGTGTCACCGTGGACAATGGCTCATTGGAAGACATACCCGAGGAGGAATCCATCATACGTGCATATGATGATGTCGATCACACCGACCTATCATCCATGTTCGAATGCCTATCCATCTGCACTATTAGCCTATCCCTTTGTCACCCCGAGCTTATTGATTGGGACCTACGTAATAGTACACATGTCAGTCTGTCTGTGAATACATATGTCAACCTTATGGGATTGGGGGAGGATGAACACTCCAGTCGCAAAAATAAGAATAAGAAAAGTAAAACGTGGTCATCTAGTGAAAACCTCTCTGAGGCACTTCCTGACCTTGAAAAAGTAAAAATAAAGGACGCATCTGATGGCAAAAACCTTGAAGAAGTGCTGGAAGATGGAGATGTTCATCTTCCCCTTGTGGGAACTCAGTTATTTGCCCGATCATCTATTCTAATTGAAGAGACTCAAGAAGTTAATCTGGGTACTGCGAAAAGTCCTAAAATCGCCTATGTAGCTAAGTCACTCTCAGAGCAAGAGTATCTGGTCATCGTGCAGCTACTCCAAGAGGGAATCATTAACTTTGCTTGGTCATACTCAGACATGCCAGGCCTAGACCCCACCTTAGTGGTTCATCATTTAGACGTTCGCTCAGATGCCAAGCCTGTCAAACAGAAGCTCTGCAAGATGCATCCGCAAGTCGCATTATTAGTCAAGAAGGAATTAGAGAAGTTACTAGAGGCGGGTTTTATTAGACCAATTGACTACTCTGAATGGATCTCCAATATAGTACCAGTTGCCAAACCAAATGGAGACATTCACGTCTGCACAGACTTCAGGGATCTCAACAAAGCCTGCCCGAAAGATGACTTCCCTCTCCCTAACATTGACATGTTGGTCGACCTCACAGCAGGACATGAGATGCTATCCCTTATGGATGGCTTCTTTGGTTATAATCAAATTCGAATCGCACCTGAGGACCAACAAGACCTCCTTCACAACACCTTGGGGCACTTTCTGTTACAATGTTATGCCCTTGGGTCTCAAAAATGCAGGAGCAACATATCAGAGGGCAATGATAGTCATCTTCCATGACCTCATCCATATCATCATGGAGGATTATGTCGATGACCTATTAGGAAAATCCAGAACACGAGCAGAACATCTTGCCATCCTGAAAAAGATATTTGAGCGGTTAGAGCATTACAAATTGCGGCTAAATCCCAAAAAGTGTCTTTGGAGTCACGTCAAGAAAGTTGTTGGGTTTCATAGTCTCTCGCAGGGGCATTGAGGTTGATCCCGCCAAGGTAAAAGCTATTCTGGACATGCCACCTCCATGCAATCTAAAGCAGTTAAGAAGCCTCCAAGGGAAGATGCAGTCCATCCGTCAGTTCATAGCCTAGCTAGCAGATAAGTGTTAGCCATTCACTCATCTTCTGAAGAAATATTCCACCTTCTGATGGAACCAGCAGTATCATATGGGTTTTGATAAAATTAAGGAATATTTAGCTCATCCACCGATCTTGATGCCACCTATTCCAGGAAAACCCCTTCTGCTCTACATCTCTGCTACTTCAGTCACACTGGGGGCATTATTGGCACAACATGATGAGTCATTCAAAGAGAGGGCAGTCTACTACATCAGTCGAACATTGGTCGGCTATGAGTTAAATTACTCCCCCATGGAAAAGGCATGCCTTGCGCTAGTCTTCAGCACATAGAAGCTCTGTCATTACATGCTCAACCATCTGGTCAAATTAATCACTAAAATTGATCCCTTGAAGTATTTGTTATCTAGAACCACTCTAACTAGCCGCATGGCCAAATGGGTCATTCTCCTAAGCGAATTTGACATAGAGTATGTGGAGCGAAAGGCCATAAAGGGACAGGTCATAGCTGATCAATTGGCCGAGGCACCATTAGTAGATGCTTACCCTCTAGACACTGAATTTCCAGACGAATAAGTCTATACAGTCACAGAAACACCAGCTTGGACACTATATTTTGATGCCTCACACACGCATAATGGATCAAGCGCAAGAATTTTATTAGTTACCCCTCAAGGTGACTACATTCCAAAATCATTCAAGATAGCATTCCCATGTACCAATAATATGGCAGAGTACGAAGCTCTCCTCACCGGCCTCAGAATTGCAAAGCAGTGGCACATAACTCATTTGAAAGTCTTTGGTGATTCTTTGCTAGTCATTAGGCAGGTTAATGATGAGTTCCTAACCAAAGATGATAAGTTATTACCCTACAAGCGCATGGTGGATGATTTCAAGAAATATTTCACCTCTATACAATTTGAACAAATTCCTAGGGTACAAAATAAAGCAGCTAATGCAATGGCCACTATCGGATCCCTGATTGACATGCCTAAAGACCGAACAGAATGTGAGTTTCTCGTTGAACAACTTTTAATCCCTACATATGACATTCCTGAGACTGATATGGTGTGTGATATCGTAGGTCCCGCCTCCCCGTGGTACTAGGACATATACACCAATCTCCATGATAATATCATACCCCCAGAACTTACACGCAACCAACGCAAATCCTTTGTTCATCGCTCTTCCCAATACATCATTGTCAGAGATACGCTTTATCGTCGCGGGTATGATGGAATCCTCCTTAGATGTCTGAATGAGACCGAAGCCTGCACGACACTAATGGAAGTACATGGTGGTGTTTGTGGAGCTCACTCAAATGCTATGGCTCTGGCAAAAAGGATACTATGAGCTGGATATTATTGGCCTACATTGGAACACGATGCTTGTGAATTTGTGAAGAAGTGCCTTCCATGCCAACAACATGCAGATTTGATTCACACCCCAGCGCAAGATCTTCAGCCCCTCCTAGCACCATGGCCCTTTTCTCAATGGGGTTTCGACTTGATTGGCAAGATTTACCTACCATCATCTGATGGCCATACATTCATAATTACCGCCACTGAATACTTCACTAAGTGGGTGGAAGCAATACCACTCTCACAAATCACTGGTATCCAAATCTCAAAATTTATCCTTTACCATATTCTCGGTAGATATGGTATCCCATCCACCATCCTCTCTTATAATAGAAAACCCTTCAAAAACCAAGCCATGAAACACCTTTGTGATACCTTTCATATCCAACACCGTTGGTCAATGCCTTATTACTCCCCAGGGCAATGGTCAGGCAGAAGTAACCAACAAAACTCTTATCCGTATCCTCAAAAAGGTTGTCAATAACACTGGACGAGATTGGAACCTCCATATTCATCCTGCCCTCTGGGCATATCGCACGTCCATCTGCACCTCGACAGGCGCCACCCCCTATTCTTTAGTATATGGTGCTGAAGCGGTCTTTCCAATCGAAGTTGAACTTCCATCATTGAGGATTTCTCTGAAGAATCTTATCAGTGAAGAAGATGCTCGTGTTGCATGGCTTGCATAGCTAGAATTACTTGATGAACGAAGAATAAAAGCCTATGATCATCTGCAAGCATACCAAAACTGCCTCAAACGTAATTACAATAAAAAGGTTCATCCTCGACAATTCCAAGTTGGTGAACTTGTTCTTAAGGAGAACCAGCATACTCAGTAGGATCGTGATAAAAAGGGAAAATTTGAGGCAAACTAGTTAGGACCTTATATCATAGCCGCCAAATATGGATCTGCGGCCTACAGGTTGACTACTCTTGAAGGAGATCCCCTTGATGAAACCATCAATATCATGCATCTAAATAAGTTCTACACCTAAATCTGCTCGGTAACCCCACCTAACCAAAAAAAAATCAAAAAGTAAAAAAAATCCAAAAAAAATAGTAAAGAGAAATAAATATGTCCTATGGTGAAAACCACCTCTTGGTGGCACCTTGGATAAGTATGGATGGTGAAAACCTGGTAACAGGTGTCATCCATAGAGGGCTTAATCATTATCTACCTGACATCCTAGTTATTTTATGCTTTCATCCGCACTATCGTCCTCACCCACCTCATCCTAGGCCACCTGGTATATTTCGATTGAGCATTGGATAACCCATCTAGCCTATCCCCCATCCTGAGCTTTTCATTATCTCACTATGAGCTTGTGTCACTCATTCTCCTTATCGGTCGGTCTGTGTCATCATATAGGATTATCCATCGTGTCGGTCTCCATCTAGATCTCATCCTTCCACATCACTAGTTGAACTACGTTGCCCCTGCACTTTCACGTAGGCAAGGTTGGTCATTTGATCCTCCCCTGAGGCATTTGTCTGTTGTGTTTTGTGTCCTTCATCATCGGTCACCATTGTCTCCTTTCCGCTTTATCCATGGTCTTTTTCTAGAACTACGAGGGCTCTGCGCTTTCACGTATGCAAGGCTAATCTATGATCAACCCCCGAGCCCCTAGGTCTGTAGGTTGTGTCATTTCTCTGCTTTGCGTCCTATCTCCTTTGTGTCGTGTCATCAAGCCATGCCCTTACCTAGCTAAAACTTTGCACACAAACTCCACTTGTATCATGAGAGTTAATTAATTTTGAAACATCTCGCATCATAACGATCATTTAGTTAGTTTATCTGTCATCTGTGGTCTTAACAGGATGCATCCTTCCTAATCGACCTCATCAATCCCATCCATCCCATTGATCCTATGGCAAAGGACATTTGAAATTAATTGTGACCTTTTGATACTTTTGGCTTTTGTTTATCGTTTGAGCTCCCTATCATCACTTGTCAAGGCCGCCATGATCCATCATATTATGGCATGTTTTGATTGGTCCACATAGGGGAATATCTTGATCTATTGTTTGATTGTGTCTTCTTGGTTGTCCCACGTAGTACCCACCAAGATCCTTGTGGTCTTGTGTTACATTGAGGCATCATTTTGTGCTTGTGGTTATCTCAATACCTGGCCCGACCAAAGTCTTCGTGACTTTGGGGTGTTGGGATAGCCTTCTTGTCTGGTGTGTTCATTTCGTGCATTAGACACTAATCTACCTCGGTCCTCCATACCTTGGTGTATCGTGTCTTATGCTATAGCAAAAATCAGTGCTCCAAAGATGGAAAATTGTATTAGGATTTCATTTCATAATCATGACCATTGCATTACATTCATCCTATGATTTTGGTTGTACAAATATTTCTCCTCCATCCCCTATTCTTCTCAGGATACTAAAAGGTTTTTGACAGGTGCACACTCACACCATGTCTGCATTCATCTTCCACTATCACCTAAGACCTTATTGACACTTATCATGAAATAATTACATTTTAGATCCATCCATTTGCACACTATCTTAGGTTCATCCATAATATCGCCACCTACAATATCAAGTGTTAGGTCCATCATCAATACTGTCATAATACATCCATTACATCCTGCATCACACATATTAGTCAAACATGCACAATAACCATCATAAACATATAAAACATAAGAATTTGTCACGTCATCATAAGCATATCCACATCTACCTTAAACATATACATCATAGGCATTCATCATACATGAGAACAAAAATCACCATACATTACATCCTGCATCACACATATTAGTTGGCATACATAAAAACCCCTCAAAAAACATAAAAATATATATATAACAACATCCATACATGTAACATCCACAAAAGTCATCATAGATAACTGCCATCATATGACCATCCACATATGCATCAACACAATCAGCTATAGATTTCAAATCCATCACAAACATAAAACATGAGGTCAATAAGAGTTATCATATATATAAATATACCACAAGTCCACAATACATCTCATAGTCAAGACTAACATATAATAATGTCGTTGATGTCATCACAATCTGTGACCATCGTATACAAAAATCATCCAATCAACACACCAGTACACGGTCCTGTAAATATCCACTGCACTTCTGCACTATCCATCTACCCTGCACCTGTCAAAAACTCAATAACCTGTCACCTCTCGAATGAACTCCCCACATCTGATCTATGTGGAGAATCAGGTACTGCTCCCCTGCTTGGTGAAACCCTTGGTGAATCACTGTAACCTCGGGTCTGTGTCCCTAATGACTAAGACGGCACTGGCATCTGAGGTGTCTGCTGGGTGTAATGGAATGTCCGTTGTGCCGGATTAGGAACTGCATGATAATATGCAGCCAACCAAAATCATGCCTCTCTCATGCTCTCCTCTCGCTCTGCAACCTAGACCCGAGTGGAATTTTGCTCCTGATGATACCTGTCTTGGTCCCTGGTAATGGCTCTCCTCTCCTACTCCCATGCCTCCTAAACCAACCGGCTCTGTGCCAGCTCTACTTGTAATCGATCCCTCATCTCCTCTGCAACCCCTGCCCATGCCACCGCTGCATCTCTATCTCTCTCAACAACCTGTGTATCTACTCCTGGCATCCCACCCTCACCCTAACCTATCGGTGCATGAGCCATCGCGGCATCCCTCTCTGCCTGTAGAGTTTGCATCTGTATCTCTACTGCATCTCTCTCCCTCTTAGCCGCCCGTGCCCGAGTCACTGTTGCATCCCTATCCCTCTAAAGAGCCTGTGCTCTCAGCTCTGCTGAATCCCACTCTCTCCGAAGAGATGATACCTCTACTACTGCCTCATCTCTCCTCCTCTGCAGTGACTGTATCTCTACCTCTACCAATGCTCTCTCACTCTAAATGCACGCCTGTGCTGCATCCCTCTCCGCCTCTATCACCTGCGCCTGTGCCTGTGCTACATCCCTCTTAGCCTGCATAATCTGTGCCTGCTCCCTAGCCTCATTCTCCCTCTCCTGCATCAGCCCCATCTCTCCAACTATCTGCTCAAGGAACTGTACTCTGTCCTGAAGCTCATCCCAATCTCGTTGGAGATCTCCTGACTGCTGACCAGTACATCCTGCTCTTTGAGCTGCCCCCTGCTCTGTCCCCCCCTTTGACTCTCCCCTGGCTTGTAAAACCATGACCTCCACCTGCAATCTGTCGCGATCCCACATCACACCGATCAACTCACCCTGCATCCTCTACAGCTCTATATGTACCATGTCTCTCTCCCTCACCGCCTCCCTCACCCGTCCATCTAGCTCGAAAACAATGGCATCATAATCTCTCAATGCCTCTCAATGTACTCTGGCTAGCTCGGCCTCAAGAAACCTCACTCTCCACTCTGCAATCTGTAATCTCACCTCTGCTCCTCTCGCCTGTACAATGGGATCCTCCAGTACCACATAAGGAACTAATGCTAATGACTCTACCTCCATAACATCCCCCTCTGCCACATCCCTGTCTACGTCCATAGCATCACCCTCCCCCCCACCTGCTCTGTCTCATCCTCCCCGCCCTCTTGCTCATGTTGCTCCTCACGGTCCTCCACAATACAGTCAACCCAGAATTGTCCCACCTGTCTCTGTCTCTCCACCACGAACCAACGTCATGTTGACCTCCTCTCCTCCTCTGGCGCTGCTATAACATCCTCATCCTCCCTGTCCTCCTACTCCTACCAAGCCTCGTAACTCTCCACAGTAGGACGAACCCGCAACCGCCATGGTTGACCATGTCGTCCTACCACAAACTGTCTCCTCCCCTCCTCTGATGCCTCCCTCACACCTACCACCTCCACATCCTCCTCATCCTCCCCATCATCCACATCCCTCACCTCCTCCACCCTCTGCTCCCCCTCGGCTCTTTGTGGCTGTCCCCTCCCCTGTGCTCTCCCCCACTGCTGACCATCTCTCTGACCTCACCTCTGATGTCTCCTCCTCCTCCTCCCTGGTCTGCCTGCTTGCTCTATCTCATCCTCCTTGGGCTCCTCATGTTCCCCTTGCTCTACCACTACCACAGCCTCTCGTCGCTGCTACACCCCTCCTCTCCTCTCTCTTTGTAGTCTCTGATGATCCTCTGGTCCAACACCCACTACCCTCAAAATAGGCTGAACAGGAGTAATCCTCTCCCATAACCTATTCTGGAACCACCTCCGGTATCGCTTGGTCACAACTGGCACCTACTCTCCTCCAACTCTCCCTGGATAAGGCACATGTCATGTTGCCATCCATGATGCCCTGGCTGTACCCGGTGTTATGCAGCCTTCCCATGGTATCTCTCTATTGTACCACCGAAACATGATAGGCACTGTCGGAATATCCTGTATCACTTCAAACTGCCTCAACACTCTATTTGGTCAATGCGACTCTACTATGCGCGGCAAAGTCCCAATAATAAAACACCTGCTTAGAAAGTAACCCTCATGTCTCCTCGTATCAGTCCATCCCATGAACTGACTCGACCTATATGGCCTCCACTCTATGTCCCTCGGATGTAGATCATCAAACGCTCTCCTCCACCCCTCCATCTCTCCCTGCATCTCATAACGCAGAACCCAACCTCTTGCCTCCCCATACTCCCACACCACGGGCTCGCGATCATCCACTGTCCCCGCCCTCACCACTCTCGGCCTCGTCACTGCAATATGCTCCCAAGCCCAAATCTGGAGCAACGTCATATGTGTCAAGCTCGATATCCTCTGATAACAGATCCCGTGCATATCTCTGTATAGATGCGTCAATACACATGACCCCCATGAAAACGGCCCCCCTCGCCACTCGACAATGTGTCGAATCACCTCCATATACTGAAAGCTACATGTACGTCTGCTCCGATCTGGCAACAGTATCCCACTAATCAGACCACACAGGAACAACGGTAAGGCTGGCACCCCCACTGACAAACACTGGTCCAAATCCAACTGACCCTTCACCAAGGGCAGCTCCTTGCATCTAAACAATACTCTAATAGTCTCCTGTAACTCCACCCCTATGGACACCACCTCGCTCACTAACCGTCTGACTATCGGCAGCTTCAGGATACACCACACGTCCTCCAAAGTGACGGTCATCTCTCCTGTAGAAAGATGAAACGTGGATGTCTCTGAGCTCCATCTCTCTATCAACACCATCAGCATCACCTGATGCGCTCTAACTACAAGAAACTAAATACAGTGTCCTAAACCTGCATGATTCAAGGCTGCCTAGTCCTCCCCGTTCATCACTGCTATCGTCGCGGCCATCACCTCTGATTATTGCTCATGTGTCTGTATCTGCTCGAAACTCTGCACACATAAACAATTTTCTCATTATTTTACTACTCATCTTTCTTTTCTTTCCATCTCTTTTTTTCCTATCTTCCCCCATTCTTTTCCCCCTTGTCTTCTTTTTCCTTGCCCCCCTCCCCCCCCGTTGGGTTGGTTCCGCCCGCTGGCAGGGCAGCTCTACCCTCCGGCCGAGCGCCCCTGCCCCGGGCGGGTCCACCCACTATCAGGGCGGCTCTTCCTCGGGCGGCTCCGCCGGCAACCGAGCGGCTCCGCCTACCTGCGGGGGGCGGCTCCGTCCGCGGCCGTGGTGGTGGCGCCCTAGGTAGAGGCGGCTATGCCCTACCCCATTTATTTATTTATTTATTGTCCCCCCTCTCTTTTTTAACATTTTGGTTTTTTTTTTTAAATCTAATCCCGACCCATTTTTTTAATTTTGCTACTTAACAAAACCCATGTTTTCAAATTTCTAAAATCTATCAAACAACATGTGAAAAATGCGTAAATTAAATTAATGGGTTTTGTTACCACTCACATGTTGTAGGCCTGCGCGCCCGCTGTATAATCCGTGCACCTCGTCCGCCCGGTGCACAATCTCCGCATCGTTATCTGTCGGCATCGTCTCTCCTCGGTCGCTTTCTCTTCTCTACTCTCCTCCTCTCAACTGCTACAGTGAAAATGACTAAGGTAATTTTTAAAATTACCTTTTTAACCCCCTTCTTCTTAAAAGGTATTTTTTACCTTTTATTTCTCTTTTTCTTCCTCCAACTAATCCCTAACTTCCCGAGGTTGCCATTTGCAAACCGTGTGTCGGATCACCTTCGTTCAAAAACCAAAATTGCTTAATTTTTTGAGCTCTATCCAATGGTTTCCTTCTTTTCTTCCTATTGAGACATCATCTGGGGACCCTTTTTTTCCTCCCCCAACTGCCCTCTCGAGGGGGCATACCCTCATATCATTCCTCCATTCCTTCAACTTAGTCATTGGGGCATCATCAACCTTTTCCATGCTAGGGGCATCACCATCTATCATTTCCTCCCTCATTTGCATTTTATTTTTCTTCAAAACACTGTTATTCTAACAATATTTTGAAGAGGGGCAAAATGTAGACATCTAAATTTAATCACTCCCATATGATTAAATTTACTCCCTTTTCGTCTATCATATTAAATATTAATTTATTAAATTAATATTACACCTTTTGTCTCATATCTGTAAAGTATTTAATTTAATAATTAAATGCTTTACCTTTCACCTTCTTCCTCTATAAATTAAATAAATACACCAATTTATTTAATTTAGTCATTTTTTACCCTTTTGATTTAAAATCAATTTAAAATTCTTCATTCTCTCTCTCCTTGTCACATCCTCCATGATCTTGCTCTAATCTGAATTAATTTAATTAATTCATGATTATGATGTGCATCCTCTTAATCAAAGATTAATGTCACATCCTCCTACATTTTCCACTTGCCTCTAATCTTCCATTAATTATTCTAATCCAATATTTGCACAACCTTAACCAAGGTCATTAGCCATATTTAGCACCACCTTTTTAGTCAACCTTTGCATTTACCTCTTTTTAGCATTGACTCTCTTTCCCATGTGAATTTTTAATTCACATTTATTTATCTTATATTCTATGGCTTCTAGAACCTTGGACTTGTCACATCATCTACATGTGACCAAGTCCCACCTTTTTGGAGCACACCTTTTACCCTTTAGACTCTCCTAAGAATGTGAATTTTTAATTCACATTTATATCCCCAACCACCTCTCCTTTTCCCATGGAGATTTTTGAGGAATTCCAAAATTCCTCAAATGTCTCTTTCATTCTCACTTGGGGACAAGAAATCCCTTTTTGAGGAAATCTTCTCACTCCCCAAGTACTTGGAAGGTACTTATCCTTCCTCCACCTCATGTACCTTTTGGCCACCTCACTTACACCTCATCTCCCCTTAGCCACTTCACCATCCACATGTCAAGATGTGAGGGCTTGTGAGTTCTCAACTCACCATAGCCCTTCATCTTGACCTTGTTGGATGAATCTCAATCGTTGAATTCTCTAGAGAATTCAAATTCTCCTATAAATACCCCATCCTCAAGGGCATTTTCAACACTTTTTTATTTGAGCAACCTTATGATATCAATTTGTATTCTCAAGCATTCAATATCATTTAACCACCCACTTTGATCATCTTGCATATTCAATCTTGCATTTAGTCACTCAAGAAGCCATCTAAGGAGCACACAAAGTCATCTAAATCAAGGGCCAACCAAGGAGTCTTCAACAGCAAGGAAGGTATAATCATTTGCCTCTCATTTCATCTATTTTCCTTCTTGTTTAATCACTCTTTAGGATAATCTTTGAAGTGTTCTTAGTATTTTTCCACTTGCATTTTTATTTATTTTGCACATTAGAATAGGGTAAAATTCTAAGGTACACACATTGTATGTGCTTTGCAAGCAGCACATGATAAAGATCTAGGAAAATTAGGAGCTTTGTAAAAATTGAACTTATATAAAATTTCATATGGGGGTTTCTACTTAAAGCATATAGTATAGGTTTCTTTCATTTTTCTTTTGAATAAACAAACTTAGAATATTATAAGTTGCTAATTAATTGTCAAGCTCCACACTGTTCCTCCAATGGGCAGCCAAAAGTTTTCTTCTATTCTAAGTTCCTAACTTCATGAGCTTCCAGAGTCGCATCCTCGTGTGCTTCCAAAAAAAATTTCTATTAGGACAATATTGAACATTGGATAAACAATGGCATCATCCCTTCCAGAGGGTATTTCTTCAACAGTTGCAGCTTTCTTCTTTAGTTTGTATAAATTTTTAGGATTTTTTCCTCTTTGTTGATAGTCACATCACCATTGTTGGCCCATCATCTTCATCGCCTTTGCAACTTGTTCTCTATTAGTCTTCACGGGATCTTGGATCGACATCATCTCTTTCTGACATGTGGACACATGAGCAATTTTTAGAGGCACACATCATCTAGATTTGGATTCCAAAATCACCCATTCTTTTGGTTTGGCTTTTTCAATCACCAGTGGATCATTTTCTTCATAAGGGGAGAAATGTTGTTTGCAGGAAGTGGATCATATTATTTCTTCAAGCATTCATCATTGGCATAGGATCTCTTTCATTATGGGGGGATTCATATATTCTTCTATTATATCCTCTCTATATTTGTAGGGGAATTTTATATGTAGATGGGTACCTAAAATGGCCTTGATGCCAGGACCCATCTTTTTTGCCTATTTAGGATTTTTTCTCCTTAGTTAGACTTAAGGGGGGCATGTTAGAGAAATTAACTCTTAGTTACACTACTGTCTCCAACTTTTAATTATGTCTTAACAACTCATGCAACTATTGTTACCAACTGTTCAACTTGGAATCACATCTATCGTTACTTGCCTTAGTTTAAGCTAACTAATCGAAACTCTTTGTTATTTCCTGATTTACCTCCTAGTATTCTTCTCCTACGGGGCTTTATATTTGTAAATCTATGCTTTGATAGATAAGCAATATCAATATAGAATTTGGTTTCTATAAATCTGTTCATTGTGCTTGATCTTTTATCTTCCTAGATCTGCATGAATTCTACAAAAACCACCCTCAACTCCTTGAGTAATATTAACCAACACTGACACTCCACTCCATACAAGAACTATAATGTACAACATCATCAATACACCTATCCACATCCACCATCGTGTAGCTCATCTTTTGACCAAGAATGGAAAGCCATGAAAGAAACTATAAAGGGACTCCAAGGAGAGGCCTATTAGAAATAATATACCTTTGATTAATTATTTCCATTCCCCTTTGTTTGATCCAATAAAAAATCCCATTCCCTAGCTCTTTTGAAAATCTTAAGTATGACAAATACAAGGGGAAGGGAGACCCTAGTGAACATGTAAGAGAATTATTCATGGATACCCAAGAAGTACCACATGAATATGCATATGTACTATGTTTATTCCCTCATATCCTAGGTGGTAAAGCACTCGAATGGTTCTTGCACTAACCTAAGGAGTCCACCACATTGTTTGGATACCTAGTTAAGAATTTTGTTAAATACTTTTCATGTTACATGGAATAGGAATTAACCATGATGGACCTTTGTAACTGTTACCTATTTTTTCACTACAAGCTCAAATAGGTAGAGCTGAATTGAATTCATCATTGAGAGGTACATAGAATTTCAAATTTTGTTGCTAAGTATGTGTCATCATTTAAAAATCAGATTACATTTGAATTTCAATTTTATTATGCAAGTACTTGTAACAGAAAATTAGACATTTGCATAACAAATGTTGTTTTATTCATATTATAAAGATCAAGGTCCCACACAAGTTGTGGGAGTAGCTGAATTTGATTTACATAATCAAATGATAGATGCAAAAACATATTGTAAACTATACATCTATAAACAATGTAAACATAGCAAGGAGGGTGGTTCATCATTGCCTATAATGATGGAGCCAGTGATGCTTGATATCTTTGACTAGTGTTGTTGAAGCTTTCCAGGTTCTCCGACTCAAGCCTCCTTAAGTTGTTCTGCAGGATGAATGAAGATGATGTTAGAGATTAATTGAGAGGTACATGGAATTTCAAATTTTGCTGCTAAGTATGTGTCATCATTTAAAAATCAGATTACATTTGAATTTCAGTTTCATTATGCAAGTACTTGTAATAGAAAATTAGACATCTGCATAACAAATGTTGTTTTATTCATATTGTAAAGATCAAGGTCCCACACAAGCCGTGGGAGTCGCTGAATTTGTTTTACATAATCAAATGATAGATGCAAAAACATATTATAAACTATACATAGAATTTCAGTTTTATTCTGAAGATGATGAATTGAATTCATCATTGAGAGGTACATAGAATTTCAAATTTTGCTGCTAAGTATGTGTCATCATTTAAAAATCAGATTACATTTGAATTTCAATTTTATTATGCAAGTACTTGTAACAGAAAATTAGACATTTGCATAACAAATGTTTTTTTATTCATATTGTAAAGATCAAGGTCCCACACAAGTCGTGGGAGTAGCTGAATTTTATTTACGTAATCAAATGATAGATGCAAAAACAGATTGTAAACTATACATCTGTAGACAATGTAAACATAGAAAGGAGGGTGGTTCATCATTGCCTATAATGATGGAGCTAGTGATGCTTGATATCTTTGACTAGTGTTGTTGAAGCTTTCCAAGTCCTCTAACTCCAGCCTCCTTAAGTTGTTTTGTAGGATGAATGAAGATGATGTTAGAGATTAATTGAGAGGTACATGGAATTTCAAATTTTTCTGCTAAGTATGTGTCATCATTTAAAAATCATATTACATTTGAATTTCAGTTTTATTATGCAAGTACTTGTAACAGAAAATTAGACATTTGCATAACAAATGTTGTTTTATTCATATTGTAAAGATCAAGGTCCCACACAAGCCGTGGGAGTAGTTGAATTTGTTTTACGTAATCAAATGATAGATGCAAAAACATATTGTAAACTATACATAGAATTTCAGTTTTATTATGAAGATGATGAATTGAATTCATCATTGAGAGGTACATAGAATTTCAAATTTTGCTGCTAAGTGTGTGTCATCATTTAAAAATCAGATTACTTGTAAAAGAAAATTAGACAAGTTTTAGACAATTTTAAAATGTGTCATCATTTGAATTTCAGTTTTATTATGCAAGTACTTGTAACAAAAAATTAGACATTTGCATAACAAATGTTGTTTTATTCATATTGTATAGATCAAGGTCCCACACAAGCCGTGGGAGTAGCTGAATTTGATTTACATAATCAAATGATAGATGCAAAAACAGATTGTAAACTATACATCTATAGACAATGTAAACATAGAAAGGAGGGTGGTTCATCATTGCCTGTAATGATGGAGCCAGTGATGATTGATATCTTTGACCGGTGTTGTTGAACCTTTCCAGGTTCTCCGACTCCAGCCTCCTTAAGTTGTTTTGTAGGATGAATGAAGATGATGTTAGAGATTAACTCTAATCAATGATGAATCAAGATCAATCCTATGCCTACATTGCCAAAAGGAATATAATCTACATCATTTCAAGCATGTATCAGATGATCAAACAAAAGGAGCACGAAGTTCAATGGAAGCTTTCAGCTTCATTTTGTTTTGCTAACATGTTTGTTTAAATGTGCAGGAATAGGTTCATTCATGATCAATTTCATCGGATATGTGGAGCAAAATGGGCTCCCACAAGGGTTGAGCCCAACATATTAGGAGGACGCTCTCTCATCAATATATGAAAGTCATTGATATCAGAATATTCATCAAGAAAAGACTGTTGTAATAAGAGGAATTCATTAGAGTAGTCTTTGATTCATTGTGATAGAAACAGATTGAGCAAATCATCCTTTCGCTCATCATTCAAGAGATGCATATATACAAAGCATGAGTCACTTTTGGTGAGCCAATACAAGCCATTGAAAATCATTTATATGAAGATTAGAACTAAAAGGCAGTCACTAAAGTTTATGACAGTCATTAAAGACTGGGAAAGCATCCTTGACAATAAACAGGGCAGTATAATGCAAGAGTAGACCATCATTTTTATGAAAAGTACCTTGTTTCATGTGGGCATAGATAAGTCACTAAAATTTTCAAGCATAATTTTAAAAGATAATGTAGCATGGCAAGGTTCTAAAAGTGTAGTCCAAGACAATTCTTCATTCATGAGCAAAGATACAAAACATGAGTAGAATACCACGATTATGTATGCATGAGGAAACAACAAATTTTATTCATCTGTGGGCGTGTGTCAAACAAAGCAAAATACCACATACATTCCTCAAGGGACAGCTATTGTGTTTTGAAAAGAACAATGAATATTCATCATAGTACAGTAACCAAAAGAGATACCTAGTTTTATTCACTTGAACACATACATCATGCAAGTCATACATGAGTTGTACAAAACAATGACAGAAGATTCTTATTTGCATTTTTGTCAATCTTTGAGTGAAACATCCATGAGCAGTTTAAGGGTGCATCATACTTTCCAAGTATGTAATACAAATAAGCCATTCATAATAGAAACAGAGTTTTTGTCACATACAAAGAACAAGTGGCTATCACAAATAAGAATGATTCAAAAATTTCATACAAGAGGTGCATTATGTAGTCAAGAGGAAAAGACTTGTAAGGACAACATTGTGATGAGAATGTACAGGAATCTTGGACTACACTACCTAGGACAGTCAATGCATTTATAGTGAGCAGTCTGACATGGAAAAAAATGACCATTGTAACAAAAATAAATCTATGTCATCATCAAACAGAGGTCCTTACTAAGATAGTGCAAAAAAGTAGGACAATATCAAATGGGGGGATTCAAGGTCACAACTATAGGATTCTCATGCTTTTCTACAGGTGGCTTCAAGTGTTCATTAAAGAACCAGTTCGCTCTTATGAGGCTGTGAATGCAACATACAGAGGGTTTTCATTTCAGTAAGAACTTAGAAAGGAAAAAATAGAGATTCATAGTGAGCATGTATTCTGTTTTGACTGAGTATAGAAGAAAATCCCTTAAGTTTTTGTTTTGACATAATATAAAAGAAGGTTCAAAGATTAAATACAAGTCTTGTCTTAGGGTTCCAGAGCCCTCACTCATTTGCAAGAAAAAGGAAAAACGCAATAATCCCTTCAATTTTTTCCTGCAACAAAGAGATACATTATTTAGAAAGCGTAAAGTGGCATACCAAGTACCCAGAATGTTGTGAAGGTTGTGGCTAGTAAGAGTATAGATAGACTATCAAAATGGTGAAAATGATATGCCAAGATGCAATGAATAGATTCAGTTTTCATTATTTTCTAATCTCTAGAATTAAACAAGTAAGAAATAGAGCATAGAAGCCATGTCATACCAAGGAAGGAGCCCTACTCAAGCTCATATAACAAGAGAGAATGTCTATATGGCTCAAAACTTGTGGCCTGCAAACAAAAAATGAAGATCTCTCATGGCCGATGTATAAAAGAATCTCACAGAGGGAGGCTTGAGTAATATAAATTACTCACAGGAAAATACTTTCAGAAAACCACTGATAATTCTATCAAAAACTCGAATTATAAGAAGCATCATGGTGGCCTCAAGCATCAGAGTCTCATCAATAAAGCAAAGCACAATAACAATAATGCATCAGAAATAATGGAACCTGCAACCTGAAAGCCCAATAGTTAGTTTACAGAATGGAGTTCGATATATCAGATTTGTCACAGAGAAACACTTACCAAGTATCTTCCTGCAGACTATCCTTAAAAATCTGTTAGAAACAACATGCAAATGTGGTAGGTTGAGCTCCAAACCCTTCCCAGCATTGGCAGGGCAGCGAATTGGAGGAGCCTTCTCCAAACTCAAGTCAAAATGAAAATGATTAAGAGTTAGGGTTTGATGGTATTTGATTGCCCAAAGTTGACAAGACTTTCATTTTTTCTCATGATTTTAACAAAACCATTATGTCTTTCTTTGCCCGTGGTTTGACTCATAAGTCAAGATGACTAATATGCATGGTGGTTGACTATTGACAAATGGTTACAATATGCATGATGGTCGGCTAGTATTTATTTAATGGTGAATGCATATTTAAGATGTATGCTAAGTGTATTGTATGAAGCCGTGAGATGGAAGTTAGGCTTTCTAATTTAACATTATTCCTCAATTTTATTTGCATTAATCAATGTAGGTTAATTAATTAAATGATGGATTTTAAATCATTTAATTAAATTAGCCATCTTAAAATGCAAATAAAAGACATTATGTGAAGTTAAGTTGTAACTATAGCCTCAAGTTGGAGATCCATGCAAGAATGCAAGTAAAGCTAACTGGAGAACGAGTTAATCATGCGAGTTATGGAAATTTTTAGCACTTTACTTTAGTTTCACATCAGATTATCAACTAAAGATTGATCATGCATAATACAAGGATGGAGTTTCAATTATCATAGGCGAGTTGACAAGAACGAGGCAGTTTTTGCATGCTTGGACTTACTTTTTACAGATTTTCAGTTCAATACGAGCTGCTTTTCAGTTGTACACATTGTGACTACGAGTTTGAGACCGAGTTCACTCATTTTTGCATGAGTTTGAGCTCTTCTTTTGGAGATATTTTATTTTGCTCGGGATTTTCCTTGGAGTCATCATTTTTATACTGAAATTGACTTTCAGTTTCACCTTCATGCACTTTGGAGTTTCCTCTCTTTGTATATATTGGAAAGAGTTAGTCTTTTTCCTCTAGTTTTGGTTTTCTACCTTTGTGTTATGCAAAGAAGACTATCTTGTAACTCAGCATTTTAGATTTAATACAGTTTTACAGCTTTATGGGTTATTGTTTTGCATATTTTTTTTCCTTCATTATATTAATTGAAATAGAGTTCACCTTTCCAATTTCAGGTGTTTCGTATTGTTTAAATAATTTGATGCAATTTTGATGAGTTTCATTTTTGAAACCTTCAAATTTTTGTCTTGTTTACGCATGCATATACACAATTGCAATTCTTCATAGGTCATTAATTATGCTCAAAAGTTGTTTTATTTTTCCTTTAATTTGTGAAAACTCAGTTTTCCTTGTAGGAAAAGAATAGATGCAGCCTTTTAATGAATTATTCATGTGTTTGAAGTGTTCAAATTGGACTGTGTTAACAGTTTTTCCTAAAGATATAAGTTGTGGATCATTCTTATTCTGTAAGTTTACCATCATTTAGGTGCATCACCGAGGTTTTAATTTTAGTTCATGCATTTAGTTCAATCCTTCTTACCCTTTTCTCAAAAAAAATCATTCAAGTACCTAATTGATCATCATATAGGAACCAACCTAGAATCTGGAGGTCTATCTTCACCATAGGAATACCCACAGCCTGAAGATAGTTCCCATGTTTCAACATATTATTGAATTTAACCATTCAAGCATTCGGGTGCAATATGTTTGACAACAGTAACATCAACTAAAATTTAGGGAAAATATTTTTTATTATTTCTTCAATAGTGGAGAGCTTTGGCTATTAGGTTTCCATGGCCAACACTAGAAAATAAACGTGTATATATATTTTTCATAAATCTCAATCCAAATATGGTATTTCACTTATAATTCTAATGTATCACTATTTTTATGACATCATTAAAAAATGAATCCAAATAAATTTAAGAGAATTGTTTATCAATACCCAAGAAGTGCCACATGAATATGCATATGCACTATGTTTATTCCCTCATATCCTAGGTGGTAAAGCACTCGAATGGTTCCTGCACTAACCTAAGGGGTCTACCACATCCTTTGGAGACCTAGTTAAGAAATTTTTTAAATACTTTTCATTGTACATGGAACATGTATTAACCATGATGGACCTTTGTAACATCAACTAAAATTTAGGGGAAATATTTTATTATTATTTCTTCAATAGTGGAGAGCTTTGGCTATTAGGTTTCCATGGCCAACACTATAAAATAAACGTGTATATATATTTGTAATAATTCTCAATCCAAATATTGGTATTTTGCTTATAATTCTAATGTATCACTATTTTTATGACATCATTAAAAAATGAATCCAAATTGAAAATTCCCTCATTGATAAAGGGGCAATAAAAAATACTTCAAAGGATCAAAATCACAACAACAAATGAAAAATTTGCACTAAAAAACTTAGATTTTTTAGCAAAAACAAGAATATAGTCAAAGATGGGATCACCAACTCTAAGCATGACCAAATGGTGCAGGAGCACCTAATCCACCAATTTCAAGATTCAACACTTGAAGGTTGTCAATATGGTCATCTAGTTGTGTCAAGGGTAGATAGGGATATTTTGAGTTTTATCATGCTAAATAAGGTCTTTGGAGACCATCTTTTATGTAATAAGTTGGTGTTTGGGTCTTAGGTATCAAATAGATAAAGGTTGCACAATAATGCAAAAATGTTATTAAACAAATAGTTGTCAAAATGCAGTTTAAGGGAATATTAAGGGTCTTAGAATTTAAAAGTTGGTTATGTACATTAGGTAGTTGAAAATTGGTGGGAAAATGTATTTAAAGGCTCTTGAAGGCTCGGGCCTGGTGGTTGAAGATGTATTTGAAGTTTCCCAAACAATAAAACAATTCATTTTTCTACTAAAACTCTATTTTCCTAAACTTTGCAAGGGTTGTACAGTCCCGTACCACCTTCACTTGCTTTGTAACTTATGGTAATGTGTGGTAGCATGAGTTAGATTTCATTTGCATCTATTTTGATGGTTTAACATCAATATTTGAGAGAGTTCTATCAGTTTTCAGGAAATTGCATGTAACAGGCCAGTAAGTGCTTTGTTTGGGAGTTAAATAATGAATTGAGCCATTCCTCCTACTATCCTGCCCTGTTACTTAGAGGATGGAATTTCTATTGGTAGGATAGGTTTTCTTTTGGTTTTGAATGCAAGGAATATAAGTTGTGGGAAGTTGGAGTGTAACCCTGGGGTCATACATGATGTTTTCATGATGAAATGAAGGAACCAAAGTAGGGTTTTGGAAAACTATTGATGGGACTAGTCTTGTGATGGATTCTTAAGTTGGTGCAAATTAAATGAAAGGTGTTTGGTGGATTTTTTTGGTCTAAGAAGCCTGGGTTATATGATTTTCAATAAACCCTTGTGTTTTGCATGATAAACAAGGGTTTCATGGTGCAGTGTTCTAGAGGTCTAATAATTGTGAACTAATGATGGATTTTGTGTTTTTGGCTCACAATTCAACTCTTTCAAGTGAGTTTTGGTGAGAGTGAAGGGTTTAGGAAGTACTTCCTTCATTAAATTGGCCTAATTGAGTAGCCCTAAAATAGGGTAGTCTAAAGGTTTTCTATTTTGTGTCAAAGAAGTCTTGGTGAATTTTTTGGGATTTTGTGTGGGGTGATGTTATCAGACTTAGAGGGTGTCTAGAAGGTATTTGAAGGGCCTTCTCTAAAATATATTGTGTAAGGTTGAATTTTGAAGGTTACAATCCTATTGATGAGAGGTTCGTTCAAGTTGGGTGTTTTGCGATTTAAGGGTTGATTTCTTTTTGAAGTCTGATCAATTTGAGTCTGATTATGAGTGTCAACCACCTTGCTTGCATCATCAAAACTTCCAAAAATCCCCATCCATCACCATCCCATCCATACCTCCTAAACACAAGTGAAAGAGGATAAAATTTTCACCCCCAAGAGAGCCTATCTGTTGGAATATGGCTTCTATTGTTGTCATTAATGGCAACCAAAGTCATTATTCTGGTCCACAGATTAGAATTTGTTCCTGCCGGTAGGCAGAGTAATGAACAGAGTTTTACCAAAAGTGAAAATGAAGAATAGGATATCTAGTTAGTATGTTGATTTGTATGCTTCACCGGATTATCATTTTGAGTTGTGGATCTTAGGGAAAGTTGTTAAGTATCTATGTTATCTTATTATTAAGTTTTGTGATGTTGTATCAATCGGTGGTTAAGTTAGGAGATCCGACAAGATGATTTTTCTATTTATTTGCTCATGGTGGCCAACTTAGTGAATGTAGCATGTTGCAGATATATAAGGAGTAATTGTTTAAATATTTTTGAGTTCGAACATTTTTTTTGGGTCCCAACATAATATTAGCCGACTTTCATGGGTACGCATCAAATATTTAATGAAGATTGAGCCGGCTATTGAGAAATATTTTTATTGTGTTGAAGCCGACATATAGAGATTGAATTCTTGCTAGCGGATATATATATATAAGAGATTGATTAATTCATTTTGGTGGTGTATGTATTGGGGTGAAGAGCAGAGCATGTGTGTGTATGAATATCAGAAGATCAATTGAGATAATTTCACTTGTGTAGAAGAGGATTTTTGTGAAGCGAATTAAGGCAGAGCAGAGCAAAGTGCAAAATCAGATAGAAGGTCCAGAATCTGATCTATGAGCTTCACTAAAACTGATACTAGGCAATGGCAGATGCTACTTTCTCAATTCAACCTTTTGTTGTAATCCAAACATTTTGTAAGGTAGTGAGTCTTCCTTATTTTGAGCAGTGAGCTCTAGGTAGTGTGTCTGAATGCATGTGTATTCCCCTTTTCTTCATACTTTTAATAGAGTATAAATTGTGGATTAACCTCCACCGTGGTTTTTCCCCTAACAGGGTTTCCACATAAAAATCTTGGTGTTATGGTGTTTTAATTGTTTCCTTCTTGTGCTTGCATCTTTACTTCTATTGAAATGTTGTAAATGGTTTAAGATCTGAAATAAAATTTAAATATTGTTGAACATTGATTCACCCCCCCTCTCAGTGTTCCTTGAGTCCAACAATTGGTATCAGAGTAGGTTCCTCTGAAGAAGTTTAATAGATTGAGGTGGATCTTGGAATGCAATTGACTCTGGTAGTCTTCAACAGTAGTTTTTGGTGGCACTTGATGATCTTGATTAGTCTAAAGTAGAAGCCCTAGAATTAAAAGCAAATCTTGAGGATGCTGAAAAATTCATTCAATCATTGAAGGATAAAATCAATGAGTCAAGAGAAAAGAGGAAGGAACTATGTGACCAGCTGAAGCAAAAAGAAAGTAAAAGCTTGGAAGATGTTCACCTGAATCAGACCTTAAAAGAAAAAACTGAAGAATGTGAAGAGCTTGCTAGAGACAATGTTGCTCTAAATTTTGAGATGGAATCTATTGTGATGAGGCAAACTAAGGAGATTGAAGAAAGAAGGAAGAATGAGGAGAATATGGCTCAGTCCTTATAAGAAAAATTTGAAGAATATAGTAGAGTTAATAGTGGATTCATTCAACTAGAGATTGAATTGCAACAATCCAGTAATAATGAACAAGAGCTTGAAAGACAGATAGTTATTCTCAGAGATGAACTCACCACTGCAAATGAATACAAGGAGAAGTTTAGGATCATTCTTGCTAAGCTTGATGAGCTAACTAAAGGATAGAAGGATGCTAATGACAAGCGAGGTCGGGTGATCCCATAATAGTGGTTTACAATTTTTGGCCAAACTGGACACTGAAATTATTATTTTTAACTAAATCTTCACATTCAGGCACCTATAGCGACTAAACTGTGAGGAATTTGAAGATGGTGCAAACTAGAGTCTCATCAAATTTTGTCTGTAGATTCTAAAAATATTTTTTCAAAATTTTTGGAATCAAATTGCACTTCTTTTTCCATCTCCCACAAAAATAGATTTTTAGAAAACAACATTTTAAAAAAGTGACGACACCATATAGCATAACTTTTTTTCCATAGGATAAAATTCTAATTCTTTCAAATTTATATTTTTAACTCGATATCTAGTTCTTCCACTTGGTTAGATAGTTTTTTATTGAATAATTTTTCCTTAATCAAGTTTCAAAGTCAAACCAATTACAATTCGGACATAGTGTGGTATAACAGTAACTTTTTTTGTATATGTCAAAATTTAATTTAATTTTTTTTGCTGGATCAAGGACTTCAATATCTGGTGCACTCATATTTTTTATTTTTATTTTTATAATATTCTATTTTTCCACCTATGAATAATTAAGAAATTCATTTTCATGAAAAACCTATATTTAATAAAACTTAAAAACAAATACATAACAAAACCAAAACATATTAAAATTATATATTGGATAGCTTGTTTTGAGGAATACCATAATCATTTGAAATAAATTTTAAATGAATTCATTTGATCCCCCAAAATCTAAATCAAAAGTGATTTTTTATCAGCATTTTGATAGGTGTAAAGAAGATGCATTTATAGGTATGGTTTAAAACTAGCGAGGTTCTATCCAAGGGGGTTTGATCTAAGGTGATTTGATCAAACCCTCTTCAATTGGAATCCTTAAAATGGAACTTTTTAAGGCTTAAATCATTATATTTTCTAAAAATATGTGATTTCAGCTAAAATTCGTTCCTCTCAGGAATTGTAAACCACTATTATGACAGCACCCGGTCTTGGATATTAGAAGGGAGAAAGCTTTGAATCTAAACATGAGGATTCTAAACAAAGAAATCAGATGAACAAAGGAATAAAGCATCGAGTAAGACAAACCAATGCTCAGAAGTTTAATGGTCACTGCTTTGCTTGTAATAAATTTGACCATATGGCTTCTCAATGTAGAAGTAAAATAAATTCAAGCAATCCATCATTTCACGGTCAGTGTTTCAGTTGCAACAAGTTTGGTCATAAGTCAATTGAATGCGGAAGTATGTCTGTCAGTGTTAGGAATGTTAAATGCTACACTTGTGGAAGACTTGGGCATATTGCTAATAAATGCAAATCAAGAGGAAATCAATGGAATGAGTGATCTAGACAAAGAAATCTTGTGTGTTACAATTGCAACAAATTTAGTCACATTGCAAGATTCTGTAGGAACAAAAACATGGAGAGAAGAGGTCTGGTATACAAAGGAAATCAGATGAAGAAAACATGGGTAAGAAAGAGTGAATTTAATGAAGGAAATAAGCCCGTACTGGAAGAAGGTTCCGGTAATTCCTCTGGAAATTTATCTCAGGCCATTGGCCTAGGGGGAGTTTTTCAAGAAAATCCTTTGTCCCCCTATCAGTAGTTGGCACCGAAATACAGGAAATTGTTAGTAGTTGTGCTAAATAGTTTACAAATTGTATCGGTGGTCATTTATGCAGAAATTTGAGAAGTAGAAGGTCCGCAGATGAATTCTTCTTTTTGTTGTCTGAGAAAGCAGAGTATCCAGAACACCTAGGGTAAAACATTTAATGCGATAAAAAGGTTAGGTGTGCAAGTTATAAAATGGTATTTGGAACCCTCATTTTTCACCATTCATTGAAGAAGGACAGAGGGAGAGCCTCTGTAGTAGAATTACAAAGGAGTAAAGTCATTTTGGTGGTGAATTAATCAGGTATTTCAATTGCTTGTAGAATTCTCACTCAATTTGGTGTTTGTTAGAAAACTTATATGGTATGGAAGGAAAAATGAAGCAAATCAAAGAAATGGTGAATTTAGATGAATATAGTAGTGAGAAGATTAGGGATGTGAGAAATTTGTTGTTGGTCGATGAATTGAAATGGCTTGAAAGTGTGAAACACAAAATTTTGTACATTTGGAGTGAATTTCCTTACTTTGATAACACAGAAGTTGTTAGGTTTATCTTGAATAGATTGAATGATGACATTCTAACTCTAGATAAACCCTATCACATTTTGAAAGAGGTAATCAAGTATTTAACTAGATTATGTAATGTTGGGGATATTCTAAAAAAGAATTTGATTCGAAACAAGGAGGTCAAAACCCTAACCTGAGTAAGCACAGATCAAAGGGCTTTGATAATTTTGATGATCAAAGATCTGATAACAAGGTACATTGCGCATGGAATTTCATACAAAATATTTTTAGAAACAAGGAAGGCACAACTTCGGTAGGCACAGTTTATATCTCATAAAATGATAATGGAGGATCATGATTTTGATCTATGTAGATTTCTAAAAGATCAATTGATGGAAAATGTGCAACTAACAAAGGAGGTAGATTACCCCTTCAGGTTTGGTACCTTGATCATATGTCTTGTGATGTAGTTTTTGAGTTTGATTGCCACAGATCAATAATGTTGTATGGAAAGAAAATGAATCGGTTTGAAAACAAATTTTTGAACACTCTAATACTTTGGAAAATTATGAGCAAGAGTATGCAAATTTCTTTGAAGAATTGCTAGGGAAGTTTGGAGAAATTAGCATTTATATTCCGGTAAGAGCACTTGAAGTTGGATCCTCTTCCGGTGAGATGGATAGGAAGAAGAAAAGAGCACAAGAGATTGTTGATTACACTCCTCTAGTACACAAGACTCCAAAAATTGAAGGAAAAGGTAAAGATCTAGTGATTGTGGACATACCAGATGAAGAATTTGATGAGTACACTCCAAGAGAAGAACCAAAATTAGTTGAACCAAATGTAGTTATGGCAGAAGGAAGTGAAGAAGAAGGTGTTTTATCCAAAGCAAAGATATTGCAGCTTGTTCAGGAGAAAGATGGGATGCAGAAAATTGCAGTCATATGGTCTGAGAGACCCTCATATGAGCAGGACCTGATCGATAGCACACTAAGTACTTATTTTGTGCATAATAATATTGGTTTGGAGAGTTTGTTGAATGTGTTTCCTGAAGAGATGATTGAGTGCATTAAGGATGCCATGGTCTCTAAGTCTCAGGATAGAAAAGAGGAAGAAATAATTCTACATCTGAAGGAGCAGTTCAGGCTATCTCTCACCAAACTAAAAAGGAAAATGAATGTGTTGAGGCAATGCATAAATACATCCAATAACATCTACATCTATTGTCTTCATTGGCCTCATGCAGTTGGGAGATACAAAGATAAGCTGGAGCAGATTGAATTTGAGCTGAACAAAATTGGTTAGGATTATAACGTGTTTCAGGATTAGGATGGTGCAGTCAAGAAAAGGATTCAAGTGTTGCATTCTGAGCATACAAAAGTTTTTTTCACCAGAAACAACCTTGTGGATGCCTTTTGGAAGGTGAAGGATTTAACCAAATGCAGATTGGAGCAGTTGTTTGAGGTTCTAAGGAAAGGAGAGAAATTAGAAGAGGCAATCACAATTCCAGAATCTCTTATCTAGATTATCAACTGGACATCAGAGAACAACAGCATGATCATAATCATTGGGATTGCAGTGGAAGCTTGGAGGATATTTCTTTCGGAAATGAAAGATAAGTACAAGATAATTTTCTGACTCAAGTAGCAATTGTATTTCTTCAAATTTTTGAAAGGGAGAGAGACTGCAATATTTTTTTCATTGATGTCAAAGGGGAAGAGAGAGAAGTGAAAAATTCCTTATCACTCTAAGGGGAAGCTATGTTTTGAAATTTTTGAATTTTGAAATTTTGGAATTTCGGCAGTGTAATCATATTTCTGACACAGTCATTTTTCATGAAGTATTGCCATCAATGCCAAAGGGGGAGATTTTTGGCATATGACTTCTAGTGTTGTCATTAATGGCAACCTAAGTCATTATTCTGGTCTGCAGATCAAAAAAATTTCCTACCGGCAAGCAAAGTAAAGAACAGAGTTTTACCAGAAGTGAAAATGAATAGGGTATCTGGTTAGTATGTTGATCTGTATGCTTCACTGGATTATCATTTTGAGTTGTGGATCTTGGGGAAATTTGTTAAGTATCTATGTTATCTTATTATTAAGTTTTGTGATGTTGCATCAATTGGTGGTTAAGTTAGGAGATCTGATAGGATGATTTTTCTGTTTATTTTCTCATGGCAGTCGACTTAGTGAATGTAGCATGTCACAGATATATAAGGAGTAATTGTTTAAATATTTCTGAGTGTGAACATTTTGTTTTGGGTCCCAGCATAACATTAGCCGACTTTGATGGGTAGGCATCAAATATTTAATTAGGATTGAGCCAACTATTGAGAAATATTTTTATTGTGTTGAAGCCAATATATAGCGATTGAATTCTTGCTAGCGAATATATATAAGAGATTCTTAATTAGTTTTGGTGGTGTATGTATTGGGGTGAAGAGCAGAGCAGATGTGTGTGTGAACATCAGAAGATCAGTTGAGCTAATTTCACTTGTGCAGAAGAGGATTTTTATGAAGTGAATTAAGGCAGAGTAGAGCGAAGTGCAAAATCAAACAGAAGGTCTAAAATCTAATCTATGAGCTCCACTGGAACTGATACCAGGCATTGGCAGATGTTTTTTTCTCAATTCAACCTTTTGTTGTAATCCAAACATTTTGTAAGGCAGTGAGCCTTCCTTATTTTGAGCAGTGAGCTCTAGGTAGTGTGCTTGAATGCATGTGCATTCCCTTTTTCTTCATACTTTTAACAATGTATAAATTGTGGATTAACCTCCACCGTGATTTTTCCCCTAACAGGTTTTCCACGTAAAAAATTTTGGTGGTATGGTGTTTTGATTGTTTCCTTCTTGTGCTTGCATCTTTACTTCTATTGGAATGTTGTAAATGGTTTAAGATCTAAAATGAAATTTAAATATTGTTGAACATTGATTCACCCAACTTCTCATTATTCCTTGAGTCCAACACTATCAAGGTAGTCTTTCATCAATTGTTTAAATATAACATGATCATATTTCCACTCACAAAATCCTTCATTAATAGTCAAACCAAATCCACCTATAAAAGGAGGGAAAAGTATTGATATAACTACTAAATCAAAGTTCATGCCACAAGTAATTGTATGACATTCTAATATTATATCCAAGACCTTACAAATAGAGGTGAAATTGAGATCAAAGCCATCCAATGCATCACCTCATCAATATTTATGGATATATAAAAATCCATTCCATGTACATATTCAACAATGTACTCAAGGACAAGACTCACATTCAAACACAATCTACCACCATAAGAACCTTAAAACCTATGATATATTATTGGACACATTGAGAAATCTAATGAGCAAGTTCAAACAATTAAAACCAAAATACCCAATTGTGGCATCACTACCCAACATAGCAAAGTAACTATCCAAGGCCCTACTTCAACCAATCCAAATTCTAAGAAACAATAAACCTCATTGACCATCTTGAGAAAACCCCCACACATATTTCCATCCTTGAGCTCCTCCAAATATCCCTCACTCATAGGGATAATATTAAACGAAATCCTCTAATAATTCTAAGTTCCTAATAACATTGATCCCTCACACTTTCATAGCCTTCTTCGTCATCTTTCCACTGAACTTTGCCTCACCTTCACTCAAAATAATTTTCCTTCCCTTGATCTTGTTGGCATATGGCTTCTATTGTTGTCATTGATGGCAACCTAAGTCATTATTCTAGTCCGCAGATCAGAATTTGTTCCTACCGGCAGGCAAAGTGAAGAACAGAGTTTTATTGGGAGTGAGAATGAAGAACAAGGTATCCGATTAGTATGTTGATTTGTATGCTTCACCAAATTATCATTTTAGGTTATGGATCTCAGGGAAGGTTTTTGAGCATCCATTTTATCTTATTGTTAAGTTTTGTGTTGTTGCATTAATCAGTGTATGAGTTAGGAGATCCGATTTTTCTGTTTATTTGCTCATAATGGCCGACTTAGTGAATGTAGCATGTTGTGGATGTATAAGGAGTAATTTTTTAATTATTTCTAAGTTCACACATTTTTTTTTGGGTCCCAACATAGCAATAGCCGACTTTGATGGGTACGCATCAAATATTAAATGTGAATTCAGCTGACTATTGGA
The DNA here is from genome assembly GCA_007258455.2 of Sequoia sempervirens. NCBI lineage: Eukaryota > Viridiplantae > Streptophyta > Pinopsida > Cupressales > Cupressaceae > Sequoia > Sequoia sempervirens. Next base: position 186,008,394 of record VDFB02353493.1, on the reverse strand, counting down.
GAATATTTTTATTTCGTTGATGCCGACATAAAGCGACTAAATCCTTGATAGCGAATATATATGTGAGTTTGGGTAATTCATCTTGATGTATGTATAGGTGTGAAGATCAGAGCAAATGTGTGTGTGAATATCAAAAGATTAGTTGAGCAAATTTTCCTTGTGCAGAAGAGGATTTTTGTGAAGTGAATTAAGGTAGAGCGGAGTGAAGTGCAGAATCAAACAGAAGGTTTAGAATCTAATCTATGATCTTCACCGAAACTGATACCAAACATTTGTAGATGTTAATTTCTTAGATCAACCTTTTGTCATAATCCAAATATATTGTAAGGCAGTGAGCCTTCCTTATTTTGAGCAATGACCTCTAGGCAGTGTGCCTGAATGCATGTGCATTCCCTTTTTCTTCATACTTTTAATAGAGTATAAATTGTGGATTAACCTCCATCGTGGTTTTTCCCCTAACATGTTTTCCACGTAAAAATCTTGGTGTTATGGTGTTTTGATTGTTTCCTTCTTGTGCTTGCATCTTTACTTCTATTGAAATGTTGTAAATGGTTTAATATTTGAAATGAAATTTAAATATTGTTGAACACTGATTCACCCCCCCTCTCAGTGTTCCTTGAGTCCAACAATTGGTATCAGAGCCTAGTTCCTCTGAAGAAGTTTAATAGGTTTAGGTGGATCTTGGAATGTAATGGACTCTGGTAGTCTTCAACAGCAACTTTTGGTGGCACTTGATGATCTTGATTAGTCTAAAGCAAAGGTCATGGAATTAAAAGCAAATATTGAGGATGCTCAAAAATTCATTCAATCATTGAAGGATAAAATCAATGAGTCAAGAGAAAAGAGGAAGGAGCTATGTGATTAGTTGAATCAGAAAGAAAGTACAAGCCTGGAAGATGTTCACTTGAATCAAACTCTCAAAGAAATAACAGAAGAATGTGAAAATCTTGCTAGAGACAATGTTGCTCTAAAGCTTGAGATGGAATCTATGGTGATGAGGCAAACTATGGAGATTGAAGAAAAAAATAAGAATGAGGAGAATCTAGCCCGATCCTTAAAAGAAAGATCTAAAGAATGTAGCAGAGTTAATAATGGATTCATTCAACTGGAGATTGAACTGCAACAATCCAGAAATAATGAACAAGAGCTTGAAAGACATATAGTTACTCTCAGAGATGAACTCACTACTGCAAATGAATATAAGGAGAAGTTTAAGGTCAGTTCTTCTAAGCTTGATGAGTTGACTAAAGGATAGAAGGATGCAAATGACAAGCGAGGTCATGGATATGAGAAGGGAGAAAGCTCCAGATCTGAACATGAGGATTCTAGACAAAGAAATCAGATGAACAAAGGTAGAAGGCATTTGGTAAGACAAACCAATGCTCAGAAGTTTAATGGTCACTACTTTTTTTGTAATAAATTTGGTCATATGGCTTCTTAGTGTAGAAGTAAAATGAATTCAAGCAGTCCATCATTTCCCAGCCAATGCTTCATCTCCAATAAGTTTGGTCATAAGTCAATTGAATGCAGAAGTATGTTCGTCAATGTAAGGAATGTTAAATGCTACACCTATGGAAGTTTTGGGCATATTCTAATCTTTGTAGATCAAGAGGAAATCAATGAAATGAGTGGTCTAGACAAAGAAATCCTATGTGTTACAATTGCAATAGATTTGGTCACATTGCAAGATTTTGTAGGAACAAAAACATGGATAGAAGAGGTCCATTATACAAAGGAAGAATTTCACAGACAGGTGATAAAGGAAAAGGGAAAATAAAGGTGGAAGAGATAAGAGATCAGATGAAGAAAACATGGGTAAGGAAGAGTGAATCTGATGAAGGAAATAAGCCTGCATCGAAAGCAGGTTCTAGTAATTCCTTCTGAAATTGATCTTAGGCCATTGGCCTATGGGGAGTTTTTCAAGAAATCCTTTGTCCCCCTATCAATAGTTGGAACCAGAATGCAGGAAGTTGTCAGTAGTTGTGCTAATAGTTTACAAATGCATCAGTGATCACTTGTGCAGAAGTCTGTGAAGTGGAAGGTCCGTAGATGAATTCTTCTTTTGTTGTCTGAGAAAGCAGAGTATCCAGAACACCTAGGGAAAATATTTAATGCGATAAATTAGGATAGGTGTGCAAGTTATAAAAGGGTATTTGAAACCCTCATTTTTCATCGTGCATTGAAGAAGAACAAAAGGAGAGCCTCTACAGCAGAATTTTGAAGGAGTAAAGTTATTTTGGCGGCGAATTCATCAGGTATTTCAGTTGCTTCTAGAATTCTCACTCAATTTGGTGTTTGATAGAAAACTTGTTCAGTACGAAAGGAAAAATGAAGCAAATCAAAGAAATGGTAAATTTAGATGAATATAGCAGTGAGAAGATTAGGGATGTGAGAAATTTTTTGTCAGCTGATGAATTGAAATGGCTTGAAGGTGTGAAACACAAAAGTTTGGACATTTTGAATGAATTTCCATACTTTGATAACATGGAAGTCATTAGGTTTATCTTAAATAAATTGAATGATGGCATTCTATCTCTGGATAAACCCTATCACATTTTGAAAGAGGTAATCAAGAATTTAACTGGATTATGCAATGTTGGGGATATTCTAAAAAAGAAGTTGATTCGGAACAAGGAGGTCGAAACCTTAATCGGAGTAATAGGAGATCAAAGGGCTCTGATATTTTCAATGATCAAGGATCTGATAACAAGGTACATTGTGCATGGGATTTCATAGAAAATCTTTTTTAGAAACAAGGTGAAACTTCGACAAGCACAGTTTATATCTCTCATAAAATGATAATGGAGGATCATGATTTTGATCTGTGTGGATTGCTAAAAGATCAATTGATGGAAAATGTGCAACTAACAAAGGAGGAAGATTGCCCCTTTAGGTTTGGTACCTTGGTCATATGTCTTGTGATGTATTTTCTAAGTTGTTTGTCGTAGATCGATAATGTTGTATGGAAAGAAAATGAACCGGTTTGTAAACAAATTTTTGAACACTCTAATACTTTGGAAAATTATGAGCAAGAGTATGAAAATTTATTTAAAGAATTGCTAGGGAATTTTGGAACAATTAGCATTGCCATTCCGGTAAGAGAAGTTGAATTTGGATCTTCTTCCGGTGAGATGGATAGGAAGAAGAAAAGAACACAAGAGATTGTTGATTACACTCCTCCGACACACAAGACTCCAAAAATTGAAGGAAAAGGTAAAGATCTAGTGATTGTGGACATACCAGATGAAGAATCTGGTGAGTACACTCCAAGAGAAGAACCAAAATTAGTTGAACCAAATGTAGTTATGGTAGAAGGAAGCGAAGAAGAAGGTGTTTTATCCAAAGCAAAGATATTGCGGCTTGTTCAGGAGAAAGATGGGATGTAGAAAATTGTAGTCATATAGTCTGAGAGACCCTCATATGAGCAGGACCTGATCGAGATCACACTAAGTACTTATTTTTTGCATAATAATATTGGTTTGGAGAGTTTGCATAATGTGTTTCCTGAAGAGATGATTGAATACATTAAGGATGCCATGGTCTCTGAGTCTCAAGACAGAAAAGAGGAAGAAATAATTCTACATCGGAAGGAGCAGTTCATACTATCTCTCACCAAACTAAAAAGGAAAATGAATGTGTTGAGGCAATGCATAAATTCAGCCAATAACATCCACAACTATTGTCTTCGTTTTCCTCATGCAGTTGGGAGGTACAAAGACAAGTTGGAGCAAATTGAATCTAAGCTGAACAAAATTGGTCAGGATTATAATATGTTTCAGGATCAAGATGGTGCAGTCAAGAAAAGGATTCAAGTGTTGCAATCTGAGCATACAAAATTTTTGTTCACCAGAAACAACCTTGTGGATGTCTTTTGGAAAGTGAAGGATTTAATCGAGTGCAAGTTGGAGCAGTTGATTGAGGTTCTGAGGAAAGGAGAGAAATTAGAAGAGGTAATCACAATTCCAGAATCTCTTATCCATATTATCAACCAAACATCAGAGAACAACAACATGATCATAATCATTGGGATTGCAGTGGAAGCTTGGATGAAATTTCTTCGAGAAATGAAAGATAAGTACAAGATAATCTTCTGACTTGAATAGCAGTTGTATTTCTTCAAATTTTGATCAAATTTTTGAAAGGGAGAGAGAGTGCAGTGAAAAATATATTTGTCATTGATGTCAAAGGGGGAGAGAGAGCAGTGAAAAATTCCTTATCACTCTAAGGGGGAGCTGTGTTTTGAATTTTTGAAATCTAAAATTTGGCAGCGTAATCATATTGGTTCCAACACTTAGTCATTTTTCACTAAGTGTTGCTATCAATGCCAAAGGGGGAGATTGTTGGCATATGGCTTCTAGTGTTGTCATTGATGGCAACCTAAGTAATTATTCTGGTTTGTAGATCAAAATTTGTTCCTACCAGTAAGCAAAGTGAAGAACGGAGTTTTACCAGAAGTGAGAATGAAGAATAGGGTATCCGGTTAATACGTCGATCTGTATGCTTCACCGGATTACCATTTTAGTTTTTGGATCTCGAGGAAGGTTTTTGAGCATCCATTTTATCTTATTGTTAAGCTTTGTGCTATCACATTAATTGGTGTATGAGTTAAGAGATCTGGCAGGATTATTTTTCTATTTATTTGCTCATGGTGGCCGACTTGGTGAATATAGCATGTCACAGATGTATAAGGAGTAATTGTTTAATTATTTCTGAGTTCGTACATTTTGTTTTGGGTCCCAGCATAACATTAGTCGACTTTGATGGGTACACATCAAATATTAAATGTGAATTTAGCTGACTATTGGAGAATATTTTTATTTCACTAAAGCTGACATAAAGCGACTAAATCCTTGATAGCGAATATATATGTGAGTTCAAGTAATTCATCTTGATGTATGTATAGGTGTGAAGAGCAGAGCAGATGTGTGTACGAATATCAGAAGATCATTTGAGTGAATTTTGCTTATGCAAAAGAGGATTTTTGTGAAGCAAATTAAGGCAAAGCATAGCGAAGTGCAAAATCAGAAAGAAGGTCCAGAATCTAATCTATGAGCTTCACCGGAACTGATACCAGGCATTTGCAGATGCTACTTTCTCAGTTAAACCTTTTTTTGTAATTCAAATATATTGTAAGGAAGTGATCCTTCCTTATATTTGGGCAGTGAGCTCTAGGCAATGTGCTTGAATGCATGTGCATTCCCTTTTTCTTAATACTTTTAACAGAGTATAAATTGTGGATTAACATCCACCGACAGGGTTTCCACGTAAAAATCTTGGTGCTATGGTGTTTTGATTGTTTCCTTCTTGTGCTTGCATCTTTACTTCTATTGAAATGTTGTAAATGGTTTAAGATCTAAAATGAAATTTAAATATTGTTGAACACTGATTCACCCCCCCCCCTCAATGTTCCTTGAGTCCAACAGATGCATCACATAAATTTCCCCTTTATATCAAATATTTCATTTTCAAACATAAAATAAAGCATGTTCTCATAAATAATAGGTCAAGCCTAAATATTTATACACTTTGGTTGGTGCAACATTTGGGCTACTCAATAGAAGCTTTGGATTCTCAAACTATCACTATCAAGTCCTATAATAAGCAAAGAGAGAATAAAATAGCACTATTCACCTTCCTATTGAAGTATGACCCTCATTGTAGTATACGCTATGTTATGTCTTACACTTATATCTACCATACAACCTCCTTCTTGGTTGACCATGGCTTCATACAATGAAAGTTGACCTCCCACTAGTAGAAAATCTCCAATAAATGATTAAAAAAACTACCAAAAATTTCATATAAATGACTAAGCTTGGTCACATGACCATTAGTAGTTTATTGCTAGTCATTTATAATGCGACCAAATTTATGACTAAACCATTTTTAGTCATTTATTGGTTGTTTTGATGGATCAATTTGGTAGTATATTTAGTCGTTAATTTAGTCGTTGATTTAGTCATTTTAATCATTATTTTTCCGTCAACTAGTCATATTTATTCAGTGATTTTTGTCAATTGGTAGTATATTTAATCATTTTAATTGGTTGATTTCCATTATTTGGTAGTAAATTTAGTCATTTTATTTTTTAATTGTTGTCATTTGGTAGTTTATTTAATTGTTTTTGTTCACTGATTTCTAACAATTGGTAGTATATTCATACATTGTTTATTAATTGCATAATCATCATATTTACTACTAGTTTAGTAGTATATTTTCATTTATATGGTATGAATAATTTATTAAATACCATAAATTATATAATGCAGAAATAAACATATTATTAAACTTGAATTAAAACATAAAAGCAAATAAAAATATAGAAATAAACATATTATTAGACTTGAATTAAAACATAAAAGTGAATAAAAATATTACATATGTGAACAAGGTACAACATGTTAGAAGTTAAAAGATTGATTCTACATCATGATTAAAAAAATGTAATTTGCAATAAAAAATATAATACAATTTTGATGACATGTAAGATGTTCATATATATATAATAAAAAATGTCAAAGTCTAAGAGTTTCCAACTCTTGCAAATACACCATGATAAAGATCCCTGAACAACACATTTAAACTACTACATAAAGTAGTGGGCCAAGTTGTCTAACAACTAGTACATGATAAACATAAACTATGTCATTTTTTGCAAATATTTTAGTGGCCACCGTGTGAAGGTTCCTTATTTCTCTTTCAGACAGACAACTTCATCTAATTTTTCTTCATAAGCAAGGGGTATGTTACTTGTGACCTTTAAAATATTTACATTTGCATCTCCTATTCCTTTCAATTTGACTCCATGTACAATAGATAGTGAGTGAATCCACCCAATGCCCATAGCAACACCATCAAATGGATCCAACACCCCAACTTTATCCCCTTCTTCGAGTTTATCAATACATATCTACAAAAACAAAAAAATACACATTACATTGAGATATAAACATTTGATAATGGGAAATTTGTCGAGGATTGTTCATTCTTCTCAGGAAACAAGACGAATAATGAAGTGGAAATTTTAGTTTTATTAGAAAACATGCAGACCATCAAAGGGCTAGGTTGTAAGTGCTTAGAAGTATAAGGTGACTCGCAGGTTGTTATAAATGGTTGTATCAAAGGGCTAGCTACGTCAAGGGTTGTTTCTTATACCTAGGAAACAAGATAAATAATGAAATAAAAAATTTAACTTTATTCAAGGTATGTAGATGGCCAAAGGGATAGATTGCAAGTTCCTAGAATAAACTGACTCATAAGTGGTTATACATGGCTATATTAAACGGAAAGTTATATTGGAAGTTACATTACATTCTAGAAGAAGTGTATATGTTAAAAAACTAAATTCCAGTTCACTTTAAGGAAAGCAATAAACTTGTAGATAGATTTGCAAATGAAGTGATATCTAACAGCTCTCTTTCACAACCATAGTTAGTTCAATTTTATCAGAATGGTAGATAGAAAATTTGCTTCTACATAGTTTTAACCAACCTTTACCACCCTTGCAACCGTCAATTTGTTCACCGACTTAATGATATTAATTCAAGGTATAAAGGAAAGCTTATTATGCTATGAGATGACAGAGTACTTCACGGAATGTAGCAAAAATATTTAGCATGAAAAGATATTTACACAACACAAATGAGATTGTGTGCCAATAGGATAAACTTTTATAGGTTACCATTTTTCTTTAAAATAGGTTCAAAGGTATGACATTTGGCATTGCACATCATGTTGATAAAATTTGTGAGGAGATTGCATTGCAAAGAAATCAAGAAAAGGAAAAGTAGCACATATAGAGGAAGTTAGTGATGCTTGTTTGGGAAAGTTATTCAATATTTTGGATGTAGTATTTGTTCTTCATCTAGAAAATCCTATGAGAAGAAGCTATGAGACCTCACATGCAACAATGGTAGCCAAGTTTGAGGAAAATTTGAATGCTTGGTGAGAGTTGTAGTAGTTAAAGGATGAATTTTTCATGCACTGTTCGAGGATAATGAGTAGTTGTTCATCAATTTGGACATAGAAGGAGTCAAATAAAGAGTTGAAAAAAAAAGTGGGAGCCTTGCAGCTAAAGGTGGTAGAATTTCAAGGGGAATGAAAGAAATAGAGCATCATTTTTCTAGTGTGAAAGCATTATGTAGTGATGTAGCAATGGTGGTGAAAAACTTAAAGAGTGATATGAGAAATAGAAATCTAGAAATATTCAGTAATTTCACTTTTGCAGAGGGAGTAATTCAACGAGATCAGAAAGATTTTATTGAACCTGGTGTTATGCTTGCATATTATTCTTGTGTTTATATCTCTTTGCTAGATGTCTAGTTTGGATCTTTTTGTGTGGGATTATATGTAATAGCTTATACTATTATATATGTATAGCAGGAAAAATAAAGTAGCTTGTAATAACATTTTTACTAAAAGTAAGTGAGCCCCTATAGAACTCACAGCTATCTAGAAAAAAAAAGTAAGCATACTAATGGGACAAAAAAAGGCAAGCAAATGTTGAAACTCCAATACAATGCATGGAAAGAAAATTTTGGAGAGAATCAGAGATATTAATTGTTTAGAAAGCTTCATTCCACATATGACTTACCTCATTTTGATGACCTACAACTGATTATTCTAGCTTATTAGCACCAAATGTATGCAAGTCGCATATCAGCAAATTCTGATAATCTCCAACAAACCCAAATATATACTTGTGCCTTAAATTTCACGCAACATATTCAACTACACCATCATGGACCTCCATTGTAATTATATCATGAAATGGTGTCAACAAAGCATTCTTCCCTAAGCCAACATTATTTGACAATGAGAAAAGTTATAATTCTAAAACAAATTAAAATTTCAAAGGCCTAAAAAAATTTAATTGATGTAACGCCCTGTCGTGCGAACCCCAAAGGACAAATAGACAATAATTATAGCACGATTTTTTTTAAAAAGTAAACATAACATACATGTAATACACATTAAATCATAACATGAATTTTATTTAAGAAGATTCATTAACACATACATCCCTTGGGGTACACGAAGAGTCATTACGAGACTGAGATCCACACAACGACAATAAAGAATAAAACCAAAGATATAATTCATAACAAAGTAAACATTAACAAATGTATACTTGATAATCATTGATAAGAAACCATCTGAGTACATAAATACAACATATACATGATTAACTTAACACATTGAATATCAACTGCGAATAGCCACATAAGGTTTAATGTTACGTTACAATACAATATTCAAGAAGTACAATGATACAAAAGTGTTTCCAATATGCACGGAATCCATACAACAAGAATCATGATACAAATGAATAGATGAAAACTGGCTCCATGACGGATACAACTCTGGAGTCGCCACAACAGCACCAAACCGCACCTCTCGATCCTCGACTGGGGACCCAATGGGGTGCTTAGCACGTTCCACCCGACCATGTGAGTTCGAAGACCCACCCCCCGTGTTGAGGAGCTAAACAAGAAAGAGACCGCAACCAAGAACATCCAAATAGGGAACCACAAGACTCAATGCCATACAAAAGTATCATAAAATTCAAGACTTACAAAGACATAATCAACAACATCCAAGAGTCATTAAAATAACTTAAAATCATAAATCTCATCACATAAATCAAAGCAATGACCAGTAACAAGTAACCAAAGGATGATCATGAAATACTTCCAAATTAAACTAAATTAATAAACATAATACAATTCCAAATTTCAATCAAATAATAATATAACATCATATCACAGTATCATAAGATACAAGATTGTAAATCAAATATAAATGAGATCATACAAGACCGCAAAACATACTAAAGATGTATTAAAACAATAATCATAAATCAATTTAAATCAATTCAAACAACAATCTAAACCAACTCCCATAACCTACTTCCAGAGGAACACAATAAAGTAAAACACATGGGCAACTAGGGGAGAGTGTCATCACATAGCCTACATGGGTTATCTTGGCCCTTCCTCCAAAAGGCGGCCCCCATCTATGGATATCCTAGCCCTTCCTCCTACTTGAGGCACCGGCACCATAGGGTAGCTCATGCGGAGCCGATAACCTCTCATGAGGACGAGGTTACGACCTTGCCAACCACGGCCTTCTCGCCTTCCATTAGTCTATGGAAGCACTAATGAAGACGAGGCATCCATTTTTTAAAATCTTATAATGATATTACTACCCAACCCTCCTAAGTTAATTATTAGGTTTTCACTTGATTACTAACTCACTCGTGGGTTATCCTGTACCCTTCCCCTTAAGCAGGGTGTCGGCCCCCATGAGGAGCCACTCTCCCTAGAGACCCAACAATATCAAACCAAAACCAAGAAACCAAGGGTTGTACAACATATCAAGAATATTCGATCATAACCGAGAAGCATGCGAGGCATTACCCATCTCGCTATAAATACAATATCAAAGTCTCAACAATTCCTGTACAACCCTTTCAAAATCATGAAACCAAAACAATTGCCACATCAAGGGCACATAAAGAGAGAGAACATTAATTATCAATCATCTCAAGCCTCTGGAAGCCAAAAGAATGAAAACCCACAAACGAGGGTAAGGTGAAGCAACAAGAGTTTTTCTCCAATAATTCCAACACAAGGATAAAATTTCCTCAAATGAGAGTAACTCAGAAAAGCCATAAAAAGGGAAGTTTCATCAAGACCCATCCACAAATCAACAATGGTGTCACCTCAAAAGGGAAAACGCAAAAGAACATCAACCTTTAATTCAACGAAATCACTTAATAAAACCAAAAGCCACCAACTAGGTATTCCACGGGAGACCTCAATTTTCTCCTCACATGAACCCCCTTATAGTGGTATGCAAATCACCTTCATAAAATCAATCAACAAAGCAATAACAACAATAATTGCAAGGCCACAAGAACTATTTTCAATTCCAATATAATAAGTGAAAAATAAAATCAACAACTCCATCTAGACTACATAAACAACTTTGATATAAAATAAATGAGAAATCCAAGAAGATCAACTTCCACAACTCACCAACAAAATACAAGTTTCCAATTACATTGCAACACAAATTAAATGGCAAAGGATTCCTTGAATCAAAACTAACCTCCAAAGGCATTCACACCAACATGGAACCATCCCAAAAACCATCCTTCAACAACAGAGGTAAAACCATGCAACCAGGCATCCAAGGCACCAAATTTAAGAACAACTTAAATACTCAACCACTCACAACTCCACAAAAACACTTACATAATAAACATCAACCAAAAATTCAATCGAGAACAATATTTATTAACCAATCAATTAACGACCAGAACTAAATAACTTTACAACTTACCCATACTAAAACCATTCATGATAACCATCACAAGTATTCTAAAAGACTTATCCATAAAGAGAACTTACAAATCAACCATTAAATGATTATAAAGGAAATCAATTTCCAAAAGATTAAAATCCCCTTTTCACCAATAAACTATCCAATTCGAGAATATCCTAATCAATTCCTAACCTTGCCCACACATTTAAATTTCCCTTTTATTTATCAACATAATTGAAAACTACTTAATAATTGGGTAGTTCACTCATTATCATTTCATAACTACTTATGTTCAAACATTATTTCCATTTTCCTTTCATCATACTAACTTAACACTCACTTCCAATGTGAAACCCATTTAAGACCAATTGTTTATACTTAAAAATGATCATAATGACAATACTCTAAATACTTAAACTACATAATAGGACTTACCACCTTAAAATCTTAATTCTATCTAAATAATTCACACACATAACTACCTTTTTAAACCACTACATCTTAATAGATTTAAATTCTTTTTGAGGGAAAGTAGAAAGAGAAAAGATTTTTTTCTAGGAATCCAACAAATCTACCAGACTATAACTTCACAAAATAAGAATAAAAAGATAATTTATTCAATTCTATAATAAATTCTATTTCCACCATATACATATTGGAAATAAAACGATCAATGTTGATACATATATATTCACAGATTGCCCTTATATTACCCCATCAAGTTCACAATTTAACAAATTAAATAGAAGTTCCTTTCTATTTCCATATCTTCACTATAATAAAATTTTATTTATCTCATACCAGAAAGTGAAACTATCTGTTTACAGACAAAATTTATTTAAATAAATATAACAAAGAAATTATGGCATAGAATATAATTAAATTAAATAATAATTATATGATATATATATATATTTAAAAATGCATATATATTAAAATCGAAATACAAATTTTCATTTATAAGAAAAGCGTGCATTTTAAAGTTTATATTTCCTTTGGAATGGCCACGGGCTGTCAACAACCACGGGATTTACACCCGGCTACGGACAGTCTATGGACTATTCGCAGCAGTCCGTAGGACTGCTGTGGACAGTCCGCAGACTGCCGCATGGGTACCAACCCCCGGCTGGGTGGTGGGTACGGCCGAGGCCGAACCACCACTCAGTCGGTGGTTTATTAATATCAACCATATGCAAAATTTCGATGGGAATTGGCGAATTTCGAAAATAAATAAATTTACAATCAATATTTATCAACGTATATATATACATATATATATGTGGGTATATATATATATGTCAAATATAATAGATATATATATATATACATAAATATATTTATATATATATATATATTGTATTTCAAATACTTCGAAAACAGAGATAGATATACACTGTACAATTTTTCTGTGTATATTTAAATGTAAACAAGAATATACACAACCCAGTTTTCCCAGTAAAAAGATTATTTTAAATTTATTAATTATATTTCCCAGCCAAAACTATAGTATTACTGGTTATTTCCAGAATTCCAATCTTAGTTTCATTTTAATAAACAACAGTCCAAAACCCAACAAATAATTTCATTTAATCAACTAAAATCCCGAACCTTGGTAAAATTTTCTTGATTGAAACACAGTCCAAAACATTTATAAGAATTCCAGAGTTTTCCACATGCATTAAATTTCAAATCCAGAACAAAGAATTCTTATTTCATTTGACGCTATAGAAAGAAGATAATTTAAAAGAAGAAGGAGAACCTGGCGTCCTGCGCCTGTAGATAACTATAGAAGCTTTATCCTTCTTGCTGATCTAATCCTTCCAGCAGCAGCTCCAAGATCCTCCCTCAAACTTAAATCTTAATCCTCAAATGAATTCCTAGAAGAATAAAAGAATGCAATACTATAACAGAAAAAATGACTGCCAAATTCTCCAAAATCTGTTCGAAAGAGAATCCCCCCTACCAACTCCCAAATCCACTAAATAAAATTTCACACAAGAAGTCTCTTCCTTTTCCTCTTCCAGCGAATACCAAAAGTCACATCTCAAGAAATAAATCAAAATAATATTTAATCCTTAATTCTTTTTGTTGCCTTTTCATGTATTTATATTTCATTTTCTTTTATCATGCATTTTGATTAAACTAAATAAATCTAAATCCACAAAATGAACTTTTTATTTGAATGTATATTCATTATCTCCACAATACACTATTAATTAATTACTTCCACATTAGAATAATTAAAATCAACCATTTACAAGATTCTAAATAAGTATCCATTAAATTTCTTATTATAATAATTATCTTTTCAAGATTATTTGTTCATAACAATATAAATCAATTTATCTAATAATATCACTTTTAGTTTTAACGAATTAGTTTGATTGATCATTTGTACTAAATCATTTGATTTAACTTAATTGATTATGATTTTAATTTCTAATCATATTTTAAATAACTTTGCAAATCACTTATGATTTAATTTATTATTTAAACATGATTACTAACATATTATATTTATCACACAATCAAATAACATAGTAATCAATGAAGCACACACAAATACTCACACAAAAGTCCAAAACAACTGACACAGAGGGGTATTACATCCTCCCCCCCTTAAAAATGGAATTACTCCTGGAAGTCGAGCTCAATCATAAACATGGTGACACAACAATATCAATGATCCTAAGCACATCAACACCATAAATTAAAACATCAATTAAACGTCATCAAGAAAACAATGAAAATTTAACAAACCAATAATAAGGAAATGATACCAAAACAAAAGTGGTGGCAGGGTTGCAACTAGACCAATTTGACAAACACAAGGACAGATGACGAACTAGGTTGGGAAAACTTTCTTGTCAGTTCCTATTTTCCACATCAATCCCATTCGGTGTTTAAGATGCTCGCCCTGTCCTGACAATGCAGGTGGAATCGAGACTTAGTCCCTGCAATCCTGCATGCAAACAAACATTGTGCACAATACATATATATCACAAATACATCATGAGAGGAAATCCCAGCGTAGTAGGGCACTCGCGAGCGAGTGATACCACACTGTCCCTCCCACTAAACAACACATAATAGTCAAAACAATTCTAGTAACTCATAAACAATTTTTTTCTAATTAGTTAGTAAATATTCATATAAGGATACTAACCATAAACCTAATTCATCTACTATATCAAAATGAATTACTACTTGACAATATAAGTATCTATACCTGCATATTACAATTACATTACCTTCGTCACTATGCTTTCTGAAGCCCACTTCCTGTAAATCAAAAGCTACCATAGAGTATTGCACATTAGTATCAATAATTCAAGTTGCATCTTAGCCTCAAGATACTATATTCTACTAAAAATCATAGAATGATTATCCACAAAACCTTACATGTTCATGAAAACTCATAATTTTCACACAAGGAACTTCACTTTAACCATTATTCAACACCAAATCTCACATCAATTTCAATAAAAAGGTAAAATTTTACACCTTCACAGATTCAAGAAAACATAATTCATCACTCAAGGACAACAAAATCGCAAATTTCACACACACTTGACATATTCACACAAAGAAAACACATCACCAAGAAACACATCACACTAAAACTCAAGGGTCCATAGAGCATCCCCGACATGAATGATATCGCTGCATTGCACACTACACCGAGGGTCCTATCCTTTCCCATCAGTTTCTTGCACCATCGACCTGACACCATCTAACAGAAGGAATTCAAGTTCACAACAATGACAAAAGAAAAGTGAAACTCAAGACTCGCGGGTCTAAGCGCAAGGTTACATAGTGAGCACACATAGTGCCCAGTGTATGAACCTAGGCTCTGATACCATGTTGTAACGCCCCGTCGTGCAAACCCCAAAGGACAAATAAACAATAATTACAGCACGATTTTTTTTTAAAAGTAAACATAACATACATGTAATACACATTAAATCATAACATGAATTTTATTTAAGAAGATTCATTAGCACATACATCCCTTGGGGTACACGAAGAGTCATTACGAGACTGAGATCCACACAACGACAATAAAGAATAAAACCAAAGATATAATTCATAACAAAGTAAACATTAACAAATGTATACATGATAATCATTGATAAGAAACCATCTGAGTACATAAATACAACATATACATGATTAACTTAACACATTGAATATCAACTGCGAATAGCCACATAAGGTTTAATGTTACGTTACAATACAATATTCAAGAAGTACAATGATACAAAAGTGTTTCCAGTATGCACGGAATCCATACAACAAGAATCATGATACAAATGAATAGATGAAAATTGGCTCCATGACGGATACAACTCTGGAGTCGCCGCAACAACACCAAACCACACCTCTCGATCCTCAAATGGGGACCCAATGGGGTGGTTAGCACATTCCACCCAACCATGTGAGTCCGAAGACCCACCCCCCGTGCTGAGGAGCTAAACAAGAAAGAGACCGCAACCAAGAACATCCAAATAGGGAACCACAAGACTCAACGCCATACAAAAGTATCATAAAATTCAAGACTTACAAAGACATAATCAACAACATCCAAGAGTCATTAAAATAACTTAAAATCATAAATCTCATCACATAAATCAAAGCAATGACCAGTAACAAGTAACCAAAGGATGATCATGAAATACTTCCAAATTAAACTAAATTAATAAACATAATACAATTCCAAATTTCAATCAAATAATACAATAACATCATATCACAGTATCATAAGATACAAGATTGTAAATCAAATATAAATGAGATCATACAAGACCGCAAAACATACTAAAGATGTATTAAAACAATAATCATAAATCAATTTAAACCAATTCAAACAACAATCTAAACCAACTCCCATAACCTACTTCCAGAGGAACACAATAAAGTAAAACACATGGGCAACTAGGGGAGAGTGTCATCACATAGCCTACATGGGTTATCCTGGCCCTTCCTCCAAACTGAGGCGTCGGCCCCCATCTATGGATATCCTGGCCCTTCCTCCTACTTGAGGCACCGGCACCATAGGGTAGCTCATGCGGAGCTGATAACCTCTCATGAGGACGAGGTTATGACCTTGCCAACCACGGCTTTCTCAGCCTTCCATTAGTCTGCGGAAGCACTAATGAAGACGAGGCATCCATTTTTTAAAATCTTATAATGATATTACTACCCAACCCTCCTAAGTTAATTATTAGGTTTTCACTTGATTACTAACTCACTCGTGGGTTATCCTGTGCCCTTCCCCTTAAGGGGCACCGGCCCCCATGAGGAGCCACTCTCCCTAGAGACCCAACAATATCAAACCAAAACCAAGAAACCAAGGGTTGTACAACATATCAAGAATATTCGATCATAACCGAGAAGCATGCGAGGCATTACCCATCTCGCTATAAATACAATATCAAAGTCTCAACAATTCCCGTACAACCCTTTCAAAATCATGAAACCAAAACACTTGCCACATCAAGGGCACATAAAGAGAGAGAACATCAATTATCAATCATCTCAAGCCTCTGGAAGCCAAAAGAATGAAAACCCACAAATGAGGGTAAGGTGAAGCAACAAGAGTTTTTCTCCAATAATTCCAACACAAGGATAAAATTTCCTCAAATGAGAGTAACTCAGAAAAGCCATAAAAAGGGAAGGTTCATCAAGACCCATCCACAAATCAACAATGGTGTCACCTCAAAAGGGAAAGCGCAAAAGAACATCAACCTTTAATTCAACGAAATCACTTAATAAAACCAAAAGCCACCAACTAGGTATTCCACGAGAGACCTCAATTTTCTCCTCACATGAACCCCCTTATAGTGGTATGCAAATCACCTTCATAAAATCAATCAACAAAGCAATAACAACAATAATTGCAAGGCCACAAGAACTATTTTCAATTCCAATATAATAAGTGAAAAATAAAATCAACAACTCCATCCAGACTACATAAACAACTTTGATACAAAATAAATGAGAAATCCAAGAAGATCAACTTCCACAACTCACCAAAAAAATACAAGTTTCCAATTACATTGCAACACAAATTAAATGGCAAAGGATTCCTTGAATCAAAACTAACCTCCAAAGGCATTCACACCAACATGGAACCATCCCAAAAACCATCCTTCAACAACAGAGGTAAAACCATGCAACTAGGCATCCAAGGCACCAAATTTAAGAACACCTTAAATACTCAACCACTCACAACTCCACAAAAACACTTACATAATAAACATCAACCAAAAATTCAATCGAGAACAATATTTATTAACCAATCAATTAATGACCAGAACTAAATAACTTTACAACTTACCCATACTAAAACCATTCATGATAACCATCACAAGTATTCTAAAAGACTTATCCATAAAGAGAACTTACAAATCAACCATTAAATGATTATAAAGGAAATCAATTTCCAAAAGATTAAAATCCCCTTTTCACCAATAAACTATCCAATTCGAGAATATCCTAATCAATTCCTAACCTTGCCCACACATTTAAATTTCCCTTTTTATTTATCAACATAATTGAAAACTACTTAATAATTGGGTAGTTCACTCATTATCATTTCATAACTACTTATGTTCAAACATTATTTCCATTTTCCTTTCATCATACTAACTTAACACTCACTTCCAATGTGAAACCCATTTAAGACCAATTGTTTATACTTAAAAATGATCATAATGACAATACTCTAAATACTTAAACTACATAATAGGACTTACCACCTTAAAATCTTAATTCTATCTAAATAATTCACACACATAACTACCTTTTTAAACCACTACATCTTAATAGATTTAAATTCTTTTTGAGGAGGGAAAGTAGAAAGAGAAAAGATTTTTTTCTAGGAATCCAACAAATCTACCAGACTATAACTTCACAAAATAAGAATAAAAAGATAACTTATTCAATTCTATAATAAATTCTATTTCCACCATATACATATTTGAAATAAAATGATCAATGCTGATACATATATATTCACAGATTGCCCTTATATTACCCCATCAAGTTCACAATTTAACAAATTAAATAGAAGTTCCTTTCTATTTCCATATCTTCACTATAATAAAATTTTATTTATCTCATACCAGAAAGTGAAACTATCTGTTTACAGACAAAATTTATTTAAATAAATATAACAGAGAAATTATGACATAGAATATAATTAAATTAAATAATAATTATATGATATATATATATATATTTAAAAATGCATATATATTAAAATCGAAATACAAATTTTCGTTTAAAAGAAAAGCGTGCATTTTAAAGTTTATATTTCCTTTGGAATGGCCACTGGCTATCAACAGCCACGGGATTTACACCCGGCTGCGGACAGTCCGCGGACTGCCGCACGGTACCAACCCCCGGCTGGGTGGTGGGTACGGCCGAGGCCGAACCACCACTCAGTCGGTGGTTTATTAATATCAACCATATGCAAAATTTTGATGGGAATTGGCGAATTTCGAAAATAAATAAATTTACAATCAATATTTATCAACGTATATATATACATATATATATGTGGGTATATATATATATGTATATATATCAAATATAATAGATATATATATATATATATATATACATAAATATATTTATATATATATATATATATTGTATTTCAAATACTTCGAAAACAGAGATAGATATACACTGTACAATTTTTCTGTGTATATTTAAATGTAAACAAGAATATACACAACCCAGTTTTCCCAGTAAAAAGATTATTTTAAATTTATTATTATATTTCCCAGCCAAAACTATAGTATTAATGGTTATTTCCAGAATTCCAATCTTAGTTTCATTTTAATAAACAACAGTCCAAAACCCAACAAATAATTTCATTTAATCAACTAAAATCCCAAACCTTGGTAAAATTTTCTTGATTGAAACACAGTCCCAAACATTTATAAGAATTCCAGAGTTTTCCACATGCATTAAATTTCAAATCCAGAACAAAGAATTCTTATTTCATTTGACGCTATAGAAAGAAGATAATTTAAAAGAAGAAGGAGAACCTGGCGTCCAACGCCTGTAGATAATTGTAGAAGCTTTATCCTTCTTGCTGATCCAATCCTTCCAGCAGCAACTTCAAGATCCTCCCTCAAACTTAAATCTTAATCCTCAAATGAATTCCTAGAAGAATAAAAGAATGCAATACTATAACAGAAAAAATGACTGCCAAATTCTCCAAAATCTGTTCGAAAGAGAATCCCCCCTACCAACTCCCAAATCCACTAAATAAAATTTCACACAAGAAGTCTCTTCCTTTTCCTCTTCCAGCGAATACCAAAAGTCACATCTCAAGAAATAAATCAAAATAATATTTAATCCTTAATTCTTTTTGTTGCCTTTTCATGTATTTATATTTCATTTTCTTTTATCATGCATTTTGATTAAACTAAATAAATCTAAATCCACAAAATGAACTTTTTATTTGAATGTATATTCATTATCTCCACAATACACTATTAATTAATTACTTCCACATTAGAATAATTAAAATCAACCATTTACAAGATTCTAAATAAGTATCCATTAAATTTCTTATTATAATAATTATCTTTTCAAGATTATTTGTTCATAACAATATAAATCAATTTATCTAATAATATCACTTTTAGTTTTAACGAATTAGTTTGATTGATCATTTGTTCTAAATCATTTGATTTAACTTAATTGGTTATGATTTTAATTTCTAATCATATTTTAAATAACTTTGCAAATCACTTATGATTTAATTTATTATTTAAACATGATTACTAACATATTATATTTTTCACACAATCAAATAACACAGTAATCAATGAAGCACACACAAATACTCACACAAAAGTCCAGAACAACCGACACGGAGGGGTATTACAATTGACATGAAATAAATGTTGGGAATGTAAAGGCCTGAAGGTTATCTTACATCCAAGTACTAAATAGCAATGCGCTAAAGCCAAATTTACTATGAAAGACAACAACTAAACTAGCTCACCTTAAATATTTGTTGAGCCACAAGTACCTTTTTTTGACAAGTGAGTTAATGTCCCACAAACATATTTGTGCATCATCTAATCCACTAAATAGATATACATGCTTAAAAGGGCTCCATGAAAAACCATACCCTTCTATATTTTTACCTATCAATCTAATATCAGGATTACAACCACCATCTTGAGGCGGATTTGATGGATGTTTGTTTGATCAAACACATAAACTTTTGCACTAACTGTTTTGGTAGCAATAATGAAAGGATTTTGTGGAATATACCAGGCTCTATTGACCTCACTGTCATGATTGATCTATTGTATAACTTGGACCTACAAACAAAAGGATTGTTGAAAAACCTAGCATAAAAACAAGTGTTGTTTAATCTAATTAACTACAACCCAAAGTAGTTTAAAACCACTAGCCCAAATGGAAAAATTGTTGTCTATGCTCAAAAAGCTAAATAGAATAGAGATCTTTGATAACACTAATCAAAATTGATCCATGCTCTTAGTTGATAACATATTAAGAGTATAAAACATAACTTGTAACCATGCAAACCAAATTAATAATGTAAGTCTACCTCAAACATTGTAATGATATGTTACATTTATACGGCTTCCACTAAATAGTCTAAAAGACCTAAGGTTTTTCATAAATATAGTAAACGTGATCTCGTGAACATTCAAAAAGAAATAGCGAATGGAAACAAATAGAGATTAAAGCAAAACATTCTTGGAGCTTATCAATCCCTTCAATTCCTATCCTCTTTTCCAAAAAAATAGAGCTTTATTCAAAAGAAAAACCATAGTAGGACCCTGTGTTACAGAAATGGTAATCGTGCTGGCATTAGCCCATGTAGAGATATTTTCTTTTTAACACTTCATTCACTCTTAATTGCAGGATGAGGCTCTTCTAAACATGCTACTTCTAGGTAACTATCATCTATGAAGCTCCTCAAGAGAAGGTTGCCCACTTCTTACTCAAAACTCTTCATAAACATCGACCTTGTGTGAAGAAAGGAAAAGTAAGACTTGCTTAATGAAAAATAAAACAAGAGTATGAATTAAATAGAAACATTAGAATAAAATCCCAACAGAAACCCAGGACACACTTAACCATTAATTCAAACACAAAATTCCAAAACAAAAACAGAAAAATAATCCTCAATTCACGAATGCAAAAGATAAAATACTAAACTCTACACTTGATGGTCTTATAATAAAAAAATTGTTGCAAATTTCAACTCCAGATAACATAAAACCAATCCCAAAAGTCCCCACCAATCAAAATACCTTCTTTGGTTGAAAGAATAGTAAATAATAAGACAAATTTGATTTAAATTAGACTTAAAAACCTAACCTCCCCAAGCAAAACTAGATCAAATCTGCCAAAATAATTTAATCTCAATAGGTTGTATTGGTTTGCAAAATGGGCATGGGAGGATAATTGTATTTTTGTATCTACCTAGATTGATTTGATGGAGGAGGGAACAGAATGTATCTTGTATCTTCTTTCAAAATTAAGGAGAATGATTATGTTGTCTTTCCAAGAAGTGAGAGGCAAAAGGAAAGGAGCATGGAAGCATAGGCACATAATGTTTGATATCCTTATTATGTAGTATTAAAATTTATGATAAACATCCACAAAATAGGCAGAGCTAACCTTGAAATTTCAATAAGGATAACCAACGTAACCAAATGTTGTGAACATCCAAAGTGAGTGAAACACATAAAAGCTAACTTCATAGAAATATGAGATATGTGAGCTTTAAAATAATCCTCTACTATTAGCAATCACACATTATGAAACTCTGGAAGATTGCATCCCATGGACTACAACATCATTGAAACCTCCTCAATGCCAAATACATCATAACAAATGTCTTTCTACAACATTGATTCAATTGATAGGCAAAGATATGGGTTGACTCATATTACATGACCAAAAGACAACACAAAATTAACAAATCTTCAAAATACTATAAATTGCAAAATCATTTTTTTTATTATTGGTTTACAAACTTATGTGTTGTTGGGCAAGGGAAAATTGGATCCCAAACAAAAGGGCCTCTTCAACATTGTTTTCCAAATTAAGTGGGACAACGCCGAGGGGTATGATAGTAGATCTCCGTTTTAAATTAAACTAACCTACCCAAGAGAATTTTAGTCACTTGAAAAGAAGAGAGCAAAACTGACATGCACTATATTTTCAATTTTCAAAACTATAATGGATTCTTTTCTTTTTCAAAAATCTGTAATTTTTTCGTTATTTTTGTTCTTGTCGAAATTTATGCTTGAACTCATATCTGGTTACTAACATTAAAACTGAAAATTATAATATCCTCATGATGGTGAGATCAAACAGTATTTCCATCTCTAATTCAAGATTGTAGCAACTCAAGTGGGGATTATATGTTAAATACCCAACATTAAATACTACTACTAATTAGTAATAATAGAAATATAGAAGAAAAAAAATCAAATTAAACAATGAATTATAAAGGTGTGTATATTCACACAAAGTATTCACCATGTATAAATAACAAAAATAAGAAACAAGTACATCATCCTCCACATAGATTGAACTATGATTTCAGGTTACCTGCCATAGCTTCATCACAATCATTGTATAAATTATTTATATAACACTGATTTAAGCTACCAAATCTAACCATACCGATGAGGGCTTGTTAACGCAATGTGTTATGCAATTCAAGATTGTCACTAATGCAAGCAAAAGGTTGCAGGTTCTAACATCTCCCATAGTGAGTGTTTATCTCCTAAGGATGTCCTAATTGCTCACAACTTTTGTCCACATGGAATATCAGTTATTTAAACCTGATTTTAATTCAAGTAAAGGTGGTTACTAATGCAAACATTAGGTTGCAAGTTCCAACATCTCTCATAGTGAAATTGTTGGTCTTCTAAGGCTGATCTAATTGTTCACAACTTTTTTCCACATAGAATAGCATTTACTTAAACCTGATTTTAATGGAGGTCAATTTTGTTGTCAATGCAAGCACAAGGTTGCAGATTTTGACATCTACCATAGTGAAAATGTTAGTCTCCTAAGGTTGTCCTAATAGTTAAGAGATTTTATCCACATGTAATGCCATTTATTTAAACCCGATATTAATGCTTGTATTAAATAACCAAATAATAAAGAGAATCTCAACTACCACTATTTAATGCATCATCCCAAAACCATTCAGTATCTTTGTCATCGAGATTTCTTACAAACTATCCAAGTCCAATAATAAATGAGACAAAAATCAATAATGTATTTCTACTAGAATTTACTCATACATAAAGATCAATGCTTACTTGAGAGGAAGACGAGGTTGTCCCAATTTCTTTTTAATCTACAAATCCAAGAGCAACTAAAATTTTCAAGCAAAAATATACTAGTAGTTTGCTTTAAGAACAATCGATTCCATTTTCTTGCACATTAACATTGCAATCATGGGTTTCAAATTCCTTAAAAAATTAAGTTCTTTAATAATGTCACCTTGGGATCTTACATAGCCTGTGTAGTTCTCTCCCATATTAGAGGAACAATCTTTGTATGTCATTAGAAAAAAAAATTGATCCCTGGAACTTGAAATTTCAATGTGTAATATATAAAAAATGGGCCATATCCAAATCTCTTTGAATTACTTGTCCTATGCTTTCTACCCTTGTTCCAAGGTACCTTTCTTTTATTTGCAAGACTAGTTTTCTTTCTCCTTGTACTCTTCCTATATTCTTTTGTTGTAACATCTTCAAATAATAACTAATGGGTCTAATTTAATCGTTGTGTTTCCTGTTAAGTTTTGATACTCCTCCCCACTCAGCTCCATCATTTCAAAGGTACTTTTATGTGATCTAACTACTAGAATAGCTTTTGTAGAAGAGGAATTTAGTAAAGGATGCACATTTTTTATTTGTGCAAAATTCCTTATGACATAAGTATCCTTGATTCCAGTTAGTCTAATCACATGGTCTAGAGTACAAACACAAGGAAGAGAGGGAAGCTTGGGATTTGAACAACCAATTCCACAAACATGTGAATTTCTCTTCCATTTCAAGGAGAATCACTTGCCCTTCACAGTAGACAAATTTGCTTTGAATTGTGTTTTAATTGTCAATTCAGGAAAGAATGATTGCAGAAGAGCTTTGGAGCTAAAGAAATCCATAGACATTGTAGATTGGAATCTTCCCAACAATGAATCAAGAATGGTCAGGAATAGACTTTAAAGCCAAAAAAATTAATAAGAAAAGTAACCACTCTAAACTGGAAATTTTTTTTGCGAAAATGACTAGTACATGTGATTCAAAAGCATCTCATCGAAGCTCACAATGTCATGTAAAAATGCCAATATAGTTTCTAAGCATTGTTGAATGAGACCATAAAAAATTGAAATAATATACTTTTGTCAAATAGTTCTTATTTGTCTTTGTAAAACAATTGTTATATGTCAACCCTTGTTGAATCATACCAAATGAAAACATCATATAGCTTCCAATGCCAAAGAAAAATACATTTGGCTATATGTAACATAAGCTTAATAATTTGCATGCAACAACCCTCCCCTTTACAAAGGATGAAATGACCTTTACTAGTTAATAGAATAGTACTAAACCTTTGTTATCTATTGTCATGATAGAATAGTAAGTGTGGGTTTTGAGCCAAAATCTCAAACTTTGTTGGAAGCAGTCTTCTGAATTTGGGTCTCTAAGGTGTTGATGTATGGAGGAAGCCTGAAATAGTCTTCTGAATTTGGTCTTGACTCTATATGCAAATGGGTAAGGGAGAAATCTAAATTAGGTTCAGAAAGTTGCATAAGCCACAATGCAATGAAGCAATATAAACATTAAATTGATGTTGGTCAACTAGTTCATTTTGCACGCCATTTTCTAAAATCTCATCTTATCTATACATAACACTATATAAACCCAAACAAACCATAGCTTAATCATTTGTGCATATAGCTTATCAAGCTCATATCTTTAGGTTTGATTCCCTTTCTTGTTTTTTATTTTGATTGTGAGATGGTGAGACTAGGGATTCAAATTCTGACCCATATTAAGGCACCCGAGTTTAAAGCAAATCTCTAGCACCAAGCATATACAGGTTGTTGGAGCCTAGTCAATTTTGATGACCTGAGAATTCGTCCTGATTGTAGGAATTTAACACAAGTTAAAATTTCTTTCATTGAAATAAAGCCCCTAAAAACTCTAGCGTACATGTGGTAAGGATGTGATCTAACAATTAAGGTCCATTTCAACCCAACCTAAATATACAACTCCTACAAATGTAGCCCTTCTTTAGAATTCTTAAAGGATACGACAAGTGTTTGAAATCTTAAAAATGGGCCTACATTTATAAAGCTCAAAGAGTATTGCCCAAGTTTATTTCAATGTTCACAGATATTTTTGTAATGTATTTCAAAATTACGTCATTAATTGTTAACTGTATTCCATATTTCCATATTACAAATTTTACGAATGTGATCTTAAAGAACATACCCTATGTTTAAAATTATGAAAGAATGTGCCTCATATTCACAAATCTTTAAGATCTTGTTTCAATATTACCTTACATGTTAAAAGCAATCCAAAAGAAGAAGAAAACATCAATAAATGGAAATTAAAAATTCAATTTTTTTTAAATATCAACACAAAAAATGGTAATAGAAAACAAATACAACACAAAACAAGTTTGAAATTCTAACATACTTGTTTAGGATAGGTAGCATATTAGAAGCGATGGCCAAAAAACAAGAACTTTAGCATCACAGAAACCCTTCTATTTGTTTGCTTACTACTTGTAAACTGCTAAAAAAAATTCATACTTGATTAACCATGATGTGAATACAGTGTAGTTTATTTTTTGTTGTTTGATGATTAGACTTGCAAGACAAGGAAAACAATAAAAAAATAAAAATAGGAAGTGTTGCAAAGCAGTGAGGAAAAGGGTTTGAATGATTGGAAAAGCATATTTTAAGGCAGACATGAGCTCTATGGGTAATTGAAATGCAGTCATTGCAGGAAACTCAAGTCCATCATTCATTCTGAAGGGTACAAGCTCACACTAAGAAAAAATCAAATCATAGAATTTCAAACTGTAAAATTTCAAACCATTGGATTTCAAACCCTAACAAAATCAAACCCTAAAAAATAAGGGATAGTACATGTCGATGTGCCCAAGTTTTGTACACACACTTAATTAAGCATCTAAAAACATTGGGGTTTTAGCACTACTCGATTCTTGAGTTCAAGGAAAACAAAATGTAGGATTTTAAATGAAAATATTGGTTGCAAGTTAAAGTTTGTTTTTAGGCATGGGGTGAGGAATGTTTCAACTACCTAAAATTTGTTTTTCCCAGCATGAGACAACTTGAACTAGAGAGCCAATCCCTTCATTTAATAGATAGCAACATAATGGTGCTAAAATGAAATAAAACACAAAAAAAGTGATCCAATAGCATAAAGATTCAAAAAATTTAAATTCATTGAAATCATGGTGACTTACCTAAAAATTCTACACAAATTGTGTCGTGTTGTCGTTGATGATAAAAAATAGGAAGAGCTTGCAATAAAAGTATGAAACCCTTATCAAAACCTTATTTTCAATTTGTAGCTTGCCAATTTAGAGAAGCGAAAGGTCAATACTAGGGATGAAGAGTTTGGAGGAGCTAAAAGCAACAACAAAAGGGAAAGCAACAAAAGGCACATAAACGGTTAGGAAAATGGGCAAAAATGATGAACGACTAAGATTTGTCTTGCATGGTTTGTAAGTCAATCTGCACCATTTGGCATAAAAAGGGGTTGGAAAAGCTCGGTGTGGGAATGCCTTCAACATAAAAATATGTGGAAGAGATTTATCAAAATGGCGGGAATAAAGGATCATGGTCCAACCCCTTATACATAATTAGATGATGTTTAAAAATATAATTTGGAGCGTAGGTAAGTGTTGTGTAGTGGTAAGTTGTTATAGTTTTCAAGATAACATGTTTGAGTTTTTTAATTTATGGAAATAAGGTCTTTGATTGTGATCTCAAAACTTTAATCAATATAAAATTTTATAATTTGATTATTTTAGGTGTGAAGAAAAGGGATGAGAATTAAGTTTCTAATAGTGATCTCAAATTTTCAATCAATACAAAAAAGGTATGTTTTGATTACTTATAAGCTTTTTTTAGATAAAAAAGAAAATCATATTATAAGGGAATTTAAAACAAATTACAACATAAAGACTTCCAAATAGTAATAGTCATTAATAATATCAAAAGAAGAAAAATCCAAAGGGGATTTCCATTATTCCACCATCCCTAAGAATTAAAAGAATTAGTGATCAAAGCAAAACTCACATTCTCCAAGAACTACAAGTAAGGAGAGTTAAGCCCAATCATTATGAATGAGCTAAAGAAGTTTCTTAGGTTTATTAATGACATTCTAGTCGCAATCAACATCAAAGGTCCATTTAGCTAAGCAATTTGCATCAACATTCTATTCTCTATACACATGAACAAAGAAAATGGAATCAAAATTTCAGGTGAGACAAAGAATCTACTTAGCAAGAGATGCCAACTGCCAAAAAGGCTCATGCAACTTCTCTTTGTTCAAAAGAGAAACAAAGATCAGAGAATTCATTTTATAAATAACCTTCTTCCAACCCAACTCACAAACTTTCTCAAGTGCAACGAGAATGGCTCAGGCCTACATTTGATTATTAGTGCAACAACCCATCGAAGAAGTGAATAAAACAACACTTATAGGTACTTATGAAAGGTTAATCAATAACTATATTTCAATTCTATTTTATAACATTGCAAACACTCTATAAACCTTAAAAATATGAATTTTATTTTATATGTTATTGTAATGATGGAAAAAAGGTCCCCCCCTAACATGGCCTTGATTTAGTGTTGCAATGTGTCTAATATATTCACATTAGGTCTTGGGCACTTGTGAACTAAATGAGCTTATTGGTGCCTTATTTGGAGTGTTTTTTACTATAGGAAAAATAGGTTTTGAAGGGGCCCTGAAACCCTTTACAACATAAGCCACAACTTCATCATATAATCAAAAACGAAACAAGCAGCCAAAAAATAGCACACCGACATCCAGAAAAGCACAAAAAATAGAAACAAACTAGAGATTATTCAGAATATTCGCTGCTTCAAGATCACTATCAATTATTTTCTAATGGACATTCATTACTTCCACCATTTCATCAATAGGAATACTAGCCTTTGCATTAAGTTTGGTCTTGTTGCGGGTACAAGTAGAAGGCCCAGTATCACTAGTAGTCTCATGTTGCACACCACCATCAGCCACCATGTCTTTCATTCTAGAGTTGTCCCCCATCCACTTCCTAGCCTTCTTATTTTGAAGACATAGTCCCTCAGCCTCATTGCACATGGCATGTTTGCTGACCTCCACTACCTTCTCAACTTGCCTTCAATAGCAGTAAACTTTTGCTCGTAGGCATTCTTCATATTGAGCATTTCATCAGCAACCATCTTAAGAGTATCAAAATTTTGATTGACCTCAACCTGCACCTTATTGATTTGAGCCTACATATTTAGCCCCATAGATGAGGAGGCATCATAAACATTAGTACAAACAACTTTGACCCGGACAGTAGTGGAATTCATCTCAAGAAAAACCCACTTAAATAGCTTAAACAAGGAAAGGGAACTCTCCTTAACCAGACCGAGATAATCAAGCATAATCTCCCTCCTAAAATTAAAACCATCTTTATCAACATCATAATCTTCCTCAGAGTCACTGGTAGTTGAAGCATTCTTCAAATTCACCTTCCCTTTTTGAGTAGAGACTGCCACACCTTTATCCAAATTCTACTTCGCCACCAGGTGCTCAATATTTGGTAGGTTGCCGACAAGATCCTGCTGCTCATCCCTTTCTAAATTCATAGGAGAAATTTTCCTCTATTTCCCCTCTTTATGTTGCACATTAGGAACAAGGGAAACCCCTGGCTGACCCTTTTAACCAAATCCTCCTTGCACAAGTTTTCCACCATGGTCCACTTCAACTTTTTGCCACCCGACCCCTTCACAGGGTTAGATTTCAAGTTGGGCCAGTCCACCTCAACCTCATCTCCTATTTCATACTCATCTTCCCTTGAGGAAATCAGGGTTTGAGTCTTCTTTCTTTTCTTTCCATTAGCCTTCCTTGTTTTGGCCACCCGATCCCTTCACAACTTTTGACTTTTGGCAGGACCTCACAATCTCTTCCTCATCACCAGTGATATACTCATCATCCTTGGAGGGGGTAGGGGATTGTTTCTTTTTTCTCTACCTTATTTGGAGTGTTGTAAAGTGTTGTAACACACTTTCACACTTTTTTAGGCTTGTCATTAATAATTGGGCTTCTTTATGCTTTAATTGGCCTTATTTTACATCCACATGCCTCTTTTAATGCATCTTTTCAAGGATAATATCGACACAAATCAACATCCAATCATAATTCAGGTCTTTTCAGGTTGTGTGGCCCATATTTGGTGGTTTGGGACTCATTTTCCACCTTGGGCGAATGATTCCCACCTAGGTTTTTGGGTCTCGATCTTGGTTTCACACCTTTCTAAGCATTTTTGAAAATGGTCCCGTAAATTATGCCTAATGAGACTCATTCGCCACCTTGGGAAAATGAGTTTTGTCTGACCCAATATCAAAATAAATTCAAATTCTTGGCAGAATTTTATTCTCCTAGATTTGATGTCGGCTTGTAGTGTTGTAATTTCGAGAATTCTTGCATAATTAAGTATAAATACAAGTTTCTTTCACTCATTTTCATCTAACAAGCAATCAAATGACCTAATAAATTGAATAAGCGCCCTTATAGAAAAGTTGAGTTCACAAGAGCATTCAATCATTTACAAGATCATTCAAGAGTCTTCAAGAGTAGATTATCAAGCATTTTAGAGCATTATTCAAGCATCAAGCATCATGTCAAAGTCTTCATGCATCGTGTTTTTTTTAGCTAATAATTGTGATGTAGGGTTTTATGATTCAAGCTAGCATTTCATTAAAGATCTATCCTATCCAAGAAAGAGTCAAGGTCTACATCCATTGGAGCCACTTCATACATGTTTGTAGCACTTCATTGCTAGGGTTTGGTGAGTTCCAACATCATATTTTGTTCATTCATCATTCTCCATTCCTATTTCATATTATTTCAAGGTTTGACTACCAAAACAGAGTTTGACCGAGGTAAAACCCTATCCACTAACAAAACAACATATTTCCCTCTCTTTAGTGTGTTATTTTTAGGTTTAGGTTGAAGACACATTGAATAGAAAGTTTGGAGAAAGTTTTCAAAGTTGTCATCAGGCATTGGAGAACATTGGAGAACACCTGTAGGTTGATTTACAAAGACTTAGATCCGGAAACATGAAGAAGCATATTGGAAAAAATGAGAAGAGCAGATTTAGACCTTGAAGTTTTAGAAAACCCTAAATGGATTGATTCCCCATTTTTGGCATATGGGTCCTAGTTTAAGTCAAAATTTAGATTTTTACAGATTCAAATACCCATTTTCTAGATTCCTGTTTCTGCACAGAAACCCAGATCTGGGACTACTTCGTCAAGCTTGGCGTATGAGTCCCAGTTAGCATTAAAGTCATAATTTCCAACGTTTCAAAGCCTCCTTCAGTCATCTTCAATTTTTTAGGTGCACACATTCCATCCTATAGCTTTTTGTTTTGTTTTACATACTTTTCTAGGTCATTTAGTGAAAGATTGCATCATATTAAGTTTAGGTATTACATCTTGTATTTCATTTGTCTTTCCAAGTCCTAACTTGGTGGTGATCCCCTCATTAATTTGTGATCAACCTCTAGATAGGACAACCCTATTGCAAGATCTCTTTCTCCTTTGCATTGAGATCTCTAGGGTTATCCTTGAATGAAATTGGAAAGTGGGTGTACTCTATGTTCTAAACCATATGAAAACATCCTAACCCATTTTATTTATTTAAGTTATAAACGCTATACAAATCTTCAAATTTTAAATATTTTGACCATGAGTCTTACCACATTTACATTGTTGATAAAAATAGAGATTGAAAATTTATGCATTTTTTAATATCATAAAGCTAGTGGATCAACAAACCCCACATGTTTGACATCTAATATTATCACAATCCTTTATGATCATTTTTGTATTTGATATTTTCATAATAAAAAATTATTTTGGTCATATAATGGGAAAAAATTTAAACCTTAAAATTTTCCCCTTAATTTTAGGCTTGATTTAACTAGATTATCCTTTAAGCAATAATTTGCATACAAGTGTGTTTTTGTATATATACTAGTAATTCTATATTTCTAATACTAGTAATTTTATTTATGTGACTAATTATTTAGTCATTTTTATTTGTGTGACTAATTATTTAGTTGTGTTTTTAACCTAATGATCAAATTAGTCATTTATAGGTGTGTTGCAAAAAAATAGTAGAATTTAGTCATTTTTAGTTGTCGTGACTAAAAGTTTTAGTCACGTAGTCATTTATTTGCCAAATTCTACTAGTGTTCCACCTACCATCAATGCCTTAAGTTTCCATACAATAGTGTGGAAGTTGTTATTCCTAGTGACCTCCATCCCTCCCAATATTATAAAATATTAGAATAGAAATATGATAACTGTAAACACTTGAAATTGACCACTTGTGTTTGGTCAATTTTATCCCCTATTTTGTCTAATTCCCCAATGTCTATGTTAATTAAATGATATCCTCTTATTTAATTAATATTACATGCTTGTCTCCTAAATCTTCCTAAGCCCTAAAGTAATTAATTAATGTAATTACTTACCATATATTTACCTTTACCCTTTATTCCATTAAATTAAATAAATAAATCTATTTATTTAATTTACGCTCATTATATCTTCACACATTAATTAAATAAATATTATTTAATTAACATATTTTCTCTCTCCAAATGTCACTTCCTCCATCACCCCCACTTCTCTCTAATGCTAATCATGATCCTAGTCTGCCCCCTTAATCACTTGTGAATTCCTAATCCATCATTAGGAAAGGGATTAACCCTTTTCCATTTATCACCTACCCACTTTGTACCCAAGCCTTAAAGGCTTCCCCCTTTTGGGAAGGAACCCCACATGGGTCCTTTTCCCAAAATTAACTCCAAAGGAATTTAAAATTCATGTATTCCTTTCTCCCTATCAAGCCCTCTCCTTGTGCCACTTGGCACAATTTTGTGGTATAAGATATCACAATCATCCTTCACCCTTGATCTCCATCAATAAATCTCAACCCTTCATCCCTTTTCACTCCCATCATATATATCAAACACATAGCTATTTTTAAAACATCTCTCGTAGCTTTCAAATGAGCATGGTTATGCTACCAAAATTGCGAGAGAGTACACATCAAATTGAACATCAAAGGAAAATCTACACAAGGAGTCTAACATACTTTAATTTCATTGAATTGTACCCTTGATTGAATTTCTATGCCTAATCTTGAGTTTTTTGTTTGATCATTGCATTGTTTAATTTTATTGCAATTTCATTCACTTTGACACATTTTCATGCACACATTTTTGGCATGCCCAGTGGGACCCATATCACAGGTCTATAAATTAAAGTTTTCCTTTTTTGTAGATTTACATTTCGTAGGCATAGAGAGGTGAATGTATTGTTGTTTAGGTGAATTAATTCTCTAGAAAGACTAATGCAATCATAGAAAGGTGAATTCGTAGCTCAGACTCCCTAGTCAAAGAAAGGCAAATGCACTACTATTTTGGAAAATGTGATCTCTAGATGGGTGAATGCAATTATATAGAGGTGAATGCATGAGGTAGTATACTAACCTATAGATGAGCAAATACACCTAATGTTAGGAAAATGCATTGAAGACCCATGTCTGATCACAGAAAGGTGAATCCAATCTAAGAAAGGGAAAATGTGATATACTCTTAGGTGAACCCATAAGGTATAACATTGTTTAAAATTTTATTTTCTTTGAGCGAGATTCATATGTGTTGTAATACTAATCCAATAACTGTTGAAAAATAAGGTGAAGGAAAGATACAATATAAACTTATGCAAGTGAATTAAAATCTAAAAATCATATTACCAAACCAGAAATAAATATGTGATTGCAACAAACATCACATTATAAAAATTAGCAAAGAAAATGTGACACTAGATTTACGTGGAGAAACCCTTTCGGGAAAAAACTTCATCCAAGAAAAGAGGACAAGTATATTATTAATCTTCCAATGAGTGTACACAATAATACACCTCACTATCGATCTCTAATCAACCCGACAATACCCTGTTACTTGCAAGAACTCAATATGAAATTATCATCCCATGGCTCCAATTTATAGAAATTGTGGGAGGTAAAACCATGAACGGTAAACCAAAACAAGAGGCACAAAACCACCTACAAAACATACACCCCTCTTCATGGAAATCCAAAAGACATAATAAAATATTAATTGGATATTCAAGACTCTCACATGGGCACCTAACCCATAGCCTATTCAAATCCTTCCTTTCTGCATGCTTGGGTGACCTTTCCACTTCCTGATGGAACACCAATGAACACCTTTTCTTCTCCAATCTTGGATTCCCACTCCAAAACCTTTCATTTTCCATTTTGGATGCCTAGGCAAGATGCCTTATTTGTATTTGATGTGTAACCTCCACTGAAAATAAATCCTCTCTTTAAAATATAATTACAACAATGCCAAAATTTAATATTTTTTCTCTCATGTCCCCTAGAACACATTCCAAGGAACGTGGACACATACAAATGACATAGAATTACAAGGTTATTGTCACCTTATCCTAACATTCTCCCACTTGATATTCTACATTATAATTACATACAAGAGATACAAAACATAAAATTAAGTACAATGATCAATGCCCATGGCCTACTTGCACCAAGAGAACTTAACTATGGTCACTGGCTTCGTAAGAAAATATACAACATTATCCAAGGTGTCAACATTTTCTATCAAGACTTTACCAAAATGCAATTCAAGGGTTCAAATTCATTTTTGATTAATGGAAAAGATCCATTCTCTTGGGCGGTTTATATTAGGGCGGTTATGTAGGTCAACTCGTGCTACATTCAATGCATTTTCAAAATAATATATATTTTACTTGGACTGAGACATCCAGCTGGGTTGTGGGATTCCTTTATCAATAAAATAATATTGGCATAGAACTTAAGGTTAATCCTCCCCAAAATTATCTTGCAGGTCATTTTCTCCTTTTTATACTCTTGAAATCTAGATAAAATTGCATTTGATTACTCCTATGCAGGCGTAGGGATGCTTATGACCCTATGTAACATGGCCGCCACCTCAACTTCAAAACCCTTTATTATTTTCAACCAATCAACTTGTGACTCATAAAATCTATGCATAATACTTAAAACATGGTTGCATCCTCCAAGTTATTTTCTATTATTGTTGCATCAAATGTATGAGAGAAATTACTCTTCCACCATTGCCTTAGGATATCAATATTTACATATTCCTTTACAACCATTTTTCTTATCATTTCTTCCAAAAATGCAATGCAACCAATATAAATCTCATTCAAAACTTTCTTAATTCTCTCATGGTTTTTCAATGCCTTATTCATCATCTCTCTTTTAAACTTGAATGACTGGATCCATGACTCAAGCTCATGTGGCTCATGTGCCTTGTCCTCAAAAATTATCTTCTCCTTAACCAAAATTTGTTGTGGCACATCAGTTAGCACTATTAATCATACCACAGTCTTGTCATCAGAAGCTTTACAAATATAAGCAATTTGATGTATCTTCTAAGAACAAGCTTGACATATATTATATAATTGCACAAACCCCTCTAAAATTGGAATCCCCTTATCAAAAACCCTTGAAATCCACTTGTGGGTGAATTGAGCAGTAGATTTCATCTACCCAATTCATCAATTACCTCTTTTGATAACACTCTTAAGAGGGGAAAAGGGACCTACATTTGTTTGCATTGGACTAACTAAATGTTTATGTAACTTTGAAGTTCTTCCACCTATGCCTTTAGTTTCTCTTTAGCCTTCACTTCCTTTTCCAATCTTTGTACAATTGTCTCTACTGACTCCCTTATTTTATGGACCTCTTGCTCCTTAGAAGTTGGTCCCAAATTTATTAAAATGATATAATCCTCCGAAGCAATGTCTCCTTTAGCCTTGTCAATTGTTGGGGTGGCAATGTGCACAACCCTATTATTTGACTCATCTTGAACAATTTTAGAATATACTTTGGCCATTTTCTTTTCCTTGGGCTTATTTATTCTAACCAGGAACTCATCTAGACTTTGAGTAGCCATCTCTATAATTGGTTTCACCTGTAGTTGTTCTTTTAGCTAATTAGGAGCAATTGTTTGTTCAATGTTAGGATTTACCTCCTTCCCTTGACTCCTCTGTGGGTCCTGAGTCTCTGATTCCTTATCCTTTTCTACTCTACTCTACTCTTGTTGGTCCTTTGGTGGTTCTTGCTGTTATTTTTGCTTCTCTATATTTTTAGTATCAATGTCTTTTTTTTGTACTTGATGATTAGTAGGAATCTCCTCAAAAACTTCTTTTTGTTGATCAGTATTTACCTCAACCAGAGGAGGAAAAGTATCCATGGGTTGATTATCAATCGACTACTCCATCACAAACTCCTCTTGATGCATTTCTTCTTGCATAATATGTTCTTCTGGAGTTGTTTAAATTGTTTCAATGAGAGTAGATGACTCTCTTTTTGCAACATCCTCCAACTCTTACAATTTTATCGATATTCTCCAAATTAGGGAATTGAATTCCATTCCATGGAGAATATTTCCTTTGATATACTATATGGGGTTTCTCCCATGAACTTTCCACATTGACTACTTCTCTTGTCTCTCTTTCTATTTGTGCAATAGTAGTGGCAATTGGAATTGATGAGGTGGCTTGTGTATCCTCACTTTGGGAAAAATAAAGAATGTCTTCTAGTTGTGTTGCAGCAGTGGAAGGGAGTGGTTGCTATTTTGGAGGAGGGATTGGAGGAGTTGTATCAACTGAAGAAGAAGCATCTTCCTTCCCTTTTTCCCTCACTGGCTTTTCCTAGGAGGCTCCTTTGTAGATGACTTTGTTGTCCTCCTCTTCTTTTCTATAGGCTTTCTCTCTGGGGTGCCCATTTTCCTCTTCCCCTTAGCCTTCTTCACCTGTGCAGGATCTTCTTCATACTCTTCTTCAATATCATGAATCTTAATTCTCTCTTCTTCTTCTTGTTCTTCTTCGAAGGATGAGGAGGATTTGGATTGTAGATCTCCCATTAAATCATAAGTCAATTTAACACCATCTACTTCCAAATCAGAAACCTTATAATTTTCCCATAGTTCAGTGTATCTCAATACCGAGCTCATCACTTCATCTAATTTTGTGGCCTCCTCCTCTAACCAATCCATAGGTGGAAGAGGCTTATCCTTTACTTCAACATAATCATGATATTAGATGAGATCACCATCATCCTCCACTTGGTCGAGGATGGAGAATGACCTATAAAGTTTGATCATTTCTATAGACATTCTTGAATATCTCCTCTTTTGTACTTCAAAATCATCCCTACAATTGACCCAATAGTCCTCAATGTGAGGCTTGTGCCTGTAAGAGCTATTGGCCGCCTTCTTGGCTATACAATAAGTATCAAAATTTCTTCTTGTAGTATGATTTTTCAAGTGGAAAAATTGCAATTCTACCTCTGAGTTGGTTGCACTAATAATAGAGGGACAAACCTCTACGCCATCAATTACAACTAGGAATTCTTGTCCCATCCTTGTCTTCTGGAAAGCTTTCAAAACTTTGTCAAAGGAAACCAATTGCCTTGAAACTTCCAACAACACCATTTTATCAAATGGATATCTAGGAAGCATGTATGCCCTATTCGGGCAACCATTTACTTTGATATATGAAAACTTTTGGAATTGGATTTACCATGATCCATACTTTTTTACTAAGTCCACTACTTATGGTGACAACCTAATATGTCAAGCCCCTTGTAGAATTCTTACAATGTACATCAAGAAGGCATCATTCACCCTCTTATAGTGAGTATTGTTGGAAAGGTGTAATTGTGGATGGCAATCATATACCTTATGTTGTCCTGATCCATTTCCCACTGCCCCGAGATAGGTCAAGCCTTGATATTTGAAATTTTTGGTTAACATATAGACCGCATAAGAAGTCATGGTGAAAACCCTGTCTTTTTCCAAATTCTTGAATTGTTTATCAATGGTGTCACTCAATATTCTAGCCCAATGGATGTTATTTTTATTGTCTATCTCTTTAATAACATAAAACATCTAGTCTTCAAACTATGTTTCCTTTTCCAAGCCCATTACTCTTCTTATTAGTGTCACCATATCTCCATATTCATCCTTGAAATCACTTTGTACATTGTCTTAGACAATTTTGTGTAGTTTTGCCTTGGCTTCTTTGCCCATTTGGTATTTATTATCTCCAAGAATTTCTTTGTGTCATCTGTATATACCTTCTTAACACCTTCCAGAGTGAACATTGGCAGTTTTGAGTGTGAGGGGATCCCAAATGCTTCATCTAAGGCCTTCTATGAAATTGGAAATTATTCTCCCTTCTAGACCAATAATCCTTCTTTGGTTATACCTATAATGTTTGACACATTCTACAATCAAATTTGGACATTGAATTGATGGAGGAAAACCAACTGCCCGTGCAATCTAATTTTTTATCATCGTCTTTGCTAATTCTGTGGGGGTGGGCTCATACATCCTCTTCTTAAAATCTAGAAGATCCACATTGCCTAAGTTTGTGTCTCCCACCCTTGCCCAATGGGAAGCAAGTTTAGTTTCAGAAAGGACTCCTTGAAATAAAACTTAATTTGTGTAGTCCTTGGTATCTTTTCCTTTTCACCCTTCCCTGCTTGTTCGCTTGCCTCTACATGCATCTGTTATCAAAGAAAGCCCAAACTACTTCAAATGAGGAAAAGCGTGGAAAGAATGAACAAATATCCCTTAAGGATCTAAATATATTCAAATTATTTCAAAATTACAAGGAAAACCATTACATTCTTCCATAATTGCTTAAAATATCATTTTGAAGTCATGTGCAAGAAATATTATCATTAAAATCATCAAATTTGTCCTTTGAAAGCATTTCAGATATTTTTTAAGTTATCATGGATTTCCTACAGAGAAGAAATCATGAAATATCTGAAGAAAGGCGGTTCTCACAGATTTCAAGAGACAATGAAATCTCCAAAGATGTGATTTTGTTACCTTTTAAACGCTTCCTTTTCAAACTCACTTCGGGTTTTCAGACACGAGGAAGCGAATTTGGCGAAGACCACTTTAATCAACACTCAAGCGAATTTTAAAAAGTTCAAGGACTTTAGGACTTTCAGGAGATCGCTAAATCTCCAAAAAAATCCATGAAGCTCAAATTTTCCATGAAGCTCAAATTTTCATGAAAGGCAAGAAATGTCTAAAATTTTACTTGTTTTGCTTTCTTAATGATTTACCTTTCAGAATCTGTGGGGTCTCGCAGATTTTAAAGACCCACAGATTTCTGAAACGACAATCAAATTTCATGAAGCTGCTAGGCTTTATAATTTTGTGAGTCTTGACCATGATGACTCATTTGAATGTAAATGACTAGGGTTTTGGAATATTTTGAGTTCAAACTTTCAAATTCATATAACCCTAAATTTTATTATAGATTAAAACGAATTTGATCAATCACTTTACTTTGAAATCGAATCATGTGAACATGATATAACATGAAAAACCCTAATGCTTCAATGTTTAACCATGATTACCAAGATTTCAAGCATTCAAACTATCAAAAAAACTTCAATAGAAACTTTAAAACCCTAAAATGACCTTTTGTAATGGGCAGTGCTAAATAAATGGACAGTGTAGTGCTAAATGTCTAAGAATGTATAAGGATGACCCCAACTTCTCACAATATCTTGTCATTTGTCATTATATACATATATTAAGACATTACCTCAAAATACACACAAACCTAAAATGAAAATGACATGGGTATTTAAATTTCACCACAACAAAATGATATCAATTAATGATGACAAATATGTACAATTTAAAAATAAGACCAATTAAGAATTACAAAACAGATTTTAAAATGTCATCTTTTAAAAAAAAATAAAAAATACAACGCCATCTCCTATGAGAATGCTAAATCACCTTGTTTGGTCATGTCAAAGGATTGAGATATTTAAAAGGTAACTTTATCCATAAGTAGAAAAATGAAATTAGAGTCGACTTTGAAAATTGATGGACATTTCTTATAACTCTTCATTTTGCAAGTACTCTGTCAAACATGTCCTCACATGTCATTTCATAGTGGTGACCCACAATACAATTACAATTGATGTTGAAGTATTTTGTGGTTAGAATTACAGAATGATACCTCATCCGTCTTTCTGCACCATTTATTTTGGCTTTGGCTTGTTTTGGTCTGGAATTTGTTTGCTCAAAGCATGACCATCATTGTAATTAATACGACTTCTTAACTACAAATAGAATTAATCATAATGTCTTAAATAAATTCTCGGGGATTGTAAGTAAGGAATCCCAGACCTCTAAGTTAATGAATATTTTGAAAAGCCTTTGGGATGGCAAGATATTTGATTTTGGAGTTAATATGCAGGTCATCAGTTATTTCAGCATTAGGAATTGGAATGAAAGAAAAATCCTCCACTGGAGCTTACCCGTCATCCTTGTGTCTGCCATCTTCAGTTGATTTATTTAAATCATCTTCTTGGAGAATCTCTTTCTGTTCAGTTCGCTTTTGTTTTATGACGTGTTCTTCAAAAGCTACAGAAAGTGAATTTACTTGTCTATTAACCAACTGAGATCCATAAAATGATTGAAAATCATCAGTCTTCAGTTGGGAAATCAATTTCCTCTTAGGATGAATCTTCTGAAATTGATTCCATTGACAACCTGTCATAGCTGCAACCCTTCGACTTTGAATATAATAGAGTGTGGAGGTTTAAATAACCTCCCTAATTTCATTGGCAACCTGTCACAGCTGCAGAACTTGAACATAAAAGGGTGTAAAACTTTAAATAGCCTCCCTGATTCTATTGGCAACATGTCACAGCTGCAGCACTTAGAACATAGAAAACTGTAGAGGTTTAAATAACCTTCCTGATTCCATTCGCAACCTGTCACATCTGCAGCACTTAAAAATAGAAAGTTGTAGAGGTTTAAATAACCTCTCTGATTCCATTGTCAACCTGTCAAAACTGCAGCACTTGAACATAATAGGAAGTTTTAAAGGTTTGAATAGCCTCCTTGATTCTATTGCAGCTGCAGCACTTGAAAATAAAATATTGTCACGGTTTAAATAACCTCCTTGATTCCATTAGTAACATGTCACAACTGCAACACTTGAACATAGAAGGGTGTGAACGTTTAAATAACCTCCTTGATTCTATTGGCAACCTATCCCACCTGCAACACTCGAACATGGTAGGGTGTATAGACTTAAATAACCTCCCTGATTCCATTGGCAACCTATCACAGCTGCAACACTTAAACATAGAAGGGTGTAAAAGTTTAAATAACCTCCCTGATTCCATTGGCAATCTGTCAGAGCTACAACACTTGAACATAGAAGACTGTAGAGGTTTAATAACCTTCCTAATTCCATTGACAACTTGTCACATCTGCAACACTTTTGAAAACAGAAAGTTGTAAAGGTTTAAATAACCTCCCTGATTCCATTGTCAATTGTCACAGCTGCAGCACTTGAACATAATAGGAAGTTTTAAAGGTTTAAATAACCTCCTTGATTCTACTGACAATCTATCACAGTTGTAGCACTTGAAAATAAAATATTGTCATGGTTAAAGTAGCCTCCTTGATTCCATTGGCAACCTATTACAGCTGTAACACTTGAACATAAAAGGGTGTGGACATTTAAATAACCTCCCTGATTCCATTTCCAACCTGTCACAGCTCCAGCACTTGAACATGGTAGGGTGTATAGATATAAATAACCTTCTTGATTCCATTGGCAACCTGTCACAGCTGCAACACTTGAACATAGAAGGGTGTAAAAGTTTAAATAAACTCCCAGATTCTATTGGAAACATTTCACAGCTGCAGCACTTGAACATAGAAGACTGTAGAAGTTTAAATATCCTTCCCGATTCCATTGTCAACCTGTCACAGCAGCATCACTTGAACATAATAGAAAGTTTTAAAGGATTAAATAACCTCCTCAATTCTATTGACAATCTATCACAGCTGCAGCACTTGAAAATAAAATATTGCTATGGTTTAAATAACCTCCTTGATTCCATTGGCAACCTGTCACAGCTGCAACACTTGAACATAGAAGGGTGTGGACGTTTAAATAACCTCCCTGATTCCATTGGCAACCTGTCACAGCTACTTGAACATGGTAGGGTGTATGGATTTAATTTTTAAATAACCTCCCTCATTCAATTGGCAACCTGTCATAGCAGCACTTGAACATAGAAGGGTGTAAAAGTTTAAATAACCTCCCTGATTCTATTGGCAACCTGTGACAGCTCCAACACTTGAACATAAAAGACTGTAGAGGTTTAAATAACCTTCCTGATTCCATTGCCAACCTGTCACATCTGTGGCACTTGAAAATAGAATGTTGTAGAGGTTGACCTCCCTGATTCCATTGTCAACCTGTCAGCACTTGAACATAATAGGAAGTTTTAAAGGTTTAAATAACCCTCCTGATTCTATTGACAATCTATCACAGCTGCAGCACTTGAAAATAAAATATTGTCATGGTTTAAATAACTTCCTTGATTCCATTGGCAATCTATCATAGCTGCAACTGTGGACATTTAAATAACCTCCCTGATTCCATTGGCAACCTGTCACAGGTGCAGCACTTTAACATGGTAGGGTGTATGGATTTAAATAACCTCCCTCATTCCATTGGCAACCAATCAAAGCTGCAGCACTTGAACATAGAAGGGTGTGGATGTTTAATAACCTCCCTGATTCCATTGGCAACCTGTCACAGCTGCAGCACTTGAACATAGGATGGTGTGAAGGTTTAAATAACCTCCCTGATTCCATTGGCAACCTGTCACAACTGCATCACTTGAAAATTGAAAATTGTAGAGGTTTAAAACTTTAAATAACTTCCCTGATTCCATTGTCAACCTGTCACGGCTGCGACATTTGATCCATGCCAATAAGTGTTTTCAGAAATTACTGTGGTGGAGACTGGAAAATGCTGAACATTGTCCCAATCATCATCTTCTACATTCTTCAGATCGTCATCAGATTTTACCATATGGAAGGTGGACATGATAGAGTCCGTCTGCGAAGGCATATCTATTATAACTGCTGATGACTGCACAGCCAGTTTTGGAGTAGGCAATGGAATAGGAGTATTTTCCAAACTTGACATGGTCTCTATCCTGTACAGGAAGAACAACTATTACATGCAGCTTGTGGCTACCAACGCAATGCTCAGTATATATATGATCTTTTGGTATTGTCTTGCAACATTAAGTATAATACCAAAAAACATTTGGTTCATGGTCTACACGTCCAAAAAGTTGTCATACAATCTCCACAGATGTTTTATCACAATGCGAAACCAGATTTAGCTAAAAATAAATTGAACTGATATTCTATAGCTTATTCTCACTTCAATATTAAATTGAATAGCACGGCGAGTATCAATTCATTTTTTTCTTTAAAGGAAAAAATATTAGATCATAAGGGAATTATATATTAAATGAGAGCCAGGCTTGACTATACCTGTGAACTTTCTTCAGCCTCCACAGAGGCAGACATAATTATTGTTTATAAAAGCAAATTTAAGACATCTTGTGGGATTCACTAGCCTCTAATAAAGTGTATTGGAGGAGAAAATGTCAACAAATTGAAGGAAGAATGAGTTCAAAGGGAACAAAATAAGCCTAATATCGTAACTTTATATCCCAATTGTAAATCTGAAAAAGGAATGCATTGCTTCATCAAGATTCAATACCTGTGTTAAATTCTGTATTAGAGAGAAAACATCGAAAGCATGCTCTCCC
The DNA here is from genome assembly GCA_007258455.2 of Sequoia sempervirens. Lineage (NCBI taxonomy): Eukaryota > Viridiplantae > Streptophyta > Pinopsida > Cupressales > Cupressaceae > Sequoia > Sequoia sempervirens. Next base: position 185,964,958 of record VDFB02353493.1, on the reverse strand, counting down.
ATGACAATAAGTGACTCTCGGGGTTCTCTTCAACAGCTCTTTGCAGTATCATTCTCAATGCATACCTCTTTGCAGAATCCTTCTCAATGCATGCAATCCAGCCATCTCAACCTAAAAAAATTAAAACACACATATCCCTGTCAACTTTTGAATTGTGTATTTTACGTCTTTTGAAAATGCAAAGCAATAGAAAACATACCTGCACATTCGAATCTCCCAGGGTTTTATGAAGACAATTGATGCAAGGTTTCCATGCAGCACTCTGAATGTTTTCTTTAGTGTCGTGTTCATCAGCAGAATACTTAACAACTAGGAGTGATCTTGTCAAACTTAGCACTATTCCCAGCAAGAGAGCTAATTTCTCAAAGAGGTCCTCAGACACTTCACTGGTTTCTTAACCATGAAGCTTTTCAAAGTACTGTTGAAAATCTTGTGGAATGGTTTGCCCCGAAGACCCTCAGAGAGTTTCTATTTAGTCCCCGCTATTTTCATTCAAACAAATTTCATCTTTACCTTCAAAAAGCAAAAGATAAAACAAGTAGGTAAAGGTAACTAGAAAGAAAATAAATTTCCATTTTAATATCTTTGGAGGGATAGATAACCATTTAAAAATAGAACAGATTACATTGCAAGTTTAATATCTAAGAATTCATCACTTATAGACATCTATATGTCACAGTTGACATATTTTGTAAAATATTTTTCAGTTTAGATAGTTATATAGTAATTATATTGTTCTTTTGTCTATAAAATGTTCAAGTCTAAGTTTATGGTCCAAAAATGCCACCAACCAAAGTCACAAGAATAAATCCATTGTGAAAGTTTGGGAATCTCATAAAACAAATAGGAGAAAATGCAGTATTGGTTACAGGGTTTTGTTGGCTCTTATGTTCTAAAATATTCTAAACCCATAAAATTTGTATCAAGGGGTCATATGAATAAATATCATGTTGAGTCTACATTTGTTGACTTGTTGACGATTCTTGTGAAGTTCAAAATCTAACCAAAAGCAATATGTACTAAGTCCAATAATGTCCAAATGTGGACATCAAGATTATCTTTCTAGTACTTGCTTTGATATACATCCTTGTTCTTCATGTGGTCAACATACTCATAATTCCTTTCATTGCTTTCAAAAGAAAGCACAAAAACCTATGTTATGTGTTGCTAATCTTTTGTTTGAACCAGTCTCAGGGAATACATTAGATGATTCTTTAGATATTGCAATTGTGACATCTTTGACAAAAATTGAGTCATGCTCTAAATAAGGTTTTTCTGAATACATTAGATGATTCTTTAGATGTTGCTCCTTATTAATATATTCCAATTATTTAAAAATAGCATGTACTGTAACCATTCAGTTCCCTACTATATGAGTGCACTTGATCAAATGAAACAAAATAACTTTAAGAGAGAAGCTTCTAAAAGGGGTTATCCTTCAAACCTCGAAGTCCCACACTCATTAGAGTGATAAACAGCTATTTGACAAAAAAATAAGGAGGATGCAGATTTTGTACAACAAATGAGGCAAACAACAAACCTCAGAGCTTAGCTGACAAGCAAGTCTCCCAACTATTCGTAATGAAGAAGCAATTAAAACATCGTATCTTGGAAAAACAGATTCAGCACTGCAATAAAATTATTTGGTCAACTTCAAGATTTAAGTAAACCACTTCTCATTATATCATATGCACTTGCAGCCACACACTACAAAATGACATACACAAACACGATTTTTTTGAAATAATTGGATCATAATATACACCATTCAGCAAGAGTATCCACAAGTTAGAACAAAAGGTCGAGATTGGGAAAGATAAATTATGAAGCACAAGAAGAAGAGTTTAAGGCCTAAGTCGTGCACGAGACAATCAAATAATTATGCCTTCAAAATAATCATGACAAGCAGATCAGTTATAGTAAGAACAAAGCTTTCATCCATAAAGTATTGAGTAACCTTTTTCATCTAAAATACATCCAATTAATTAGAAGTTAAGCCATCTGAATATGGTCTCCTCATAGATAGCATTTTTTTAAAAAGAAAGCAAAAACAAAAAAGAGATATTGCATTTCAAGGCTTACAAAATTGGGAAGTATTATCCATCCAAACAGAAATTATCAACCAAGAAACGTGCATGATAAGATAAACCTAGTGACATTCGAATGAGAATCACAAAGATAAGAAATTAATGAGATTCGCAATGCTAAAGACAATTCGAAGAAAATAGTGGGATAAATTGTAAGCTGAATGAGACGCAGTTTCCTAGTTTCTTAAGAGCATTGTGTTTCTCATAAAGACAATTTTGATCCCCAATTCGCATGCCATGCATCCAATGATGATAACTTTTCATATATCATAAACTAGGAGAAAATTGACACAAAAGGGGAACGTCTAAGATGGACATTTTGATGATATTTTTTTGTCTTGATGAGGTGATAAACAAATTTCCTTTGCAGCCATGAATGATGTTTTTAAAGGAAATTTTAATCGTAAGTGGCATTTTTGAGCTTACAATGCCATAGCTGAGATTGAAGATAATTTTCAGGCAGGAATGCCTCCTCTTTCTTGAGATTTCTGAAGACCGTATATTGTTCTCCCCTACACAACAATGGAATTCTTATTTGTACCTACAAAGTGAAGAACACCCTCATCTACAATGAACAACATCAAAAGTTGCTACCACAATGCAGGTGACAAATTATTGCCGCTTTCATTAGGTTCTTAGTCATCCTTTGGAGAAGTATAATGTGCATCACTTTTAAGGAGCAGTTTACTCTGATACTAGTAGGGTTTTAGAGTAATGTACAATGTGGATCTACATAGCAATGTTCTACGTGATGCCAATTTTTGCTCATGAAAAGGTCAAATGGGGTTCTATGAAGTCTTGGGTTTACAATGTTCACATAAATCAAATTCAGCAACACAATCATTCAACTCCTCAACAATATTTTTACTTTAGGGTCCTTAGATCCTTCCCGCCTATATGGCCAATTCTTTGGTGCCACAACATTGTTTCGTCTATAGATAATTTTCTCTTAACAGCAAGAGATCACTCAGACACCCATAAAACATGGTCATTAAAAATAGACACAACATTCCTCTTTTTTGTTGGTTATGATGGTGAGGGTACTTATTCTATAAGTTTTTTCAATATAGAAACAAAAGAACCATTGCACTAGACAATGCATGCATATATAGCTAAAACATAGTGCCCACACAAAACTCTTAGTAAGCACTATAGATCCTCGCACCATCTTACACTATCTACTAGAGAAAAAAACATGCACACATGCATCATTGAGTTTGTTAATTGATAATAGATTCTATGCCAAATTAGGAAAGTGCAACACACTATTTATCCCTTTTACTTGTCCATCTAGAAATGACATATGAACTCTATACCATGGCCAATTATGTACGAGTTTCCAAGGTCATGATAAAAGCATCAACATTATCATGGGAAGATTTTTTCAATTTATTAAAATCAATTTTATTTTTCTTCTCCTTTTTGTAGTCTCTACAATAATGGTCAAGATTGCTATAGTTATAAGACTTGGCTTTGGACTTTTGAAGAGATTTTGAATCTTCCACAAGGGTTGAATTTAGAGTTTTCTTTTTTCTTGTCCTTCTTCATACCTTTCTCCTTTGATTTTCCATGAACAACTAGGTCCTTTTTAGTAGATTTAGAAGCTTTCCACTACATTTCCTCTAAGAAAATCATAGCCACTACCTTATCCATTTTTATTTTCAAGGTAGTTCTCCCAATCACCATTGCCAAGCAATCCCATAAGTCTAGCAAAGAATACATCAGTGTCATGCAACAATATTTTTTCTCCATTTTCACTGTAATAGAGTACAACTAGGCCACAATCATATTCAATGCATCAAATTCTTGGCCATAGAATCACCATCATCCATTCTCGAGGTTCACAAGGTCTTTGTCAAGAAAATTTTGTTAACCAAGGATTTAGCCTAAAATTCTCCCCTTTTTACAAGGACCTTGTACAATGGCTTCTTCATGTAAATTCAACAAAACAAAATATATCAAGCAAAGCTTGATGAAGATTTTTTCCATTTTGTCTAATAGATCTCAACCAACATGTAATATTGCAATGTATTTAAATTTAGAGACAACTCCTAGATCTCTCTCTACAAGCATACCCTCGATTTTGAGCTTCCACAACTCAAAGATAGTGCTTGTAAACTACTCTATCTCTATTCTCAATGTGCTTGTTAGTTTTTGCAACAAGATCTTTTGCAAGCTCTTGGTTAATCTAAAATTAGTAAATAAAACCTTATCCCTAGCACCTAAGGCTCAAGGTGATCAAGATTTGATACCAAATAAAAGGAAGAAAAGGTATAAAATATTCTTTCTACACTAATCTATGAGAGGAGGTATACATATAAAAAGTAAATTGATCATAAAATTATAAAGAAATAAACACAATAATAATATACCATAACATAGTGATTTACATGCGGGAAACCCTTTTGGGAGAAAACCCCATAATCTAAAGTAGCTCAATATATTATTCAATAATCAATGGTCCCAATACACTTGCAAAATATAATCCTTTATAGAAGTATTATCTATGATAAATTTGGAGTAATTCTAGCAACACAATAGTATCTATAAAATTTATTATGAAACCTCCATCTCGAGCACCCATTCAATAGAAGTAATAAAGGAAACCATCAAAATGGTAATTAAGAAACCATATGTTAAATCCACCCAAAATCCCTAATAAAAATCCAACACCCAAAACCCAAGACAAGTCCATAGGCTAAAAATAGCATATTTCTTCTCCTACCATAAACTCGTCATAATCTATTCAAAAATTGGGTAATACATTTTGGTTCTATTATATCCACTCAAAGATGCCTTATGGCAATAACATGCATGATAAGTTAGTCATCAAGTATAACTCCTTACAAGCCTCTTATGTGTCATATATGCTCTTACATTTTTAATCAACTTTTGATTTGGGAATCCGATTAAGACCACCTTTTTATATTATAGATTTTGAAGAGGTCCATGTCACTATAACCTACTTACTGTAATGTCCCCTTCTCATCAGTAATTTGTTCTGACACTCATCTGCCTATTTCAGAAGCCTGTAGGCATGTATGAGGTAAAAATTAGGGTTTCCAGTTCTAAGGTTCCTCGGCATTTTCTGAGAGTTTACTATTTATAGTAAATTCTATTTTAAGCAGTATGGGGTTTGTCAGCTTTCAGTACTTCATTTCCAGTTGGAGCATTTATTTGCAGTTCTTATTTGACCTCTTAAGGCATTTTTATGTTGAAATAAGGCATTAAGGTTATATTATGCAGTTGACCCCCTAGGCCTAGATGAACAACTTTAAGTTGTAATTAAAAAGGGGACTTGGAAGGGTGATGCCTTCATGAAGAGGTTTATTATTTTTTAATAAGAACATTATTCCTTGGGAAAAAGTGGACGCCACTTTATAAAATGAGAATTTTGAAATAAAGTGAAATTCTTCTTGAGCAAATTGGACGCCATCTTGAGAAGATGATAATTTTGGGAATTTGAAAGGTCTCCTATGTCTTTTGGTCTGCTTCTCGGGAATTTGGAGAGTTTGTGTGCTCTTATTTATTGAAGGTTTTTGCTCCAACATTTCATCCATGAAAATTATGCTAAAGTTATGCTGTCGGAATGACAATTGATATATTGCTTCGAGGATGTCTACCTCCTAGCCTTTCGTCCAATTTCGTGTTTGCAATATAACACCTAGTTGGCTACATTGTTGCTTCTCAACATCAGACTAGCAGATTGAGCTCATTTGATTGAAGAATTCTGGAGATTTTGGCAATTTTGGTTTGCTGTTTCATCTATTGCTGAAGCCTGAAGGTGATTTTTATTCATAGTTTATTTTCCAGTTTGAAATTGGTTCTAGGTACTTCACCAATCTATTTGCTGACCTTGGGCGACCCTTCATGCTAATTTTGGGAATTTAATTTCAAGTGTCTGATTTTTAAATGAAAATCGCCCCTCCCAAGAGGGCCATACCTTTCTAAGAGCATTGGGAATTGTGCAAGTTGATAAAAGTTAGAATTTGTTGCTGTTTGGTGCTTGGTTTTTGGGCGCCTACCTCCTGAGAGACCTTTGCAAAAGACTTCAATCAATTTAGAGGTGAAATGAGTGAGTTATGAGTATTTTACTGATTTCCAGTTTGCTGATATGAATTTCCAGAACTCAAGATTTTACATCAGATTTATAAGCTTCCTGTTTTAATTATATTTCTGTCATTGGAAAGCAAAGAACATTATTGGAATTCATTCTTATCTTCTTATCTCATTTCTCTATCATTGTAATTCTTGTTTTTGCAGTCTTTTGAATTGTAAGATTCCGATTAGTAGTACTAATCTAACCCATTATTATTGCTGCAACTACTTGATTAAATTTTAATTAATTACCCCTGGACGGTTTACCGCCAGTGTGGAGAAAGAATTGTTATATCATTGTACCCACTTTCAAATGGTGAATCCCCACAATTCTGTGGATGCCCGCCGCAGCGGACGAATTGTTTTAATTGTAATATTTTCCCCCCACTGTTTGGTGGTAGTGTGGAAATGCTCTTCATGGCTGGTTATCCGCCTAATAATTTCTAGTTTCAATACAACACTCCGTCCTATGTTAGCACCTCGCCCGCAATGGGATCTTGAGTGCACATTCTTGACGTCGAGTAGTTCTTTCCAGTTTGGTTTTTTAGTTTGATGCTAACGCTAATCCAATTAACTATTGCTGGTTATGTTGTGTAATTCCTTCGAAAAAATTGGTCAGCATATTTCACTTACTTCAATTAAAGCTCATTTTGACATTATTTCAAAATCAAAATCGACCTCTAAAACCTTGAAATTACATTTTTTTTTTCTTTAATATTAAGATGCAAGATTGAGACAACTTTGCTAACAATTTTAATTTATGTTTATAAATAACTCTCAAATAGATGAGTTGTATCTAATATAAAACTATCCAACCCTTATATTTTATGGTTAGGGAGTATTCCACTATAAATATTTGATACTTTTATGCAGTACAAGTGTCCATGAATGCAAATGCTAGCAAACATTTTTGGTATACTTTAAAACAAGGGCTTGTTCCTTTAAGTGGTATGAACTTTTCTGATGTTTGGAGTGGCCTTTGTACTGGTATAATTTAGTTTTGGAGTCAATTCTAAGTCTTGTATTTTTTTCTAAACTTCAATGACTATCATAATATTAATGATAGATAAAAGGTAGATCATATCACACTCAACAAGATACCTTACAAGAATTTGAGAAACTGACAAGAAACTAATTACACGTTAGACCTTGCAATAGTCTTCATAAATTGAGGTTAGAAGTCATTAATTATATTGACAAAAATAATAGCCACACTTATAAAAAATAAATCTAACATAACATACCAGCATAAATTGAAAGCAACAAGTTGTAAGCACCAATTTATCAATTATTTAGTAGGTTACTCGCTCAATATACAAAACCTTGTGAGATAGCCAAGTCCATCATTACCCTCACTGTGGACCTACAGCTTGGGATTCTTAATCTTCTATCTTTCCTTCAAGTTTATCGACCCTTTTGAAGTGACCTTGCAAATCCAGTCATGCCTCCTTTTATCCCATAGCACTGAGTGCTCTGTCTACAATTAGATGGGACTAAGTGTTCAGTTAGGAATGTTTATGATTGAAATAAGGCAACTGAATCTTTAGTTATGGAGTGGTGGTGTCTTTGTGTCCTCTAGTTGAGTGGAAACTAGGTCTATCATTAAGACAGTTGCATATTAGAATAAGGTGTAATGTGTGTGGCATCACACCTGTTTGCAACAATTTTCTATTTAGATAGAATGGAATAAAGGTGGATGCGTGGTTAATCAACTATTGGAACTCTCACCAAGTAAGGAGGTTAACTATTCGCAACTACCATCAAATGGGGACTGGTTGTCACTAACTGAAAAAAGCGGGATTATAAAACATAATGCAGAAGAGAGGACACTTCGGATAAATTAATAAAACATTCACCTCTCATTTCAGTGTTAGTGGCACTACTACATCAACTCGGTGCACCAGAGACAAAACCCTTTAGGAATGAACCTGTTGTCTTAGGGACTAAGTTACCGGTTCGGGTTCGGGGACGGGTTCGGGTACGCGAACCCGGTACGTGGGTACGGGCAAAATTTTTTTAGGGGTTTGGGTACGTATGGGTACGTGTGTATATATATATATATATATTAATAATTTAATATATTATAAATATATATATATGTATTATATATACAAAAAAATAAGAGAAACATAGAGAATTGTAAAACTAAATCATTTCATAGTATGATACTTGATCATTGACCAATGCCAAATGCCAAAGATAAATATTAAATGCCAATTGATAGTTGAAAAATATTCAAATAAAATTACTGAATTACAAAATGTAGTTCATGAAACATTGAAAATTTGAAACATGATTCAATGTTCATTGTTCATATGCTCATCAATCATCAAAAGGATTGTCAGAATCATCATGACTTGGATTTTGAGTGGTTTCAACTTCAAAATCATCATCATTTGAACCCAAAGCGGATCCAACACCATGTGATATGTCATCAATATCACCCACATCATCCATAGTGGCTCTAACAAGATCCTGAATGGTTGCATCCAAGTCAGTAGACTCGGGTGCTACATCCCAAAGCCTCGCTGCCCCCTGCCTGTATTGAGGATCCTTACGTGACAGAAGACGCAAATTGGAATGAATATACACTAAGTCTTCAGCTCTTTTTGCAGCCAACCGGTTACGCTTCACTGAGTGGATAAAGGAGTATGTACTCCAATTCCGTTCAGCGGCAGAAGAGCTTGCAACCTGGAGAGAAAACCAACAAAATTAAAAATAAAATAAAAAAATGCAAGATAAATTCAAGAATGTTAAGTGTTAAATTTTACAATACAAGTGGCAAAAAAAAAAAAACTTACTTGTGAGAGGATCTTGATTGCAAGAGGTTGGAGGTACATATAATCTTGACCATGGAGGTACCACCATGTAAGACCATCCATTTTGTATTGGTCTCTAGCAACAGAAGCATTATGATTTTTTGATTTTCCTGTGACAAACATTCCAAATTCTCTCATGACACTTGCATGCACTTCTGGATCACTGAACATTCTACTAAATGCCGTCTTATACCCATTAGCAACTTCAGCATCTCTATATGGCGGTATTCTCCCTGGGATAGAAAGCACTTCAGTGGTATAGTACCTCGGAGATAGGGCATATGCAAGGAGGTGCAATGGAGTTGTCATCTTGTTCCAACGATGAAGAACAATTGCTTCCACCCTTTTGTACAAGGTGTCTTCAGGATCATTCTCTTTTTTTTGTATTTCTATTTTTATTTTTTCCAACATTGTGTCCATGCTATCATAGACATCCCCCAAGCATGGTTCATCTGTATCAGCAAACCGAAGCATAGACATGATAGGTTCGGTGAATTCCAATACATAATTCACACGATCCCACCAATCGTCATTCAAGATCAATGCCTTGACTTTTTGGGCCCTCTCTGAATTTGATTGCTTCCATATACTCCATTGGTTGCTAATAACCATTTGACTCAATGCATCTTTCACCTTCACAAGTCGTCTCAGAACAATTGTGTGAGATGCAAACCGGGTCTCGGCAACCTAAGAACATGTTAATAGTAAGTTAATAACACATTTAAAATATGTAAATAATGCAAAAAATTATTTTATTCAATTATGTAAAACATGACATAAATGATAAATGAAACTAAATATATTAAATTTTAAAATTTACCTTCAACAATTCCAATGTTGAAAAAGTTCTGAAAATTGCTTGTGACATATGGTGGTTTGTCACAAACATCTGGATCTCCTCAGACTCCTGGTATATTTCTTTCACCCACTCTATTTGGGTGCCAATTGCTTGCATCACCAAATTGAGGGAGTGTACAGTGCACGGTGTCCAAAAGATGTGCTCATATCTGGCCTCTACCAAAGCACCTGCAGCCCTGCAAACTTTTGCATTGTCCGTAACTACTTGGACAACATTTTCACTACCCACCATCTCTATGGAGTCAATGAGAATCCTGGAAATGAACATTGCATCTTTCACTTGCCCTTCACAGTCAACCGCCCTCAAAAACATTGCCCCCTTGGGGGACACTGCAATAACATTAATCAATGGACGGTTTTTGCAATCTTTCCATCCATCGGAAACAATAGATACACCTGTTTCAACCCAAGAATCTCTAATTGGTTTTAGTTGGGCCTCTACATATTTCCTCTCTTTTTGCAATAAGGTGGTACGCACCTTTTCATACCCAGGACTTGTGAAATCAGGAGGTGCACTATTTATTGCTGACACCATGTCCTTCCAATATGGTGATCTCACCAAGTTGAATGGAAGACCATTGGCATAGAGGCAACGTGCAATTTTTTCTTCAGCAATATCTCTTGCCTCCATTTTAAATGCTTTCTCTAATGGACCTCTCTTGCGGGTGGTGGTTTCTAGTTCTTCATCTTCTTCTTCCGTAGAGGGTATAGACAAGAAGGGATGTCTAGAGGGCCTAACTATCTGATGAGTGGGTAATGTTTGTTTTTTCTTTCCGGAACTATAACTAGTTTGTTTTCCTCTTGCAATTGAATTGTCGGCATCTTCTTGTTCTTTTATAAATCCTGCTATTTGTACAGTAGATAACCCCTTCTTATCTGGACCCACACACATGTTAATCCCTTTACCACCAGGGCCCATAAAATGAAGTTTTACTCGGTAGTAGGAGCTATTATATTGTGCATTGCAAAAATTACACTTCCAAACAAACCCCCCACCTCCAGGAATTTGTGAAATTCGTGTGGTATGTCTCCATAAAGGAGATCCTTTATCAATTTTAAACTTTTGGCTTCCATCCCCACCCACTGAACTTTGACTACTTGCCATTGTTGCAATCTATAAAAAAAATGAAAAAAAAATATATATATTTGAAAAACTTCTTCACAAACTTGAAAAAATTCATCAAAAACTAAGAAACTTAAAAAAAATCATCAAAAGATTGAAGAATAGGGTTTAAATGCATACCTTGAACACTTAAATCTCCTTTGTAGAAGCTATTTGCCACTCCACAATCGATCTCCTTCAACTGCAATCACCTCCCTTCAAAATGCTAAGATTGACACAAATTATGGAGAGAGCAAAATGAGAGGTAAAAATGAAATGCTTTAGTGTTAAAATGCCTCATATTGGGTCGTTTTAGGGTTTTGTAGCAAAATAGAAAATAAAAAATTGCTTTTTATTCACTTTTGGGCCCACTTTTGAAGTGCTGGGCCGTGGGTTCGCAGGGGTTCGCCCGGGTACGTGGCTGGTACCCCCGGGTCCGCGTACCCACGGGCCTGGTACCCGCTGGGTACGCACAGGGTGCGTGCCCAGCCCTGTGCGCGCACCCGGGCGAACCCACAGGGCTGGGCACGCACCCTGTGCGTACCCAGCGCGTACCCACAGGCGAACCCGTACCGGGTTCGAGGCCTGTGGGTACGAATCCGGTAACACAGCTTAGGGATGAAATCCTCAGAAGCAGTATGTGGTGTATGTTGAGAGCAGATTTGTATGGAGTGATTTTAGACTTGTAGGTTATAGAGTGCATCAGAATCATCAAATGCAACCAGTTCTGTATGTATTAGTCAGTAAGTAAAGAGTTTATATACTAGGAGTTTTGATGAACCACTTCTGTATTAGTCAGTAAGTACAGAGTTTGTATGCTAGGAGTGCCCAGAAAGGAATATCATGTTGTTTAGTTAAATCTTAATATTTGCCTACGACTGAAAAAAATAATAATAAATGTGTCTCTATGTTGGTTAGAATAGTTCTGGGTTTGTTTTTCTATACTGTTTGCCAAGGTAATTATAGTAGTATATTTAGTTTAGTTTATTATAGCGATCTAAGGACAGTACATCCCCTGTCGGAACCTTGACCTCATTAGCACTATCATAATAATCATGGTTGTAGGTATACACTTAGCGTTGGTCCAGTTGGCTCTTTTGGAGAAATGAACAGATGCAGGTGCCCTGAGGTCAAAAATTAGGCTGGGAGGATGCCCTTTTGGAGGAGGCTTAAATAAATAAGCCTAGATATCTAGTTGAGAAGATCCAAGTCTATGTCTTGAAAAGAGGCTGCCTTGTTCACGGTGATCCATAGTGACGCTTATACTAGATATTTGTGTCGAAGAGAAACTACTTTGAAGATAAAGTCTCCATGCTTAGCAGTACCTGGTAGAGCAGGTTGTCTGTGGAGATACAAGAATCCAAGGATTTTGATGCTCTATGGTCTACTTCAGAGAAATATAATGAGCCTGAAAAGTAGGCTTGGCTTAAGAGAAACTTGTTTGCTATGGTCTTATGGTCATCTCCCTGTCCTACAATAAAATAACTCCCATGACCAAAAAGAGTAGCGTACAGTAATAGAAGAGTAACTAACAATGAAGGATGATTGAATTGTGGGGAACTCAAGTTAATATCAGCATGCCGCAAATCAATGGTTGACATTGGGTACAACCGTTTGTTAAACTCAGGAGGGTTCTCTTTTGTTCTACCCACGTAGCAGCAGGGAGTCTTTCTAGGGTTTTATGGAAATTTGTTGAAGGAATCTTCCTCCTTTTCAAGGCATGGGAAATGTTCAGCTGGTCAAGACACCCACGTTGCTGAGAAGTTCACCACGTTGCAGGAACAAAGCCATAAGTAATGGTACGTTGAGGATATCAAGATAAGGAAAATCCACATTGCAGAGTTTTGGGAGAGATTGCAGGGGCAGGTTAATGCCAAAGAGAGGAGTAATCTCAGGAATCAAAGGCAGATTATTACCCACGTGTTGAGAGGATTTCAAGAGGTATTTTTCAGCATGCCTTCATTAACAGGTCTGTTAGTATTTCTCATAGAATCCTGACTTTGTTTTGAACGAGCGCCATGTTTTCCACATGTAACATGATGACTATGCAATGAATGTATAGAATAGATCAAAATATGATAGATACATTGGTCAGAGCTATGGGTCTAAGATGAGCATTTAAAACCCTAGTTTAAAAAAGAAATTATTTGCTAAAGACCTAGTTATTGTCAACGTTGAAAACAAATGATAGGAGATGTGCGATGCTTCATTGTGGTGTTGAATCGGGATCTGCTTGCTTTGTCACAGTGATCGGGTAATAATTTGATATGAGCAACTTTCTTTGTAATAGATCTGCATATAGGGGCTATGGATGTTTAAAAGGTAAGATGTTAGTAACAGTCATATGAACTTTAAGTAGGCACTGAGACCTAGATAACAGCCCAGGACATTTGACATATAGGACAGTTAGCAGAGGCAACATTTGTGGTCTATAGTAATCATAATCAAGGGTAGAACTTCATGACATAAAGGCATGACAGAAGTTTACAAGGCTGATGACATGAAGAGTTATCGACAGTGACTCATCTCTCCACAGAAAAGAAGATAGTCAGCCTTTGAGAGCACAGTATTGAAGAATGTTTCAGACAGTGAATGCCTCTCTCAAGACTGAATTTTGGAGATATGAGGGAAACATTGCAGCAGAGGATGAACTTAGCAGGTGGTGTCGAGAATGTCAACATTTTCTCTCTAGGATTCTTGCTGCAAATCCTGCAACAAGAATGTCAATTCCTGATATATGAAACCACAAATGTATTTTGAAGAAATTACCTGAAGATTTGGTAATGCAGCTGATATAAGTGACAATCATTTTGACAGTTTGAATCAACAACAGCAAAGTGGTCATGAGATTATGAGAATCATTGTTGAAAGCTAGGATATCAGTACCAGGCGTTGATGGGATGGGCCTTTACATTGGAGGAAGCCTAGATTTTGATAAGATAGACCTGAAGAATGATGATGCAGACCTAGATGTTTCATATCAGTGGGGAGGTTGTTTGTGTCATGTAGCTTTATGGTTGTGTTTGAAGGAGCTAGGTCATGAGGTGGAGAATCAAGTTTGAAGGCAATTTAGAATTCCGAGATCAGGTTTATACCTTTGGCCCTGAACAGGTTTTCTTACTATTGAGAATGACATAACATTTAAAGACAAAAGTGAACAGGCTATGGCAGATGACAATTAGGAAGTAGTATTCTACACATGACAGGGTGTAGTAGTCATGAAACCAAAGGGTAGTATACATGATCAGACTACCATAACAATACACTGTTGAAGCTTTTAAGGTATGGAGGTCACCAAATGGAGGCAATCAAGTGACAAATAACAATGATAGCAGGGTAAAGAACACAGTTGGTCAGAGCAATAAAAGGGGCAGTTTACACACTGAAGAAGACAGCCACCACAGTCAAAGTCCCAACATAAGACAGCCATAAAACACAAAGCAGTGTCTTAACACTCAAGTCAAAGTAAGATTTCATGAGACATCAGTGCTACGAAAGCTACAGGGTAGTTAATGTTCCAAGTTAAGCAATGCTGTTAAGTCAGTAACACCACAGTTGTTAGCTGCCAGTCTATGAAGAGGGAAGAAGGATGTTTCATTGTCATGACCAAATCATCCAAGTTTGAACAATAGACTTGAACAGGGCAGCTACATGTTTGACCATAAGATAGTAGGTCATCATGTCAATACACAAGAAGATAATGACAATAAAATGGACGGTAGGCCTGAAAGGGACAGTCACAAGACTGTCGTGTAAACAAAGCTAATGTCGGTCAAACAGGTACAGTGGCCAGTCATAGTTATTGTAAATAGACAGTGCATGATTAACATGGACAGGCCCATCATGATATAATAATAGTCTTTCCAGCCAAATAGAGGACAGTTTGGCATAACAGTGTACTGCAGACAGAATTAGAGGGACACAGGGCAGTATGCCAGTTTCAAAGATAGTCATCTCATGTTAAGGGCAGAGATTGTGAGCAGTCCATGAAGAGTGCCCTATCAATACATTGCATGTGAAGACAGTCAACACACAGGTTGAGAGGCCAGTCTTTACATAAAAGAGGGGAGAGATATGAGAAGGACAAAGATGTATAGAAATGAAGAACAGATATCTCATAAAGGAAAAAATGCAGAGGTAATGGACAGTGTAATGATAGCCTACAGGTCAGCTATGCATTGTCAAAGGGAGGGCAGTTACAGTCACTGTTATATGCACCGTAGAAGACAGTCTTCAAGAATGTATGCCATACCTTTTGAAAAGAAGACTGTAATGAAGCCATTTCTAAAGACGTGAATCTACAAAACCTAGAGCTAATAGGTTGTGAAAAGACAGTTGCCTCTAAGACCAAGTTCAAGATTATCATGAGAAGTGAAGTTAAAGAGCAGACCTATGACATGTCACAACCTAATTGTGACCTGGCCCTAAAATTTTGTATTGTCATGTTGATATGGATGTTCTACTGAATATGAAACTTAACTATCATAATGGTTGGCCCTAAATTTCTATAATGTTGTCTCTATGGTGTTTCACCTGGATATAAAAACAACTGTTTTAGTTAGTTGTTAAAAGGTAATCGTTTTAATGGTACAATGAAGGGTTAGTTATGGTATTTATGAATGTGTTTCCTATAATTTTATATATAGTTATATGATTGAATTTTATATGGAAATGTTAATATTGTGTATAATTGTTAATCTCGGATTTTATTATTTGAAATGGACTAATGTTATTCTTGATATTGGAGTGTCACAGGATAGTTACGCACTCTCACTGAAGAGAGAGAGCATCATCGAGAAGGGGAGTCTAGCCATCCAGGGGCAATTGTGTGAGAGTAGCACACACGAGCACGAAGTGCTCCCAAATCATATATTGCATTGGGAAGGGTAAATAAGGTGTCTTATTTATTTTGACCAAAATTCTACAAAGAATTAAAAATCACCACTATTAATAATTTATATTCAGATTAATTAATAATAAATAATTTATAATTTAAAAATAAACAAATAAACAAATAGAAATATAATAAATAACAATAAAATAAATTGTAAAAGAATATATATATATATATATTCTTTTATAAAAGAGGATATCCTAAATATTCCTTATTTAAGGAAGAGAATATATGGTGAGACTAGGGCTGGAAGAAAAATAAAAATTGAAATTGTTTAAAAAAAAGAAAGAGAAAGAGTACCTTAAGGTACGTAACATATGCTTTATCCAAGGCAATAAAAGCAAAGAAAGGACAACGAATAGGTTGGAATCTGGATCAGCCAGCTGTCAACAAATGGGAAAGGAAAAATAAATAGAAGTTTAACATCTAGCACATAGGAAAAATAAATACTAGTTTTACAGGTATGAAGAAACTGTTAAAGTTTTCTTCTAATATCATGCAAGCCGAATGATGGTGAATTTCACACTACAATATGTACAGTCTAAAACTCTTTAGTGGGTGTTTATTGTGATTAAATAGAATCAACTTATAGCTGCTCAGAATTTAGGAGTGACTAATTATGAATGCTTCAGATTGTGTAAGTAGCAAAAATAGAATTTTCTTTATAAAAAAACCCTGAGTTTGTAATTGCTTGGTGAATTTAAAGGCCACTAAATATATCTTTGATAATGAGACACTGTTGTTAATGAGCCATGAACTGGGCATAAGATTATTGGTAGCACAATGCTTAGTAGGATATAAATTAATGGGAAAGTACTTCATCAGCCTTCTGCATTTCATTTATAGCACTATGACCCATACACTGTACATGACCATCTATATTTTGATCGGTATTAAGCACATATTCTGACATTCTATGCTATGTTTGAGTTAAAATCTGTTATGTAGTTTGCTGCTCTTGCGAAGATTGAATTTTGCAAATAAATTGAATTATTATTATCAAGAGTAAAAGTGTTGCATTATATGCTGAAAATTTCCAGTTATGGGTTCCATAGAGTAATGGTTCTAACCCCACCTTTGAAGTTCATATGATCACTGCAAAGTACCTTGTTGAATTATGGAATTCCTGCATTTACTAATTTGTGAGAGTCTACATTTATTACCAGTTTTCTTATGCAAGATGGGTCAGTTGAATCTAAATCTGTACAAGAAACCTAGCGATTGGTTGATTGATATAAAAGGAAAGCCATGCTAAATTTTTTGTTTTTACTTCAATAAATCCTAATGGCATAATCCATTGTGTTAAGAGGGAAATATGATTGCAATTGTAATAAAAAGCATAAGCCTTAATGTTAGACTAATGACATATAAAAGTGATAAATACTTAAACATGTGTAAAGGTGCAAGTGACTATTGAGACAAACCTGAGGGTTCAAATTATAAACAAATGCTTTGGTCAAAGTAGTTAATTCAAATAGGAGAGGACTGTTTGAGTTAAAATTGAGTCACATCATGGGTAGGACATATGCTTAGATATTTTGCTTGAGGCATTAATAGGTTGCATATGTCAGTTATCCCATAGCTACAAAAATTTCACACATGTTGGCCATGGATTGCTAGACTCTTCGTAATGGGTCAGGCTCCCTTCGTGGGGTAGCACGGGGAAGCCTGTGGCTTCCTAGTAGGGCGGAAATCATCCTGATGATGCTCTCTCTCCCTCTACCCTCTTTTGCTTGAGATTAAGGAGAAAGGATGGAGGAGGTTTGTCTTAATTGATTTATTTCAAATTTGGAATCTAATTTTATTTTGTTATTGGTTAAGAAGTAAATAATACCTTAGTTTATAAACTTTTTGATATCATGCCCTAATACTATGAAAGTGGTAGCTGCTATGATAGAATGATCATATGCAAATTACCTTATTATGAATACAATTTTCATTCTTATGGATGCAACCATTGAAGTTTTTGTTTAGTCATTATGATAAGGAAATTGTGCAATAGACATCATTAACATTCTCTCTCTTTCTTCCACTTCAAGTTATAAAAGCAAATGATCTAGATACTATAATGCAAATAATAAAATATTGTTTAATTTGTGTCTTATTTATTTAGACGAGTAAATGACTCACTCAAATTCTTATATTATCATTTTCAATACGATATATTGGAATTGTTTGAAGGAGCATGGCTGATATAAGTAAGTTGGTTGCATATGTTATCAACCTGATTTCAAAATGGGCGTACTAGCAGTTGTAACTTATTATGATCTGATTTTTATACTTATACCAAGGTATTGCAAATGGACTTGAGGTGATGGTAACAGTTGTAAATCATTCTATACATGTTAGAAAATTAAAATCAATTGTTTGACTCCTTTAGATCGGATCTACATTAGCTTCATATATTTCATTGATTTCCATACTTAAGGCTTGGTTAATTGAGTGGATATTCACTAATATCCATACTTAATTAGTGATTTGTTGGGTGGTTGTTACATATGGTATCCGAGCTTTGGGTTCAACACTAAGGCCTAGAGTCTACTACCTTAAAATTGCATTTCTTGAGAGTTTGGAACACATCTTAGAATTAAGGTGATATCTAGATGAGTTAGAGACTTGTTTTTTTCTTAGATGGTTCAGTATGGGAACCGAGTAAGGGAAATATGCTTTAATGACTAGAAGATAGTAATCTAGAATAAAATTGATTCATATGATTTATTACTTGCTATGTATGGAAGGCAATAACCTATGATGTGAGTGTATGTTAGAAAGACTTTAAAATTCATGTTGATTGAATATTGATTGATTGAAATTATACTTGAACAATGCATACTTTTGATTGATGTATTTCATGATGATGGCTTACTCATGAGCTTGATATGGGTTAGGAAATTATTGTCGTCATATTTTGATCCTTTAATGTGAACTTCTATATATGCTAAGTTCACTATTATGGTTACCATCTCATTAAACCTTCTACAATGAGTGAGTTTGCACTTAAGCAATATGATGTATGCTCAAAATTGGCTATGCCAATGATGGAAGTCCTTGGTTGCTTAGCCATCCGCTGGTCTAGCAAGAAGAGAGCTTCTAATGAAGAATAGATAGGCAACAGTTGGACCAACCTCATATTATACTTTTGGCCTATCCTAATGTGGAAAATGGTATCTTAGATTATAGAGGTAGGTAGCACCTTGGGATCATGATTTCTATGATTTATTCTACTATTGAAAAATAAAATAGATGCTTAATAAAGAATAAAAGTATATAATATTTAAAATTAAATAACTTTTTAATAAAATTAAAAAAATCAAATAGTAATAATTTAAATTAATATTAAAAATTGATATTCACATAAAAGAATATATAAAATTATACAAATTTCAATCAATCACCTCTTTTAAATATATATATAAGATATTTTATAATTCATTTACAAATTTTTAAATAACTTAAATCTAAATTTACGCTAATTAATATTTACCAGGGTTACTCGGGGACGCGCCCCCCCTCCCCAAAAAAAATCCCCCATCCCGGTCCTGGGGACGTCCCAGGTACCAGGGGACAGCAAGGGGACAAGGGGGGATGGTCCCCCTTTTTTTGCAAAATCACGGGAAATGTCTTGAGGACAGGGGGATGCCATTTCCCCAAAGGGGGACAACTGACCAGTCCTGAGGACGGCTGAGTCGTCCCTCAACCGTCCCCCACGTTTTGAAGCTTGTAAACATTTAAAAAAAAAAAGCATAAAATTTTTAAAAAAGAGGCTTGCCTATGTGGCTTGTGTGGGCTCTAATATTTTTCACTCTTTTATGAAAGAAAAAAGGCCTCTAAAACTTCATTCTATTCTTTTTGTTTGTTTGAGCAGCCAAGGGTTTGAGAGGAAAAAAAATTGCAGCCATTGAAGGAGAAGGAGCAGCAGTTTGAAGGAGGAGAGGAGGTTGAAATAGTGTTGTTGGGAGTGCAAATCCATCAAAGAGGTATGCATTTCCTTTTCTCTATTCTCATTTTTTCATTTTTTTGCAAAATATGAAGTATACATAGTCTGATTTTTTTTAATTTTTTTTTGCATTTTCAGTCAAAACTTGCATTCTAAAAACAAAAAACATGAGCAGCAATGAGGGTGGGAGTGATAGTGAAGTTGAAATGCAAGCTAGAAGGCAAAGTAGAGAGCAAATAACCCCTACCCAACACCATCCTTCATCAACCAATACCAAAACTATGAAGGACTATGCAAAACACCCACTAGACAAAAAAAAACCATTCCTTCAATTTGTGACAGCCATCGGTGAAAGACAAAAAAATTCAGGGGGGAGTAGGGTTTGGTTTTGCCATGTTTGTGAAAAGGAGTTTAGGGGCAGCTACACTAGAGTTAGGTCTCATTTTATGGGTGAAAGACAAAAAAATTCAGGGGGAGTAGGGTTTGGTTTTGCCATGTTTGTGAAAAGGAGTTTAGGGGTAGCTACACTAGAGTTAGGTCTCATTTTTTGGGTGAGGTGGGCCATGGAGTTAGAGCGTGTCCTGCATTGATAGATGCACTATTTATAGAGTGCCAAAAAAATCAAATGGAGTGTGATGGTGGGATTCAAAGTGGGTCTCCTTCTTTCCCAAGTTCACAATAATCTATGCCTACTCCTACTCCTAGTCCTTCCACGGTTGGTAGTAGTGTTATCTTAAGAGGAAAGAGGAAGGTGATTGGTAGTGATAAGGCAGCCTCAGTTGAGTCCATGTTTCAAAACCAAGCACGAGAAACCACTGAATCCTCCATTGCCAAATTCTTTTTTGCCCATGCCATTCCATTTCATGTGGCCTGTTCCTCTTATTTCAAACAAATGGTGAAAGACATAGCCACTGTTGGTCCTTCATTCGTACCCCCTGGAGATCATAAGCTACGCACCACCCTCCTAGACAAAGTGTACTCCAAAGTTAATGTGTTAATGGAGATGAGACAAACATGGATGAGGACGAGGTGCTCTATAGCGATGGATGGGTGGACTGATTGTAGACGTCGGCCACTCATCAATGTCATAGTCACATGCTGTGCTGGTTCTTATTTTCTTAGAGTCGTAGATTGTTCAGGGAGACGTAAGGATGTTGACTTCCAATTTTCCATTTTGAGAGATGCCATAGAGGAGGTTGGGGCTGCAAATGTGGTGCAGGTGATCACCGATTCAACACTTGTGTGCAAATCGGCTAGGTTGATGGTGGAGGGTACTTACAGACACATGTTTTGGACCCCATGTTGTGTTCATGCATTGAACAATGCATTGAAAGACATAGGGAAGATGGATTGGGTGAAGAAAACGGTGGCAGAAGCTAGAGAAATTCAGATGTTCATTTGCAACCACCACACCTCACTTGCTCTCTTCAGGACATTTTCAAAAAAGGAGTTTCTCAAACCTATTGATACAAGGTATGTCATTTACTTCATTTTGTTTCACTTTCAATTTGTATTCATAATTTGATTTTGTTTTAATTTTTTATTTTTTAATGAATCATTGAATTAATGAATGTAGATATGCCACATACTTCATCCTATTGGAGAGGATGGTTGAGGTGCATGAGCCTCTACAACTGATGATGGTCAATGTTGAGTGGACTAGATGGCCTAATGCAAGTTCTACTCAAAGAAAGAGCATCAAACAAAAGATCCTCAATGATGATTGGTGGGCCAATGTGAGGTAAGACATATTAGATGGCTGATTTTCATATTAAATTTTTTATTTTAATATTTTAATTTTATTGTCCAATGTTCCAACTTTTGAAGTTTCTAACATGTCAATTAACTTGTCAACTAATTATTTTGAACTTTTTGTGTGCATTTTGCAAATATATTTGCTCCTTCATCTCGCCCATTGTAGATGTCATTAGATATGCTGATACAAACTCTCCTAGTCTTGGAGAGATATATGAGACATTTGACACTATGTTTGGGAATATCAGACAAGTTATTTTGGCAAAGGACCCCACTTTGGATTTATATGAGCAACACATTAGGCCCATTGTGACACGGAGGTGGGATATAATGAACACCCCGCTTCATATGGTTGCCTTTGCTCTAAATCCAAAATGGTATGCACCAACGGATGGTAGGGTGCCTCCATGTGATGATGTTGAGGTTTCAGATGGGTTCACACGGGCAATTGTAAAGATTTAACCACCCGAGCAAGCTTCACTACTTCGGTCACAATTTCTAGACTTTGCTAATCTTAATGGCCCAAACTTGAGCAAACCACAGGCGAGGTTGGATAGAGCTATATTAGCTCAAGCGAACCCTATTGGATGGTGGACCTATCATGGGAGAGATACACCGCAGTTGAAGATACTTGCCACTCGCCTTCTTGCATAGGTTGCTAGTTCCTCTGCTGCAAAGAGGAATTGGTCCACGTATAGCTTTATCCACTCCCTCAAGAGGAATAGACTTACCTTTAGACTAGTGGAAAAGCTAGGGTCGTTCATAGTGCTCTTCAGCTTCAAGATCGACAGACTCCAGAGTATCGGTAGACTCCAACTCTACGGTGGGATATTGATCCCGAGGGTGCGGCTTAGGTAGATGAGGAGGAGACAGCTGAGGGCTTGGTTGGGGTCCCATTGTTTGAGGACGAGCATTACAGTGGCAGTGACTCAGAGGATGACTCTGATTTTGATGCAGTTATGAGAGATGATTAGGGCAGTAGTGCTCTTTATTTATTTTGTATTCATTATTGACATACGATATTGCATTTTGATTTTCATAGCAAACTAAAACTTTAAAACTATATGGCAGCAATGTAGCCTTTGGGCATTTTGATATAAGTTTATAAATTATAACATAGAGGTTGTTTCATGATTCGTGTAACTGTATGTTAATTTTGAATGCGTATTGAGTATTGGCATAATGTTGAACACAAATGTTATATGTCAATGTTCTATAATGTGTATTATGCATGCCTTATTCATGTTATCTATTGAATATTTAAAATTTCCCTATATTTTTAAAATTTTCCCTATATTTTTATATAACCGTCCCCTGCCGTCTCTAATTTTTGGCCTCAAAAATCGGAAACTTGGGGACTCGTCCTGCCATCCCCTGCCGTCCCCGTCCCGAAAACTTGAGGTAACCTTGATATTTACATAATAACTTAAATCTAATTTACTCTCCCATATTTCTTTTCATAGAAACAAATTAAAGGAGAAGAGAGATTACCATTGATCATCATAAAAGTGGTGAAGTTTAATCTCCAAACTTGAGCGCATCTGTGGAACCCAACACAAATCCGTCAAATTCAAAAAGAAAAAAAAGTGAATATTAATTTCCCTACTCTAAATAAGAAAGTAAAGACACGTATTTGTGGTGCACCCACCTCACCTTCAATCTCTCTTTCCCACCACTGCCAGGAAGAATAAGACGTTGATGGCAAAATTCTTCACAATGGTATCAGGCAGCTTATTTTATTTTCTACACCCTCCAAAGAATAATTGCAGCTGTGAAGGTTGCGAATGGTATAAGGGAGGATATTTAATTTTATACACCAACTCAAGTCTAAATGCTGCAGCTGTGATATATTGCCAATGGTATCAGGGAGGTTATTTAATTCAATACACCTTTGCAAGTCTAAATGTCTCAGCTGTGATAGGTTGCCAATGGTATCAGGGAGGTTATTTAATTCACTACACCTTTGCAAGTCTAAATGTCTCAGCTGTGATAGGTTGCCAATGGTATCAGGGAGGTTATTTAATTCACTACATCCTCTCAAGTCTAAATGCTGCAGCTGTGATAGGTTGCCAATGGTATCAGGGAGGTTATTTAATTTACTACACCAACGCAAGACTAAATGCTTCAGCTGTGATAGGTTGCCTATGGTATCAGGGAGGTTATTTAATTCACTACACCCTCTCAAGTTTAATTGCTGCAGCTGTGATAGCTTGCCAATGGTATCAGGGAGGTTATTTAATTCACTACACCCTCTCAAGTTTAATTGCTGCAGCTGTGATAGGTTGCCAATGGTATCAGGGAGGTTATTTAATTTACTACACCAACTCAAGACTAAATGCTTCAGCTGTGATAGGTTGCCAATGGTATAAGGGAGGATATTTAATTTTATGCACCAACTCAAGTCTAAATGCTGCAGCTGTGATATATTGCCAATGGTATCAGGGAGGTTATTTAATTCACTACACCTTTGCAAGTCTAAATGTCTCAGTTGTGATAGGTTGCCAATTGTATCAGGGAGGTTATTTAATTCACTACATACTCCCACTCCCAAGTCTAAATGCTGCAGCTGTGATAGGTTGCCAATGGTATCAGGGAGGTTATTTAATTTACTACACCAACGCAAGACTAAATGCTTCAGCTGTGATAGGTTGCCAATGGTATCAGGGAGGTTATTTAATTCACTACACCCTCTCAAGTTTAATTGCTGCAGTTGTGATAGGTTGCCAATGGTATCAGGGAGGTTATTTAATTCAGGACATCCTGCCAAGTCTAAATGCTGCAGCTGTGATAGGTTGCCAATGGTATCAGGGAGGTTATTTAATTTACTACACCAATTCAAGACTAAATGCTTCAGCTGTGATAGGTTGCCAATGGTATCAGGGAGGTTATTTAATTCACTACATCCTCCCAATTCTAAATGCTGCAGCTGTGATAGGTTGCCAATAGTATGAGGGAGGTTATTTAATTCACTACATCCTCGCAAGTCTAAATGCTGCAGCTGTGATAGGTTGCCAATAGTATGAGGGAGGTTATTTAATTCACTACATCCTCGCAAGTCTAAATGCTGCAGCTGTGATAGGTTGCCAATGGTATCAGGGAGGTTATTTAATTTTGTACAACTTGTCAACTCTAGATGCCGCAACTGTCCCAGGTTGCCAAGAATATTAGAAAGTGAATATTCGAAGAAGTTGGAAACATCTGGGTTTACTTGCACTATCCTCAATTGCAAAATGTTACCCACAAGACTGAAGTGAAATGGCTCCTGTATTGGAAAGCTACATTTTTCCAACCTTAGCCATATCAAACTTGAAGGAAGCATGGCTGGTGTGTCAATGAGCAGATTTTTCAAGTGGAGAAATTGAAGACCAGGTCTGCACAACGTTTCAAGCCTTTGCGAATTACCTCCGTTCAGTCGAAGGCGAGCCAAATTGATGTTATTGGATAGGGTGCTTAAATGAACTGCATCCCACAGTCGGGTACCCTCTTTTTCAGCGATGGTTCGCCCCATATCTCGTAAATGGTCATGCATATCAAACACCCCTCTGTCGTCAACCTTTATCAGTAACTTCAGGGAAAGATTCTGTAGAGCTGTGTGTACCATCTTGTACAAAAATTTCCAGAATACAATGGGCAATGCTTTGTGTTCTCCAACGAAGAAGCAAGAGATGTCCAAAAATATTTCTTTTTCCTCTGCACTAAGAGCACTGTAACTGATTTTGAGTCTTTCATGAATGTCTGGGTGGAGAGTAATGTTGTTAAAGACTTCAGTCCAGCAACCTCTGTCATCATGCTTATCATACAAAAAGGCTCCAATCACTTCCAGTGAAAGAGGATGCCCCTTGCAAGCTTCCACTATTCTTCTGGACAGATCTTCGTGAGTGGGAGTTGGAGATGGTCACAGAAAAGCGTGCCAACAAAATAACTGGAGACCTTCATTTATCTGCAATCCAGTCGTTTCGTGGATGTATTCAGATGAGACCCCCGCCACATGTAGAATGTGTTTGTCTCTAGAAGTAATGATAACTCTGCTACCAAGGGGCCAGCCAATTCCCAACCAAAACATTTGATTGCACCTCAGCCACATCATCTAAAATCAGAAGCACACGTTTTCCTCTCAAACGATCTCTGAACAGAGATATGCCCACATCGACACTGTCCACTTCCTCACCATACTTGCATAAATCTTTAAGAATTTTTTTTTGCAATTTTGTTAGGCCCGTGGAGTCTGCAGCTGTGGCGCGGACATTAAATAGAAAGGAAGCAGCGTCAAAAAGAGCATAAACTTTGGCTGTATAGAGCCTTGGCAAGTGTGGTCTTGCCAATACCACCAATACCCCCATAATCCAGCTTTAACCACACCTTCCTCTGAATTGAGTTTAAATTTGAGAATGAGATAGTGGGTGAGGGTTTCCATTCCAACAGGGTGCTTGGCAACCTCGAACGGCACTCTGTTCAATGTCTTAATCACGTCATTCACCACCCTCTTAACTAGCTGGGCTTCCAAGCTGCAAATAAATGTTCACGAACGACCAGTGCAGTCAATAGAAATTGCAAAAGTACTAAATATTCTCCTCATTCTTTTATATGAGGAGATGCAAGAAATTAATAAAATTTTACTAATAATATTGTAATTTTATATATAAAATGATAAATAACTAGCAATCGCATCTTGGTGTGCAATGGGTACGCCCCAAGATGTGTGAAAGGTCAATTAGGATCAATTGATAGATATTTTTACAAGAATATTTATTTTATTTTTGGATTAAATAAAAATATTTTATTATTATTAATATATAATATAATAATTATATTTTGTATTAAATAAGAATATAATAATTATTAATTAGTAATTATAATAATTAAATTTACATTATTTATTACTTATGTTAATATATACTTAATTACCTAGGGTAAAAGATGTTATAATGTTAAAACCTAAATGTGTTCATTAAGAATGATTTTAATAAACATACTCTAAAACCCTCGGTGAAACCATATTTTCACGTTGCAGCTTGTTAAATTGGAGGAATGAAGGGTCAATACCAACGAGGACGGCAAAAAAAGTTTGAGGGGTGGGCGGGGCGAGTGGCGAAAAATAACAGAAAAATGGCCGAAAATGATGAATGGTTGAGATTTGTTTAACTGTCAACCAAGGGTTGTCAGGGCTTTTCAATTGTTGGTGGACAAACTTTGCTGGACACTCTCAAATAAGAACACGCCTTCTACCTAAAAATATAGATCTAACATATTTTATTTATTTAAATATTATTTATTTCATTTTATAATTAAGTAAAAAATTATTTTATTTTATTTATATTATTTATTAGAGAGTCAATTTTTGTTATTTAGTTTTTTTTTTAATTGAAGAGATTATTTTATATCAATTTAAAATTATTTTGTTTTATTTACATATGATTTTTTATTTAATTAAAAATTATTTTATTTTAGATTTTAATAAGCATTACTTAGATTGTTCAAAGAGTTATTTTTATTTATTTAAGATTTATTTTATTCTATTTTAAAATTAGATTATGTCATGTTTTTTTTTTTTTAAAGTACACAATCCCTAACATTAGATATTGTGTTTTAGTTATTAGTTAATGCTAAAAATAATTAACCTTCAATATTATTTGAATTAATGAATTTATATAAGAGTTTATAATTTTATTAAAGAATATATTATCATAGGCATTGAGTTGTAATGGTAACAATGGTATATTTATTATTATTTTTCTTTATTTTTAAAGTATTCTTTATATAATAACCAGTCTACAAATAATATATTCTTATATGAATTTGACTCATTATATTATTATATTTAGATTTTAGTATTAATCATTGTTAGAGATAGGTTCCAATCTTTAAGTCTCATTTGTCACTTTTTTTTGAAATATGCAAAGTGTGGACTTCACTCAAATTATCTTCACATTGTATATTTAATCCTTAAACTTTTAAATTTCAAAATTGAAATTTAGCCCTTGCCTACCTCTTCACCAACATTTTTGAGCCAACTTTTTCACTAACTATTGTAAGTTGACCTAGGGTATGTGTTATGCTAATGTGTGTTATATTATATTGAAAAACATTTATTTATTTATTTAAGATCATAAAAAATAACCTAAAAATCATTGAAGAGCATTAATGAAAACAACGTAGCAGCATTATATCAACAAACATCATCATAGGTGTATTGCACTTTTGTTATTGTTGTTCTTAATCATTGTTCCAAAGTTACTAAATTAATCCAACTAGGGCTCTAAGGATAACAAGATCCTCACAATGCAACAAATTCTTCAATGGTGTTTTAAAACACCACCAATCATTATTAAAATTTAGATATTAAATGATTAAGGCAAAAAAATCCAACTATCTAATTTATGTCAGTCCATTCATAAAACTACAAGTTCAAGTTACGTAAAAGATCAAGTCCACAAGTGGAGTTTTGATTAAAATGTAGATAGTTTGCATAGTTTGAGATACCTGCCTGATTAGGCCTAAAATTATAATGTTGTGGTGAATTTATCCCATTCATCTTAAGAATCATTTTCTCATCTCTAGGATCGAGCTAAGTATCACCCCAATAGAAATCTCTTTGTCTAATTAGACCCTATTATTTACACCCATAAAGTCCACTTGAAGCAATCGCCTAGAACAATATAATAGAAAATATAAACATGACACTACTGTCTAAAGCACAAGTAGAAGGAGGAGGGGATCCCAATCATCCAGTTTGTTTTTGTTTCATACATCAATGGGGTTCAAGGTAACCACAAGAGGGTCTCATCCATCACTATCATCATTAATATTTTTTCTCTATTTTCTTCACCAAACACTTAAGCAAGAGAGATGACAAGAGCCAAATGAGGAGATTTGTTGGAATCAAGTCAATTATAACTTCCTCTATCAACACATGACAAAGAGGTAGAACGCTTACTAACAGGATATGACTAGCCCTACTAAGCATGCTTCATGTAGGAGGATGAGAAGCCTGAGAGTGAGCACCTTGATGACCATGGAAGAAATGGTTGCGATCATGGCAACACCCTCAAGGAGGAGACCGACCACAAGAGGAGGTGGGAATCAGAGGTACCTAGCCATAGCACAAGAGGCATTACCCGAGTGATCTAATAACATTTATAAGTGAGCCACCTCAACTATAAATTTATTTTCTTGCACTTCAATTTGTAATAACACATTATAATAAAAGATAGTTTTAGTATAATTCAAAAACTAATGACACATTAGTTTTTGAATTATACTAAAACTAATAACATTTATAAGTGAGCCACCTCAACTATAAATTTATTTTCTTGCACTTCAATTTGTAATAACACATTATAATAAAAGATAGTTTTAGTATAATTCAAAAACTAATGATCAACAAAACAACTAAAAAAATAGTAAAATTTATATCTTTCCATTTGCTAAATAAAATCTCCACCCTAAAAGCATATTAGAACTAAATGAATTTGTGAGGGATGTTAGGCCAATATCCTAATAAGACCATATTCTAGGAAAAAATCTCAATTCTAAATGGCTTGAAGAAGTTATATATCCAACACCAAAGATCTTGAGATCTAGGACAAAACTAGAAAACACTTTTGAGAGATTCTCGATACCCACAAATCAAGGATAAAAAATGTTTAAATGGGATAATCTAAAACCAATGGAGAGTCCTTCAAAAAGACACTAATTAAATTGAGGCAATTTAGGCTCTAGCACTATTGACCAAAGAGTGTGAAAGCTATGATACCAAACTAATGCTAGAGACTATAAATTCCATTGTTGATTCATGATGGGCACCATGGGTGGATGGAGAGAAAACCAATGATACCCTTGACAAGGCTTATAATTCCAAAAAGTAGTATTTGGATATTATTTTTGGTCTTTCCACCAAGGCTTGCAAGATCTAATACCAATTTTATAAACCACATCAATCAATATGGATTTTATAATTAAGTCGAAGGTCTCATAATTTTAACTAGAGTCTTCACAAGAGGGCATTCTAACATTGAAAAATGAAAGGAAACTTGCAACCATCTAGTGACAATTTCCACATAACCCAAAAGAAAAATCAATGCAAATAAGTATTTGAAATTCACATGCAAGAGAATAGACAACATACCCATCAAAAGATAACACAAGATATACCCTAAAAAAATCCTCATAGAAAGAAAAACCTAGCCTCCAAAAGCATCCATGACTCATTTATTATTCAACAATAAACATTACAATACATCTTCAGAGCCTCCATAAACAACTTTAAAACATCAAGCCTTTTCAATGCATTTTCCATGTGTCCAAGCATGTAACCACATATCCCATGCCATGCATCACATATGCACTCTTCAAAAGAAGACTCAAAACCCCAACAAACAAACCTTGGACAACTACCCTTGTGTTTGCTTTTACAGAAACAAGCTCACACAAAACCACTAAGTGACCTATTACATAAAACCGTGTGACTAAAACCATGACCCCACATTTAATATTGGGTACTTTATTAAATTACTTTCCCCAATATTAAATAAATACATTTTTAGAACTTATGTCCCTATGTTACATACAACATTATAAAGTGGCCCCAAGAATGTTAACTCCTAGTGATGCACATACTTCTAAGTCCCCATAGGTGTGTTGGGAATAGGATTCCATTTAATCGCAATCCTAAGACATATTTCATGTATCTCTTAAGTCCTCGGAAAGTGTTTCCCAACACTAGGATTAGAAAGAGATTAAATTTGAATGAAATGAACATGTAAATTGACATTTGTAATTATTCTTAAATGGTAGGAACATGTGGGGACACCCAAGAAGAGCTCCTACAAAATAGGAGCACATGGAGCACCCACATGGAAGGTGGAACCCACCTTGCTTAATTTAATTATTTGGAGGAATGATAATACTTCAGTAATGCATGTAAAGATCCTACAAGTTAGGGATTGAAATTTACATGAGTGGAGTTCAGTTCAGTTCAATTCAGTTATGGTTCAGTTATCTTCAGTTGCATGTAGTTAGTTTGAGTTGCATGTTAGTTGACTTCAGTTAACTTGAGTTGCATGACAGATAACAAGTGATACATTCAGTTAAGTGGGGATGATCAATCATGCATAATGTTTGCATGAATTGATGGAGAGATATGTTTCAGTTAACAAAGATTGACTTCCACTCACCTTGGGCGCCCCAGTTGGTGTCTTCAAGTTAACACCTTTTGCATGAGAAGATATTTACAAGGTTGAGTTAAGTGGGGGCCCATTCTTGGGCGCCAACTTTGAGGAGAAGCTTGGAAGATATTTTCTTGACCAACGATCAGTTAGGAGTTCAACTTGGGGTGCCTAAATTGAGGAGACATTGGTTTTGACTTCATGTTACACGATGGAACTCTACTTGCACAAAATGGGCATAGGTTTTTTAGAGGAGCTTTGTGCTTTGTAATTTATAACTCTTTGGAGTTTACAATGCTCATAATTGTCTATTAATTGCAACAAGTTGAAAAGAGTTTTATCAGAGTTTATTGCAGGTTGTGAAGAAGAATTGTTGAAGGAAAAAGAAGCATATCAATCAAACATTGATATAGTATTATTGTAATCTTGTTCTAAGGTTAAATAATACAAACACTATTGATTCTAGTGGTGGAGTTTTTTCCTGAAAGGGTTTCTCCACGTATATGTTGTGTCAACTTCTATCTTCTTGCCTCATTCTTCTACAATATTTTGTCTCTTTCTACAATTGGTTAAAATGATCTAAACAAATAATCATACACAAAGAATTTGTAACAAAGAACACTTACTTAGATCTACAATCTCATAGTTTTACAAGTTTAAAGATACATAATTACCTCCATTATGAGATGCACCACACACATAATAATAAAATTAAACATTATAAAAATTATGCAAGATGTACAACACCTAATTCCTAACAAAAAATAGCAAACCACCAAATATTTTGTTGGTTCATGGAAAGACCAATATGCAAATTAAAACCATTTGAAAGAAGCCAGGGATTCATAGCTTCACAAGCTTGCTAGATACATTTTATCATAAAGGTTCCTTGAATGTAAACAACATACTTCATAATAAAAGGTATGAAGACCTATCCCCTTCTAAGCTAGTCACCCGGTTGCATGACCAAAAAAATTGCAATAGCACACTAAAAATTTCCAAAATGATCCACTTAGTACAAAGGGCCAAACTTTCGCATTGAGTGGAAAGTAATCCAAACCCTCTTGATTCATGGGGAAGACAAAAAAAATCCCAATCCACTGAATGGAAACCTTGCTGATTTTTTGAAGAAGACTAGATAAAATCATGAAGAAGCTTTCTTTAATTTCAAATAGGAAGTTTTAAAGGGAACCCAAAAAAAGGAGTAGTAGACATGAGTAGTTGCAAGTATCTTGGAATAAATCTGAAAATTTCTAGCCAGAGATAAAGGTTTGGTGACCCAATAAGCATTTTTTTCAATTCTAGCAAAAATAGCTTGCCACAAAAAGGTTGGAGATGACTAAAAGATAAAAGCGATGCCCAAAATTTTGAAAATTTCACCATGATCAATCCACTTCCATCCAAAAAAGTTAAGCCAAGAAAGCATGAGAAGGAAGGATTGTCTATAACATTGATTCTTTTGCCATTGAATGGAAAAAATCACAGCTTTGGGAAAAAATATCCAAACACTAGTTATTATGTTTTATGTTATTTTCCTCCTCCAAAAGAGAGAAAAGAATTATCAGTACAATAGCCATTAACAAGTTGAGCTAAAGAATTGAGTAAATAAATACCCTTAACCAATCATTGAGAACAACAAGCACATACAAAGTTGGAGCTCAAGGGAAACATTGACGAATAAATCAAAAGAGCCCAAACACACTAAATTGCTCAATGATTGAAAATAAGACAAATATAGACATCAAGAAAATCATACAAATAGATTGAATGAATTGAGGTCCAAATCCCAAGGCATATAACATTGCAAGGATAAAGTTCAACTCAATACGATCATATGCCTTAGAAAAATCAGTTTTGAAGAAAAGAGCTTGTTCATGAGATTGTCAAGTCCATTCCATGCCTTCCCAAACTAAAATAACATTATCCAATATGTATCTATATTTGATAAAGCTAGTCTATTTAGATCACACAATTTGAAGAAGAAGATGACATAGCTTCAGGGCTAAGACTTTGTCAATGATTTTATAAGAGACATTAAGCAAGGCGATTGGCCGCCAATTACAAATATCATCTATATCCTCAAATCTATGTACAAATATAATATTTCTTTTATTTATAACCTTTCCTAAGGACTTAGATTGATAGGCTTCAAGATAAACCTTGCAAGTCCTCCCCAACATAGATTCAAAGAGTTTTATAAAATTCATAAAGAAAGCCATCACACCTAGGGGCTTAAATCATTAGTCATAGTAAAAGCCACTTCCTAAAGATTAAGAATAGAGAGAAATTATTCAAAAAAGGTTTTTTGAGAGGAGGAAAAGGAGGAAATACAACAAGGAACAACCTTAATGAATTATTATAAGGAATGGTCATTATCTTTAGAAGCTTTGTCCCTACTTTCAACCGATGTAGTCTAGCTTTGATTTGAGCACCTCTAGAAAAATTATTATCAATAATTTTATTTTGATGGTGAAGCTCAACAACTTTGACCTACAAAGAAGAAGAGAAAAGGTCAACTTCAAGCATAGTAGCCTAATAGAGATATGAGGTGTTATCCTCACATACACATCAACAAAAATAGCCATCTAGTGCACATAGATGTGAAGAAAGTGCATACACCGTATGGCCCTATTCTACCAAGCAATCCATCCAGTCATTTGAGAAGGCCTAGCCTCCAAATTCGACACCCTTTGAAAATAGGCCAACGTGGGTTGATCAGTTAGAAGGGAAGTATTAAGAAACAAATGAGTTTTGAAAACCTTGAGAGTATCCACTTGCCATTATATATTAAATTTGATGGGACAATGGTCAAATAGTATGACCTTCGACAAGGGCTCGATAAAAAAATAAACAACTAGCAAAAGAGAAGAAAATTTTAGTAGAAATCATAGCATGATCAAGGCGTTTAAAGACTATGTTAGGCCCAACCTAAAAATTATTCCACATATACCAATGAGAATGATTATGGTGATGACCCATATTGGGATTAAAAAAAAAACCAGGTCGATTAAATAGCAATAATCTAGAGTTGACTCAATGCTTAGACCCACTCATTTTGACTAGCTACCCAACGTAATTTACTACGCATGTAGTACCACACCTCCCTCTCACTAGCTATCCAAAAAAGCTAAATTCCCATCTTCATCATATACCATCTCCACCATATTAAATTCTTCACATGTTATCCAAGTTCCAACAAACATAAATCAATAATTCATTGCCATATTAAAGATCTCTCCAAAACATCATTGGAAGCATAAATATTATTAATACCAAAGGAATTATTTTTAACATTTAAGACGATCCACATCATCCTGTTGGCAGGTTCAAAACCTTAATCTACCACATGTTGAAGCCACCTAGAAGAGAGAAAGGTAACCTCTCCATATCCACCATTGTGATTGTTGGAAAAAGACTAGATGGCTAGATGGCATGCCATGTTGTAGAAATAAAAAAGCTAGTAATCTTGACCTCCTATAAGGAAAAAAATCCAAAATTGGACAATTTTGATTAACATCTCTCACTGCATATTTCCTAGGGAGGCCAATGAGACCTTGAGCTTTTTAGGAGATAAAATTCATTGACGAGAATCAAAAGGCATGTCATCATTATCCAACTCTTTAAGAGAGGAATAGTGATTTTGTAAAAACTTTTCTTTAAAAAAACTACCCAGCTAAATATTGGGGATTAACATCATCTTCTTTTTTTGTAGTATACTCTCCCTCCAACCGCTCCAATGAAGTATGAGAGCTATGAGATAATAGTTATCTTTGGCTATGAAGATAAAATAAATGTCAGTTGTGACATTCTAGAGAATTTTTGTTTGATGTGAGGCTCCCCATTAGAGTGAGCAACCTCTTTCCCCTCCTCGAAAGGGTTTGAAGACACCCTTGGTTACACTTGAGTTGTGTGTATGGTGTCACAAAATTGTTACCCTTGACAATTTCACACCATGTTGACACCCAATTTACACACACAATTAATTATATTAACAATTTTTTTGCTTCATGGCCAAATTGGGAAGAATACATTAAAATTCCTACATCCCAAGAATTTTGGGCTAAAATTACCTGAACTAGGGTGAGGGTGTCCTATTTTAATGTTTATCATTTTGAGTGTTTGTCTTAAGTGTTGTAAAATAACCCTAGATTGGCCCATGTCAAAGAAAATCAATTGGGATGCATAGATAAACAAGTTTTACCACTCATTGGAATAACTAGGCACTATTATGACAAATCATGCACTATTATACTCTAATTGTGAAGATATAGGCAATCTCCTATTTACATGCTAGCTACAACAATCCATTGTGTTATGTGGACTAACCTCTTGCAAGCACTCTTTACCATGATCAACATTGTTGTTGTGGAGGTGGGAACACCAACATTGGGGTTTGACTTAGGGAAACTCCTATACAACACAACCTTTCCCCTCTTTCCATGTGTGTAGGTCAATCTGAGACTTTCATCAACAAGTTGCAGAAAAGCATACAACAAACTTGTATCTTCCAAATCTTGATTCAAGTGTTTAAAAACCCTCATTCCTCAAACAAAGGTGCCCTCACCCCTCTCCCACCAATTCAAGCTCAAATTTTATACACAAGTTACTCATTGTCTATTCACTCCAGATCTATATATGTTTTTGTAACTTTCTATTTTTGTTTGTGCAATAAATTCAATTTTCATATATAGAGTTTATGTTGATTAGGTTAATCAAATCATACATAGAATCTACCCTCTTTGCAACAAAGGAACCAAACCCTATCAGATCATCTCTCCCTTGAGGTTGTTAGCCAATCATCAAAATCAAGTTTGTTTGTGTTCTAATATCAAGTCCAGAAGAGGGAAAGTTGGATCTAGGCTAATTCACTTGTTGGATATATATCACTTTTCCCATAGAATAGGGTGGTCAAGCTTGGGCAAGTTTTTGGCCTAAGAAACACTAGTATGAGCAACTCTATTTTATGATTCCCAACCTTTCACCAACTTTTGGAGGAGCCTAAATAGGCAAGGAGGAGATATTACTATGAGGAATGGTGAGAGGACAATATTTAATCATGTGCTCAAAAGATTGACACCGAAAATAAGGAATTGGTAAATTAAGGTAAAGCACACGTAGGGTGTGGAATAGATATCCTATCTTTAGAAAGATCTATCTCAACACAAACACACACACACACACACACACACACACACACACACACACACACACTTGTATGGGAAATCTTGATAGAACTTATCAAGTTCAACACAAATGACTTATCCGAGAGAAGCAACAATAGTAGTAAAAAGATATCAATGGGGCAAAGGAAACCTTGAAAATTCAAGTCGAATAGGGAAATAAAGCATATTTTTATCTGAGACGATAAAGTCACACATCCGCAACTAAAAATCCAAGAGAGATGCATGAACAAGCCATGGGCCATGTTTAAGGATAGCCTCTACATGACTAGCCTCATCAAAATAGAAAAAAAAAGCCTTCGATAAGGTTATGGACAACATCAAGGAAAATCCCATACAAGGCCCAATGTTTGTTAACCCATTCACAAAGCATTCTTTCAAGAGGATTTCTCCCAAAAATATCCTATCAAAGTAAAATGATCTAACCATTTTTATGCATTATAAAATTCAAGGATGGGTAATACCACATACATCGGATGATTATAAGGCTTACATTGTGGAATACTCTTGGAACAAACATCTACGGATGCTTGTTTGATGGTGCCATTGATTAAAGCCACCAAAACTTCAACACCAACATAACTTCCAAGGTTGACATAATTTGAGGTCATATAAAGGACTACCAAGAAACTTGCAACAAATATAGAAGGGTGAAATCTTTCCTGGGTCAAAGGTGTGAAGTGACTTATTTATAATAAAATTTAATTTGTTTGGATCAAAGTCCAATTTATTACAAAGATATTTTAGAAATATAAATGAATTATAAGTCTAGATTATTTTAAATCATTCTTTAAATTTCTACTAAAGACTTGTACCCTAGATAGTTATGGTTAGTTGATTTTAGACATAAACTTTAGAGGTTTGGTTGTTTGCACTTTCAATGGATCTCAATTGTTGCATGTTACAATGGTGCAATGTTATCATGGCATTTGTAATTGTTTTTAGCATCTTTATCTAAACTATTTAGCCCTTTATCCCATCATCTATCTTCCTTTTCCACTTGTATGTGCTATTCATTGTCATACATTTCATATTTAGTGACCTTATCGTTTGCATATCTCATGTGCCTTCACACTCACAAATCAATGGATATGTTTACCTATGGTTGTTTTACATATTGGTACTAACATGTTGTATCTTACATGACAAGTTTTTTGTGCTTACACAAATTATTTTATATTATTATTCTTCCCTAACAAGTTTATCATGATTTAATATCTCATGTGCCTATATGTTCTTACATAATCCCTTGTCTAACATTCATGATTGTTTCCATAACAATAAATTTGGGGTTAACAATGGGGGTATATTTTGATACCTATCATTCTATCTGTTTTCATGAACATATCTTTAGTATTGTTGGAATATTACATCAATAGTTTTTAGTTTATATTAGATTAAATAAATAAATTAGAATGTTAGTTAGTTGATAAATAAATAAGTCAGTTGTTAGTTTTGGGAAATTATTCATGGATATGATGTACTTGTTCACAAGAAATGTAAGGCTATATTAGCCAATGCAATGTAATGAAAAATATCCCATAGAATTCAATAATATATTATTCTATATTTTTTTTATTTGCAACAATGGTTTGATTTGATTTTTTGTGTGGTTTATCTATCATTTTTCCACATGGAATTTCAAGGCATTCATGACATTAGGCATGCCAATAAGAAATGAAGAAGATGCTTGCAAAGAAATACGATATGTAGGTATATTATTTTATTTTTAAAATAGTGTTTTGTTACATCAATCTAACACTATTGCAATAAAACTATGATATATTTTGTGTTTCTCAATGAGATTTCAAAATTTAAAATGTTTCAAAAAGAAGTGTAAGAGACAAATAAAACCCAAAAATGGTTTGAAAAAATTATGAGTATTTTGTGAGCAGCTTAAAGTAGAAGATTGGTGTGGTATCTACAGTAGTCAAAGGAATTTAAGAATGTATTGATATATTTACTTTTCATTATTTATATTGCAGTGAAACATGAGAGAATGTGAGAAGGTGTTTCAATTTTTTATGACCATACAAGTTGTTGAAATCTCCATATACTTCAATTCATTGAAATCTCCATGCTTTCAGCCATTTGAATAAGGCATTGAGGATTCCATATGTGTAGTACTATATATGATAAATTTTGAGTCCTCTTTTCAAACATATAAATTATAGATTCATTCCAGGTTTATGTTCAATTGGCTTTGCTACCATGTTTTTAATTATTGATAATGTGAGGTGTTTAGCGTAAAGAGAAAATAAATTAAAAAAAATTGCCAAAACGTGTGAAGAAAATCTTGATTTTTATGTGCTAAGAGTATCAAGGTTGTGTAGCAAAGTACAAGGATTTCTAAGAATGTGATCAAGTTGCTTAGTATGTTGTTTTAATGATGTGACCTCTTTTCCAAGTCTAAGATGCAAAATAAAATATATGAAAAATGTAGGGGCATGGTAATTATTGAAAGTGTATTTTTGTTGAAAAGGAAACAAGATCAAACCATAGGCATTAGTTTTTTCTTTATGTATATAATAAAGCTTGTAGTTGAGGAAATAATCATAGGCATTTGATCATTTTGTGCATGAAAAAATAAAGTTTTTTTAAGGAAGGAGTCATAAGGATTTTTGTACCCAAATAATTTGGTTATATTGTAAAAGAGTGTAATATCGGTTGAATTTGACACTCAATTTATTTCTTTTAAACATGGCTACATATAGTGTTTATACCCTTCTCATCTATGTTACACCTAAGAGGACCTCTAAAGTTTTGAATGCTACACCTAGTAATTAAAGAGTAGCAAGTTCATATTGGAGGTTGGAGGCAATAGAGGATGGAAGTATTTTATTGTCTTGAGCTAGCTTCTCACTCAGAGATGACACATTGCATGAGAAGCATCATTTCACATTTGTGTCTCTTCATGGAGCAAGAGGGGGCTTGGATTTTGTTGACATCTCTTGTGGGTGTAGTTAATGTATTCACATTTTGATTGTGGTTCTTTTGTACAACAAAGGAGGGATCAGTTCTCACAACACTAGAGGAGGGATATTATCACTTGCTTGAAGGAGATGTGGACTCTTAGAGGAGAGTTGTTCTCTCATGAGAAATAATCGAGGAGGGGTTTTGACACACTTGGAGGAGATGTGGACTTTTAGAGGAAAGTTGTTCTCTCATTGTGTAAGTAGAATGGGGACATTTTATGTTCTCTCATGTGTACAAAGGTTTTATAGATTTTGTAGTCAAGAGATCTGTTGATGGAGTCAATTTGGTGTTACCTAGATGAGCGAGGAGAATTGGTGGAGGTGTTTCATCAAATTCTCCATAAGGGTTGTTGTGTTCAACTCTTGCAGTGTTCCACCCTTTATTCATATCGATGTAATAAGGGGTGGAATTTTGAAAGATTACATCAATAGTTAGTATTACATCATTAGTTTTTTGTTTATATTAGATTAAATAAATAAATTAGAACATTAGTGAGTTGTTAGTTTGGGAAGTTATTTATGTAGGAGCTTATTCACAAGAAATGGAAGGTTATTTTAGTCAATACAATGTAATGAAAATTATCTCAAAGAATTCAATAATATATTATTATGCATTATTTTCTATCTACAATAATGGTTTGATCTTATTTTTGTGTGGTTTCTCTATCATTTTTTCCACATCATCTTATGGCATCACATGAAGTTATCTTGGCATTCCTTATACATCATTATTGAGCTCTCCAAGATTAAATCAATTAACAAATATTTTTCAACTCCCATCCAAATTAATTGCATTCTTTAGATGCAACTAATTGGAGCGAGCATATAAGGTCATTAAATTTCTTTTCTTAAACAAGATTATGGAAACCATCACATGATCAAAGGCTATTTCAAATAGTACCACATTACTTTTACTACCCCATGACAGTATCTATTGGTTTGTTTCCTTATGTTAGATCATGTTCAAACACAAGCAAAATATCTCTCATCCCTTTCCTCTCTTTTCTTTTCTTTTAACTCTAGAAAATATAGTTTTGTTTTAAATGCCTATATGATGTTATTCATTGGCTATTTTTCTTTCTATTTACATGTTTCCAAGGCGGATCATTCATTCGAAAGAAGCATGTTCCAAGAAGTGGCATATGTATTCTTTTCATGAGCTAATTAAATAAATTTAGTATGGTAGCTACTTGATTTTAATTTGGCATGCATTCTCATGATAGTTCACATGTAAATCAAAATTGGGGTTAAATTGCATAGCCAAAATTACATAAATTTCCCTTTCCCCCTTTTTTTGGATTCACTTTAGTTAGGTTATATTTATACAATGAAATGCATATAAATAACACAATTTACCCTAATGGTTGCCACATGATCCAAGCCCTACTTCTCTCCATCTACACACACTCTTAAAGGTTTGGTCCTAGTCCTCAAATTAATCCATTTCCTATCTTGGGTCAAATCTATGATTTACCAAAATGACCTAGGTCAAATCTATATTTTATAATAATTAAAACATTTTCTAAATGAATTTTTAAAATTAAAATTATATTTGTTGTGTTTAATATATATATATATATATATATAACAAAATAAAAATTATATTTAAAAGTAAATTAAATTTATAAAAAAATTATACAAACTATTCTAAAAATAAAAATATGTGAGAAAGATTTAGGCAGCTTCTCAACTTAAAACTACATTGTAAGTATGGGGGTTTTGTGTATTAAATATTTTATTCATAAAAAAATCTATTTCATTATTATAATCATTATTTTTTAATTCAAAACAAAAATATAATAACTCATTTATTGAGATTTATATTTTTTAAGATATGATTAAGTTAGATTTTATTAATTATGAAGAATTGGTTTCTTTTTGTTATGATGACAATTTAATTAAAGATATTAAATAATTCTAAACTAATTTTCTTTGATGAATAGGAGGTATTTTCCACAGTGTGTCAAATTATGACATTGTTAAATCAAGATTCAACCATGTAGTTTATGAGTCAAACTACTCATGAGAGATGGGTTCTCATGAACCACTACTCATGAATCATGGGTCAATGAGTTTGACTAGTAAACTATACGGTTGAATCCTAACAACAATATCACTAATTTTCTTTGTTGATGATAATTTAACTAAGTTTTTTGAATAACTTCTGATATTTTTTTATAGTTTAACTAAAAGACAACTTCCAATTTACTTTTTATTTAATTTAAATATATAGTGCTTAAAAATAATATAATCCATGACAAAAACATGAAATTCAGCTGTTTTTATTATTAGAAAAAAAATGCACTCCATAAAACCCTATCCTTAAATAATGGCTAGGCTGAATGGAAGCATAAACGTCACCTAATATAGAAAAGAAAGCAGAGAGAAAGAGAGAATGAGATCCGTTACTTACCCTCCACTTGCACTCATGGACCACCCTGACCGAGAACAGATCTTTTCAAGGGCATCCTTCCATCCCTCGATCTCTTCTCTTTCGTATCGAACTGAATGCCCATAAAGTTTCAGACATGGACAGATCTGTTGAAGACCATACTTCCACCACTCAATATCTCCTTCTGAATGGCTATAATGTTTTAGAAATGCTTGCTTGTAGGGACTGGAGCTTCCTTGAGGATATCTAACGTGAGTTGGATCCACGTCATAGAAGAGGGGAATGATCAAGCCCTGGGTGTTCACCATTGTGGCGGCCTCCCTGAGACACCATGTAGAGTCTGCATAGCCTCTAGAAAATATAGGAATGCGTATGTCGCTGCTCTTGATTGCTCTTTCCAAGCTCGACCAAATCGGATCTCCTTTTTCCAATCTGTCGTCGTCCTTATACACATGCAGTCCTGCAGAGGAGAGAGCTTCAAAGAGACGATCAACCAGAGTATTTCTCACATCTTTTCCCCTGAAACTCAGAAACACATGATATTCCTTAGTGTTCCGGAAAGGACTTTTGATTGTGGGGGGCACGTATTCTTCCATCTTCAGAGTTGTAACTGAAAACAATGGCAGAGAGGATTGAACCCAAATAGCTCTGAAGAACTCAGAACGCAAAATCAAAAACTATGAAGAACACAAAGTCAAGCTGTACGTGTTCAATGGCAGCCAAGTGTTTTTCATACCACCACTCATGTCAACTTCTTGTCACCTTCAATGAGCGAGTACAGTCAGTCGAGTATTAATTTAGTGGCCGGTGATATCTTAAAAAAAGGATCTCTTCACATGTTCAATTACAGAGAGTCACGGCAAACGGGACCACTTTTACTGAATTTTCTTATCCATCATCTCTGCTTTTTTTAATATTATTTTCCGTATATTTGTTTTCTGATGTCCTTTTCAGTTTCACATGGGGTGCAGAGTTGAAAAGGTCGGTATCTACTAGTTGAGCATCCTAATCATCATCAAAATTTTACCTAGAAATTTCAAATCACTCTCAATTTTTTACAGTAGCTTATTTGGCAAGTCTCCTTTTATAACTAAGGTTTTAGGGCCACATCATCATGCTTTTTGTCAAGGTGTTCAAAAAGGCCCAAAAAAAAAGTGAGACCGATACTTGTGCATTTACATCATGTATTATTGGGCGTTGATGTGGCATCACATGATTTGTTGTTTTTTAGATGTAAGGAATGTGTTTCATTTAATTATGGGTAGTCATCAACAACACTAACAAATTTAAAGTCACAACTATTGATCCAATATTATTAAAAATATTAGGCGTTATATAAACAAATGTTATCACAACTATTGGAACATGCTCAAGTACTGGGTCCTTTCCCCTAATGCGGTTACAAATTAACCACAAAGCAATGTACACAAAAACAAGAGCAGTCATTGTCCTATCATATTTAGATGGTGGTGACTAGCTTAAAAAGAGTAATCATTAGGTGATATGTAAGGATACAAATTGTATATTTTTTACTTTCCTTTCTCTTTTTTTTACACTAGATTTTATTTGTCTTTTGCACATATTATTGTAAATATCTAGTTATTATTTTGTATTTTATTATATTAATAGAAAATACTTATTTAATTTTTATTAATATTAAAAAATAAAAATATATTATTATTTAATAAAAATTTTAAAATATCACTTAAAATAATAAAAGTGTTACTTATCTTGAATATCATTGGTTCAATGTTTTGGACTATTACTTTAGACTCTACCTAAACTAAAAATTTAATAACTTTGTATTAATTAAATATGAACTTTCATAAATATGAATATAGAAATTAAAGGACAACATATAATAAATTTGTAATGATAGATACCAAATAAAAATACCATAGTGCAATTGACAACAAGATTTATTAATTTTTTAATTGCAAAGTCAATATGGATTATGGAAACATTTTACTCTTAACTATTTTTAGTGCTAATTTATGTTTGACAATTATTACAAAGCTCTCCCTCTACATTTTAGTAGTCTAATGAAGATATTTGTTGATTTTTTACTATTTTAGGGTTGAATTTGATGGCACAATTCAAAGGCTTAAAACATAAAACTATCATGCAACAAAAGCCCCCTTTTTTCTCATTATTGGTGTTGACTATTTCTAAACTGGCGTGGTTCCTCTTCCAATTAGATTCAATCATAGGGTTGTTAAAATTGCCTACTTCTACCAACTACAATGCATCGTCTATTAGAATTTTGTTTTCAACCTCTAGAGAGGGATTGCTCTCTCTCTGAATGTTGAATTCAACTCACCAAATCCCATACTTTGATAAGTCATCCCATGTTTCACTACATTGCTAAGTAAAACACTTGGAAAGGGTGTGAATCCAAGTGATAACAGTTTCTGGTATGCCCGATGGGACTAAACTATTGAAGTTCAAAACTTGTTCTTTCATTGTTGATATTTGGTGTGTATGTCAACAACTTCTATGTTTGGAGGTAATATCTTCATACACCTGGCGACTCCAAGTTCAAATATATTGGCTCAAGTGGACTAAGTGTTGGTATGTTCAATTTATAAAGAAAAAAAACCTGGTTTGCTTTCATTCAGAGCATTTCTAAGTATATTTTCAACTTTTTGAATGCTTTAACATGTTAAATTTTCACGAAAAATATGTCTGTCCACCTCCATTTCATGAGAGTGCTACTTGTATACCCTCTTATTAGCTATACAAAATAAGCATACATCTGGTTAAGCATGGATCTAGTTTTACCCCAA
Source organism: Sequoia sempervirens (assembly GCA_007258455.2). NCBI lineage: Eukaryota > Viridiplantae > Streptophyta > Pinopsida > Cupressales > Cupressaceae > Sequoia > Sequoia sempervirens. Next base: position 185,920,911 of record VDFB02353493.1, on the reverse strand, counting down.
ATATCTTTGTTGCAGGAAGTGACGAACATGTTCAATATACTTACCACCCTCCCACCCCTACTCAAACCTCTTGGAAGCCTTCACATACTTTTAATCAATCTCAAGAATCCATTTTTATGTCAAACTAGCATTGTTACTTTCCTAGTCACCCCCAAAATTTTGATAGTATGGGGATTAGTGGTCCATCAAAAGCATATTGCTAGACTTCAATAAACAGTTATATGATATCAAGAGACAACAAGAATTCAATTTATAGTAGGAGGAGTTGGATTACAAAGCTTACCAACACCAACAGGAGATAAATCCACAGAGGAAGCAATATGAGGCATCTTTTGTAAAAGAGATTTATGCCAAACAAGAACATATGAAGCTATTTCTTGCACAAGTATAAAGACTGGAATCCTAATCAACCTCTTACATTCTAAATCAACCTACAAAAGAGGAGGTTCTTAAGTACAAGTTTCCAAGCTTCAAGCAAGATAAGCCTCTTGAATACTCAAGTAAGTGTTATAAATTTGAACTTCCAAGTTTTGGAGGTACTTTTCCATTGTAAGAGCCTATGCTTGAGAAAACTCAACCTACTATTCCTCAAGAAGAGCCCCTCAAGAGATTTTCCCACATCAAGAAACTCAACAAGCTTCTCAAAATTATCCACCAAATTGACCTTCTTGTCCTAGCACCATTTCCCTTTACAATGCAATACATAAGATAGCTAGTTTAGTGGGAAAAAAGAGTTTTTTCAGATAAAAGAAGAGCAAGTTGATGAACCTTCAAGTGGTATAAAAAAGAAAAACTCAAACTTGATACAAGAGGAGGATGATAATAACCAACTAGGACAACAAGTTGAAGATAAAGTACGAGGTGTTGAAAATGGAGTTTTGACTAATTTGTTTGACGAACTTCCTTTTTTATTAAAGGTGAGAAACAGGTATCAATTATTATATCGATGGATCAGTTGGGACAATAAGATGACAAGCAAGAAGGGGGTGGTGAAAAAGAAGTCTACAATTTGGTTTGATAAGCTACCTTCTTATGTTGAACAAGATGAGGAAAATAATCCATTGATGCTCGCATCAGTAGAATATTTGAATTAGCAAGAGGATGTTAAACACCATGATGAGTTGTTGGTTCATGAAAATCAATCTAAGAATGAAACCTTGAATCATGAAGAGGAACAAAAATATGATTTTATTTTAGAGTTTAGAGAGCTTGAAGAGAATTTTCATCAAACTAGAATTAGTCCTCTCATGTATAAGGTAGTGATTGATTGGTTTAAACATTTTAAAGAGTAGTTGAAATGTTAGTTCTCAAATTCAATGGACAAAAGTTATAGAGACAAAAGGCAAAGATCACTTACAAAGAGAAGCCAAGAAAGGACAGTGATAGTCTATACCAAACAAAATAGGTCTCTTTTCTTCATGCTTAGAGGAATTAGGAGTAGCAAAGAGTTACATATGATAGTCATACCAAATTAAGAAGAGGGAAAACTTGAGTCATCATCAAGGGTTGATGCAAGAAGTTGGGTACACAAAAAACTCAAAAAGTGGAAATGTTTTTGCTGTTTTTCAGAATTTGTCACACTTGGACTAAAAATTTGAGGCACTTCCACAATGAATCTTAAAAAAAGTCAGTAATATGAAATTTATAATTTTGAATCTAGTTTCCAAATATGTAAATTATTAAAATACCTAGTTTATAGAAATTAAATTTTGATAAAGATCTATAAAAATCACTTTTTAAAAGTCCCTATTTTTTAACCATACCAAGCAGGTGTACGGACAACACTTTTTGACCCAAATGAAATTATTTTGCTGATTCCTTTTAGGAAAAGAGAGCTAACAACATGAAGTTTGGGCTGGATTTTTTTTTGTAATTTTTGGTTGAATATATTTTTTTAATTAAATTTTTATTGGCCTTAATTGATGTTTTTTCAAATCAACGTGTATGGACAACATAATTGGACCTAAACAAAATATTTTTTTACTCTTTTTTTTTTCATTGTGTAGAGAATTGTCTGAATTCTGGGACCATATAATTTTTTTTACAAGAAACTTAACCAATACAAAGTTATTAAAAAATCAAAAAAACTTGATCTTTCAAGTTTAAGGCCTAGTTTGCTTAGAAATTAATTAAAAAATAACAAACTTAATCCAATTTTAACAAAAATTATATATCTAGAAAGTAGACATTGTGTTCTCTAATGGGTTTTAATTTTATAGACTAATTCAAAAAAAAAGTTCATCATCTATGTTGTCAAAGTTGGACATTTTTTTTCAGTTTGCCTTAGTTTTTTAGTTGCAGGTCAAAAGCTAAGGCTCGGATTGCCAAGCCTTTCCCAAGCCTAAAACCGGGGCTAGATTTGGTTTGGGAGATCAACTTTTAAATAACGTGTATGCGTTATAGAAACGCGTACGCGTTATTTAAATGAAACGCGTACGCGTTTCATAACGCATACACATTATGTTTTGCTCGTTGGCAGAAAGCAACACGTATGCGTTATTAAATGCGTACGCGTTTTAAAAATATAACGCGTACGCATTTCATAACGCGTACGCGTTTGTATAATAGCCGTTTTTTCCTAATTTGAAAAATACTGTTAAAACACGATTTTCCTGCAATATTCTTTTTCTACAGTACAGACCGAAAGTGTCATTTTCTGCGTTTTTTATTGCAAATTTGTCTTGTGCATGGCATATTCTATTCAAATTGTTGGAAGAGTAAAAGTGCAAGTTAAATTTTCTGAAATGGAATCAAGTGCAAGAACTTTTTACAATAAGATTTGGAAAAAGTGAATTTTTGGATGTACTCATGATGATTTTGTACTTCAGAGTTTATAGAAAAAATAATCTTCATAGTACATAGTTTTATTTGAATATTTGAAGGAGGTGGCAATTTTAAAATAGGTTTCTTGAATTATTGTTTTTGTCATCAAAGAGGGTTTGGTAACCATGGGTGATAAGAAAAGACAAAGAAAAAGATGTAGGAAGGTAATGACACTCGAAGAAATTCAAGCAAATAAAGATAAGGAGGCAAAAAGACAAAGGGAAAGGAGACAAAGGATTCATCAAATGAAAGATTTGGAAGCATCTAGTTCTAAGAATGTCGAAGAGGAAGCCATGAATAATGAAATCAATGTAGATGATGCAAATGTGGAGATGGTGAATATGGAAGAAAATGCAACTATGGAGACAAACCCAAATGTGCCTTCAACTTCAACTTTGAATAATATGCAAATAACTTTGGGTGTGTCTTCAAATCCACCTCCCAATGATATGGAAAATGTACCTATTCAAACAATCTATCCAGGTATGTCTTCAAACCCAAGTTTTTATAATATTGATATTGCTTGTTTAGAAGAAGTTGGATACACAATTGATGAGATTAATAATACTAGGGT
>VDFB02353493.1:185890521-185917414 GCA_007258455.2 Sequoia sempervirens | reverse complement strand
AAATTAAATAAGAGTTATGTGATTGTTTGGCTTTTTGATGGTGATAGTAGTGGTTATGATGAAGTTGAATTTTAGACGTGTTTTTAAATCATGTTGGGTTGTAAAACTTAGACTTAAAGGTGTTATTTTTGAGATAAGAATATGTTTCATACAATGTCATTTAGATGTGATCACTGTCATGTTTTTTTCTTCTTCTTCTTATATGCTTGCATCTACCCTACTAGAATTGTCTCTTTATTAGTCGACTATTCTTGAATCTTTTGTTTTTGATGTGATAGCTGAACTACAATCAAGATAACTTGTTAAAGAAGACTTTCCGGGTTTTTGCTAGGATGAAGTTTTAGAAAATTCCTTGAGCCTAAGTCAAGGCCCTTGTTTCTTACAAATAGAGAAGAATTTGAGTCAACGATATGAAGGATGCATGATGCATCGATTGCTATTGTTAATGCCTTATATTTTGACACAAGTGCTCTTGAATTGTTCAAGAATGACTGTCTTTAATGATTTCTTGATTTTTTTCTAATTTATGGTGTAGGTGTCATCTTTAAATATGCAATTTGATGGGCCAATTTAAAAGATCTTGCTCACAAGTTGATAGATAACAATCCTTTTTTGGAGAAGAGTAATCTTAGTGAAAGTGAAATTGAGGATTTGGAAAAGACATGGTAGAACATAAAAATAAATTATAAGCAATGTCCAAAAAATGAGTAAAAGTCTAGCCTAGATCTAGCCATGGTAAAACTAAATTAGGTAAGAGGATAAGGAATGGTTGGGTTAAATTATCTTTGTATGTTAAAAATCCATCAAATTAAGCCCCAAATGGCATATATCAAAAAAGGAAAAGCACATGCACTTTTCTACTCTAAGATTTTACCTCTTCATTTTATATGTATATGAATCTACTTGATTCATGTGCTAAAGTAACCTAATTGAGATAAGTAAAGTAACATGCATATCTCAAAAGAATATAGATTTTCACCAAAAAAAATAAAGTTAGGAAGATGCCCTTTATTTCCATCCATAATTTTCATGATATTGCATCTCCAAATTGACACACATGTGCACAACATTTAGCATTAGTAGAACCCACACTAACATGATCATAAACAACACATATAAATTAAATTTGTCTTTACTCAAATTCACTATCATCTCATTTTGAGAATAATAAAAATGAGAGAATCATGGGGTTATAGTAGAGTTGGCCCACACAAGACCATATGGGAAAGGCATGTAGATAGAAGAAATTAATTTACTCAAGTTGTTGAGGAATAGTAACTATATTGAGCCCCTTAGACTATACAACTTGATTTCAAAGGAGAAATGACAAATGGGAAGGGATTACATAGAGTAATAATTGATAACTCAACCCACTAAATCTATTTAATATTAAGTAAAGTAAAATATGAATATGATGTCCCTATTAATGGTGTTGTCAAGTAATAATAATTATTGGGTCCAACGAAATTACACTAATATATAGTATCACCCCCTCAAATTGGATTTACACTTTGTAATTGACATTGTTTGAGAATAGGAGAATGCAAAGTGGACACATCTAGTAATGCGTTTGTCCTATAGTATGAGAAAACATAAGCATAAAGTTTATATCTAAATGAGGAAGACAAAGATTTTATCCCAAAATATTTTCCCTAAATATAAGGACAAGTTGTAGATAAGAGATAAATCATGCAAGTATAATTTAATATGTCATATATGATATAGCCAAATACAAAAAACATAAGTGTAGTAATGGAAGAGTGCATTATGTAAATATCATAATAGTAATTTCATAAGTATATTATCAGGATGAGCACATGAGAAAAGATAATATATAAGAAGTTATCTTGAAAGAATTGTAGGTCCTCTAAATCAATATGTTCTCTCAAATGAGGATAAAGATATCGCCATAAAGGAAATGCCTCCCAAGTGGGGTGAATAATGAAAATTATTGCAAATGCAAACAAAAAAAGGGAATAGTAAAATTTGAAGTAAAAAATAGCAAAAAGTGTACAAGTAGGAGAAGCATGAAAATTTAAAAAGGACAAAAGTAGTATGGAACAAGAAAATATAAGGAAGAGGAGAGAACAACGAGCTTGGACCAAAAAAATGGCCAAAATCGAAGTCAAGTGATAAGAGAAATGGAAGCACACTAATTATTGCTTGTGTTGGTGTTCAAAACAAAATTTCTATAACTCTACAAACAAACCTTGATTACTAACCTCAAGGAAACAAAGTTGGGATAGAATCAAGTTAGATACATGATGAATTCATGGGTGACTTTGGCTAGCTAACAAAATAAAGATACCTTGTTACTCTTATGACTTTTCTTAGACCAAATAAGGTGTTCCTAGATATCTTATGCGATGAATAAACTAGATGATTCACATAGATTAGTCAAGCCCTATATACAAGGACACACCAAAAGGCTATCACTACATGTCCTTTATGCATGGCTTACTATAGCATTGAGTTTGTGTGACTAATCCAACCTAAATTTTAAATATTTTGATTTCATATGACCAAACATTCCCATTAATAAAAAATTGAATAGACAACCCTCTATGATATTATTGGAAATATTGACAATTGATATAAGAATAGACTAACTATAATCATGAATGAGATAGAAAATGTAGCCCTAGAAATTTATAAAAACCTCTAAAATAATTAGACTTCAATTAAGATATTTAGATCAGGAAAATATTTTTGTCTTACAAGCACCTTCTTTGAATTTACAAATTAATAAATCACACACTATAGACAAACTTGAACTTAGAATTCAAATCCCTAGAACAAACGAGGAATAGAGGATAATATACAAGTTCAACTAAAATACCTATGTTTGGCTCAGAGAGACCTCCAGATTGAAATTGAAACCAACCCTTATTTCATAAACAAAGTTTGAACTTAAAAAAAAAATTATAAATCTTCCTGTTTCACACATTACTAACACATATTCGCACTTACACAATTTCCTTGCTTTAAAACAAATAGGTAAGTATAATCTAAATTTTCCCATTTGCATTCTTTTTAAACTTCAAAATAAAATACATAATTCTACCAATTGATATTTTCACACACAATACCCAACACCACAAAATACCTCATTTAATTTTATAATTTAAATCTAAAACAATTCATCTTTTTACTCAATACTTAAGCCTTAATATATTTAATACAACTTTTCACAAGTGTACAACTTTTACTTTCTAGCACCTATTGAGAAGTAAAATTTTACTCATCCACAATCTTCTCCAACATATAGATTTTTCCTTCAACCTGGAACTTCCAATTATTATTTTTCATTATTCTTGGAATGAGTTTCAAAGAAACTTAAATTTGACATCCAAATAAACACCTCTAATGCTCACTTTTACCAAAGAGAATATATAAAAATACACCCCACTCAAGGTAAATTGAATGTCTCAATGTCCTACAACATCCTAAAGATTTAAAATTTACAAAAAACTCTTTAATAATTCCCATAAAATGTATCTTAACTACTATCACTAATTATATTTATGACTTTTATATTCTTAGTACTCTCTTTGGAAAATTTAATCCTCCATAGGTCCACAACTAGATACTCCAAAGATACTGTAAGTCTAATTCAAAGTGGAGAACAAGGCATATTTAAACAATTTTCAACCCTTTTGTCTTACCTTTGTTAGGATAAGATGGCATTTACCATGCAATCTTAAGTCATTTTAATGTATCTCCATATTCCTTAGAAGGTGTAATTAGATTCCTAAGGATATATTGGACAAATATTTTATAATTATTTATTTATGACATGTTGTAATTACACTTTTTGACAGATGGTCAGTGCTCCCCTCAAGATTCGTGACAAGGGACTAACTACCTCCCGTGTGATCCATGTCTCTACCATTTGTATCAAGTGTTGATAGATCCGTCTTTTGACGTAATGGAAAATGTGGGGCAATAATTGTTATCAAAGTGTTGGGTCATGGGTTCAAATCCCCTTGGGTAATGCTGAGGAGGAGATTGTTGGTAGGTGGTCAGAGCTCCCCTTGGGATTTGTGACAAGGGACTAATCGCCTCTTGTATGATCCATGTTTCTATCATTTGTATCAGGCGTTAATAGATCAATCTTTTGACGCAACAACAAATGTGGGCCAACAACACTCATATGGGATGGGCATAGTCAACGATGATGAGGATAAGACATAATGGAAGAAAATTATTTCTAGGCATACATTTTGGTGGTGGGGTAACATGGAATTATATTTTGGTGCATTATAGTCACATGTTCATAGTGCACTACCAAGAAGTGCATGTTAGTGCATGTTAGCTATTGGAGTTGTTAGAAGTAATAGAGCATTGAGAGATGACCAATTACACTTGGCTATGGGTTGGGTTCCCATGTGAAGCCCATTTTATTATTATTTATTTTTTATTATATTTATATATGGACCACTAAAGGGGGCATATGGTTTTGGAGGTGGTATTTTCCTTTTTTTTGAATACTAGAGTGGTATTCTGACACTAGATTTCCTATAATTAGACAAATTTGGATAGTAGTATTGTATCATTATTTGTAGGTAGTGAAGTGTTGTTAATTTGAAGATATAGGAGTGAAAAAAGTGAATGTATTGTAATATCATATATTTGAAGATAATACATGCTTTTCCTCTCTTCTTGGTGGAGTGTTTTCCTACAAGGGTTTCTCCACGTAAATCCTATGTTGTGAGATGATCTTCTTGTTTTGAAATTTTATGTGCCTTTCTTGTTGTTGCTATCTTGTGGTGAAATAATCTTAATTTCGCTATTATTTTTATGTTCATCTATGTTATTTTTATAAAGCATGTTAAGTGGCTAAGTTAAGCATGACAAAGAAGATGAATATCTTAATGGGATTTCCATTTTAAGACAACTTAATTTCATATTTGTAGATAATCACATATTTTCATAGGGTGTGGTCTAAGCTTTGTAAATCTCAATAAATATATTATTGGGTTAGAGGAACTTGTTATATTGTTCCAACAATATTCTTCTATTTTCTCAATCTTTGGTATTAGATCTTAAGGTTATATAGCTTGCATGTGAGTTGCATGAACTTGCATGTGATTGTGTGTGAAGGATTCATGGTATTTTGGTTCTATGAATTCCTCCATTTTGATTTCTAATAATTTTGTGGGAATCTAATTAGAAGAAATTGCAAGAGTTGTTGGAAACTTGTGGATTACAACGGATGTTTTGGGTGTTAATACTATTTTGCATATTTTTGGAATGGAAGCCATGAAATCTAATTTTTAAATGGATATTATCAATGGGATCTATGGTGAGTGTTAAAATCTCATGGGTTTTTCTCATGGAGTTGATTATGTGTTTTCTTCTTCTTGCATAGTATTGATATGGAGCTTTGGTTTGGAAATATGTGACTCTCCTCTTGTATGGTGGTTTTCTTCCTTTTCCTTGTGGTCATGTGAAGATAAAGGGTGTGTGGGCTAGTTGTATTCTTTTAGCCGCCCAGTCACATGTAAAAATGCCTACTATTTGACTACATTATGGATTCCTTATGTTGGGTTCATGGTTTTAGCCCATGGTTACATGAAAGTGTGGGATGACTAGCCATTGACTTCTTATGGGTTGTGGAGTTGGTATAATTTCTATTTTTTTGTAAGATTTTAGATGAAGTATTTTTTATTTTATTATGAGTTGTGGATTAGGTCATTCTATGACATAATTCATTGTGGAAAAAATAGTAGCTCTTTCATTTTTCTTGTTTCTAAATGCTATGGATTTGTAGATATATGGTATATTCCATTATTTCAAATGGTATATTTAATCTTTTGAATGTTTGGATTCATAGACAGATTTATATTTACAAAGATGGTTTTGCGGGTTTTACATGTTAACAAAACTCTATGGTTTGTAGGTCTGTTGAAAGATTGTATTCATAATCTTATATGTTTTTTTATAGAAAACAATTATAGATTTGTAGGATTTTTTAAGGGTTCTTATTGATCTATGGTTACTCTTATGTTTTTTTTTGGAAAATCATGTCTAGCGTTGATCTTGGTGTTTGAGTCTTGGAAATCTATACATTATACTTGGTTATCTTTGTTCTCCATGTTATTGATGTGGGGTTGAATTTGATTATTCAATTGTGATGTTGGAAAAGTGAAACCCTAGGGCTTACTTAGGATTAGTCACCTTTCCAAGTATGACATTAGGGTAATTGAAGATGGACAAGGGTATGAAGTTAACAAACAACTTGAAAGATGAGTCAACTAGTTCCCTTGATCTCTAATTCCCAATTTTTTTTTTTTGTGGAGTTTGGAAATTGAATTATGATGAAATTCAATTATGTAACTAGCTAACTATGAAAATGCATTGTTTTGATATGAATATGGACAATTTGGAAATTGACAGAAAAATTTAATGACTGGAAATAGATAGATCGGACATATGTGCACCTATGATCTAAATTTGGGCTTGACTTGACTAGACAACGGCACCCAAGGTGCCCTAGACTGGTGATCTAAAACTAAAATTTGATTTCATAGTCCTCATGTCTATAATCTACATTGTCTTCCTTCCATATCTTGTTGGATCTTCATCTATTACTGAGATAAGCGAGTTTCTATATATTGTCAAGTTGTAGGGCTTGAATGCATCAATGAGAAAATAGTCTTCAATCTTCTTCCAATTTTCTTCAGATCTATAATCTACACCTTCAAAGAGAGAGGAAGGGTTGTGCCATATAGGGTCTTGCCTCAGTCAAACCTTGTGTTGGTATTTCTATCTACAAAATGGAAAAATTGATGATAAAGAGAGATTATCCTTTTGAGGGATAGACGCTAAATGATAAATGAATGATGAATCAACAACTCACTCACCACTTAGATCTGATATCCTTGAAGGACTGAAGTCATACACATCACCCCAAGGCTTAATTTTAATTTTTCTTTAATTGATTTGAAGACCTACACACATTAGTACTCACAAACAAAATACATGCATAAACATGAACAAACTCATATAGAACTTGACATGATGCTTTGATGTTGAAAGGTTACAATAATTCTACAAATTCTACTCTTGACTGCTCTTAGGACACTTGATTTTCTCAATAAAATTTTCCTTCTTGCTCCTTCTTAATTCTTTCCAATTAGTTTTCAAATGATGAAATGACTAGGTATTTATATGCAATTAATCTAATTTCTTGCAAATTAAACCCTAATAGTTGATATTTATGATTTGAAATTCAATTAATAAATTGCCAACCTCAACATACTTAAATTTGGGTCTAGTTTAAGGGGACATGGGCACTAAGGGCACCCTTGTCCAAAACCACTTTTTTAGGATCTAAAGTATCGAGGAAAAAAAATTAAATGCCTATTTTGGTTTTTCATATTTGATTTTTTGATAAATGACTAAATTGGCCATTAGATGCATAATTTTGAAAATTAGGAGCACGATTAGGTCCAAGCACATAGAAGGGAGAAAAATATAGTTTTAAATTATCAAGGTAGAAAATTTACAACGCTACATTTAGCCCCCACTTTAGTGACAGTATGAACTTATGCCCAGACTCACACTAAAGTAAGAATATGTCGAGAGGGGTTCAATTGTCCAAATTTTGAAGAGATAGGATTGCAATAAATCTAGGGGAAGCGTGCAAGGCCCTAGGATTCAAGATCCCATGGAAAACCGACATAAGGAAAAGGGAACACACATGTATGAAATATATTGTGGCATGAAAACACAAAATATACATGACAAGAACACAACGCAATGCAAATGCAAAAAGGAGGGTATGACAATCATGGACTAGCAAGCTCCAAAAAATTCTTACTAGGATCCATACCCAAGGCGTTCATGGATTACAAGCTAACAAAGTCCAATATTTTCTAGGTGAAACATGAACCGAGGGAACCATGGGTTAGTGAAGTTTGATATTCACTAGGTGAGCCTTCTAAAAAGAGTAGCAAAATTAGAAACACACAAGGGCTAGTGAGGACCAGTTTTCACTAGTTGTGTACCCATGTCAACCATACCAAGAGTTATACTCCCAATAATTTTGAGAAGGTGCTAAAGTAATGATCAAAATTATTTAAGCCAATATTGCATCACTAAGTATAGTGTGTGTGAACAAAGTGAAGCACATAATGAAATGTATGCCCCCACCTTAAAGTAATTTCTAAACATCATGTTGTGAGAAATTGCTTTAAGGTAAAATAATGATAAATGCAATGTGATTTATTTGGAAATCCTTAAGCCAATGATATGTTTCTAAATGAAGCTATCTAATAATGAGGGGTTTCCCCCAATGCAATGCCACAAACAAAATAAAGATGGTCACATAAGGGATGCATGAATTTGGGGTCAATATACATCTCTGCTACAATAATATAAGTGAGATTAGAATTGACACCATTCCCCTAGATACTCATAGAACTATGAGCACAATGGAAGAATGAAACATTAAGAGAATAAAAAATATTTTGGGTCAACATAGAATATACCTGAATGTCTCAATGCCTTGCATCATCCCCAAAAGGAAAACAGAAGATAATAAAAAAAATGTTTGCAATATAGAAATGAATGGAAATACAAATAGATGAATGTCACAACAGATTTGTTTCCTTTGTATCATTGTACCAATAGAGCAACATGGTTCCTCCTCAAAATATCAAATCACATGTAGGAAAACATAAATAACACATAATGCAAACACAAAAGGGTACTGCACATGTGAGGTGATCTAAATAAAAAAAATTGCATCCCAATCTTGCTCACCATATATGGAAGGTGAAAAAATAGCCAAAGGGACTACAACAAGTGTCATACAAGGAGTATAACCAAGTTCAAAACATGGTGAATCACTCTCGGTAGGAGGATCATCACGGTTGTGCCCATCTAAATCTAAAGATTTTGTGGACAACAAAGATAGTTCAGTATGCACTTGTTCATCAATCGTAGAATTTCTATCTTCATTATCCATATTTATCAAAATAGGTGGTTTAATGACAATTTCAATTATATGTTATTTCATTCTTTGTTTCCATCACTTGTGTGGTGGAAGGAACAACCATAGAAGTCACTGTAGACTGATCATCCTTGGGTGGGATATTGCTAAGGGATAATTCTATTATGTATTTTTCTTTAAAAATTTGATATGACCTGAAAAATAAATCTTCACAAGGCTTAAAAGGTTCTATAGGTTGAGGCCAAAAATAATCTAGTGAAAAAATTTCATGGGAATACAAACGTTCAAACCCATTATGATGAGCTATATATATTTGATTCTAAAATGGAAACTTTATACACTTGTGGATTATTGATGGGATTTCATTCATGGAGCATATCCATGGATATCCTAGCTTCACATGGAATTGGTCCAATGTCGGGATGATGGTGAATGATACATCTAGTTGTTTTGGTCCAACTTCAAGTGGAAGAGTATCAAAACTATCGTAGGGTGAGTGAAACAACCATGAGTTTTTAACCATGCTTTTGGTTTTTCATAAGAATCTTGATAAATTTCATGAACAAATAGTAATTTTTCAGTGATTGCATTATCTAGAAATGTAGGATCAATGAGTATCTTTGGTGTAGGTTTTTTGTTAATACGTTCGACAATATAGAGAGGACCATCTGGTGCATGTGTAGATGCATCAATATGTGTGAAAGCAATATCAGGTAACAAATTAGTTTGGGCCTTATGAGGTTAGACATCTATTGCATTAGTTATATTATCGAGACCATCATTATAATCATTCTTATCATCACTAGCTTGCACAAAGTTGGATGTATGATTTGGCATTGGATTTTTGAAATTTTGAAAATTTTGATTGGGTGGAGCTATAGGCTTGTTTCATTTATCATTAAAATTATCCAATTAGATCTTACTAGAATTGATGAGGTCTTGCACTTGATATTAAAGATGCATACATCATTCCATGTCGTGTCTAGGTGTATGATAGTATTGACAAAATTCTTTTGGATTGAAGTTTGAAGGTAAGGGTTTAGTCGTGTCCATGAGTCTAATGAGAGGTAATTGAATTAGGTTCTTACTTAAAAACTGTAACATGATCACATGAAGAGATTCAAGAAATTGGGTAAATTGTCTATCTCTTGGCCTAAATTGATAAGGAGTTTTACTTACGATGGCCACTTGTGTTTCGTTGTTGTTAGCAGCTTGAGGAGTGTTTATCTTGATAAATTTCTTGTTTTTTTTCTTGAATGGTTGATAATTGTTTTGAGGCATGCATTCAGATTGGTCAATAGGAGTCGATGAAGATGTCCCTTCATATTGAATAACCAATATCTAATACTCACGAAGATCAATGCACAAGTGTGTAAAGGATGGGTATTTCATCAACAATATGATCTTATCTCACATTTTAGTTTACAAATTTCCTATAAACACCCTTTGGACATCGACATCAAGAAGACTATAAGATATTTTTGAATAAAGAAATTGATATTGTCCTATAAATTTTGTTATCTTTTCTTTGGGTCCTTGTTTGCAATGTACTAAATTAGTTAATGTTACTTGAGGACCAATGTTTTCTTGGAAATGTTGGAGAAATGCACAGAAAATTTTAGTGAATGAATTTATCAAGTTATTTGGCAATGAGAAAAACCATTCCAAGGAATGTCTTTCAATGATCTAGGAAAGAGCTTAGCTAGGAGATTATCTTCAAAAATGAAGTCACTACACAATGTCATAAAAGTTGATACATGATTGTTAGGATCTCCCTTATCTTTGTTCTTCTCAAATCGAGGTATTTCTATGTTTTTGAGGTATGGGTGTCTTCAAGATAGCAATTGATAGTGCATTTTTTGTAAGATATTGTGGTAATTTACCATTTTGACTTTTCTTCAATGTGAAAATTTGTTGTTGAAGTGATTTCATGTTTTGAAAAAGTTGATTTATGATAGGATCATTATTTGACATTGTATAGGAGTGAATTTGTACCCCTCTCACAAATTCCCCTTTTACACCCTCTACTTTAGAGAAATCAAACCTGACTAGATAATTCCACATCACCTACCTTCTTTCCATCCACTTGGCACTTTTCTCCTATGCTAGTGGGGGAATTTCTATCGGGGACACGTGCGTGGAGCGCAGATGTCTACACGGCGCACCATCGTCCTTGATAGATTAATGCTTCTGGAATCTACATGGACATTACGTTCCCCATTGGGGATGAAGCGTAATGCCTATGCGTCGACTAGCCAACCCGAGAATGACTCTTTTACTCCCATTTTCATCTTTGAATGCATCTACCTCATTTTCATTCCATCTTCTACAATCTCTTGGAAAATCCTACGCACTAGCTTGATCTCTTGAACATTACTCTAAATTTTTTTACTCCATCAAATTCACTAAGAATGTGTTGTGCTACCATAGAAGCTGTAATTTTTCATGTCTTGCAAGACCTCCTTCGTCACCGCTATGGCCATGTCAACTTTTCCAAATTCGTAGTCTTGCATTCTCCCTTTATTGGCCTTTAGTGCCTTTGGGTGGAGGTGGTATCACTTCACTATCCTTCTTCTTTTGTGGTTTGATAGAGTAGCATTGTGTTTTTTGTAGTGTCCAATATTATCCTTTCTAGCATTTCCGTTATTGTGTTTCTATTTCTCTTCATCTATCTAGTTGTTCATGGAGGTGGAAACACCAAAGTGAGGGTTTGATTGAGGCAAACCCCTATACAGCCCCAACATTTTTCCTATCTTGGTTGTGTGTAGGTACGTGCTCGTGTGGAGCTTGCTAGCAAACTGGACTCTTAGTGAGTTCATCATCATCACCTTTATTTTCTATCATCTCTTTTACCACTTTTCTAGTTCTCTAGTTTATTCTATCATTCATCTTGCCATACAATATTTTAAACTTCTCTTGCTAGAATGTTAGTAGGTTTCTTGTACTTTGTTTTGTACTTTTGCACTTTCTGGTCGTACGAATGCTAGCACCACAGAGAGATGCCAACGCCCCACACTATCATCCTTGACTTGTGTTGTTGTCCTTGGGAAAAGAGTTGTTTGAGGTATGGTTCAACTTCTAGAAATCAGCTTGTTTAGCCCCATCCAAACATTTGGATTAGTAGAGTGATAGAAGCACTTGAGAGTGCTCTTCATTATCTACCCTTGACCTAAAACACTTATCCAACTTGAGGTAGTTTAGGGAAGCCATCTACTCTCGACTCTCTATGACCTGGAGCCTTGGTGTAGTTGGTCCCCCTACTCTACATTTTGGTGAACCTGATGTGAACCATTTCGGTTCCATTTACCAGTGTTGAAAGGCCCTTTCCTCATATCCTAGGAGCATTGTGGGTGTGAGTGTTGTGGGGAATTTTTCCTTGCAACCTAACCTATGACCCCTAGTTGTGTAGTTGGAAGGTTCCATAAGCATCGCAAAACAGAACCATAGTTGGGTCATTATCTAGTCGCAAACCTTTGGGGGCTCTGTGAAAGTTTCCTCTAGTATACATGATGGCCTCCTTTTTACATATTCCATCCCATCTACACAACATGTGAGTAGCTCCCCTAGTATAACCTTCACCTCACAAGACTTGCTAATGAACTATAACAGAGAGCCATCTCCCTTATACATCCCTGCATAATCAATGGAAACACTATAACAGGTGTTCTTGTTGACCCAACATGTTGGGTGAATGTCATTTCTAAGGAGATTATGTTGATTAACTTCTTGCATAGAGATGGGTATGATGAATCCAAGAGTACCATCCATACATAGGATGGGATTTCCATACCTCCCATCAGCTACATCACCTTGTCCATTTTAGTTGGGCCTAAATCAGTGAGTTTACTCTTTAACATAATCCCAGGGTCCAAACTATTTAGGGTGAAACTAGAAATCCCCTGGTTAGTCACTATGAATGCAATTCCCTCAGTGGTGCATAAATTTTTGAAATTCATCCCTGAGGGTACAATGCATGTAGTCCATGGCACCGGCTATAAACCATCGATTATGCATGGTGGCTACTCGCTGGATCACTTATGGCCTACCCCCATAGGTCCCCTTCCTCCTAGGATGGATATCTTGTACTAGACCTATGTAAAGTACAAGAGTGGGGGCATAACACCTAAAGTGAGATACCCTCCTTCTCCCTATGCCATCTCGCATAGGGCTTGCTTGAAGGCTAATAGCAATGTCGTCTTGACTCAGAAAAGAGAAAAGGAGAAGCATGCTCAGCATTCTTCTTCTATTATTGTTGTCCCACCTGTTGCTTCCTCTTGCTTTGTTGCAACATCATTGGATTCTGCTCCTAGGCACTTACTGGAGAATCCAATGGTGCCCACTTGGTGAAAGCCCAAGTGTCCAATGTTTGAACTTCTCATTCTACCCACAATGCCTAGGCCCATTCGGTATGGTAAGGGGAAAGGTTCTCGTGGGGATTCCTCTATGTCTCAGCCTCCGTAGCCTCCTACCACTCCCACCTCTAAGGTGGTGAATGGGAAAATCCTTGTTGCTGAGGAATTAGAGCCAACTCCCCCTGTTGTTGTTCCAACCTCCTCAGCTTCTCCCTCTTGTTCCTGTCTAGGTTTCTCTCCCTCCACTGGAAACAATCATGATGGACAATCTGTTGGTCAAATAGGAGTCATCTATTCCATCTCAACTTTCAGCCTCTAGCTCCCAAAGTTGCAGGAACTGCCTTGCATGTGAGCACAAGTGCGGTGAAAGGCTCTAGCCACTGAGCAAGCCGACCTCTAGAGGAAGGGGAGGAATCGACAGTGTCTTCTTTGGCACCTTCTGCTATGTCTTCCTGTCTCATCCCCTTTGCTTCAGTTCCATTAGCTTCAATGGTGCTTTCAACTCCTGCTACAAGTATATAAACGTCCCTAACCCAAAGAAAGTGCAAGTGTTTATTGCTCCTTTGGTCGAGCCACTTCTCTTAATGTCCCTCCGAGACATCCTGCCATTCTCAAAGCCCATGGACATGTCGAACACCTTAGTGGTGTCTCACATAGTCTTTTCCTCTTCCTTTGTGCTTTCTGCCTCATCAGTGGGGATCTCGTATCCTCCAATGAAACAAAATATGGAGGACTACCTTACTAGCAATGGGGGTCATAAGAGAGTTTCACCTTCTTTAGAGGGTGGTTCTTCATTAGCATGTGTTGTCCTAGTGACAGAAGAAGTCCCGACATCCTTGAAGTTTGTCATTGCTTCCAAGTCCCTCAGTGAGCTTAGCAGTGAATCTCGGGCTCCACCTCCCTCGCTTGTTGATTTAACACATGAAACTCCTACGAAGTGAATGTTTAATTCTTTGGACGAGGTCCCAACCCTTTCAATGATCTTTGCAAAATTGTTGAATTTTACCCCCACAAGAATTGAGTGGAGAAGAGCTCGAGGGGTCTCCTTCCTTAGCTCTTGTTTTGAAGGGGTCAGAGGGTTCCCCCCTTGATATTCTTCCCTTGCAATCTCATCTTCCTTCCTCGTATAATGATCTAGATTGGGAGGTTGATGACCTCTTGGTTAATGAGGACTAGGAGGGTGCCTCTTCTTTATCTATAGACTAGATTTTTTGTGTGTGTTTGTGTTCCCCATGCTTGTGTTATGTGTTCTTGGATGACCCTTGACACTCTCGTAGGTGCTTGAATACAAGAGTGTTTATCTGCCATAAAACTTCTTCTATTTGTTGCATCATTCTTCCTCTGTTATGTGTATTGATTTCCAAAAATTGGGGATGATGCAAAGTGTTGGGGGCATTTAGGCTTCCCTTCCATGTTGACACAATTTTTTATTTTTATTTTGTCTTCTCGTATATTCTTCATATAGTCTGATACAATGGGGGTTGGTGATAGTTCATTTATATACTATTATTATACTTAGTTCTACAAAACCCTGATTTTATGCCCAAAGTAAGCCCTACAAATGAGGGTTTATTATATTACCATATTCCATACCTCTAGCCACTTGGAAACTGCTTCAAACTCCTTTGAATAGGTCTTATTATTCTCTAGAAAACATTACCAAGCCTCTGTAATCAATATATCTTCATAACCATTACTGTAGCAATAACAAATGCTTGGAAATCCTTATTTTTTTGTTAGGGCAGCAACACAACTTCATCTTCTTGTATTCCCTATTCCAACACACACTCAAAACACTTAAAACATACTAAAAACTCCCTAAACTATCCATCCCACCAATATTCTAAACCTACATTGTTGGGATGGTGAGTTCTACCCTCACAAAACCCTCAAAACTCTTATCTGGTTTGTTAAATTAGTCTTTATAAAATGAATTAAATCAAACCCCTAATTCAAATAAAGTCACTCAAATCAACTTATACTAAAGGCTCACACATTGCTTAATAGAATATAAATAAATTCACAAACTAAGAACTATTGCACAGTCCATATAGGACTGGTAAAGAGTATTTAAACACAAGAAATTAGAAAACATGGGGCTTTATTCTCAAAATTTGATTCAAGAGTACAAATTTCTGCCTTTCCTCGCCCAATACAATGATTTTATATATATTTCCCAACCAATAACTGAATTTTTAACTACCTTCATCGACCTATCCCTTCAAATTCCTCAAAATGACTCTTCAGCTTTTGATTTTCTCCTTTTTACAAATTTAGCAACTTTTACATTTTTTTCAAATTTACTTTGCTCATCATTTTGACCTCCTAATGACCTATTTATGACATACTTACATTATAAATTACTCTTACATGCCCCTTTTACATGCCTTGAAATTTGAAAACTCATTTTTTACAAATTTTCATTTTGGAGGCATTCAGTTAACAAGGTGCTCTTGCACCATATGACTTGGCATAGGGCTTTCCGAGTAAGCTCTCATGTCCCTCTTATGGTTAGCATTGAATATCGGTTACTTTAAAGTTATTGCTCACAGCAATGGTGTTAGAAATTCCTTTAAAGTGGGATCATGCATTGGTGTCCCTGCATTCTTTGTGTGTTTTTCTTACTTCTTGTGATGTGTTCTTTTCTTGATGTGTCATTGGGTTTGGCATCCTCCAAGAGCATGATATTTCTTAGCATATGAATTTACTCTTAGTGGTGATGCTACGCATTGCATTCCCTAAGTTGTGAATATTTTATCTTGGACTTCTCCTCTCTTGGAGACATTAGGCATGATGATCCCTAAGAAGAATACCTTACATGAACTAAGCAAGATCCCTTCGAACTAAACCATATATATGTATAATGTCCATAAGTGTTGGCATAATACAACTTGTTAACCTTGTGAAGCTCGAACCCATCCCTATAAGGCCACCAAGCATAACGCACCTTGTTTTCCAGTAGAGCCTTCCCCATGTTCATAAGTGCTTAGCATAACACAACTTGTTTAGGCCTTATGAAGCTCATAATCGTAGTGTCGTATTGCGGTGCCTTATTGAAGTTTTCAAGAGAATAGCTTTGATATGGTATGGGAGCCTAATAAGATTCTCTCATTTTCCACTTCCCATTGGGGGCTCACCTATTGGATAGCTTGAGGTTCCATTAGCTCGGAGTGAGTGTCTGTGTCATTTGCATAGTGGACATTGAGTTCTGCTTGTGAACAAATAGGACAAATAGTTGTGTTACATATCACATTTGGATAGTTGTAGCTTGATCCACCCTCTTTCTCTTCTCGTATGCTTTGATAGTGTATGATTTTGTATCTTTGTCATTGCTACATACATAAGTGTCTTGAATGTCTACTTTAGTGTGAATTTGACATGGGATCATACTCTCACTAATGTGGGGGCTAAATGTAGTGTAGGAAAAAGTATCATTTTTTCACACGTAATTTGGGAATAAATAATAATAAAATAAGGTAAATGATGCCTTAATTTATTATTGTAATATGTTTTACATATTTACATTAAGTTTAGGGCCTTATTAATTAAAATGGACTCAATTATTCCTTATTTATTGTGTTGTAAGGTGTACCTTTACACTTTCACACTAATCAAGGGTCTTATTAATTAATTGATTATTGAAGATTATTGTAGCATTCAAGTTTCCTATTATTATGTCAAAGTCTTCTTGCATCATGCATATTATTTCAGCTAATATGTTGATGTAGTGTTCAAAATCCATTCAAGAATTCAAAGGTATTGTTTCAATCCAAGTTTCATGATCAAGATCCACATCCATTTAAGCCATTTCATGCAAGTTTCAAATCCACATTCCAAGGTTCAAACAAGGGTTTGGTGAGTTGTGACATTGCTTGTTCATTCATCATTCCTTCATTCTATTTCATTTCATTATGAGGTTTAATTACCAAAATGGGGTTCGAGCAAGGAAAACCCCCATTCACCTAACAAAATAATATTTTTCTTTCTTGATGTGTGTTTGCAGATTTTAGGTGGAAGATCTATTAAAGAGCAAAAATTGCAAAGTTGTCAAAGTTGCATTTGTTGTCACCATTCTTGCAATTTCATGGAAACTGACCTACAAAATTTATTTTCTACTTTCCAACTGCAAGATTTGAGAATTTGGGAGTGTAGACACAATAGAACAAAACCCAGAAACTGATTTTCTGGAGCCCTAGCCAGGACCCATTTTCCATAGGGTGAATGAGTCGTTAGTGAGCTTTGAAAAAGAACTTTTGGTGACTAGTACATATCATTTTCCCATTCCCAGATCTCCAATTTACTTGTTGGTTCCATTAGAATTGGGTTAAATCTATTAGATGCACTTTATAGCTTGCATTTTGGAGTTGTTTTTCTATTTTTAATATTTCTCCCCAAAGTGTTGTTTGACTCATACCCCCGTCCTTGCATAAAAAGGAAATTTGCAAATTTACACCTTGATTTGACTCGCCTTTTGGTTGATATTCATTTCATTGTTTGGATCTCATTTCCTTGAATGAACTGAGGGAAAATAGGTTTCATTGTGGTGAACCCATCATCCTCATCATCATCATCATCCCTATTTTTCACCATCTTTTTAAAGTTGAAACTAGTGTATGGTTGGTATAAATAGATACATATGAATCAGACATTCCTATATATTTTAAAGCCTAAATAATATTCCAAGATAATTTAATGATATATAATTAGTTTTAAATTTATTCATAACGGTATGTGCATGGAAATGGGAGAGCAAAAAGAGGTCTTGATTAACCACTTTTTTTAATCAATAAAAATTGATTTTAGATGAGAAAATGAAGGTAGTTGCATTCAAAATTTGAAGATACCACAAGAACAAGATCCATAGTGCTATGAATCTACTTTCTAAATACTATTTTTAAAATAAATGGTGGAGATTAAGGGGTTGAAATAAGGGGAGCACATAAAGTGCACCTTTTTTGGTAAAAAAAATATAACATAGTGTACATGGTGTGCTCTCCCTAAAATGTTTAACTTTTTTAGTATTTAAAAAATCACTTTGATGAAAAATTAGTTAATACCACATAGTTTATGCTTGATTTTTCTACTCATTTTTTAATGAATATATGATTTTTTACTAACTTTAAAGTGGACACAATCTGAAGAACAAAAAATTGAGCATGCTTCCCCCTAACTATTTTGGAAACTAATCAAAAATCAAATTTTTTAGTGTTTATAGAATAGATTCTAGAATGTAACAATATAATTTGTTTCAAATTTTAATTAGTGGAGAAAGAAGACCTTATGTGGAGTAAAACAAAGATCCAAAACCCTACCAAAGTGAAGAAAAGGATGCTAATTCATATTGGAGAGGCAAAGAAGACAAAAATTTCTACCACAATGATAGAGGAGGCCATAATTCTTACCATATTGAAGGATACCAAAGAGAAGAGGGAAGATTTGAAAGAAAACCATTTAGAGGAACCTGTTTCAAGTGTGGAGGTGAAGGACATAGAGAATTTTAATTTCATCAAGGAAGTACCAGAAAGAAAACTAAGCACACTAGAAGAGCAGCCTATGTGGAGGAGGAGCATGTTGAATCCCCTAATTCAATTGGGAAACCAAAGAAAGGAGAATCATTTGTAATGAGAAGAGCTTTAGTGCATGAAGAGGTGACTGAGGAACCACTGTAGAGGAAAATTCTGTTACGAACCAAATGTAATTCTGGAGGAAAGGTATGTAAAGTTATCATTGATTGTGATAGTACTAATAATCTAGTTTTAGAGGAGATGGTAACCATGTTAAATTTGAAGAGATTGAAACATCCACACCCTTATAGGATAGCATGGATTCAAGATGAGCATAAGATATTTTTGAATGAGAAATGTTTGGTAAAACCTCATATTGGATCATATAGGGATGAAGTATTGTGTGATATTATGTCGATGGATGCATGTCATTTACTGTTAGGAAGACCATGGAAATATGATTCGAAATAAATTCATGATGGAAGGAGAAATACTTATACTATGGCATCAAATGGAAAGAGAATCAAGTTGATACCTTTGGAGGAAGAGGAGAAGACTGAATCTTGTGGCACTTCCAGACTATGTTTGGTGGATGGACAAATTTTTTTTGGATGGATTGAAGCATGAAAATATGTGTTTTGTATTGATTCCAAAGAAAAGAAATGGTCTAGAGGTAAAAAAATCCTATTGCAGAGAGTGAAGAAGTATCAAAACTATTGAAAAAGTATGAAGATATCATGTATCAGGATGTATCGGAAGGACTCCCTCCAATTTGGAGTATTAGTTATCACACAGGCCTTATACCAGGAGTAGGTCTTCCAAACAAGGAAGCACATAGAATGACACTGGTAGAGAATGTGGAGTTGAACTAGCAGATACAGGAGTTGTTGAGGAAAGCATTGATCAGAGAAAGTTTCAACCCATGTGTATTACCTATTGTATTTGAACAATCAAGGAAAAATGAATTGAAGACATATGAGGTGGGTTGATCTCTTGCAAAGTTATACATTTGTGTTGAAACATAAGAGTAGTAAGTCAAACAAAGTTGCAGATGCATTGAGCAGGAGGGATTTGTTAAAAAAGATGAGACTGGAAGTATTGGTATTTGAGGAATTGAAGCACATGTATGAAGATGACACAGATTTTGGTAAAGCATGGAGAGCATGTAAATAATCGGTAGTGATAGATAGAAGCCAATGGTTGGACTATTTTATTCAAGAAGATATGTTGTTCAAAGGAAATAAATTGTGTATTATGAGGAGTTCAATGAGGGAGAATTTAATCAAGAAGAAATATAGTGGAGGTTTAGCAAGACATTTTGGAGTGGATAAGATAGTAGCTTTGGTGAGTGAACAATATTTTTGGCCGCAGATAGATAAGGATGTTAAGAGGTATGTTCAAAGTTGCAAAATTTTTCAAGTTGCAAAAGGGAGTAGCCAGAAACTAGATTGTACAATCCTTTAACAGTACCAGAGAGATCTTGGGAAGATTTGAGCATGGATTTCATATTGGGATTACCGAGAACACAGAGGGACAAATTTTCTAAAATGGCACATTTCATTCTTTGTAAGAAGACTAATGATGTTGTGCATGTTGCTAGTTTATTTTTCAAAGAGATTGTGAGATTGCATGGATTACCTAAGAGCATAGTTTCAAACAAGGACACCAAATTCATTGGGTACTTTTGGAGGACATTATGGAAGAAGATGAAGACATATTTGAAGTTCAGTTCAACATATCACCCACAGACAGATGGACAAATAGAAGTGGTGAACAAAAGTTTAGGTAACTTGTTGAGATGTTTGGTTGGAGATAACATAGGAAGTCAAGACATAGTTTTACCATAGGAAAAATTTACATGCAATAATTCAGTTAATTTAAGTACAGGAAAGACACCATTTTAAATTATCACCAGAGTAAATCCGAGAGGATTTGCAGAGTTAAGGGACATCGGCATGGAGAATAAAAGGAGTGTGGAGGCAGAAGAGTTTACAGATTTCATGGAAACATTGCATAATCAGGTCTAAAAGCATTTGGAAGACATGAATGGTAAGTATAAGGAGAAGTTAGATGAACACCAGAGACATAAGAAATTTTCTATTAGAGATGAAGTGATGGTATATTTTAGGAAGGAGAGGTTTCCAGTTTGTACATACAATAATTTGAAGATGAGGAAGTTTTGATGGTGTAAGATACTTAGGAGGTTTGGTTTTGGAAATGCATATGAAGTGGAGTTACCGAAGACATTAGGTATACCATCTATTTTTAATATTGAAGAAATATATGAGTTTCATGAAGGATAGTTGATTGGTAGTACTAAGGGAGTGGATTTGAAGGAGCAGTTACCACATCAGGAACTAGAGGAGATTGAGGAGATTTTGGATACCAGAACTAGAAGGAGCACCAAGAATAAGTAGTATAAAGAATATCTTATGAAGTGGAAAGATAGACCAGTGGAGGATTCATTCAGGATTTCTCAAGCTGAGGTGGACCGTCTTGGTTTTCCTCTTAGCCCTAAAAAGTGAGGGAATCACTTTTCTTCCAACCCTGGACCGTGTCTGATGCAGGAGCATCCCTAGTTGTAAAGCAATCCTATATCAACCAAAAATAGTTCTTTTCTTGCATTGCATTCAATAGCATTGTCAGTAGTTCATTTTGCATTTTACAACATCATTGTTTCTTAACTCGTAAAGCAGGATATAGCATCTACACATAGACATCTATCACATATCCAGATTTCACATCATTTGCATATGTCTACTGAAATTTATCGCTCTCATAATTTTACTACGATTACCAGTTAGAGCATGTGGGGCTGACCCAATCTAGATTCCTTAGTGTAGACCTATTCCAGATCATGTAGAGCTTAATGGGACATCATACAAGAATCTTGGGTTCATTGGGACCTATCTTGGAGATTTGCAAGTTACTTCTTTTCGTTGGAGTTATCTTTTCATATTTTGAGGCCAACCTTCATGTATGCTCATTCATCAAGTTGATTAACCCTTGTGCCTGATGCGGAGCTATATTGAGCTTGAGGAGCCTATTTATAAGCACTGTAATCATTGTAAATAATCAGTTCTAAGTTAGATGTTTTAAGATCATCATATTTTCGCATCAACCCTTCAGAGGCATGTAATAAGGCCTGTTGGCCGGTTGTATTGTTGAAGCCCTTGTGATTTCCGGTGAGCCCTAGTTATTCACCCATGAGGCATATGGTGCATGTAAGATTGTCGATTCAATAAATTTTCATGTTCACATATCAGTTTTCTATGTTTTTTTCGTTGTGTTGACTCATTGTTGCATGACTTGGACTATTCCTTTTGAAACCCTTCTACTGTTACTACACCAGGAACTAGGACTTCCCACCTAAAACATCTCATTAGAAACATTAGTACATTTTGGAAATTATAGCAGAAACAATAAATATAAACAATAAAATTTCTAACATCAAATAATTATAAAGGTTATCATAATAATTAAAATTTATTATTTTTGTAGAAATTAAACATATAACCATAATACTTTATAATCCAGTTATTAGACATATTATTTCATTTACAAGAAAATAAATATCTAAGCATGCATATAAAACATTTATGTTCATAATCCAAAATAATATTATCCCTAAACTAAAATCTCAATATCAACCATGTCCAAAATACCAAACTATATAAATATAAATTCAAATCAAAATCTCTAGAATAATACTAGATATGCCTAACATTCTGCCCCTCTAGTCTCAGGCTTCCTCATAGAAGCTATCAAAAAGATATGGAAATAAAGATTTCATCTAGGTTGTATCTTCCCATTAATAGATAATCTCAAAATTCCACTAATTTACATATAACCATTTTACCATTAAATTTATATAACATATTAAAAGAAAATTCTATATAAAATTGAATCCAAACATTTGTTCCCATATGTGTTGGAATCATGAAGTAACGTGAACTCTAGCCAAGCCCCCAAGAAAAAAAAGGACTACCAATAACATGATTTATTACTAATAGTCATACTATTTAAGAACTGTATTTAGTGGGTATGCAACCCTTTCTAGGACTTAATTTTCCCAAATAGTTCTACGTCGGTTGTCACCCACTTGAGTTAAACAAGAATGGAAACCTAAAATGGAAGAAGAAAGGAAAACTAAAGAAGCACCAAGAAGGTGTTCGATGGTGAGTCTTGAAGGCATATTATGCACAATAAAGCAAGATATTTTGAAGGCTATGCAAAATAACATCCATATGGAAATCTCACAACATCCATATTAAAACAATTGGTAACTCTATCTCCTATCAAATAATTGAAAAATAAGAGCATTATGTAAGCACACAAACACATAGTCATAAGAATTTCCCACTATTTATAGATCAATAACTCCTAGAGATTTAATCTAATAATAAATTACTATCTAATTAAAGTAATCTACAAAAATTATCCACAACTATATGATATTGATGTAGAAGCATTCTCCAAGATTAGAGAAATCCTTATCACTAACTCCACTTAAATGAAAAGATTGAAAAAAAAACTAATGGGTAAAGAAAACTAAGGGGTAAAGATAAGCTTGTGAAATAGGTATCTTCTTAATGCAAAAGAGAACAAGGAATAATACATATAAGGAATAACTATCTACACATAAGGAATAATTCATTGTTGTTATTTTATCCATATCATAGTATAAACTTTGAATTAAGTGTAAGTAGTTTACCTTTAATTAATCTCCATTTAATTTATTTCTTTTTAAATTTAGTTATATTATTGTTTATTAATAGTATAATCTTGGGAAGGGCATTACATGAGAGTCAATCTCCCTGGGTTTTGTTCCTTTATTGCAAAGAGGGAAAACTGATAAGTGTGTTTTAATTAACCTAGATGATACAAATCCTAATTTAAAAATATGACTAATTACATAGATGAACATAAAAAATTATAAAAATAGTTGAAGACCTAGAAAAGGCAGACAAAGGGGCACATGTCGCTCAAAGAAAAGGTTGAGCTAGTAGGATGTGGGCATTGGGCACCCTTTTCCGAGGGTTTTGGGTTGATCTAAATTCTTGTCTCTCTATCATAGCTTGTTTTGTCCTCCTATAACCTATCACTGTTTTAAAAAGTCCAAATTTAGATATGCAACACCAAAAGAGGGAGAATGGTTGTGTTGTATGGGGTTTGCTTAAGTCAAATTCCATGTTGGTGTTCCCACCTCCACAAAAAATAACGATAGCGATGATAAAAAGTGTGTGCTCTCAAGGGAGCAAAGGCAAAAGAAATGGAAAAGATTGTAATAAATGTAATAACATGAAATAATGTTACCTTATGTGTGAAAATCTCATTGGAGTGATGTCTTATCATGGTGCAAGTTTCCATAAGGAGTTAATGAATAAGGAATAATTTTCCTTGAATACCTACAAGGGTTAGTCTGCATAATAATATAATGTTTCACAAATAAAAATTTGTAGAGAGAGAGAGAGAGAATGTTCATAAAGGAGTTGCAAGTATCTTCCTCATTGTCTACATGAGAGAAATAGTTATATATATGTATTGCAAATACATTTTGGAGCTAGGAAAACAAGGTACAATTTCTAAGGCACCAAAGGCCAACATTTGAATTTAGAACCTTTTTAAAGCTTATATATAGGACATGGGTGCCCAACACCAGTCTTCAAGTCTTTTTTTCTCCCAAAATTCTAAATGTCAAGGAATTTAACATATTTTCTTAATCTAGCCCCTAAATGGTCATATTATGAACATAGTTAATCATACAATTAAAATAAGTACCAAATATAGTGTGAAATTTTCAGGGGTGACAATTTATGACACTACGCTTATGTGCCTCCTCAAAAGAAGATAAACAATATCTTTGAATTACTTAGGAATTTTGTGACCTCCCATGTGATTTTTGAGGGCTTGGTCTTATTGATACATGACTTTAGGATATAACATTATGTGGAATGGATAATCAGAGCCCTCATTAGAAATAGTGCTAAAAAATTCCTTCTTCATTAATATATTTCTACAAGATTGTCAAATAAGTGTAAATCCTAGAGAAGGATTAGTTTTCACTCTATTCTCATAATGTATGAGGTTATTCAAATCTAGGGAAATTTTTTCATCCAAATTGTTTGGAAATCTTGTGAAGCCACTAAGCCAAGAGTTCTATGAAAATAGAAATTGATACAAAATTGGTTTGTCCAATAATCAATAGCTCTTTGGTGGTTTTATGATCACCTACTAGGATGAACATCTTGTATGAGGTTATTCAAATCTAGGGAAATTTTTTCATCAAAATTGTTTGGAAATATTGTGAAGCCACTAAGCCAAAAGTTCTATGAAAATAGAAATTGATACAAAATTGGTTTTTCCAATAATCAATAGTCTCTTTTGTGGTTTTATGATCACCTACTAGGATGAACATCTTGTATGAGGTTATTCAAATCTAGGGAAATTTTTCATCAAAATTGTTTGGAAATCTTGTGAAGCCACTAAGCCAAGAGTTCTATGAAAATAGAAATTGATACAAAATTGGTTTATCCAATAATCAATAGTCTCTTTGGTGGTTTTATGATCACCTACTAGGATGAACATCTTGACTCCTTGGTTCTATGCTTTGAATTTTTTTATAGCGATAGTAATACACTCTTAGATAATTTTTCAATAACTACCAAGAATATTTTTCTTAGCTTGAAGATAAATCAAGTATAAAAATCACCAATTATGATTTTGAATCCTTCTAGGCTATGGTCAATTTTATTCCTATAGAAATGTTATATAAAATTAGGGTTAGGAGTTACAAATTGAGGTGTAAGGATTGGAACTGGTATCCTAATACACCAATTTGTATTTCATAAACACTATAAACGTTACACTTGATATTCCCCACATGCATATGGTGTAAAGGCTTAATAATAATTGGGCTCTCTAGGCCTTAATTGGTACTTATCAACATAGATTTCAAAGTATCTAGTAGGATATTATTGTTCCAAACCTTGTTCACTTTTCTTGGTATATTCTTTATTAGATCCTTCATAATGGCTCCAAGCTTATTTATTCAAGGGTGTTTCAAATCCTTGCTACCATTTTTTTTAGCTTTTAGAAATTCTAAAACAACTATTGTGGTTTTTCATAACCCAAGCCCATTTTTTGGCATATGATACTTCTATGAGATTTTCCTATAAGCCTTGCTAAATTTACCTAGATATAGCATAATTTAAGAGTGAAAATATTATTTAGGATTTAGAAGGATAAAAGCTCTACCCTTTTTGTTCGTTGCACTATTGATAGACATTTTTCATTTATTCTAAATCTATAATATATTCTAATATGTTAATGAAAATACAAGAATAACATTTCCATATATAGGTTATTCTTGACCAGTAGGTTAGTGCTTCTTATATAGTTTCTAAGGTGTCATTTAACTCTCCTTACACAAGACAAATCATTTATTTAAGGGAACCAATGTATGCAAAGCCAAAATATCTATGGGTATGATCATTTTCATCCTTCTAAATATAAATCTTATGATCATAGTGCTCATAGTTGGCCCAAGTTCTCCATCTTGTGTTCACCTTCTCCCCAATACCATTTTAGAGGAACTTTAGGTTGGCCAAATAGTGGTGAATTCCCTTGGCTTTCCTGAGCAAAATCTCTTACTAAAGTTGCTTTTTAACCTCGTAAAGAAGTGCAAACTAATAATGGTAATCCTAATGGTGCCCTTATTGTCTAGAATCATATTCTTGGTGGGCACAAATAACTAGATGTGTGTAAACTAGATGATTATGAAGTCTCTTCTACTGTTGGTTATTTAACTCTTGTTGATTATAGTAATTTGTTCATTTCTTTGAAAATGTATAAAGCTAAACCTTTCCTAAATTTTAGGGTGTGACTATCTCCACTGATGCAGGAGCATCCAGTGGTGTAAGGGCAATCTTGCATCACCCAAAAATAGTTAAATTTCAAGTTTCTCAAATTTTAGATGTTTTTACATTTTTGGATACCCTTTTTGTCATAATGAAATTCCCAATTTACGAATTTTATTTTCTATTCCTGGGTTGAAAGATATTGCAATTTTAGTTTCC
>VDFB02353493.1:185800862-185890421 GCA_007258455.2 Sequoia sempervirens | reverse complement strand
CCTTCAAAGGTTTCAACTTGTGGCGAACCCCATCCTTTGTCGAGGAATAAGTGTTTGAATGGCCATCATGTATAGCTCACCTATCGAACTGCCACGGCCTCCCCAACAACATGTGACATGCATCCATGAGGATGATATCATAGAGTACCTCATCATGGTAGCTCCCGATCTTGAATTTTACTAGGCATTGCTCATTGACCAAAACTTTGTGGTCTTTCTACAACTAGACAATCTGATATGGATGCAGGTGTCTTTCCCTCTTCAGCTTCAACTTTGTGACCATCTCCTTTGACACCAGATTATTAGTGCTCCCACCGTTAATAATGACATCACAACATTTTCCTTCACACTTGCACCTTGTGCGAAATAGATTCTTCTTTTGTTCTGGTTCCTTTTCCTTAGTCACCAAGGCTCTCCTAATCACTAGGGTTTCTCCCCTTTCAACATCATCAGAATGTTCAGATTGGGCCTCTTCATCTGCATGCGCAACCCTTCCACGACCTTCTGGCCTTTTGTATGCCCTTCCTTGGTGTTGTGGACATTCATAGACTCGATGCCCTTCTTCACCACACTGGAAACCCGTTCCTCTGAAACCACCTCTTCTAGATCCTTGTCCATATCTCCCTCATCCGCTACCTCTTTGATCACCACTATTTTGATTATGAGGGTGGTAGAAGTTGTCATTTATTTGGCTTCGGCTGGTACCCACATCTTCACTTTTATTTTCATCATCATTTTGGCTTCCTGAAGGTCTTCCATTGCCCCTTCCGCTTTGACCTCCTCGTCCTTTTTGTTTGCCATCAAATCTTTTGTTCAACTTCTCTTCCACCTTCAGAGCAAACTGATACACATCCTCAATGGTGGTCATTTTGACTAGGCTTAACTCCTCCTGACTGCTCAGTCGTAACCCATTAAGATATCAAGCTACCTTCTCCTTATTGGCCTCTATGTGACCCGTTCTAATGATTATCTTGTGAAAATATTCATTATATTCTTTCACAGATCTGCTTCCTTGCTTCAACCTTTACAATTTCTTCAACAGATCTAACTCGTAGTCCACTGGTATGAACTGCTTCTTTAGTTTCTCTACTATGCGTTCCCATCTGGTGATATTTCCTTTTCCTCTTCGATTTCTTTCCAACTGGACCTCTTTCGACCAAATACTGGCATGGTCCTTCAGCTTCATTTTTGCAAACTTAACCCGATCTGGGTCCTCTATTTCCTCGTACTCAAAATATTCTTCTACCTTGTTGATCCAGTCGATCAACTCTTCCGGATTCAGACTTCCGGAATAACTGGGGACTTCTGCTTTAGGTCTTTTCTCGATCTTTGAAATGACCCTTATTAGCCACATTTGGTCTTGATCAATTGCTTCTTCTTCCTCTTCTACATTTGAAACTTCTTCCTCTCCTTCATCCTCACTTTCCTCCCTTAGGTTTAACCCTCTTCTCAACTGCTCTAGTAACGCATCAATCTGTCTTTGGAGGGCTGCCAATGCATTTCTTCCACCAGCATTTCTGCCGCCTTAACCACCTCTGGCACCACCACGCCTACCAGGCATCACTCTTGGAGGCATCTTTCTTGACCTCGACCCATAACCACGGTCTTGGTGCGAACTGCCTCATGATCGACGATTTTTCCACACGCTCAAGAAACCGGCGATACCACTTGGTAGGGCACAGCTGAGAGACTTAGAAAATAACCCATAAACAAGAAATAATTTTATTATTCAGAAAATAGAGCTTTCTTACATGCGGAGGATCTCAAATCCCCAAGTTCACCACAACGTATACAAGTTCTGAGAAGCTTCTGAAGGAATGCCCTTCGCCAACATCGACTTGTCCCAAAAAGTTACCCAAAAATTAGAAACCCGCCTATAAATAGAGATCCTCATTAGTTTGGAGCCAAAACAACATTCAAATTTGAGTTTAGGCGGTTTGGTGCCGAAAATTTACAACATGAAGTTCAAATTTCAAAAGAGCATTTGCAATTGTATCTTCTAGAAAGTGCGCCAACTTCCTAGGGCCATAACTTTTGATCTGGGACTCCAATTCATGAACCGTTTGAACCGTTGAAAAGATTTCAAAGTCAATAACATGCTCAAAATTTTCTACGCCCATTTCGGCAAGTTTCGGGGCCGTTCTGGGAACTCTAAGTGCCTCAAATCTAACTCGAAAGATTTTCAGGTGCAAATCTGGGAAACTAAAATTGCAATATCTTTCAACCCAGGAATAGAAAATAAAATTCGTAAATTGGGAATTTCATTATGACAAAAAGGGTATCCAAAAATGTAAAAACATCTAAAATTTGAGAAACTTGAAATTTAACTATTTTTGGGTGATGCAAGATTGCCCTTACACCACTGGATGCTCCTGCATCAGTGGAGATAGTCACACCCTAAAATTTAGGAAAGGTTTAGCTTTATACATTTTCAAAGAAATGAACAAATTACTATAATCAACAAGAGTTAAATAACCAACAGTAGAAGAGACTTCATAATCATCTAGTTTACACACATCTAGTTATTTGTGCCCACCAAGAATATGATTCTAGACAATAAGGGCACCATTAGGATTACCATTATTAGTTTGCACTTCTTTACGAGGTTAAAAAGCAACTTTAGTAAGAGATTTTGCTCAGGAAAGCCAAGGGAATTCACCACTATTTGGCCAACCTAAAGTTCCTCTAAAATGGTATTGGGGAGAAGGTGAACACAAGATGGAGAACTTGGGCCAACTATGAGCACTATGATCATAAGATTTATATTTAGAAGGATGAAAATGATCATACCCATAGATATTTTGGCTTTGCATACATTGGTTCCCTTAAATAAATGATTTGTCTTGTGTAAGGAGAGTTAAATGACACCTTAGAAACTATATAAGAAGCACTAACCTACTGGTCAAGAATAACCTATATATGGAAATGTTATTCTTGTATTTTCATTAACATATTAGAATATATTATAGATTTAGAATAAATGAAAAATGTCTATCAATAGTGCAACGAACAAAAAGGGTAGAGCTTTTATCCTTCTAAATCCTAAATAATATTTTCACTCTTAAATTATGCTATATCTAGGTAAATTTAGCAAGGCTTATAGGAAAATCTCATAGAAGTATCATATGCCAAAAAATGGGCTTGGGTTATGAAAAACCACAATAGTTGTTTTAGAATTTCTAAAAGCTAAAAAAAATGGTAGCAAGGATTTGAAACACCCTTGAATAAATAAGCTTGGAGCCATTATGAAGGATCTAATAAAGAATATACCAAGAAAAGTGAACAAGGTTTGGAACAATAATATCCTACTAGATACTTTGAAATCTATGTTGATAAGTACCAATTAAGGCCTAGAGAGCCCAATTATTATTAAGCCTTTACACCATATGCATGTGGGGAATATCAAGTGTAACGTTTATAGTGTTTATGAAATACAAATTGGTGTATTAGGATACCAGTTCCAATCCTTACACCTCAATTTGTAACTCCTAACCCTAATTTTATATAACATTTCTATAGGAATAAAATTGACCATAGCCTAGAAGGATTCAAAATCATAATTGGTGATTTTTATACTTGATTTATCTTCAAGTTAAGAAAAATATTCTTGGTAGTTATTGAAAAATTATCTAAGAGTGTATTACTATCTCTATAAAAAAATTCAAAGCATAGAACCAAGGAATCAAGATGTTCATCCTAGTAGGTGATCATAAAACCACCAAAGAGACTATTGATTATTGGATAAACCAATTTTGTATCAATTTCTATTTTCATAGAACTCTTGGCTTAGTGGCTTCACAAGATTTCCAAACAATTTTGATGAAAAATTGCCCTAGATTTGAATAACCTCATACAAGATGTTCATCCTAGTAGGTGATCATAAAACCACAAAAGAGACTATTGATTATTGGAAAAACCAATTTTGTATCAATTTCTATTTTCATAGAACTTTTGGCTTAGTGGCTTCACAATATTTCCAAACAATTTTGATGAAAAAATTTCCCTAGATTTGAATAACCTCATACAAGATGTTCATCCTAGTAGGTGATCATAAAACCACCAAAGAGCTATTGATTATTGGACAAACCAATTTTGTATCAATTTCTATTTTCATAGAACTCTTGGCTTAGTGGCTTCACAAGATTTCCAAACAATTTGGATGAAAAAATTTCCCTAGATTTGAATAACCTCATACATTATGAGAATAGAGTGAAAACTAATCCTTCTCTAGGATTTACACTTATTTGACAATCTTGTAGAAATATATTAATGAAGAAGGAATTTTTTAGCACTATTTCTAATGAGGGCTCTGATTATCCATTCCACATAATGTTATATCCTAAAGTCATATATCAATAAGACCAAGCCCTCAAAAATCACATGGGAGGTCACAAAATTCCTAAGTAATTCAAAGATATTGTTTATCTTCTTTTGAAGAGGCACATAAGTGTAGTGTCATAAATTGTCACCCCTGAAAATTTCACACTATATTTGGTACTTATTTTAATTGTATGATTAACTATGTTCATAATATGACCATTTAGGGGCTAGATTAAGAAAATATGTTAAATTCCTTGACATTTAGAATTTTGGGAGAAAAAAAGACTTGAAGACTAGTGTTGGGCACCCATGTCCTATATATAAGCTTTAAAAAGGTTCTAAATTCAAATGTTGGCCTTTGGTGCCTTATAAATTGTACCTTGTTGTCCTAGCTCCAAAATGTATTTGCAATACATATATATAACTATTTCTCTCATGTAGACAATGAGGAAGATACTTGCAACTCCTTTATAAACATTCTCTCTCTCTCTCTCTCTCTACAAATTTTTATTTGTGAAACATTATATTATTATGCAGACTAACCCTTGTAGGTATTCAAGGAAAATTATTCCTTATTCATTAACTCCTTATGGAAACTTGCACCATGATAAGACATCACTCCAATGATATTTTCACACATAAGGTAACATTATTTCATGTTATTACATTTATTACAATCTTTGCCATTTCTTTTGCCTTTGCTCCCTTGAGAGCACACACTTTTTATCATCGCTATCATTATTTTTTGTGGAGGTGGGAACACCAACATGGAGTTTGACTTAAGCAAACCCCCATACAACACAACCATTCTCCCTCTTTTGGTGTTGCATATCTAAATTTGGACTTTTTAAAATAGTGATAGGTTATAGGAGGACAAAACAAGCTATGATAGAGAGACAAGAATTTAGATCAACCCAAAACTCTAGGAAAAGGGTGCCCAATGCCCACATCCTACTAGCTCAACCTTTTCTTTGAGCGACATGTGCCCCTTTGTCTGCCTTTTCTAGGTCTTCAACTATTTTTATAATTTTTTATGTTCATCTATGTAATTAGTCATATTTTTAAATTAGGATTTGTATCATCTAGGTTAATTAAAACACACTTATCAGTTTTCCCTCTTTGCAATAAAGGAACAAAACTCAGGGAGATTGACTCAGTTTTCCCAAGATTATACTATTAATAAACAATAATATAACTAAATTTAAAAAGAAATAAATTAAATGGAGATTAATTAAAGGTAAACTACTTACACTTAATTCAAAGTTTATACTATGATATGGATAAAATAACAACAATGAATTATTCCTTATGTGTAGATAGTTATTCCTTATATGTATTATTCCTTGTTCTCTTTTGCATTAAGAAGATACCTATTTCACAAGCTTATCTTTACCCCTTAGTTTTCTTTACCCATTAGTTTTTTTTTCAATCTTTTCATTTAAGTGGAGTTAGTGATAAGGATTTCTCTAATCTTGGAGAATGCTTCTACGTCAATATCAGATAGTTGTGGATAATTTTTGTAGATTGCTTTAATTAGATAGTAATTTATTATTAGATTAAATCTCTAGGAGTTATTGATCTATAAATAGTGGGAAATTCTAATGACTATGTGTTTGTGTAGGCCTCTGGTTTAGCAAAAAGGGTGCTTACATAGTGCTCTTATTTTTCAATTATTTGATAGGAGATAAGAGTTACCAATTGTTTTAATATGGATGTTGTGAGATTTCCATATGGATGTTATTTTGCATAGCCTTCAAAATATCTTGCTTTATTGTGCATAATATGCCTTCAAGACTCACCATCGAACACCTTCTTGGAGGGTGCTTCTTTAGTTTTCCTTTCTTCTTCCATTTTAGGTTTCCATTCTTGTTTTACTCAAGTGGGTGACAACCAACCTAGAACTATTTGGGAAAATTAAGTCCTAGAAAGGGTTGCATGCCCACTAAATACAGTTCTTAAATAGTATGACTATCAGTAATAAATCATGTTATTGGTAGTCCTTTTTTTTCTTGGGGGCTTGGCTAGAGTTCACGTTACTTCTTGATTCCAACACATATGGGAACAAATGTTTGGATTCAATTTTATATAGAATTTTCTTTTAATATGTTATATAAATTTAATGGTAAAATGGTTATATATAAATTAGTGGAATTTTGAGATTATCTGTTAATGGGAAGATACAACCTAGATGAAATCTTTATTTCCATATCTTTTTGATAGCTTCTATGAGGAAGCCTGAGACTAGAGGGGGAGAATGTTAGGCATATCTAGTATTATTCTAGAGATTTTGATTTGAATTTATATTTATATAGTTTGGTGTTTTGGACATGGTTGATATTGAGATTTTAGTTTAGGGATAATATTATTTTGGATTATGAACATAAATGTTTTATATGCATGCTTAGATATTTATTTTCTTGTAAATGAAATAATATGTCCAATAACTGGATTATAAAGTATTATGGTTATATGTTTAATTTCTACAAAAATAATAAATTTTAATTATTATGATAACTTTTATAATTATTTGATGTTAGAAATTTTATTGTTTATATTTATTGTTTCTGCTATAATTTCCAAAATGTACTAATGTTTCTAATGAGATGTTTTAGGTGGGAAGTCCTAGTTCCTGGTGCAGTAATAGTGGAAGGGTTTCAAAAGGAATAGTCCAAGTCATGAAACAATGAGTCAACACAATGAAAACAACATAGAAAACTGATATGTGTACATGAAACTTTATTGAATCGACAATCTTACATGCACCATATGCCTCATGGGTGAATAACTAGGGCTCACAGGAAATCACAAGGGCTTCAACAATACAACCGGCCAACAGGCCTTATTACATGCCTCCGAAGGGTTGATGCAAAAATATGATGATCCTAAAACATCTAACTTAGAACTGATTATCTACAATGATTACAGTGCTTATAAATAGGCTCCTCAAGCTCAATATAGGTCCACATCAGGCACAAGGGTTAATCAACTTGATGAATGAACATACATGAAGGTTGGCCTCAAAATATGAAAAGATAACTCCAACAAAAAGAAGTAACTTGCAAATCTCCAAGATAGGTCCCAATGAACCCAAGATTCTTGTATGATGTCCCATTAAGCTCTACATGATCTGGAATAGGTCCGCACTAAGGAATCTAGATTGGGTCGGCCCCACATGCTCTAACTGGTAATCATAGTAAAATTATGAGAGCGATAAATTTTGGTAGACATATGCAAATGATGTGAAATCTGGATATGTGATAGATGTCTATGTGTAGATGCTATATCCTGCTTTGCGAGTTAAGAAACAATGATGTGGTAAAATGCAGAATGAACTAATGACAATGCTATTGAATGCAATGCAAGAAAAGAACTATTTTTGGTTGATATAGGATTGCTTTACAACCAGGGATGCTCCTGCATCAGACACGGTCCAGGGTTGGAAGAAAAGTGAGTCCCTCACTTTGTGGGGCTAAGAGGAAAACCAAGACGGTCCACCTCAGCTTGAGAAATCCATAATGAATCCTCCACTAGTCTATCTTTCCACTTCACAAGATATTCTTTATACTACTTATTCTTGGTGCTCCTTCTAGTTCTGGTATCCAAAATCTGCTCAATCTCCTCCAGTTCCTGATGTGGTAACTGCTCCTTCAAATCCACTCCCTTAGTACTACCAATTGACTATCCTTCATGAAACTCATATATTTCTTCAATATTAAAAATAGGTGGTATACCCAATGTCTTCGGTAACTCCACTTCATATGCATTTCCAAAACCAAACCTCCTAAGTATCTTACACCGTCAAAACTTCCTCATCTTCAAATTATTGTATGTACAAACTGGAAACCTCTCCTTCCTAAAATATACCATCACTTCATCTCTAATAGAAAATTTCTTATGTCTCTGGTGTTCATCTACCTTCTCCTTATACTTACCATTCATGTCTTCCAAATGCTTTTAGACCTGATTATGCAATGTTTCCATGAAATCTGTAAACTCTTCTGCCTCCATACTCCTTTTATTCTCCATGCCGATGTCCCTTAACTCTGCAACTCCTCTCGGATTTACTCTGGTGATAATTTAAAATGGTGTCTTTCCTGTACTTAAATTAACTAAATTATTGCATGTAAATTTTTCCTATGGTAAAACTATGTCTCGACTTCCTGTGTTATTTGCAACCAAACATCTCAACAAGTTACCTAAACTTTTGTTCACCACTTCTGTTTGTCCATCTGTCTGTGGGTGATATGTTGAACTGAACTTCAAATATGTCTTCATCTTCTTCCATAATGTCCTCCAAAAGTACCCAATGAATTTGGTGTCCTTGTTTGAAACTATGCTCTTAGGTAATCCATGCAATCTCACAATCTCTTTGAAAAATAAATTAGCAACATGCACAACATCATTAGTCTTCTTACAAGGAATGAAATGTGCCATTTTAGAAAATTTGTCCCTCTGTGTTCTCGGTAATCCCAATATGAAATCCATGCTCAAATCTTCCCAAGATCTCTTTGGTACTATTAAAGGATTGTACAATCTACTTTCTGGCTACTCCCTTTTGCAACTTGACAAATTCTGCAACTTTGAACATACCTCTTAACATCCTTATATATCTACGGCCAAAAATATTGTTCACTCACCAAAGCTACTATCTTATCCACTCCAAAATGTCTTGCTAAACCTCCACTATATTTCTTATTGATCAAATTCTCCCTCATTGAACTCCTCGGAATACATAATTGATTTCCTTTGAACAACATATCTTCTTGAATAAAATAGTCCAACCATTGGCTTCCATCTATCACTACCAATTCTTTACATGCTCTCCATGCTTTACCAAAATCTGTGTCATCTTCATACATGTGCTTCAATTCCTCAAATACCAATACTTCCACTCTCATCTTTTTTAACAAATACCTCCTGCTCAATGCGTCTGCAACTTTGTTTGACTTACTACTCTTATGTTTCAACACAAATGTATAACTTTGCAAGAGATCAACCCACCTCATATGTCTCTAATTCATTTTCCCTTGATTGTTCAAATACAATAGGTAATATACATGGGCTGAAACTTTCTCTGATCAATGTTTTCCTCAACAACTCCTGTATCTACTAGTTCAACTCCACATTCTCTACCAGTGTCATTCTATGTGCTTCCTTGTTTGGAAAACCTGCTCCTGGTATAAGGTCTGTGTGATAACTAATACTCCAAATTGGAGGGAGTCCTTCTGATACATCCTCAGACATGATATCTTCATACTTTGTCAATAGTTTTGATACTTCTTCACTCTCTGCAATAGGATTTTTTTTACCTCCAGACCATTTCTTTTCTTTGGAATCAATGCAAAACACATATTTTCATGCTTCAATCCATCCAAAAAAAATTTGTCCATCCACCAAACATAGTCTGGAAGTGCCACAAGATTCAGTATTCTCCTCTTCCTCTAAAGGTATCAACTTGATTCTCTTTCCATTTGATGCCATAGTATAAGTATTTCTCCTTCCATCATGAATTTATTTCAAATCATATTTCCATGGTCTTCCTAACAGTAAATGACATGCATCCATCGACAAAATATCACACAATACTTCATCCCTATATGATCCAATATGAAGTTTTACCAAACATTTCTCATTCACAAATATCTTATGCTCATCTTGAATCCATGCTATCCTATAAGGGTGTGGATGTTTCAATCTCTTCAAATTTAACATGGTTACCATCTCCTCTAAAACTAGATTATTAGTACTATGACAATCAATGATAACTTTACATACCTTTCCTCTAGAATTACATTGGTTTGTAATAGAATTTTCCTCTATAGTGGTTCCTCAATCACCTCTTCATGCACTAAAGCTCTTCTCATTACAAATGATTCTCCTTTCTCTGGTTTCTCAATTGAATTAGGGGATTCAACATGCTCCTCCTCCACATAGGCTGCCCTTCTAGTGTGCTTAGTTTTCTTTCTGGTACTTCCTTGATGAAATTAAAATTCTCTATGTCCTTCACCTCCACACTTGAAACAGGTTCCTCTAAATGGTCTTCTTTCAAATCTTCCCTCTTCTCTTTGGTATCCTTCAATATGGTAAGAATTATGGCCTCCTCTATCACTATGGTAGAAATTTTTGTCTTCTTTGCCTCTCCAATATGAATTAGCATCCTTTTCTTCACTTTGGTAGGGTTTTGGATCTTTGTTCTACTCCACATAAGGTCTTCTTTCTCCACTAATTAAAATTTGAAACAAATTCTATTGTTACATTCTAGACTCTATTCTATAAACACTAAAAAAAAATGATTTTTGATTAGTTTCCAAAGCAGTTAGGGGGAAGCATGCTCAATTTTTTGTTCTTCAGATTGTGTCCACTTTAAAGTTAGTAAAAAGTC
This sequence comes from Sequoia sempervirens, assembly GCA_007258455.2. Taxonomy (NCBI): domain Eukaryota; kingdom Viridiplantae; phylum Streptophyta; class Pinopsida; order Cupressales; family Cupressaceae; genus Sequoia; species Sequoia sempervirens. Next base: position 185,879,719 of record VDFB02353493.1, on the reverse strand, counting down.
ATATATTCATTAAAAAATGAGTAGAAAAATCAAGCATAAACTATGTGGTATTAACTAATTTTTCATCAAAGTGATTTTTTAAATACTAAAAAAGTTAAACATTTTAGGGAGAGCACACCATGTACACTATGTTATATTTTTTTTACCAAAAAAGGTGCACTTTATGTGCTCCCCTTATTTCAACCCCTTAATCTCCACCATTTATTTTAAAAATAGTATTTAGAAAGTAGATTCATAGCACTATGGATCTTGTTCTTGTGGTATCTTCAAATTTTGAATGCAACTACCTTCATTTTCTCATCTAAAATCAATTTTTATTGATTAAAAAAAGTGGTTAATCAAGACCTCTTTTTGCTCTCCCATTTCCATGCACATACCGTTATGAATAAATTTAAAACTAATTATATATCATTAAATTATCTTGGAATATTATTTAGGCTTTAAAATATATAGGAATGTCTGATTCATATGTATCTATTTATACCAACCATACACTAGTTTCAACTTTAAAAAGATGGTGAAAAATAGGGATGATGATGATGATGAGGATGATGGGTTCACCACAATGAAACCTATTTTCCCTCAGTTCATTCAAGGAAATGAGATCCAAACAATGAAATGAATATCAACCAAAAGGCGAGTCAAATCAAGGTGTAAATTTGCAAATTTCCTTTTTATGCAAGGACGGGGGTATGAGTCAAACAACACTTTGGGGAGAAATATTAAAAATAGAAAAACAACTCCAAAATGCAAGCTATAAAGTGCATCTAATAGATTTAACCCAATTCTAATGGAACCAACAAGTAAATTGGAGATCTGGGAATGGGAAAATGATATGTACTAGTCACCAAAAGTTCTTTTTCAAAGCTCACTAACGACTCATTCACCCTATGGAAAATGGGTCCTGGCTAGGGCTCCAGAAAATCAGTTTCTGGGTTTTGTTCTATTGTGTCTACACTCCCAAATTCTCAAATCTTGCAGTTGGAAAGTAGAAAATAAATTTTGTAGGTCAGTTTCCATGAAATTGCAAGAATGGTGACAACAAATGCAACTTTGACAACTTTGCAATTTTTGCTCTTTAATAGATCTTCCACCTAAAATCTGCAAACACACATCAAGAAAGAAAAATATTATTTTGTTAGGTGAATGGGGGTTTTCCTTGCTCGAACCCCATTTTGGTAATTAAACCTCATAATGAAATGAAATAGAATGAAGGAATGATGAATGAACAAGCAATGTCACAACTCACCAAACCCTTGTTTGAACCTTGGAATGTGGATTTGAAACTTGCATGAAATGGCTTAAATGGATGTGGATCTTGATCATGAAACTTGGATTGAAACAATACCTTTGAATTCTTGAATGGATTTTGAACACTACATCAACATATTAGCTGAAATAATATGCATGATGCAAGAAGACTTTGACATAATAATAGGAAACTTGAATGCTACAATAATCTTCAATAATCAATTAATTAATAAGACCCTTGATTAGTGTGAAAGTGTAAAGGTACACCTTACAACACAATAAATAAGGAATAATTGAGTCCATTTTAATTAATAAGGCCCTAAACTTAATGTAAATATGTAAAACATATTACAATAATAAATTAAGGCATCATTTACCTTATTTTATTATTATTTATTCCCAAATTACGTGTGAAAAAATGATACTTTTTCCTACACTACATTTAGCCCCCACATTAGTGAGAGTATGATCCCATGTCAAATTCACACTAAAGTAGACATTCAAGACACTTATGTATGTAGCAATGACAAAGATACAAAATCATACACTATCAAAGCATACGAGAAGAGAAAGAGGGTGGATCAAGCTACAACTATCCAAATGTGATATGTAACACAACTATTTGTCCTATTTGTTCACAAGCAGAACTCAATGTCCACTATGCAAATGACACAGACACTCACTCCGAGCTAATGGAACCTCAAGCTATCCAATAGGTGAGCCCCCAATGGGAAGTGGAAAATGAGAGAATCTTATTAGGCTCCCATACCATATCAAAGCTATTCTCTTGAAAACTTCAATAAGGCACCGCAATACGACACTACGATTATGAGCTTCATAAGGCCTAAACAAGTTGTGTTATGCTAAGCACTTATGAACATGGGGAAGGCTCTACTGGAAAACAAGGTGCGTTATGCTTGGTGGCCTTATAGGGATGGGTTCGAGCTTCACAAGGTTAACAAGTTGTATTATGCCAACACTTATGGACATTATACATATATATGGTTTAGTTCGAAGGGATCTTGCTTAGTTCATGTAAGGTATTCTTCTTAGGGATCATCATGCCTAATGTCTCCAAGAGAGGAGAAGTCCAAGATAAAATATTCACAACTTAGGGAATGCAATGCGTAGCATCACCACTAAGAGTAAATTCATATGCTAAGAAATATCATGCTCTTGGAGGATGCCAAACCCAATGACACATCAAGAAAAGAACACATCACAAGAAGTAAGAAAAACACACAAAGAATGCAGGGACACCAATGCATGATCCCACTTTAAAGGAATTTCTAACACCATTGCTGTGAGCAATAACTTTAAAGTAACCGATATTCAATGCTAACCATAAGAGGGACATGAGAGCTTACTCGGAAAGCCCTATGCCAAGTCATATGGTGCAAGAGCACCTTGTTAACTGAATGCCTCCAAAATGAAAATTTGTAAAAAATGAGTTTTCAAATTTCAAGGCATGTAAAAGGGGCATGTAAGAGTAATTTATAATGTAAGTATGTCATAAATAGGTCATTAGGAGGTCAAAATGATGAGCAAAGTAAATTTGAAAAAAATGTAAAAGTTGCTAAATTTGTAAAAAGGAGAAAATCAAAAGCTGAAGAGTCATTTTGAGGAATTTGAAGGGATAGGTCGATGAAGGTAGTTAAAAATTCAGTTATTGGTTGGGAAATATATATAAAATCATTGTATTGGGCGAGGAAAGGCAGAAATTTGTACTCTTGAATCAAATTTTGAGAATAAAGCCCCATGTTTTCTAATTTCTTGTGTTTAAATACTCTTTACCAGTCCTATATGGACTGTGCAATAGTTCTTAGTTTGTGAATTTATTTATATTCTATTAAGCAATGTGTGAGCCTTTAGTATAAGTTGATTTGAGTGACTTTATTTGAATTAGGGGTTTGATTTAATTCATTTTATAAAGACTAATTTAACAAACCAGATAAGAGTTTTGAGGGTTTTGTGAGGGTAGAACTCACCATCCCAACAATGTAGGTTTAGAATATTGGTGGGATGGATAGTTTAGGGAGTTTTTAGTATGTTTTAAGTGTTTTGAGTGTGTGTTGGAATAGGGAATACAAGAAGATGAAGTTGTGTTGCTGCCCTAACAAAAAAATAAGGATTTCCAAGCATTTGTTATTGCTACAGTAATGGTTATGAAGATATATTGATTACAGAGGCTTGGTAATGTTTTCTAGAGAATAATAAGACCTATTCAAAGGAGTTTGAAGCAGTTTCCAAGTGGCTAGAGGTATGGAATATGGTAATATAATAAACCCTCATTTGTAGGGCTTACTTTGGGCATAAAATCAGGGTTTTGTAGAACAATGTTTAAATGAGATTTTCAATTCTTAAAATTGGTGGAAACTTGAGTTTTATAATATGAATGAAGAATGTTTGGAGTTATCACATGTTTTTGTGGTGATTTAAGGTGACCTCCTTTGTAATTTTGGAATATGTTGAAATGGGATAGTTAAGTTATTTGTTGTTTTCTTCAAACAAAGGTATCTGATGTTGGGATATGTTTGAATTGACATAAATGGGTCCCCAAAATAGTATTTGTTTCAAGGAATTCCAGTATGAATTTCTTGATATACCTATTTTTGTAGTCTTGTTATGCTACAAGCAATTTTTGTAGTTGAAGCAAAGAATGTGGAAAATTGCTAAAATAGGGAAATGAGTAGTTGAATGTATTTTTTTTTCCTTGGGGATGTTGGTAAAGTTGCCTAGATTCTTTAGTAAAGGTTTAGAAGGTTGAATTTCTTATTTTGGTAATATGAGCAAGATGAACCTATGGTGGAAAATGGTGACTTGACTACTAAAAAGTGCAAATCTGTGTACTGTGGTATAGGTGACTGATTTTTGTGTTTGTGATTGTTAAAGGGAATACATTGAAGGTATATTGTTGGTTTGGAAAGGGTTCTGAAAAAAGTTTGTTGTCTTGGTGATCTAAACTGTGTGAAGTCATGGCACAAAGTGATGGTTTGAGAATGCATATTGATCAATTTAAATGTTTAGAGGTTTCTTTCTTTTCAGTTAATCTAATGAAGGATTGATTAGTATTCGAGTCTGATGAAAGTCCTAGATAATGATTTGATGATGAAAGTTGAAGGGAAAATGATGGCTTTGAAGGAAATTTAAGAGAAATTGATGTAAAGATTAGTGAATCAGAGATGCTTGTTCAATTTGATCTTCTCCAATTCTATTTGGGTCTGATGTACCTTGATGGATTGTTGTGTTTTGTAGATGCTCTTGCATCATCATATGTTTCCAAATGAAGATACATCATGAAAAGGGGTTTCCCTCAAAAACACATAGGGGATCTATGGATTTGGGGTCAGTATATCTTTTCTACAATGTTGTTATAGAGCTTAGAAATGTCATGATTCCTCAAATACTCGCAGAACTGGAAGAATGATATCTAGAGAGCAAAAAAAAAGAAAATATTTTGGGTCAACATGGAAGAGACCTAAATGTCTTGACGTCTTGCATCATCCTTGAAAGGAAAGCACAAGAAAAGAAAAAAGATAAAGGTTTATGACATAGAGAAGAATGTAGATACATATAAAGGAATGCACATGAAGAGAGAGATACATCAAAAAAAATAGTACAGGGGATCACATTACACACATGCAATCACAAAAAGAACATGCAAAACAAATAAAAATACTAGTAAGGAACATGTGAGTCAACCAATAGTAGGTCATCCACATCCCAATCTTATTCAATATATGTGGAAGGAGGACAACTAGCCAAAGGGACAATATCAAGTGTTGAACTAGGGCACACATTGAGTTCAACACTCTTATTAGTAGAATCATCATTTAAGTTCATAGAAGAGGAAAATATTTGATTTAGTTCATTATGCACTTCCTCATCAATCCTAGCAATTTCAATGTCATCATCTAGATTAATCTTAATGGGAGGTCTAATGAAAATATCCATAGAAGTTTGTTTATGTTGATGTTGTGGTGAGGGAAAAGAGACATCATGTTTTGTGGGAGACAAGTTTGGATTTTGATTTTCTATGTTATTCTTTTGTTCTTTTGCTTGCAACAAATGAGCAATATCACGATGCCTATGAGTTTCAATGAATGTTTAGTAAAGTAGATTGAAGAGTTTAGAAATGTATACCTAAACCATCAAGTAGACCGTAATTTGGCGAGCTCGAAAGCACAAGGAAGGAAAATAACTCCACAAGTACTCTTTCCTGAGGAGGACTGAACAAAGGACTTTGTAGATCCTTGGAGCTACAAAGTTGATCAAAGTGCATCGAAGGCCCATAGACCAATGATGGACAAATCCCATAGGATGCAAGTGCTTCATAGGCTCTCAGACCTACAAAGAAGGAACCCCCAGGTACTCTCTCCTAAGGAAGCCTGATGTAGGGGACTCTGCAGATTCGGGTTGGAAAACAACTTCACAGGTGCACCTGCAAAGCAACATGTTAATCTATAGACAAAACATGTTAGATAACAAAAATTAACTGTTATCAATCAAATATGCACCCTATGCTAAGTTTATAAAAAACTTAACTATCTATTGACACATGTAAACCTTCTTTAGATGTGGGTGATCTAAGTGAAGAAGGAATCTCTAGAGTGAGTTGGTTCTCTAAATGATAATCCTATTCTAAATGATTTTTGAGGTAAAGAGTTAGAAGGATAAACTGGGTTTAAACTTATGAATAAAATTCTATCACCTAAAATTATTGATCAACATTAAGAAGATTTATAATATTAACTCACTCTCACCACCTCTTTAAAACTTGATTCTCAAAATCTCACAACACATATAACCCAAAAGTTATTTGTGCAAAGGTTTAGAATAAACACAAGGCACAACTTGAATTAGCATGCAACTCCTACAAATTTCTTAACAATAATAAGACAAGGAAAGGATTCAACAAATTTGAATCACAAGACAAATCAAATTACTGCTTGCAAAGCATAAACAAGAAGTGAGAAAGGAAAATTTGTTGTTTTATTGAATGAAGGAGTGAAACTCTCAAAAATATGAGTACAAAAACTACTTACAAGCTCTCTACCTGAACAAGAGAGGAAGAAACAATGATCTGAACTTCTTAAAAACTCTAAGTTTTTCTTCAATATATATCCTTCAAACCCTAATCCGAGCTCAATAGAAAAGCCCAAAAAAAGCTTCCAAATCTGCATCATATTGTGTAATGAAAGTGGAAAACTCACACTTTCCAATATGTCAATCCAAAAAGGCTCCTAAAAATAGGCGCAATCCACTTTAAAAGCTAAAAAAACACCTCATCTTCACCCCATGCAACTCAAATTCACCCAAGGAAAAAAAATCAACAACTCAGCCTTCATAAAACTGCTAAAAATAACAAAGGAATATTTTTTTTTATAAAGCATTGTTTTATCCTTGCTTTACAAGATTTACAACTTTATTCTCTCCATTTTCCCTATTTTTTGCAATTAAGATTTTAAGAAAAATCTTTGCAAAAGGTAAAATTTGATATCTCTTGTCACAATTGATTTTTTCTCCAAAAAAAATCATAAAAAATATGGGACAATATCTATTTCTGAGTTTTAAATTGATTTCTATAAAATCAATAAAACAAACCCTAAGCAATAATAATGCTTTTATTTTTCACTAAGGCATATGCATTGAAAAATAATTAAAAAACCCTAAGGTTTTTTAGACCTTGAAATACTATTCAAATGCCTATTTGAGAACTTAGGAAAATAATATCAAATAAATTCTTTTGAATGGTCAGCTTAAACAATGTAAAGAGCCCCTTCACATATTAAACAAGGCATAACATTAAAAAAAATGAGGCTGAATTAGGGTAAAAAGGAAAACCCTAAAAACAAAGACATCTCACTCCACTTCTTTCACATTATTTGTACTCTATGTTTTTGAAGAAAATCCTCTACACTAGCACCACCATGACTCATATTTTTAACCCTCGAGCTCGAACTTTCCACTATTGTGCTACTTCTAAAGAATCTTCATGGAGAAATCTCAAAGGTAAGTCCTTTTGTTGCAAAACCGATCATTGACTTCCATTTTGAATGTTGCTTGTGGTCTCTTGGCCACGACATCCACCATTTTATAATGCATCTTTGTATTGTTTCATTTTCTTATTGATCTCCTCTTGCTCTGAGGTCGCCATTGCTGGAGTTAGCTTGAGCTTTGGAAAGATTTTGTTTATGAAAAAATGACAGAAAATTTGAGGTAAGACCTCCATTTATCAAACCCTGCATTGTTACTTTTTCTCCTACAGTAATAAACTTCATTTGGGCTCGAACAATACAGGAAATTGAATGTATTTTGTTCCTCTATACTCCACAAATTCAATTGACTTAGCAAACAAAATGAAAAACTTCGTATTTCAAGGTTGGGGCTTGGTCTCTTTATTTTAATTCTTAAGTATTTTTCATTGGCTATGCAATATGTCGGGCTAGGGTTTAAACCTATGGCTCCTACTCTTGTTTTTTGATGAAGTCTATGCTTCCAAGTTCAAAACCTGCAATCTCCACACTTTACTTCCTAGACTTAAAGTCTTTAATGGAATGTGGCTTCAAATCTCTGTATTAGTTCTCCACATTTTCTGTAGATTTCACTTGTGAAGACTCAAATATATAGCATCATATGCCTTACTTCCACTGGGCATTTCATTTCTTAATACAATGGCACTGTATTAATCTTTCTTTCACAAAGACACATGTAGCAGTATTATGAGTTTACCTCTTTAAAACTTCTCTTGATTAGCAATATGTGAATCATTCACAAGGCTGTCCCATTATACATATAACATCTTGTAAGTATCATGTGAGTTTTGAGCATGAGTACTACTTCTTATCATTAAAAGCATCAAATATACCACTGAAATCCTCCACCATGAATGTTTCCTCCCAAAGCACTGAATCTTGTCATAATATTGAAACAAAATCTGAATGTTATGCTTTTGCTTTGCTTCAAAGTGATGTTGTCCCGAGCTACATTCACTCAAGAAACTTTGTCATTTTGAAAGTGCTCTTCATGCCTCCACTCTTTATGAGTTACTGTATTGAAATAGATTTGGGTCCTATGCTTACTCATTTCAATGATGTTTTAGTGGTTTATTAGCAGTCACTTGTCATATTCCTCATGCACTTGGATTTTTCATAAGACATGCATATTCTACTTTTCCACCTTGTGAACAATGTGTTTCTTTGCTTTTTCTTTAGTCAAGATGAATTTGGCTGCCTTTATTGTATCATTCACTTCTTGCAATGTTTGATGTAGCTCCATATGCCAAAACTAACCCTTTTAGGATGTTTACACTCAAGCCTTCCATGCACTAGATCCACAGTTAATAATAACCCTTCCCATTCCATTCCATGGCCTTAGAATTTCTCTTGCAGCCACTTAGTACTTTCAGTTGCTTGATGGAAGCACTCTCCCTCTGAACTTTCATACATTCCTTACTTTCCTCTGAGCAGCTACAGTTGGAATTAGTTTTGATCCTTAGTGCATTTTGATAATGATAATTTAAAACTCCCCCAGATGCTTCATTTGGTTATTAATGTTTTGTTGACGAGGCATTATGTATGCCTCTTCATTATCACCATTTATGAACATAAAAAACTTGTTGGATTAGAAAAAATAACCATGAAACAACATGAATAAATATGAACAAATCACATGGCAACAAAGATGCAATCAATTTGATAGTATTAAAACTTTTCAGTATGGAAATTAATGCATTTCATTTGATTTTGTATCTGAATTGAGCTCATATGTTCACTTGTAATTTTCACTTTGTTGTTCTCAGATTTGATTGTTATTAGTGAATGATGTTATTGATTGTTTTGATGGCTTAAATCTGTTTCACTCCTTCATGATTGGCTCATATGGGCATGGCAATTGTATTTCCTTACTCAGCCCCATTTGTATGTTTAAGGGCAGCATGTCAAGATCTAACCTTGTGGGAGCCCGTTTTACTCCACATGCTTTTATGTCTTCATGAAATGATCAACTACATGAATTTTCCTATACCTGCATAGGAAACAAACAATGTTAGCATAAAATAATGATGTGACATTCCATTTTCAGGCTCTTATTACTGCACTCTTCATTCTTAGTTGATTCCATGCATTTCAAGGAATGAATTATGTCTCTGTTGGTTGAGCATGTAGTGTAACTCACATTTGAAGCTCTAACAAGACTTTACCAATTTTTTGTAGGTACACTCAGGATCAGAAGCAGGATAGAGCAATCCGCAAGCACATCAACTGAAGATCAAGACACAGGCAATGATGGATATGTCTTATGTTATTTTCTTCCTTCTTTTTCACCTTCAGTTGTAGAATTCATTTCTTGCAATGAATGGTTTTAGCTATCCCCATGGCTTGTGTGGAACTTTAAATTTCTCTTTTCATTTCCATTATGAAAAGAAATGCATCCTAATGCAAAATTGTACTATCATTTATATTTGCAAACAAATGAAATATTGCAATGTGAATAAGCATTATGAAATAAATGAAAGCAATTGTTATGCTCTATCATTTGTGTATTATGTTTTGTACTTCATTTATGCTGCAAAGTATTGAGAAAAATTTGAAAATCTATTGAAACAATTGCATAACTGAAACTTCATAAATTTGATGCAAACAACAATTTAAGAACATGCAGAAATTAATTGAACTTCTCACTTTAAGATAAATCCAACTAATCAACTCTGCCAATTGAGCTGTAGTGAAAATTGGTAATAGTAAACACATAGGCAAAAAAACAAGCAGATAGTCGTAGATTAAAGGAAGAGTTTTCAAAGGGGTCCCTCGGGAACCCTTAAAAATAAGGGGGTCCACTCAAGGGATGCGTTGTTTAAAAGTGAGATTTTTTTGCAAATAAATTCAACATCAAGGAATCCTTTTGAAAGATGTTCACTTCATCAAGGAATTCAAAAGGAAGAAAGTCCCTTCACAAGGGGAAGGTCAAACTTCACCCATAGGAGAAGTCTCTCCCTCCTCGAAGGAAGGATTTTCAAATTATTTCTTTATGAACCCATGATGAAGGAAAAATATTCCGCTAGGGGTTCTTGTTGAGGAATGTGATTTTTCAAAAATGTTTTGAAAGGATTTTCAAGAAAAGATTCATTGGCCACCAAATGTATTTTCTAAAAATCAAAGTGACATGATAGCCCCCCCTTAGTATGGCGCGTGTTGAATGCAGAGACACATGGCATCCTAAGGAGAGAAAAGAAAGAATGAAAAAGTGATGTTGTGGCCCGTAGAACATGGCGACATGTAACTGTGGTAATGTTATTGCACACACGAGGGACAACACATGAGCACCACAACATCACAAAGTAAGCATGAAAGATAAGAAAGCAAAAATGCAAGGAGAGACAATAACATTACAAACAAGAGACACATGGGTGATATGATATTTCAGGGTCAAAGCTACTCATAATATAGATAAGTATAATAATAGTATATAAATGAACTATCACCAACCCCCATTGTATTAGACTATATGAAGAATATACGAGAAGACAAAATAAAAATAAAAAATTGTGTCAACATGGAAGGGAAGCCTAAATGCCCCCAACACTTTGCATCATCCCCAATTTTTGGAAATCAATACACATAACAGAGGAAGAATGATGCAACAAATAGAAGAAGTTTTATGGTAGATAAACACTCTTGTATTCAAGCACCTACGAGAGTGTCAAGGGTCATCCAAGAACACATAACACAAGCATGGGGAACACAAACACACACAAAAAATCTAGTCTATAGATAAAGAAGAGGCACCCTCCTAGTCCTCATTAACCAAGAGGTCATCAACCTCCCAATCTAGATCATTATACGAGGAAGGAAGATGAGATTGCAAGGGAAGAATATCAAGGGGGGAACCCTCTGACCCCTTCAAAACAAGAGCTAAGGAAGGAGACCCCTCGAGCTCTTCTCCACTCAATTCTTGTGGGGGTAAAATTCAACAATTTTGCAAAGATCATTGAAAGGGTTGGGACCTCGTCCAAAGAATTAAACATTCACTTCGTAGGAGTTTCATGTGTTAAATCAACAAGCGAGGGAGGTGGAGCCCGAGATTCACTGCTAAGCTCACTGAGGGACTTGGAAGCAATGACAAACTTCAAGGATGTCGGGACTTCTTCTGTCACTAGGACAACACATGCTAATGAAGAACCACCCTCTAAAGAAGGTGAAACTCTCTTATGACCCCCATTGCTAGTAAGGTAGTCCTCCATATTTTGTTTCATTGGAGGATACGAGATCCCCACTGATGAGGCAGAAAGCACAAAGGAAGAGGAAAAGACTATGTGAGACACCACTAAGGTGTTCGACATGTCCATGGGCTTTGAGAATGGCAGGATGTCTCGGAGGGACATTAAGAGAAGTGGCTCGACCAAAGGAGCAATAAACACTTGCACTTTCTTTGGGTTAGGGACGTTTATATACTTGTAGCAGGAGTTGAAAGCACCATTGAAGCTAATGGAACTGAAGCAAAGGGGATGAGACAGGAAGACATAGCAGAAGGTGCCAAAGAAGACACTGTCGATTCCTCCCCTTCCTCTAGAGGTCGGCTTGCTCAGTGGCTAGAGCCTTTCACCGCACTTGTGCTCACATGCAAGGCAGTTCCTGCAACTTTGGGAGCTAGAGGCTGAAAGTTGAGATGGAATAGATGACTCCTATTTGACCAACAGATTGTCCATCATGATTGTTTCCAGTGGAGGGAGAGAAACCTAGACAGGAACAAGAGGGAGAAGCTGAGGAGGTTGGAACAACAACAGGGGGAGTTGGCTCTAATTCCTCAGCAACAAGGATTTTCCCATTCACCACCTTAGAGGTGGGAGTGGTAGGAGGCTACGGAGGCTGAGACATAGAGGAATCCCCACGAGAACCTTTCCCCTTACCATACCGAATGGGCCTAGGCATTGTGGGTAGAATGAGAAGTTCAAACATTGGACACTTGGGCTTTCACCAAGTGGGCACCATTGGATTCTCCAGTAAGTGCCTAGGAGCAGAATCCAATGATGTTGCAACAAAGCAAGAGGAAGCAACAGGTGGGACAACAATAATAGAAGAAGAATGCTGAGCATGCTTCTCCTTTTCTCTTTTCTGAGTCAAGACGACATTGCTATTAGCCTTCAAGCAAGCCCTATGCGAGATGGCATAGGGAGAAGGAGGGTATCTCACTTTAGGTGTTATGCCCCCACTCTTGTACTTTACATAGGTCTAGTACAAGATATCCATCCTAGGAGGAAGGGGACCTATGGGGGTAGGCCATAAGTGATCCAGCGAGTAGCCACCATGCATAATCGATGGTTTATAGCCGGTGCCATGGACTACATGCATTGTACCCTCAGGGATGAATTTCAAAAATTTATGCACCACTGAGGGAATTGCATTCATAGTGACTAACCAGGGGATTTCTAGTTTCACCCTAAATAGTTTGGACCCTGGGATTATGTTAAAGAGTAAACTCACTGATTTAGGCCCAACTAAAATGGACAAGGTGATGTAGCTGATGGGAGGTATGGAAATCCCATCCTATGTATGGATGGTACTCTTGGATTCATCATACCCATCTCTATGCAAGAAGTTAATCAACATAATCTCCTTAGAAATGACATTCACCCAACATGTTGGGTCAACAAGAACACCTGTTATAGTGTTTCCATTGATTATGCAGGGATGTATAAGGGAGATGGCTCTCTGTTATAGTTCATTAGCAAGTCTTGTGAGGTGAAGGTTATACTAGGGGAGCTACTCACATGTTGTGTAGATGGGATGGAATATGTAAAAAGGAGGCCATCATGTATACTAGAGGAAACTTTCACAGAGCCCCCAAAGGTTTGCGACTAGATAATGACCCAACTATGGTTCTGTTTTGCGATGCTTATGGAACCTTCCAACTACACAACTAGGGGTCATAGGTTAGGTTGCAAGGAAAAATTCCCCACAACACTCACACCCACAATGCTCCTAGGATATGAGGAAAGGGCCTTTCAACACTGGTAAATGGAACCGAAATGGTTCACATCAGGTTCACCAAAATGTAGAGTAGGGGGACCAACTACACCAAGGCTCCAGGTCATAGAGAGTCGAGAGTAGATGGCTTCCCTAAACTACCTCAAGTTGGATAAGTGTTTTAGGTCAAGGGTAGATAATGAAGAGCACTCTCAAGTGCTTCTATCACTCTACTAATCCAAATGTTTGGATGGGGCTAAACAAGCTGATTTCTAGAAGTTGAACCATACCTCAAACAACTCTTTTCCCAAGGACAACAACACAAGTCAAGGATGATAGTGTGGGGCGTTGGCATCTCTCTGTGGTGCTAGCATTCGTACGACCAGAAAGTGCAAAAGTACAAAACAAAGTACAAGAAACCTACTAACATTCTAGCAAGAGAAGTTTAAAATATTGTATGGCAAGATGAATGATAGAATAAACTAGAGAACTAGAAAAGTGGTAAAAGAGATGATAGAAAATAAAGGTGATGATGATGAACTCACTAAGAGTCCAGTTTGCTAGCAAGCTCCACACGAGCACGTACCTACACACAACCAAGATAGGAAAAATGTTGGGGCTGTATAGGGGTTTGCCTCAATCAAACCCTCACTTTGGTGTTTCCACCTCCATGAACAACTAGATAGATGAAGAGAAATAGAAACACAATAACGGAAATGCTAGAAAGGATAATATTGGACACTACAAAAAACACAATGCTACTCTATCAAACCACAAAAGAAGAAGGATAGTGAAGTGATACCACCTCCACCCAAAGGCACTAAAGGCCAATAAAGGGAGAATGCAAGACTACGAATTTGGAAAAGTTGACATGGCCATAGCGGTGACGAAGGAGGTCTTGCAAGACATGAAAAATTACAGCTTCTATGGTAGCACAACACATTCTTAGTGAATTTGATGGAGTAAAAAAATTTAGAGTAATGTTCAAGAGATCAAGCTAGTGCGTAGGATTTTCCAAGAGATTGTAGAAGATGGAATGAAAATGAGGTAGATGCATTCAAAGATGAAAATGGGAGTAAAAGAGTCATTCTCGGGTTGGCTAGTCGACGCATAGGCATTACGCTTCATCCCCAATGGGGAACGTAATGTCCATGTAGATTCCAGAAGCATTAATCTATCAAGGACGATGGTGCGCCGTGTAGACATCTGCGCTCCACGCACGTGTCCCCGATAGAAATTCCCCCACTAGCATAGGAGAAAAGTGCCAAGTGGATGGAAAGAAGGTAGGTGATGTGGAATTATCTAGTCAGGTTTGATTTCTCTAAAGTAGAGGGTGTAAAAGGGGAATTTGTGAGAGGGGTACAAATTCACTCCTATACAATGTCAAATAATGATCCTATCATAAATCAACTTTTTCAAAACATGAAATCACTTCAACAACAAATTTTCACATTGAAGAAAAGTCAAAATGGTAAATTACCACAATATCTTACAAAAAATGCACTATCAATTGCTATCTTGAAGACACCCATACCTCAAAAACATAGAAATACCTCGATTTGAGAAGAACAAAGATAAGGGAGATCCTAACAATCATGTATCAACTTTTATGACATTGTGTAGTGACTTCATTTTTGAAGATAATCTCCTAGCTAAGCTCTTTCCTAGATCATTGAAAGACATTCCTTGGAATGGTTTTTCTCATTGCCAAATAACTTGATAAATTCATTCACTAAAATTTTCTGTGCATTTCTCCAACATTTCCAAGAAAACATTGGTCCTCAAGTAACATTAACTAATTTAGTACATTGCAAACAAGGACCCAAAGAAAAGATAACAAAATTTATAGGACAATATCAATTTCTTTATTCAAAAATATCTTATAGTCTTCTTGATGTCGATGTCCAAAGGGTGTTTATAGGAAATTTGTAAACTAAAATGTGAGATAAGATCATATTGTTGATGAAATACCCATCCTTTACACACTTGTGCATTGATCTTCGTGAGTATTAGATATTGGTTATTCAATATGAAGGGACATCTTCATCGACTCCTATTGACCAATCTGAATGCATGCCTCAAAACAATTATCAACCATTCAAGAAAAAAAACAAGAAATTTATCAAGATAAACACTCCTCAAGCTGCTAACAACAACGAAACACAAGTGGCCATCGTAAGTAAAACTCCTTATCAATTTAGGCCAAGAGATAGACAATTTACCCAATTTCTTGAATCTCTTCATGTGATCATGTTACAGTTTTTAAGTAAGAACCTAATTCAATTACCTCTCATTAGACTCATGGACACGACTAAACCCTTACCTTCAAACTTCAATCCAAAAGAATTTTGTCAATACTATCATACACCTAGACACGACATGGAATGATGTATGCATCTTTAATATCAAGTGCAAGACCTCATCAATTCTAGTAAGATCTAATTGGATAATTTTAATGATAAATGAAACAAGCCTATAGCTCCACCCAATCAAAATTTTCAAAATTTCAAAAATCCAATGCCAAATCATACATCCAACTTTGTGCAAGCTAGTGATGATAAGAATGATTATAATGATGGTCTCGATAATATAACTAATGCAATAGATGTCTAACCTCATAAGGCCCAAACTAATTTGTTACCTGATATTGCTTTCACACATATTGATGCATCTACACATGCACCAGATGGTCCTCTCTATATTGTCGAACGTATTAACAAAAAACCTACACCAAAGATACTCATTGATCCTACATTTCTAGATAATGCAATCACTGAAAAATTACTATTTGTTCATGAAATTTATCAAGATTCTTATGAAAAACCAAAAGCATGGTTAAAAACTCATGGTTGTTTCACTCACCCTACGATAGTTTTGATACTCTTCCACTTGAAGTTGGACCAAAACAACTAGATGTATCATTCACCATCATCCCGACATTGGACCAATTCCATGTGAAGCTAGGATATCCATGGATATGCTCCATGAATGAAATCCCATCAATAATCCACAAGTGTATAAAGTTTCCATTTTAGAATCAAATATATATAGCTCATCATAATGGGTTTGAACGTTTGTATTCCCATGAAATTTTTTCACTAGATTATTTTTGGCCTCAACCTATAGAACCTTTTAAGCCTTGTGAAGATTTATTTTTCAGGTCATATCAAATTTTTAAAGAAAAATACATAATAGAATTATCCCTTAGCAATATCCCACCCAAGGATGATCAGTCTACAGTGACTTCTATGGTTGTTCCTTCCACCACACAAGTGATGGAAACAAAGAATGAAATAACATATAATTGAAATTGTCATTAAACCACCTATTTTGATAAATATGGATAATGAAGATAGAAATTCTACGATTGATGAACAAGTGCATACTGAACTATCTTTGTTGTCCACAAAATCTTTAGATTTAGATGGGCACAACCGTGATGATCCTCCTACCGAGAGTGATTCACCATGTTTTGAACTTGGTTATACTCCTTGTATGACACTTGTTGTAGTCCCTTTGGCTATTTTTTCACCTTCCATATATGGTGAGCAAGATTGGGATGCAATTTTTTTTATTTAGATCACCTCACATGTGCAGTACCCTTTTGTGTTTGCATTATGTGTTATTTATGTTTTCCTACATGTGATTTGATATTTTGAGGAGGAACCATGTTGCTCTATTGGTACAATGATACAAAGGAAACAAATCTGTTGTGACATTCATCTATTTGTATTTCCATTCATTTCTATATTGCAAACATTTTTTTTATTATCTTCTGTTTTCCTTTTGGGGATGATGCAAGGCATTGAGACATTCAGGTATATTCTATGTTGACCCAAAATATTTTTTATTCTCTTAATGTTTCATTCTTCCATTGTGCTCATAGTTCTATGAGTATCTAGGGGAATGGTGTCAATTCTAATCTCACTTATATTATTGTAGCAGAGATGTATATTGACCCCAAATTCATGCATCCCTTATGTGACCATCTTTATTTTGTTTGTGGCATTGCATTGGGGGAAACCCCTCATTATTAGATAGCTTCATTTAGAAACATATCATTGGCTTAAGGATTTCCAAATAAATCACATTGCATTTATCATTATTTTACCTTAAAGCAATTTCTCACAACATGATGTTTAGAAATTACTTTAAGGTGGGGGCATACATTTCATTATGTGCTTCACTTTGTTCACACACACTATACTTAGTGATGCAATATTGGCTTAAATAATTTTGATCATTACTTTAGCACCTTCTCAAAATTATTGGGAGTATAACTCTTGGTATGGTTGACATGGGTACACAACTAGTGAAAACTGGTCCTCACTAGCCCTTGTGTGTTTCTAATTTTGCTACTCTTTTTAGAAGGCTCACCTAGTGAATATCAAACTTCACTAACCCATGGTTCCCTCGGTTCATGTTTCACCTAGAAAATATTGGACTTTGTTAGCTTGTAATCCATGAACGCCTTGGGTATGGATCCTAGTAAGAATTTTTTGGAGCTTGCTAGTCCATGATTGTCATACCCTCCTTTTTGCATTTGCATTGCGTTGTGTTCTTGTCATGTATATTTTGTGTTTTCATGCCACAATATATTTCATACATGTGTGTTCCCTTTTCCTTATGTCGGTTTTCCATGGGATCTTGAATCCTAGGGCCTTGCACGCTTCCCCTAGATTTATTGCAATCCTATCTCTTCAAAATTTGGACAATTGAACCCCTCTCGACATATTCTTACTTTAGTGTGAGTCTGGGCATAAGTTCATACTGTCACTAAAGTGGGGGCTAAATGTAGCGTTGTAAATTTTCTACCTTGATAATTTAAAACTATATTTTTCTCCCTTCTATGTGCTTGGACCTAATCGTGCTCCTAATTTTCAAAATTATGCATCTAATGGCCAATTTAGTCATTTATCAAAAAATCAAATATGAAAAACCAAAATAGGCATTTAATTTTTTTTCCTCGATACTTTAGATCCTAAAAAAGTGGTTTTGGACAAGGGTGCCCTTAGTGCCCATGTCCCCTTAAACTAGACCCAAATTTAAGTATGTTGAGGTTGGCAATTTATTAATTGAATTTCAAATCATAAATATCAACTATTAGGGTTTAATTTGCAAGAAATTAGATTAATTGCATATAAATACCTAGTCATTTCATCATTTGAAAACTAATTGGAAAGAATTAAGAAGGAGCAAGAAGGAAAATTTTATTGAGAAAATCAAGTGTCCTAAGAGCAGTCAAGAGTAGAATTTGTAGAATTATTGTAACCTTTCAACATCAAAGCATCATGTCAAGTTCTATATGAGTTTGTTCATGTTTATGCATGTATTTTGTTTGTGAGTACTAATGTGTGTAGGTCTTCAAATCAATTAAAGAAAAATTAAAATTAAGCCTTGGGGTGATGTGTATGACTTCAGTCCTTCAAGGATATCAGATCTAAGTGGTGAGTGAGTTGTTGATTCATCATTCATTTATCATTTAGCGTCTATCCCTCAAAAGGATAATCTCTCTTTATCATCAATTTTTCCATTTTGTAGATAGAAATACCAACACAAGGTTTGACTGAGGCAAGACCCTATATGGCACAACCCTTCCTCTCTCTTTGAAGGTGTAGATTATAGATCTGAAGAAAATTGGAAGAAGATTGAAGACTATTTTCTCATTGATGCATTCAAGCCCTACAACTTGACAATATATAGAAACTCGCTTATCTCAGTAATAGATGAAGATCCAACAAGATATGGAAGGAAGACAATGTAGATTATAGACATGAGGACTATGAAATCAAATTTTAGTTTTAGATCACCAGTCTAGGGCACCTTGGGTGCCGTTGTCTAGTCAAGTCAAGCCCAAATTTAGATCATAGGTGCACATATGTCCGATCTATCTATTTCCAGTCATTAAATTTTTCTGTCAATTTCCAAATTGTCCATATTCATATCAAAACAATGCATTTTCATAGTTAGCTAGTTACATAATTGAATTTCATCATAATTCAATTTCCAAACTCCACAAAAAAAAAAAATTGGGAATTAGAGATCAAGGGAACTAGTTGACTCATCTTTCAAGTTGTTTGTTAACTTCATACCCTTGTCCATCTTCAATTACCCTAATGTCATACTTGGAAAGGTGACTAATCCTAAGTAAGCCCTAGGGTTTCACTTTTCCAACATCACAATTGAATAATCAAATTCAACCCCACATCAATAACATGGAGAACAAAGATAACCAAGTATAATGTATAGATTTCCAAGACTCAAACACCAAGATCAACGCTAGACATGATTTTCCAAAAAAAAACATAAGAGTAACCATAGATCAATAAGAACCCTTAAAAAATCCTACAAATCTATAATTGTTTTCTATAAAAAAACATATAAGATTATGAATACAATCTTTCAACAGACCTACAAACCATAGAGTTTTGTTAACATGTAAAACCCGCAAAACCATCTTTGTAAATATAAATCTGTCTATGAATCCAAACATTCAAAAGATTAAATATACCATTTGAAATAATGGAATATACCATATATCTACAAATCCATAGCATTTAGAAACAAGAAAAATGAAAGAGCTACTATTTTTTCCACAATGAATTATGTCATAGAATGACCTAATCCACAACTCATAATAAAATAAAAAATACTTCATCTAAAATCTTACAAAAAAATAGAAATTATACCAACTCCACAACCCATAAGAAGTCAATGGCTAGTCATCCCACACTTTCATGTAACCATGGGCTAAAACCATGAACCCAACATAAGGAATCCATAATGTAGTCAAATAGTAGGCATTTTTACATGTGACTGGGCGGCTAAAAGAATACAACTAGCCCACACACCCTTTATCTTCACATGACCACAAGGAAAAGGAAGAAAACCACCATACAAGAGGAGAGTCACATATTTCCAAACCAAAGCTCCATATCAATACTATGCAAGAAGAAGAAAACACATAATCAACTCCATGAGAAAAACCCATGAGATTTTAACACTCACCATAGATCCCATTGATAATATCCATTTAAAAATTAGATTTCATGGCTTCCATTCCAAAAATATGCAAAATAGTATTAACACCCAAAACATCCGTTGTAATCCACAAGTTTCCAACAACTCTTGCAATTTCTTCTAATTAGATTCCCACAAAATTATTAGAAATCAAAATGGAGGAATTCATAGAACCAAAATACCATGAATCCTTCACACACAATCACATGCAAGTTCATGCAACTCACATGCAAGCTATATAACCTTAAGATCTAATACCAAAGATTGAGAAAATAGAAGAATATTGTTGGAACAATATAACAAGTTCCTCTAACCCAATAATATATTTATTGAGATTTACAAAGCTTAGACCACACCCTATGAAAATATGTGATTATCTACAAATATGAAATTAAGTTGTCTTAAAATGGAAATCCCATTAAGATATTCATCTTCTTTGTCATGCTTAACTTAGCCACTTAACATGCTTTATAAAAATAACATAGATGAACATAAAAATAATAGCGAAATTAAGATTATTTCACCACAAGATAGCAACAACAAGAAAGGCACATAAAATTTCAAAACAAGAAGATCATCTCACAACATAGGATTTACGTGGAGAAACCCTTGTAGGAAAACACTCCACCAAGAAGAGAGGAAAAGCATGTATTATCTTCAAATATATGATATTACAATACATTCACTTTTTTCACTCCTATATCTTCAAATTAACAACACTTCACTACCTACAAATAATGATACAATACTACTATCCAAATTTGTCTAATTATAGGAAATCTAGTGTCAGAATACCACTCTAGTATTCAAAAAAAAGGAAAATACCACCTCCAAAACCATATGCCCCCTTTAGTGGTCCATATATAAATATAATAAAAAATAAATAATAATAAAATGGGCTTCACATGGGAACCCAACCCATAGCCAAGTGTAATTGGTCATCTCTCAATGCTCTATTACTTCTGACAACTCCAATAGCTAACATGCACTAACATGCACTACTTGGTAGTGCACTATGAACAACATGTGACTATAATGCACCAAAATATAATTCCACGTTACCCCACCACCAAAATGTATGCCTAGAAATAATTTTCTTCCATTATGTCTTATCCTCATCATCGTTGACTATGCCCATCCCATATGAGTGTTGTTGGCCCACATTTGTCGTTGCGTCAAAAGATTGATCTATTAACGCCTAATACAAATGATAGAAACATGGATCATACAAGAGGCGATTAGTCCCTTGTCACAAATCCCAAGGGGAGCTCTGACCACCTACCAACAATCTCCTCCTCAGCATTACCCAAGGGGATTTGAACCCGTGACCCAACACTTTGATAACAATTATTGCCCCACATTTTCCATTATGTCAAAAGACGGATCTATCAACACTTGATACAAATGGTAGAGACATGGATCACACGGGAGGTAGTTAGTCCCTTGTCACGAATCTTGAGGGGAGCACTGACCATCTGTCAAAAAGTGTAATTACAACATGTCATAAATAAATAATTATAAAATATTTGTCCAATATATCCTTAGGAATCTAATTACACCTTCCAAGGAATATGGAGATACATTAAAATGACTTAAGATTGCATGGTAAATGCCATCTTATCCTAACAAAGGTAAGACAAAAGGGTTGAAAATTGTTTAAATATGCCTTGTTCTCCACTTTGAATTAGACTTACAGTATCTTTGGAGTATCTAGTTGTGGACCTATGGAGGATTAAATTTTCCAAAGAGAGTACTAAGAATATAAAAGTCATAAATATAATTAGTGATAGTAGTTAAGATACATTTTATGGGAATTATTAAAGAGTTTTTTGTAAATTTTAAATCTTTAGGATGTTGTAGGACATTGAGACATTCAATTTACCTTGAGTGGGGTGTATTTTTATATATTCTCTTTGGTAAAAGTGAGCATTAGAGGTGTTTATTTGGATGTCAAATTTAAGTTTCTTTGAAACTCATTCCAAGAATAATGAAAAATAATAATTGGAAGTTCCAGGTTGAAGGAAAAATCTATATGTTGGAGAAGATTGTGGATGAGTAAAATTTTACTTCTCAATAGGTGCTAGAAAGTAAAAGTTGTACACTTGTGAAAAGTTGTATTAAATATATTAAGGCTTAAGTATTGAGTAAAAAGATGAATTGTTTTAGATTTAAATTATAAAATTAAATGAGGTATTTTGTGGTGTTGGGTATTGTGTGTGAAAATATCAATTGGTAGAATTATGTATTTTATTTTGAAGTTTAAAAAGAATGCAAATGGGAAAATTTAGATTATACTTACCTATTTGTTTTAAAGCAAGGAAATTGTGTAAGTGCGAATATGTGTTAGTAATGTGTGAAACAGGAAGATTTATAATTTTTTTTTTAAGTTCAAACTTTGTTTATGAAATAAGGGTTGGTTTCAATTTCAATCTGGAGGTCTCTCTGAGCCAAACATAGGTATTTTAGTTGAACTTGTATATTATCCTCTATTCCTCGTTTGTTCTAGGGATTTGAATTCTAAGTTCAAGTTTGTCTATAGTGTGTGATTTATTAATTTGTAAATTCAAAGAAGGTGCTTGTAAGACAAAAATATTTTCCTGATCTAAATATCTTAATTGAAGTCTAATTATTTTAGAGGTTTTTATAAATTTCTAGGGCTACATTTTCTATCTCATTCATGATTATAGTTAGTCTATTCTTATATCAATTGTCAATATTTCCAATAATATCATAGAGGGTTGTCTATTCAATTTTTTATTAATGGGAATGTTTGGTCATATGAAATCAAAATATTTAAAATTTAGGTTGGATTAGTCACACAAACTCAATGCTATAGTAAGCCATGCATAAAGGACATGTAGTGATAGCCTTTTGGTGTGTCCTTGTATATAGGGCTTGACTAATCTATGTGAATCATCTAGTTTATTCATCGCATAAGATATCTAGGAACACCTTATTTGGTCTAAGAAAAGTCATAAGAGTAACAAGGTATCTTTATTTTGTTAGCTAGCCAAAGTCACCCATGAATTCATCATGTATCTAACTTGATTCTATCCCAACTTTGTTTCCTTGAGGTTAGTAATCAAGGTTTGTTTGTAGAGTTATAGAAATTTTGTTTTGAACACCAACACAAGCAATAATTAGTGTGCTTCCATTTCTCTTATCACTTGACTTCGATTTTGGCCATTTTTTTGGTCCAAGCTCGTTGTTCTCTCCTCTTCCTTATATTTTCTTGTTCCATACTACTTTTGTCCTTTTTAAATTTTCATGCTTCTCCTACTTGTACACTTTTTGCTATTTTTTACTTCAAATTTTACTATTCCCTTTTTTTGTTTGCATTTGCAATAATTTTCATTATTCACCCCACTTGGGAGGCATTTCCTTTATGGCGATATCTTTATCCTCATTTGAGAGAACATATTGATTTAGAGGACCTACAATTCTTTCAAGATAACTTCTTATATATTATCTTTTCTCATGTGCTCATCCTGATAATATACTTATGAAATTACTATTATGATATTTACATAATGCACTCTTCCATTACTACACTTATGTTTTTTGTATTTGGCTATATCATATATGACATATTAAATTATACTTGCATGATTTATCTCTTATCTACAACTTGTCCTTATATTTAGGGAAAATATTTTGGGATAAAATCTTTGTCTTCCTCATTTAGATATAAACTTTATGCTTATGTTTTCTCATACTATAGGACAAACGCATTACTAGATGTGTCCACTTTGCATTCTCCTATTCTCAAACAATGTCAATTACAAAGTGTAAATCCAATTTGAGGGGGTGATACTATATATTAGTGTAATTTCGTTGGACCCAATAATTATTATTACTTGACAACACCATTAATAGGGACATCATATTCATATTTTACTTTACTTAATATTAAATAGATTTAGTGGGTTGAGTTATCAATTATTACTCTATGTAATCCCTTCCCATTTGTCATTTCTCCTTTGAAATCAAGTTGTATAGTCTAAGGGGCTCAATATAGTTACTATTCCTCAACAACTTGAGTAAATTAATTTCTTCTATCTACATGCCTTTCCCATATGGTCTTGTGTGGGCCAACTCTACTATAACCCCATGATTCTCTCATTTTTATTATTCTCAAAATGAGATGATAGTGAATTTGAGTAAAGACAAATTTAATTTATATGTGTTGTTTATGATCATGTTAGTGTGGGTTCTACTAATGCTAAATGTTGTGCACATGTGTGTCAATTTGGAGATGCAATATCATGAAAATTATGGATGGAAATAAAGGGCATCTTCCTAACTTTATTTTTTTTGGTGAAAATCTATATTCTTTTGAGATATGCATGTTACTTTAATCAATTAGGGTTCAAGTAGTATTCAATTTCAATCTGATGGAGGTTCTCTCTAGGCTAGCTCAACATTGCATGTTCTACCAGTCTTTTCCAAATCTCAATTTCACTTTCACTAAGATTACTCTTCTCCAAAAAAGGATTGTTATCTATCAACTTGTGAGCAAGATCTTTTAAATTGGCCCATCAAATTGCATATTTAAAGATGACACCTACACCATAAATTAGAAGAAAATCAAGAAATCATTAAAGACAGTCATTCTTGAACAATTCAAGAGCACTTGTGTCAAAATATAAGGCATTAACAATAGCAATCGATGCATCATGCATCCTTCATATCGTTGACTCAAATTCTTCTCAAGGGCCTTGACTTAGGCTCAAGGAATTTCTAAAACTTCATCCTAGCAAAAACCGGAAAGTCTTCTTTAACAAGTTATCTTGATTGTAGTTCAGCTATCACATCAAAAACAAAAGATTCAAGAATAGTCGACTAATAAAGAGACAATTCTAGTAGGGTAGATGCAAGCATATAAGAAGAAGAAGAAAAAAACATGACAGTGATCACATCTAAATGACATTGTATGAAACATATTCTTATCTCAAAAATAACACCTTTAAGTCTGAGTTTTACAACCCAACATGATTTAAAAACACATCTAAAATTCAACTTCATCATAACGACTACTATCACTATCAAAAAGCCAAACAATCACATAACTCTTATTTAATTTATCATTTACTTATTATACTAATAAATTGATCTCAATTATACCCATTTGAAATCTTATTGAAAATTTAATCAGTTTTTTCTTCCTAAATTTCATATAAATTTTGAAGAAAGCATATTTTATTTCTCTTCAATTACATATAGACACAGCCGCCATCCCTATAACTTTCAGGATTACGTTCAAACTTGAAACACTCATATTTAGTCATACATTTGAATACACTGTACTATTATAATATCCAGGCCAAATTTCTGATTTCGTACAAAATTGAAACACTCATATTCAGTCACAGGTTTGATTTTCTCTTGGAAAGCAACAGCCATAAACGTCTACTAGAGATTGTAAGATATAATGAATATATTCTACTTTGTCGCCTCTGTATCTGGGCCCATCTCCATATATTTCAAACTAACCATCTCTGTCAAATAAAAATCTGCTGACTGTTGTAAAATTTGATGGCCTATTATTTTATATTCAAACAGAGAGGATGTTCTATGAAGTTATTTTTAGAATTCCAGATTCTTTTCGAACATCAAGATATTTTTTGAATAGAATTTTAGATTATTTTCAAACATCAAGATATTTTTCCAATCTAATTAAATATCGAATATGATCAAGGTTCTCGATGGCCCTCTGATGATACTCTGATACTGGCTTCAGTTGGCCAGACTCTGGTAAATGCTTTTCACGTCTGGCGCTTGCAATCTCACCCCAGTGTGGATAAAGATAAAGAGAAAGAGAAAGATCCTGATGATGGATGGGGTCCTCCTCCCAACGTCAATCCAGACCCCGCTGATGTATGGGGGAAACATATGGATGACAGAGACCCTCTTGGATCTACTGGCACTCCTCTGGCTAGGCCCAAGTGACTATGGTTTTAGGTTTTTTGGTTCTGCCGATGTGACTCTCGGGGTGTGCTTTTTTTATCTTAATCAATTATCTTCTGTTTCTGTCGTGTTTTCTGATAGTTGTTGGATTTTTATTTTTTGTCTACTTTTTTTAATCTTTTTGTCGTCTCACCTCTTGTGAGACCCCTCGGCTCTGCCTTAATGGTTGTTTTGTAATGGGTTCGGGTCCTTCCGATTTATCTTAGTCAAAACAAATTTTCATATTTATCTATATCAAAAATAGTAATTATTTGTCCTATTTTTATTGACACGCTGTGGAAAAATACCTCCTACTTATCTATTTTTATTGGTCAAAATTGACTTTTGACTATTGAACTTAGCCATATTTTTATATCTCAATTTTTTATATTTATTATATAAAGTTTTCACCTCTAAGCTATACAACATACCTTTATCCTACAAACCTTTCACTTCTAACCTATAAAACATACCTTTATAGGCTTGAAAATCAAAAACTATTTTTTTTTAAGAGAAAAGCTACTTTTAGCAATATGGTTGATGACTTATTTTTCATAGTATTCAAAACAAATTAAAACCCATTATAGATGACAATGTCTATTTTTCTAATATGTAATTTCTTTTATAACTTTGGACATAATCTTCTATTTATTTGTTAATTTTTAAATAAGGAGTCACATAAACTTGAAATGACATTTATTACTATTTTTTAATAACTTCTAATTTTGTTTTTGAAAATAACACTATCTAACAAATATATACATCATTCTCTACATGATGAAAAAAATCAATTTACAATTAGTTTAGCTCAACTTATGTTGGTTGTACAGAGGAGTTTAAAAAAATATAAATTAGAGATAACAAAAAAACTAATTTTATTAAAAAATTACAAAAAAATATATTGACCAAACTTCACTATCATATGCATATTTCCAAAAACAAGGAATTCGAAAAATACATTCATTTAGGTCAAATTATATTGGTTGTACACATGCATATTTTGGCCCAAAAAAATGATTTTAGAAACTTACTTTTGTACATCTAATAAAAAAACACTTTTATCATCTAGGTATTAGAATAAATTACATATTTTAAAACTAAAAACAAAGTCTTACATTTTATATTTTAAATTGTGTTAATATTCTATGTATAAGTGCTTAAATTTTTTATTCCAACTATGTCAAACTTTGAATTTTAGGAAAATGACTTCCACTTTTTAGCCAAAAAGTGGAAGTCATTATCTTGTACTATTTTAGGGTCCTCCTCCTCACGTCACTCCAAACCCCTCTAATGTATGGGGGAAACACATGGATGATAGAGACCCTCTTGGCTCTATTGGCACTACTCTTCCCATGCAACTTTTCGGGTGTGCCTTTTTACCACCCACCCTTTTTTTGTGAATATGTAACTTTAAATCTTTATTAACAATATAGATAGCTGCCTATTTTATCTTAATCAATTCTCTTATGATTCCTCTCGTTTTCTCAAAGTTGTTGGTAATGACTATTTTTTAATGGGTTCAGGTCCTTTGATTTAGCAATTCACTGCCACAGAAAATTAACTGCCAAAAATTATGAATTTTCCCACAGTGAATTGTTGGCAGTGGTGAATTTGTGGGATGCCTCTATTTTTATTGGTCAAAATTGACTTTTGACTATTGAACTTAGCCATATTTTGTATCTCAATTTTTATATTTATTACATAATGTTTTCTCCTCTAAGCTATACAACATACCATTATCCTACATACCTTTCACTTCTAACCTATACAACATACCTTTATAGGCTTGAAAATCAAAAAATACTTTTTTTAAGAGGAAAACTACTTTTAGTGTCGATGACTTATTTTTCATAGTATTCAAAGCAAATTAAAACCCATTATAGATGACAATGTCTATTTTTCAAATATGTATTTTTTTTGTAACTTTTGGACATAATCTTCTATTTGTTTATTAATTTTTAAATAAAGAGTCACATAAACTTGAAATGACATATATTACTATTTTTTTAATAATTTCTAATTTATTTTTGAAAAAAAAACTGTCTAACCAATATAGAAATAATTCTCTGTACATGATGAAAAAATTATAAAAAAATATCTTGACCAAACTTCACCATCATATGCATATTTCCAAAAAAAGGAACTAAAAAAATATTTTCATTAAATAAAGATCAAATTATATTGGTTGTACACATGCATATTTTGACCCAAAACAAATGATTTTAGAAACTTAATTTTGTACATCTAATAAAAAAACACTTTTATTATCTATGTATTAGAATAAATTGCATATTTTAAAACTAAAAACAAAGTCCTACATTTTATATTTTAAATTGTGTTAATATTCTATGTATAGGTGCTTAAATTTTTTATTCCAACTATGCCAAACTTTGATTTAAAATGACTTCCACTTTTTAGCCAAAAAGTGGACACATTATCTTGTACTTACCCCAGTCATATAGAGTCATTTGATTTTAAACTCTTCATCATCATTCATGGAATGAATTAATTTTACAGATATCTCCTTCATTCCTTCATTAAATATACTTTGAATTAACATTTTTTTCTCTTTGTAGTATCAATTCTTCTTTTTTAGTGTTCAATATACTACTATTACCCACGTACCATTCTAAATCTAAAATACAATTGAATGATTCTATTGTCCATTTAAATAGCTTAAAATAAACTTTTATTTTAGTTCACATATTATACTTCTACATCTCTCCATGTACCTAGTGGACCTTTGCAAGTTCCATCCATAAGAGTTATATTATAAGGAATTTCATATAATTTTGGCTCTCTGAATGCCTCTCAAACTTTCTTTGGCATAATATGGATATTGGCACCCAAATATAATATATTTTCTCTTACTATCCTTCAATTTAACATGGCATCTAATAGGATATGTGAAAAAATCATGTGTATTATCAGTGCAAAACCTACACAACCTTATTCTTTCCACTTATACACTCATTGTCATAGTGTCCTAGTTTTCCATAGTTATATCAAGTTAGCCTTTAGCCCCTTCCTCTTATTTGACCATATTTATTTTTATTGTGGTAGCCTCCCCTACCACCTACTTGTGAATAACCAACATGATAACTCATGGAGAGGTTCACATCTTGAATTTGGGGACCACTTGGTGTATTTTATTGGCTTGTCTTGATTTGGTTCTCCCATATGGTGCCTAATAGTCATGATCTTAGGTATATATGAAACTCTCTATTAATCATTTTCTCTATCCATCCTTTAGAAATTTAAAATTAATCTTTAATTTTCATTTGATAGTATAGTTCATGATTTTCATCTAATGGTAACATTGGGCAATCATTTACCATGTGTTTGTCTCATTATTTACAATTTTTTTAATATGTACTTACTATTCTTCTAGGCACCTTCTCAAATTCCACTACTAGTATGGTAGCCCTTTGGTGCATTCTATCATTGGATATTTATTTCTTAGGTTTCCTTCCTTGCTACAATGGGTATGCCAAATTTTATTCTTTCTAAAAATTGAAGATGTATCTATCTTCTCTCTTAGCAATATTTACCATTTAAGATTTATTTCCTCTATCTTAAATCTTATTTTTATTTTAGGCTTCTTTGCCTCTCCTCCAAGACTAGAGCTTGATCTTGGTTGAAATTTCCATCATTTCTTTATACCTTGGAAATTATTTGACCATCTAATTGACCCTGAAATATAGAGCTAGTCTTGAGATAATTCATTCAATTCTTCAATTTTTAGAAAACATGTTAGAGCTACCAAGTTTTGAATGAAAACTACAAATAAAAATTCACAACTAAAATAAGCAGAAACAAAAATGTTTATTGGGGACGGTGGGCCTAGATCGATTGGCTAAAGTATCATGTTGCAGGCAAGACGTCATGAGGTCTAGTCTCCCCACCATTCTCATGGTACTAGAGGTTCTGTTGTGCCAGTGCCACTGATCACATGATTTTTTTTACCAGGTGCACTATAGTTTATAGGGAGATGGATACCTGACTGTTTCCTCCAGTCTAAAAATAAAAAAGAATGTCTATTAAATAAAAATGAGAGTGTGTAAAATGTACAATAAGAGCCTTGCATATAAAGGCAAAGAAGAGGAACTAGGAAGGTAGGACTAAACATCTAACTACCCCTCCAAACATTGAAAAATTGTTAGCTCACATGAGATAAGTGAGAGGGCATATGTGTGAATTCCACATGAAGCAATAAAAGTAAGAGAAAAAACTTTGAGTAAACCTAAGCTAATTGTGAATTGATCAACCTATAAAAGGTGATAAAATAACTAGATGGATGATGTCATTATTTACAACACCCCCCCCCCTCTCAAGTGAATCTTAGAGAGTATAAACCAAATGATGGGTCCTAGCTACTAAAAAAATTTAGGTACCCATGCACAATAAATTTTATTGGAAACATAATAAAGGAGAAAAAATTGTAGGATAAAACCCTTCTCTAAAAAAGAAATGATATAAAGAGAATGTAAAAGTAAAGAATATAGGAGATAGACAAAGGAATGATCATGACCTCCCATGGACTACTTATATCACACAAGTACAAGAAATTCTCCCCCCATAAGATGATAGATGTTATAGTGCTAAGTGATGCTTGAAACAAAATAAATGTTAAAAAAAAAATCCCCTATGGAAGAAATATGATTCTAGATAGGTTCATGCAATGTTCCCATGTGAGAAGAAGATATTAATTCTTTGAAAAATGTATGAGATCCAAAGATAAAAATGAAATATTGGAAAGATACTCAAATGCTCCCTATGAAATTTGATATAGAATAGGATCCAAAGATAGATATGTGGTGACATAGTGTTGATGTGTCTACCATTAAAATTTCTTGCCGACTCTATAAAATTAGATTCACTAAACAAGTTTGATATGCCTATCAAGTTATCATCCCAATAAACTATGTAGGAAACACAAATGTGAAGATTGTACTATCTTGAATCAAGGAAAACTAAATATCTTGTGAAACTAAATTATAAAGAAGCGGGAGATGAAGGAGATATGATATTATTACAAGGTGTGGGAGCTAATGAATAGGATAAAATTGCAATGTTTATATAACAAAATTTTATCTCCTTATGTATGTTGAAGGTATCAATGTCATCTATACTCAAACCATCATCAAATTTGGTAGAACCTAAGGAAGAAAAACAATACAATATTGTGCATACATCATTCATGTTGTGGTAGATTCAACATACCACTAAGTGTGATATGATAAATGGAAATGAGATTATTAGATCTAGAATTGGTGGGAATGAGTAAGGCTCAAATGTAGAAAATGATTATTCAGATGCAACCATGTGCTATGATGCTCTAAAATTAAGGTGTCACTTTTTTGATCTAGTGTTTACAAAAGAAAATAGTGTCATACCCTTTTTCTTATCTTTTTCTAAATTTCTTGATGATGTGGATGGAGAATAGGAAGAACCATCAATCCTTGGTGTAGGAAAATTCGATATGATTTTGTTGAATAAGATTCCTTAACTCATCAATTTCCTTTTTTACAA
Organism: Sequoia sempervirens; assembly: GCA_007258455.2. Classification (NCBI taxonomy): domain Eukaryota; kingdom Viridiplantae; phylum Streptophyta; class Pinopsida; order Cupressales; family Cupressaceae; genus Sequoia; species Sequoia sempervirens. The sequence continues at coordinate 185,848,007 of VDFB02353493.1, read as the reverse complement.
TATTGATGTACTTTATGCCCTTTTTTATTACAATAACTACATGTGGGACTATAAAAAAGTTTCCATTTTTATGAGGGAGATGAATTATTTGGAGTTTCTAATTTTGATCCTATTGCTTGATCTGTGTTTTGTTTCTTTCACTTAGATTTGTAGCCTTTTGTTCTATTTAAACAAGAGCATGTGGTTTTGAAGACTTTAGAAAACCCATTTGAATTAGTTTTTCTTTCTCATTTGTGAGAGAAACAACAAAGTTTACAAGTGATGGGATAGTGAACCATGTACCAAGAAAACTTTTGGTTGTCTAAAAAGTAGAAACAAATGTTGATTAGTGAGAACCTAGCTTTGATAAGACACTTAAGACCAATTATTCATCTTTCTTTTTAATTTCATAATTTTAAATTGGAACCCTATCAAATTTAATTTAGTTAAGAATCACGTATTAAATAGAATTCTTGTGGATTTAGACTTATCAATTCATTCTCCAATTGATGTCCTCTCATTACATCATGTTTTCCAAATAGATTCTCTAATATGGAAGAGTAGGTCAAGATAAATGGACATATACAATGTGTCATAGGCTTCAACGCTTAAATTATACCATTTTTACTTTTCTATAGCAATCGTAGGTTCAAGTTTCAAACCCATTATGACTTGAGATAATCCAATTTTCTTGAGATTGATTTATATTTTATGTATACATTCATAGAAATTAAATGGAGTTAGAATTAGGTCTATTATTGTAGAATTATAAGATACACAAGATAACCCCCTAATTCTTTTAGAACTAAAATTAGGCCCTCCTAGAAAAATATGAAGAAAAATTATGAGTGTTTTATGATTAGATGCCAAAATTATTTGTTTATTTATAGATATTTTTATAATTTGAGAAAAACTAGCTATTGAGATATAAAATTTGACTATAAATTTTAAACCCTTGTGAAATTATGATAATTTTTTTAAAAAAGTATGTAGTTTTTTTATAATCAATGTGAAAGTTATGCCCCATTGAAATTATGCCAAAAAATAAAATTTTGAAGCCAAAAAGATAGTCAAAATAGTATAATTTTATAAAATAAATGACCCCACTATGTTAGTAATAGAAAAATAAAAATACCCCTTGTAGGAACATTGGATAGACCCTCCTGAAACATTGGTGACCTATTGGTGGTAGGATGCAAAGGGTTACTGTGAGAGGCCATGTGGAACACTAGAGGGGCCAGATGTGCAGAGAAATGGGCTAGGTTTGATCCAAATGGAGAAGATATTGCTAAAGGAACCGCACAAAAATATAGCCAAAGTATTGAAAGAGGTTGAGTAGTGTGAACTACACTTGTCATTTTTGCATCATTCCCATGAAGGATGACTTTCAATTTTGTAGAGGAATCATTGTCAAAAAAAGTGCAAAGCCTTTGACTGTAACTCAATGCTTTTGACTACTAGCTTAAAATAGAAAACCCTAGAAATTGCTAGATTCTAAATTTTGACCAAAAAACATTGGAAAACTTGAGATTCATGTAGAAAAAGCTTGTAGTCATCATAATAATCCAAAACAACAACAAAGATACAAATTTCCATCTTTGTCTCACATCACTAGTTCACTTTGGACTTGTTTAAACACCTTTATTGATCATTGGATCAACTCAACCCCATCAAAAATAGCAAACCAATCCATTCAAAACAACAACCTAAAAATTTTACATACCTCACTTTTGGTTCAAATCTCTACCATCATCTCCTAATTTATATCTTTGCTTGAAAATTGAATTCTTTCAAGTATTTAGTTGAATTAGTTTCAAAACATTGTGAGTTAACTTGCTTTGGAGTCATTAGTCTACTCCCAAAGTTTGTGAATCTCATTATCACCCTCCTTGGCTTGGACTCATTTGTCTATTACAAGAAAGGGCCATCCCAAAACACCACTTAAACAAGAGATTTTAGTCAAAAATAAGCTTTGTCCAAATTCAAGGTTTCACATCCTCCATTCATCCAAACAACTTATCACCCAAGAATTGGTCCAAGGCTACTTAGGTGTCTTTTCAAATCCAATCTTGAAGTCAGAAAAAACATATTAGTGTCCATTTATTATCCAAATTAACTTCCATTTCATCCCTACATAGGGTCATCATATCATATTAGTTTCAATGAATTAACAACTATGGGTGTTCCTAATCAAGAGTTTGATACACTTAGTCACATGCTAGATTTTAATCAATATCAAACCTTAAAAATTTATCAACCAAACAAAAAAAACATAGATCCTGCAATAACAACATCACAATTCAACAAAATCACCACAAAACGTGAGTACACTCCTTTAGGGGAGCCAATGGAGTTCATATTAAACAATCTAGTCTAATCCAATTTTATCTATCTTCCAAAGTCACAAGGGGATTATAAACTTTGATTCAAACCTTCATGGTATGATGACAATTATTATTGTTAATACCATAGAACAAAAGGTCATGAAATGCCAAGTTGTATAAAACTCAAGAACCTCATACAAGACCTTATTGATCAATGTACAATCAATGTTGAGACTAACCTTCAAAATCTATCCATAAATAATACCTCATGCAATGAGATAGAAGACATAGATACTTTTATGAAGCATGATCAAGGTCTTTCATCAATGTCTAGGGTGATCCCACAATACTGGTTTACAATTTTTGGCCAAACTAGACATAGAACTAATTTTTTCTAACTAAATCTTCACTTTTGGGCACCTATAGCGCCTAAACTATGAGGAATTCGAAGATGATGCAAACTAGTGATTTGTGAAATTTTGTTTGTAGATTCTAAATATATCTTTTTCAAAGTTTTTGGAATTAGATTGCACTTCTTTTTCTATCTCCTTCAAAAACTATATTTTTTCAGTAAACACCATTTTAAGGAGTGATGCTCACCATATACAACATAACTTTTTTCCATGAAGGATAAAATTCTATTTTTTTTTAATTTAGATTTGTAACTACAATATATAGTGCTTTAAATTGGTTTCATAGTGTTTTATTGAACATTTTTTCCTTAATCAAGTTTCAAAGTCAAACCAATTACAATTCAGACATAGGCGAGCTGCATACAACATAATTTTTTTTGTATGTTTCAAAATTCATTTTTTTTCTTTTTCTTAGATCAAGGACTTCCATATCTAGTGAAATCATATTTTTTAGTTTTTTTTTTATAATCTGTTGTTTTTCCACATGTGCAAAATAGAGAGCTTGATTTTCAATGAAAAACCTATGTTTAATCAAACTTAAAAAACAAATACATAATAAAACCAAAACATGTTAAAATTATATTCGTTGGATAGCTTGTTCCAAGGAATACCATCATCCAATTGGGTTTGTGAAGTCTCCTCCATTTTCATCCTCAACTCAAGTTTTGAAGGGAAAAAATTTGGATTTTTTTGGTGCCAGAGGGGGAGAAGGGGGGAAAAGGGGGGTTTGAGTGAACTCCCCTTGGAGGTTTGCTCGAACTAGGGTTCGAGCGAACCCCCTTTCCACAACCCTTTCCTTTTATTTTTTCCCTGGAAATGTGGGGCCCAACATTTAATGGGTTCACTTGAAGGGGGGTTCTAGCAAACCCCCTTTGGGTTTGCTTGAACCCCCAAAAACCAATTTTTTTTTCATGGGGGAATTTTTTGCAACTTTTCTTTCCTCACTCGAATTGTAAACCAGTTTTGTGGGTTTTCCCTCTAGCAATGATCCATTTCATGACATATTAAAATCATTTGACCTCATGGTGGCACGCATTGGAGAAAATTGACCACAAAAGGATTTCATCCCTAATCCCAATCCATAATCCTCAAGTCCTCCACATGAATCTCCAACCACAACATCCTTATCAAATGATCCTTCAAGAAATGCCACATTTCCAACTTCCTTCCAAGGACTATCCCTCATAAATACATGTCAAATTATTCAAACACTAAATGCACATCTATTTGATGATCAATAAACCATTAATCCATTATTTGAACTTGATCCATTAATCCTTAATCCAATACTATCATGCATCCAATCGCCTCTCATGCTTAATGAAAAAAATCTAAGTCAAGAGCTAACATGCACATGCCCGCATGTTGAATGTATCCAAAGATATTTTATAGATAATACATTCTTTAAACTTGAACCATGTCAAGAACATAATCCAAAGAATAACCAAGATAATCCAGAAAAGAGTCAAGATCAAGAATCCATATCCCCAAAACACGACCATGATCTAATGAGTATTTTCCAATTTGTTACCATAGATAACTCTGAAATAAGTCAAGAACAAGAATCCATATCCCCAAAATACTACAATGATCTAATGAGAATTTTCTAATCCATTAGCTAAAGTTTCTCAAAAATAAGTCAAGATCAAGAGACCACTTCCTTGAAGTACTACCATGATCTAATGACTATTTTCTAATCCACACAGTATTTCAAAAAAGAGGACAATATCCCTACACCAATAATTCCTACCTCTACCCATGAGATACTTGCTTCCATAGGGTGATTAGATGATCTTCCTTCAAAACAAGTATCCTAATCTTTGCATCCTTGTAAATGATCAATTTATAACAGATTCCACATAACTTCATAGTGACATTTCAAAAAGTGACCATGAAGAATATTTCTACATCGACTTTGAAGAGCCAATGTCTTTCAAAGAAAAATTAAAATCTAGTATTTCGACTAAAACCTTTGAAGATTCCCAACAGTGCAAAGAAGGATTCAAACCTTGTTTTCAAGACAAATCATATTCAATTGTAGTTTTTCAATAGATGCATTATCAAGGCAAAGGATTAAATCTACATGAATAACGTATCATAGAACTAGTTTAGATTATCAACAACCCTAAACATCAGGGTATCAGTTATTCAACCATCAAATAATCTAATCATGTCAGGGATACCTCTATGATACTAGGGGGAAATTTATCTAATACAAACATCAACATTGGAGTCATGAAGAGTCCTTATGATAAAACTATTTCCAAAACTTCAACCATCCATGTCATAAATTGGTGTCCTTGTATCTTTCCACCCACTAATTTGGACCAACAAGAATAAAATCCTTACAAAAGAAAAGAGCATGTTATTGAAGCTAATGAATCAAAAAATAAAAAAGGACACATGAAGTTAAAATGGATTTTGAAGAAAAATAAAGTAGAAAAACCCTATCAAACTCCATTAGTCAAAGAAACTATGGGGCAAAATCAAAAGGGGTTTCCATCCATCAATGTGTCTACCAATACAAAAGAAATCTCTAGCATCAACATAGAAAGTATATGAAAATGTTGGTCACAAATCCACTCAAAAATCTATATCCACCTTTCATAGGTCATCATCCCAAGTTTGGAGAATCAAAGATCTGTTATCCATGTTGGAGATTTGCTAGATTGTTGGAGATTGTTGTTGTTGTCATTAGTGTTGTCATTGATGTCAACCCCTAGTGTGTGGATATTGTTAGAGCTGTTGAATATTTTTGCATAAGAAAGATTTATGGTTCAACCCCTAGTGTCGACATGTTGTGGTTTGATATCACATTGATTTCAACCTATTGGTTTGTTTCTTCCTAAGGGAAGATGTGTTGCTTGTAGCGATTGGATCATTTTTTGTTTTCAGGAATTCTTCATCGGTATTGGAGCTTCTTCATTATGGGGGAGATATCTTGTCTCTCCTTTTCCCTCTTATGGGGGGTCCATTGATTGTATATAAATGATGGATGTAGTCTTTGGGGGTATCATTGAGTCCTTCATACACCATCTTTCTTTAAATTATTTTCTCTCTTTTAGAGAGGATTTTTGTCCCATTGGTTTTTCTCCTTTTCTTCATTTGTGAGAGATTGCATGTTGTACATGAGTACCTAATATTGCCTTGTATCCAAAACCCATAATATTTTTTTATGTTTTAAATCTTTGCATAATGATCTACTCCCTAAGTTGCACTTAAGGGGGGGTATTGTTATGAATAAATGTCTTGTACGTAGCTAATTCCTAGCAAAAGGGGACTTATTCACACGTTAAGTTTACTTAGGCCCTAGGTGTCTTTCTAGAAGTCTCAGTTTTCTAGATAAGATCTTTTCATATATTATCTTTTTGAGTTTTATTTAGTATTGATTACTAGGTCATTTAATATTTGTCTCATAACATAGGATTAAGTCACATGTAATCTTGTCTAATCCTATCGCTCACTTTGCCTTTATAAGAAAGTCCTCTCATGTACACTTGTATCAATCTTGCATCCATAGTCATAGAAAGCTATTATTTCCATTTTCTCTCTTGTGGAAGATATTTTTGTCTAGAAATTGTTCCTAGGGGTGTTGGGAGTCACCATTAACTCCTAAAAATCTTTCTATTTGTGGCTTTGATAATGTTCGTAGGAAAATATTGGGTACAATCACACTACCCATAGTTTTTCCTACCCTTATTTATGTCATTCCTAATACTCTTTCATATAACCTTCTTCTTGGTAGACCATGGATTCATACCATGAGAGGAGTCCCATATATTCTTCACCATACAATGAAGTATAAATATAATAACAATGTCCATGTAGATAAAACAAATCCAAAAAGTTATTTACAAGATGAAGTTGGAATAATATTTCCAATTTTCTTAGTACTTTGATTCCATCTTCACAAGTTGAACCATTACCTTCTAATGATAATGATACCAAAGATAGTAAATCACCTATGATCATACTCTTTGGTGATGATTATGGTTTGTTAGATATTTTACACCTACTTTCATTGGTGAGTATAAAATCTCCAATCAAAGCCTAAAGAGTTGAAGGTTGTTTTGGTGACATTAAAACAATATAATATCAACACCTCAACTCTTTCAAACAATGAAAATGATCAAAATAATGTTTCATATTCAAGTACATGTCTTGGTGATGATTGGGGCTTATAAGATTTTACACCCTTCTTTGTGGGAGTACAAAATCTCACAATATAAACCTAAGGAATATTTTATTTCATTTGCACAATCTTCTACAACATCAACAAAACCACAAACATCACCATCCCATGATGGAAATGGGGGCTACTTCTCTTCCATCCCTCATTGTTAGAAAATTATAATAATGATCCTCGTCATCCTAACACTTCAACACCCAAAAATAATTTGCATTCCTACAAAAGAATCAATTCTTTGAGCATGATAATATTCCTCTTTCAACAAATAATAATTTATACAAGGCATCTCCTCCTACATTTGAGTTGGAAAAATATTATGGGGTTGGATTTAAAATAATTTCTAACTTGGATATAATGAAAACATGGAACAAGGAGTTAAGGATATTGTGAATCCTACATTGTACCTTGCTAAAAGGGGTTTAGGCTTCCATTCTCCTCCTTCATCTACATCTCATCCTCCATCACCTAATACATTTATGGCCTCCTATGGTGAGCAAGAAGACTTTTCTTCACAAGAGAAAGGATCACTTTGCACTCCTTATCCTTTATCTGAGAATGAAAATATTTTGTTGATGCTTCTCAAATCCCACTTGATTATTCTTCCTCCTCCAACACATATGAAATTTTATAGATATTATCATAAACATCATTCTCTTTTGCATATCAACAAGTGGATGGTAATTCCACCAATAAATGTTACGCCTTGAGAAATAAAATATAACAACTTCTCAATTGTGGTGCTATCACTCTTCCATGTGTTGATGCACCTATTTATTCGAAATGATAAACTCTCTTCTATGGTGTTTCTCCTCACTATGTGGCATTCACAACTTCACATTTTTTCTAATTATCATTCATGGTGGTACAATCTAACTTGCAACTATATTTCATCTATGGTAGTAGCACAATAGTCTCTAGCATGGTTGTCCTTGACTATGCACTTTGGCATAAAGGATTACTAGTTTGGGAGCTATACATCCATCTTTAGGATCACCTTTTCTACCTTATTTTCCTTAAATATTATCATAGCAAGTATGTTAAAATTTTAAGGGGGGAATATCTGTTGCACAGGCAGTTGTTGCACCAAAAGATTGACCTGTTAATTCCTGATACAACTGCCAAATATATACAAGCTGCCAAATATATACAAGATCCAAGATCCACAAGAGGTGGTTAAGCCATGTCATGAACCCAAGCACTACACTACATAGCACAAGGAGACCTTGAGGATGAAACTCTTGCAATAATCCCCCTAGTGCAAGTGAGGGGTTTGAACTATGACCTAACCTTTGATACCAATTGTTGCATAAGCGGTTGTTGTTGCACCAAAAGATCAACCTGTTAATGTTTGATACAACCACCAGATTTATACAAAATCCAAGATCCATAGGAGGTGGTTAAGCCATGTCATGAACCCAAGTTTTGCACTGCACAACACAAGGAGACCAAGGGAAAAACTATTGCAACAATATCACCCTATACATTTCATATATCTAAACATTAGCATCTTGTGAGCTTTGAATTATAATTGATGTGCCCCCTCTATGGTGGTATTTTTTATAATACCATCTAATGCATTGTTATCAATTAGTCCCCTGTGACATTAAAACTTGTATACATTCATCCTTTGTGACATTAAATATTTATGTGCTCCCTAAGTCTTGGTTATCAATTCATCCCCTGTGACATTAAACATTTATATGCTCCCTGAGGCATGGTTATCAATTCATCCCCCATGATGCTTAAAAATATTTATGTGCTCCCTGAGGCAAGATTATCAATTCATCACTTTTGGTGTTAAGCATTTATGTGCTCCCTGAGGTGTGATTAAAAATTTGTCCCTACTGATATTAAACATTTATTCACTCCCTAAGGTGAGGTTATCAAATGATGATGTTAAGAATTTATGCACTATTCATAGTCAAAGTTAGTATAACACAACTTTATAGACTGTGAATTTGTGTATTTTACATGAAAACCTAGCATAACACAACTTTCTAGCTAGTAGATCTATGTGTCTCATGAGTAAACTAACATAACACAACTTGATATCCTTGTGGGACCTGCCATTTATCAATTTTACATAGACACCTAGCATAACACAACTTGATAGCCTTATGTAATTTATGAGATCCTCATTCATCATATCCATGGTCACCTAACATAACATGACTTGTTAACATGTGATCCATGGGGGAATTTTAATATACATGACCTTTATTTTTATTGACTATTTTTATAATTCTTCTATGTGTTTGTGCATTTGAGATATGATGCTTGCTAATTGAGACAACCTTACATACTGAGGTCTACTTACCTTGTTGACTTGAATATTTAGTGTGTACTAACATATTGGTTATATTCTCTATGATTCATGTTTTCTCCATGTTTTGATCCATGTGCATGTTGTGTTTTCTTCATGTGTGTATCATGTTTTCCTTGTGTATTCCACATGTTTTCCTTGTGGGTTCCACATGTGTTTTCCTTGTGTTTTTTGTGTGTTTTCTTTATGTATTCTATGTATTTTCCTTGTGTATTCTGTGTTTTTTTTTCATGTATTCCATGTGTTTCCTTCATGTATTATGTGTGTTTGTTGTATATATTCCTTGTATGCTTTGTGTTTGTCATATGTACGTTATGTGTAATCCATTAATTTCTTATTCTATGCCTTATGAATGATCAAATTTTTCGTTTTCCTACATGCGATATATCTTCTTTATGTTTATCTTGATTTTATGGATTGATAGGATCCTAAGTTTGGGGTCTAGCACATATCTCAACTTGGTATCATATTCTCTCTTCAAATTTTTGATAAATAAACCTATCTTATCCATTCCTTTAGTGTGAGTATGAATGTGAGATCATACCCTCACTAAATTGGGGGCTAAATGTAGCATCATAAATTGTCTCCCTTAACAATTTCACACTAAGTTGACACCTAATTTTTCACACATAATTAATTATATTAATAATTTGTTCATTTAGGGGCCTGATTCTAAAAATACCTTAATACCCATGACATCTTGAGAATTTTTGGCTAAAAACACCCAGACTAGGGTGAGGGCACCCTAGTCCTGAGGTGACTTTAAGTATTTTAAAATGATCTCAAATTGACCTATGTCAAAGAAAATAAATTAGGATAAAAATATAAACAAGTTTTTCCTCTCATTCGAATAACTAGGCACTATCATGATCAATCGTGCACTAAATTATTCTTTTATTATAAAGATGTATGTGATTTATCCTCTACATTCTAGCTACAACAATCAATTATGTTATGTGGACTAACCTCTTGTAGGTCTTCAAAGAAATTCAATCATCCATCAATCAACTTTTTGTGACAACTTATGGTGTGAACATCACTTCAGCAAGGGTTTCATGTACCTAAGATAAAATTATGAATTTTCATTTATTTTTACAATCATTTATCATTTATTTTTCCTTTGCTTTTCCTAGGTTAAGCACTCATTATCATCATTATTTGTTGTTGTGGAGATGGAAACACCAAAACTAACGTTTCACTAAGGAAAAATCATATACAACACAACCTTTTCCCCTCTTTTCATGTGTGTGGGTCTAATCTAAAGCTTTCATCAACAACAAGTTATAGACAAGTGTAGAGCATACTTGTACCTTCAAGACCCTACCTTAAGCATTCATAAATCCTCATTTCTAGACAAGGGCACCCTCAACCTTGTCCCTTAAATGTAGGCTCCAATTTTATGTGCAGGTTGCTCTTTGTCATTTATTTTCCAAATATGTGCATGTTATGTAATTTTTTATTTTCATTTGTGTGATAAAGTGCATTATTGGATCTAGGGTTTATGTCAAATAGGTTAATTAAAAAAAATATCAAACTTTCCCTCTTTGCAAAACAAAAGAACCAAACCCTGGTAGATTAGATCTCCCTTGAGTCAGCTATTCAATCATCAAACCTTAGTTGGTTTATGTTCTAATGTTGAGTCCAAAGAAGGAAATATAGATCTAGGTTAATTCACATGTTGGATCTTAGATCTCTTTACCACTTAACAACTAAAAATAATTCTTCCTTCCCACACATTTTGGATTGTTCATAGAGAATTTTATAGATTTCTAGGCATCCCTTTTGCCTTGTAGGATTCACATGTATCCTTATGGAAAGTTGTTCTTACCAAAATTGAAAAAACCTAACATACTGGATCATGATACCCCTCTCTTTGGTAAGGAAATTCTAAGTTTTTTCCAAGATTCTAGCAACTACCCATGTTTATTATTCTTCATGTTGAGCTCCTTTTAAGGCCTCTTACAAGAATCTAGAAAATATTCAAAATTATTTTCTAAGGGATTCCTCAAGAAACCATAAGGGAATTCATAGGGTGGCCTAAGAGTTTTGTTGTCTCTCTTAAGACTCTAGGGGTTTGCATCTTTAATCCACTTAGATCCAAGGTTTGTATCTTTATTCCAAATGGATTATCCATGCCCTTCAAAGTGATGAATCTTGGAAAATTTTGACATTGTATTTCCTCTTTTCATAATTTTAAATAACCAACTTGGAAGGAGATTGGGACTCAAACCCTTCTCACAATGAAAAATGCAGTTCATATTAAGGGAACATTTTTTATCAATAGAATTTGGAGAGCTTGGGAAGCCATGAAACCATATATTTTCTAGAATGGTTTTTTCTTATGTGATGGTCTTTCCATCAACCATTAGAATATTCGGTGGTCCCCCATTTTGTATGATCAAGGTCACCCATTAGAAAGGTTATCATGGGTGTATGACTTGAGATTTCATAAGAAATGAATTCAAAGTTTGTAATATTTATTCTCCAAATCTTCTAGGATTATTATGTCATGGAATGATGTCAAAGCCAAGTTTGACCATTCTACTCAAAATCATCAAAATTTTGATATAGTTATGAAGAAAATTCTAGTTGATATGGTTCACAAAATTGGTATAAATTCTTCCACACTCAAGTGGAAAGAATAGAAGTGAGGTCTAAATAACACTTTTTTAAAATTATAAACATATCATTGGTTCTCTCCCCACTTTCCCATGGTTCTAAATTTAAATCACTTATGATATTTGTAATCACTATTCTTAGTTTGATAATGTAGATTTCATACCATTTGTTTAGTTGTTTTGGAACTAAAATTAGGCCACTTCACTTGGTGTATTCTTTTCTAAAGCCTTCTTGTGAGCTCTAGGTTATCTCATTTGGGTGTTATTGACCCCCTTTTCCCATTTCATGGGAAATCAAAGTATCTTAAGCATCTCTTTTGGTTTTTTCCTAGAGCCCAAAAACTTTGGACTTGGATCCATGATTTTTTCAAGCCCCTCAAACCAAATATTTTTTTGTCACCAATGACTCAATCCTTTAGGATCACATGGAACACCAAAACATGCCTTCCACAAGAGAGAGGGAAGAGAAAAATATTTCCTGATATGGGAACAATGAATTTGATTAAACCCCAATATGATTATGTGGATTTAAATACACATGATAATTTTCTTAAATAGTCAAGGTTGAGAGATAGAAAAAGACAAGATTGTGACAAGTGTCATAATACTATGCAATGGGACAACTAAATTAAATGAAAAGATAAGATACGATAAGATAACATGACGTAAGACTTCTAGAAATATTTCTAGATCCCAAAGTAAACTTAACATGTGAACATGTGTGAATAAAATATACTAGGTGAACTAGTTAGGTAAAATACCTTGTTCACACCAGTACCCCCACTTAAGTGAAATTTAGGAAGTAAACAAATTCAAATGATGCAAATATAATGATGGTTATCAACTAATAGTCCATGTTAGGTACCAATTTACAAATGTAATCTCTCACAAATGGAGAAAAGGAGGAAACTCAATGGGACAAACTCCTCTCCAAAAGAGAGAAAATAAAGTGAATCAAGGAAGGAGGACTCAATATGACTCCCAAGGACTACTTTTTTCACCATTATACAATCAATCACCCCCATCTCCCCCCATAAGAGAGAAAGAGAGAGACTATGTATCCCCCGCCCCCCTCAACAATGTATAATCTCTTGACAAAATGGTAAATGTTTGAAGAAAAAAACATTATCCAATGCCTACAAACAACATGCCTCCCTTTTTAAAGAAACAAAACCAAGTAAAAATGCAATAATTATTCCTATTCCATATTGGGATTGATAGGAAGATGAACCAAAATTTATGATGATTGTATCTTTAAAATTTTATTATATGTCACCATGTCTATGGAAGATGATGATGCCACAATCAAATAAAGTACATCTCCAATCAACAAAGAAGATGACAAAACAAGATCAAGTGGTAATTAATATTGAATAAGATCCAAAGATAAAGATGATGTGACAAAAAATATGACGAGGTTTTCATTAAAGAGGAGATGAACCCTCAAAAATTTCCTCCAAATATGATAAGTGAGACTTCACAAACAAGTTTGAAACACCTGTCAAGTAATCATCCCACAAAGATGTATCTAAAAGACTGTGATTTAACTATTGTAAAGTATATCTAGAAGCTCTCAAAGAAGCACCTATGAACTATGATGAAGTAAAAAAATATGGGTTTGTGATCTCAATTGGAGAAGTGAGAGCTATAGGAAAGGTCTCTTGATTATCAATATTCTCAAGTGTTGCATCATATTCAAGCTCCTCTTTAGAATTATCATTATCAAAGGTTATATTATCAACTTAATCAAGTGGAATGAGGATATATGATACATGATCATTTGGGAATGGAAGATTATGTGAATCTCCATGAAATATCCCAAATTCTAGTCCAAAGTGTACTTGGTAACTTAGTTTCTAATATTTTCCAAAAGATGTTAGCACTAATAGTTATACCAATCACTCCTATCATATGATCATTTTATTACCTCAAAGTGATTACTTACAATGTGTCTTTGGCTCAAGAATGAGTCCAAAAATATGAGGCAAAATATTAAACCACTTTCAATGTGTGAGGATGTCTTTTCATCAAGAATCATAATTTTCCTTAGTTAGAATCAATACAAAAGGATAAGTTGCATAACCCATGATTATTACAATAATACAGTCTTCAAATGATAAAATCATATATTAATACATATCAAGTAGTTGAATTGAAGTTATTTATGTTTAAAGGTTTGTGAATAACATGAGATGAAGGATCAAACAACAAACAAAACAACTTCCACACAAGAGCTCTACAAAACAAATATTTTCTATTCCTCAACAAGAAAATTCTTATAGAATGAACCTCAAGAGTCTTCAAGGAGATCATCAAGAGATCTTAAAGGTTCTCAAAAGGTTATGATAGTACAATGAGGGTTGAGTACTAAATAGGAGAAATCCTAAATGATAAAGTAATTAGATCATGACAAGTGTTAGCATCACATGCGATGAGACAAAATGATCTAATAAAATCTCACTTCAATTTACATAAAAAAGCACTCCTAATTTTAGCTTAAGTGCATGAAATGATTAGACTATTAATTAATTAAAGATTAATTAATTATTAGGTAATGCATGATTACTCTAACACCCCCCCTTAAGATGAACTTAAGGAGTAGCTAGAGACCCTAAAAAGAGAATGCATGGTGGGTGTCAACAAACAAGGTTTGATGAGGTACCCATGTACAAACAATCCAATCTCTCACAATTAGAGAAAAAAAAGAGAAAAAATCCTCTCCAGAGGAGAGAAAGGCTAATGAAGGATTGAAAATCCTCCAAACTAATGTGAAGGACTAAGAAGCCTCCAACCAAAATATATCCAAAAAAAGGAACATGAAGAATATCGCTAAAGCATGAAGAAGTTGTAGAAAACTGTCAAAAGATGACTAATATAGTGTTGAAATGAGTAACCTTCTCTAAAATAGATGATGATCAGGATCAAGAAGACAAGAATTGGTATGAGTTCCCCTAATAACACTACTCAAATTAGATGGAAAACAAAGGAAAACATCTGGAACTTAAAGATACAAATGTTAAGATCAAGAACTAGATAATAATCCACACGAGTGCCCCCAATGACACTACTCAAATCAAAATGAAGAAAAAGTAAAAAATATAGTGTTCACAAATACAAATGGTACATGAATCTACATGAGTGACCCCAATGACACTACTCAACATGAAAGATACAAGTTGAAAATACATGTACCAATAGTCTATAGAGCACTAATCAAATGAAAGACAATAATTTGCATGAGTTCCCCCAATGACACCACTCGAATCGGATGGAAAACAAAGGAAAACATTTAGAAATTGAAGATACAAATGACACACGAATCTACAAGAGTGGCCTCAATAACACTACTCAACATGCAAGAAGAAAGTTGAAAATATAAGTACCAATAGTTTAAAGAACATTGATAAAATGAAGAAAGATCACCTCTAGAAACAAGAATCAAAGAATGCCCATATGGTAAATTCTCCATCTCAGCGAAATGCATGGGTAACTAGCTGTTGCAGATCTACCTAGTACATAGGAATAAAGAACTAGATACATAGATCAGTCCAAAAATGAAACCAAGGAAGCATTAGCACCAACAAAGGAAACCCCCCATAATATGAAGAGGGAGAGACAATACATGTGCATTGAAACTACGTGTCACCAAGAATTACATGTAGAAGAATATCTAAATGTGCAATTGAAGAGTACTTGCAAATAAAAGGGTGTGCAAACCAGAGCACACACACATGAGGCATGAATCACTAAGATTCAACACTATAGTGGAAGGGGCACTCACTTGAAAAAGGTTTTATGGAAAACAAAGGAACTCACAACCCAACCATGGCACATTATATCATAGTGCAAGTACATAAGGGACAACAAGATTTGTGAAATCCCCAAAAAATATACTCCAGAATGGCCATTTATCTCAATGCATCTATAAAAGAGAAAGTACATGCAAAATATGTCTATAATGCCTAAATAAGAAAAAATGCTAGAAATACATGTAGAACAACCTAAAACAAGTCATCACACGCAAATAGAAAGATTCCAAGAGCTAAAATGTCTGAGTAATTCACTAGATTGTGAAAATACAAAAAAAAAAACGTAGAGAAAAATATGGAAAAAGTTCATGGATAGCTATGAAGAGCTTTGAAAGACCATCCCAACATCATTGGAATCATGAAAACCAAAGAAACTAGTCAAAAGTTATGAGCTTGGGAGTGATAACAACACCTCTGACTTCAATCGGCTATAGAATGTACCAACAACAAAAAAATGGTGATGAAACCCACACCACTAGAAAGTTGACAAAACCTTCTTTTTGACGATATCTTGTTTGCCCAATTTTGATATCGTATGCCCAAGTTATGGTCAAAAGAAAAAAATAACCCCTTTAGGGCCAAAGAGGGCTTGAAGGGACCTTGCCCTATGGCCATGCCCCTGATGTCAGTATGATGTCACATTGATGTAAGTGGAATATTCCTTAGTCAATTGCAAAAAAAGGTTCAACTATTGAAAAATTAAAAAATACAGGAAATGCAGACCGTGCACAAAATAATCTAAAAAAAGGTACTAGTCAGTGTGCTTGCCAAAAAAAATGAAAACTAACATCGAAAAGCTGAAAGGCGGTTGCTAGACGACAATAAATGGCCACTAGTGGTGGAAAAATTTCATTGATCGATTGTAGAAAGTCATTGTCAGTAGGTTAGCTATTAGATGACATATGGATCGTCGGTGGTACAGGCCTACAAGGGTCTACCTGTGCAAGTAGGTACCCTATGGGTACCTTTAAAAAGGACTGCCCTAAAAAAATAAAAAACCTACTCCCTTTTTAATTTTTAAACCTATATTTTTAATTTTTTTAAAAATATTTGAAATAAAACAAAAATTTAAATAAACACATTGACTTGGGTTTTTGCTTTTTTTTGAACTACATGCACAAGCACGTACAAGGACCGTATGACCCCTGTGCTAATTTTTTTTGGCTCAAAATCTTCTAATACAGAATATGGACAAATTTATAGTCAAAATTCATCGAATTGGCCTCTTGAATGCAACAATGAGGTCCTTTTTGCACAAAAGTGCACCAAAAAATTTCCCAACTCCAAAAATTACAAAAAAAGCAATGGAGATTCTAGATCAAATGCTTGTAACCCTAGTTGAAGAAAAAACGCTCATAAATCGAGAAGGGGTTTGCTCAATGCATGCTCTAATACCACGCTAAATTTGTGAATAACACGAGATGAAGGATCAAACAACAAACAAAACACCTTCCATGCAAGAGCTCTATGAAACAAAGATTTGTTATTCCTTAATAAGAAAATACTTACAGAATGAACCTCAAGAGTCTTCAAGGAGATCATCAAGGGACCTTAAAGGTTCTCAAAAGGTTATGATAATACAATGAGGGTTGAGTGCTATATAAGAGCAACCCTATATGATAAAGGGATTAGATCACGACAAGTTTCAACATCACATGCGATGAGACAAAATGATCTAATAATAACTCACTTCAGTTAACATAAAAAAGCACTCCTAATTTTAGCTTTAGTGCATGAAATGAATTAGATTAATAATTAATTAAATATTAATTAATTATTAGCTAATACATGATTACTCTAACAATTTGATCAAAGAAAAATCTTCCCA
The DNA here is from genome assembly GCA_007258455.2 of Sequoia sempervirens. NCBI lineage: Eukaryota > Viridiplantae > Streptophyta > Pinopsida > Cupressales > Cupressaceae > Sequoia > Sequoia sempervirens. The sequence goes on along the minus strand of VDFB02353493.1, from coordinate 185,830,524 downwards.
AGTGTCAGTATGTCCAAGTAATTTGCTAGAAGGAAAATATGAACAAATCTAAATCAAATGTACTTGGGGCTTAATCTAGAAAAATTGGATGGATGGCTTTATATAACTCCTTAATACCATTCCAACGTCTCAAGAATCATGAAAAATTGGAGATTTTGGAAAAAAATGTATGAGCTCGAGAACAAAAAATAAAGATTTGAATTCAATTAGCAATATATTGCACCTACAATTTTTTTGGAAAAATGGTTTGCACCTCTGTGAATTGGTTAGAACCAACTTTTTGTAGATGACATCTTGTTAGAAAGTTATGGAAGTTTGAAAAAATGTCGTATTTAGGGCCCAAATGAGGGTAAATTTGGCCCTTGGGGGTTGAAACTCTATCACTCATGTGACTATTGGCTTGAAAAACTAGGTGCTTAATTTCTTAATAAATTTATCCCACCATTGCTAGCAGTTAAGGGGTGAGCCCCAATGACAGTGGATCCCAATGCAAACTTCTATCAATGAAAAGCTCCTAAGAATGTGTTTTACCAATGAAAAGCTTGTATCCCCTCACATTTGTATTCCCGTCACAACAAAGTGGATATAGCATGCGTGAGGAGGTGGATCCAATGCTGTTATGGTAACCACTATGGCAACTATAATGTTAAGAGAAGATTATATTTAAATTCTTATATTGCAGAGGAAGTGAAATAGGTTTTTATTTGGTCTGGTAGTTATAGGTTTTTATTTGATTTAGGGGTGATTTATTATCTATACTTTTTGTTCTTTATTTGAATAATGGAGCTCAACAAGAGATGTGTGATAGAGAAGAGGTCTCATTATAAGTGCCTTCTTTTGGAAGGATATATCTAAAATCCAATCTATGTTTTGGAAATTTAATACCCACTTTGATATTGTGTCTTGTTTTCCCATTTTATTTTTCAAGCTAATTTATGATTTGATTGGTGTTTGTTTTAGATCTTGATGACACATTGTAACCCTTAAGTTCAGGGCTTGCACCAACATGTGCCAAGAATATTTGAGGTACTTTTTTGGCTGAAAAATTTAGTGGTAGCTGCTTGTATGAGATTTGTGCAAGCATTTTTATGTTCAGATTTTATGATGGTTCTATTATTTATGTTTTATGTTATTTTTGTTTTCAATGATGTTTTAAGGCCTAAATTGTGGGTATAACAAATTATGTAGTTCAAATACTTGGAGTGGATGTGAAGAAAGTCATAGATTTTTGTGGAGAACTGTATAAAAATTATGGGACAACCATGGCTGGACTTAGGGTTAGTTTTCATTTTCCCTCTTTTTATGGAATTTTTCTATGCATTTGAATTTCTTTTGAATGTAAGAATAAGGGGATTTTAATATTGGGCTCATAGATGAATTAGAGAATTTGTAATTTAAATTAGTTTCTCAGTGCTTAAATTGACAATTGGTTGAGGGGAAATTGTGGTGAATTTTTGTTGTAGATTTAGGAAATAGCTCAAATGATCCATTTAATTGGGTGTAATTGGATCTTAGTATGTTATAATTTTTTTATGAAATGGGAAATATGAAATTTTTCACAGTTCTAAGAGTAGAAATGAACATCAATATATGACTTAAATTTTGTGGGGATTTCTTATTTACTTATTTTGTTTATGGATTTAAACAAGGCAATGGGCTATGACTATGATTATGATGATTATCACATGTATATAAATGTTATATCTGCTTGTTTGTGATGATGCATTTTCAAATTTATTTGGTACAATTTTAGCTCAAATTTTTTTTTTTTGTATTTTTTCTTTAAACTACTAATTTTAATTAATTATTTTTGCAATTTTTTCCATGGAAGATTGTCATACGAGAACCTTAAACGAGGTCCAATTTTATTAAGTTTGTTTTACCTTAAAAATTTTCTTTGATGATAGTCCTAGAAATATAACAATAGGAAAACATATGGGCTTGCATACTATTTTGGTAACATTCTTTGACATGAAGTTGATAATTTATTAAAAAATAATAATTGTTTTTCTTTTATTCAGCTATATAAATTTGATGTGGATTTTGGATGTCTTAATAGGTTAGCACGCTTATTTGGATAGAGGGAGCATACTTCACTTGAAAACATTCACAATATAAAGAAAGCCTTGCCTGAGATTTGAGAGGAAAATGAGCACTCTAAAAATGTTGAGCGCTCAAGAAGAGTAGTTGCTATTGAAACTATTGTAGATGCATAAAATATCTCATTGTAGATAATGGATCACTATCATTTAGGGTTTTTTTCTTCCTATTAGAGGACCATTTTCCTCATTTCTATGATCTTGAATTTTATAAAATCTCTGGGGATGACTACCCTTCCATGTAGCATAGATTTTTGCATCTAATCTATGTAAAGTTGATATTATCAATAGATAAAATTTTTTGTGTACAAAATTTTATCCTCTTAAAGAATAGATCAAATGTGTTTTTTCCAATCTACTTTATGTTCTATATTAGCACCTAAAACAATATGAAACCATGGGTGAAAAAATAGAGATAATCTCAATGTCATGCACTAGTATCCAAAGTATTACTAAGAAATTGAAATTCTAAAATGTTGGATTAACAACATAGCAGTAATTTTTAATTTTATGCATCATCCTCAAAATATATACAAATATGCACTGAAAACATACCTAGATGGTTATAAATCACCTAAAGTATTAATAATATGTGTATACTTTAACACAAAGTCTATGTAACAGGTAGGAAATAACATTTGTATTATTGACGAAAGATATGCCACAAATTTTTTGGGTTCATCTACCAAATTAATGTCATCATCATATGAACAAGGGGTACATCATTAGAATATAGTGATGACACACTATCCCCTGTTAGTTATTTCCAATGTTGGAAAACATAATATCCCCTATTAGTTATTTCTAGACATCTTACATTCTAATGATGTCCTTTGTCCACTTTTCCTACACAGCGGATAGTGTGTTTTCCAACACTACAAACAATGTGAGCATTTTTTTGTTCCAATCATATCAAGAAAGTGAAATCTCATTTTTACTATAACCAAAGAGTTGTTCTAAAATTTGAAGGTGGAATTCATTACCTAACTAACAAGGGACAATGTGTTTTCCAAAACTACAAATTCATAAGGAAATAATTGACAAGGGACAGTGTGTTTTCCAACACTGCAAATAATGTGAGCATTTTTTTGTTCCCAATTGGAAAACACAACATCCCCTATTAGTTATTTCCAATGTTAGAAAACACACTATCCCCTATTGATCCAATCATATCAAGAAAGTGAAATGTCATTTTTATTGTAACCAAAGAGTTGTTATAAAATTTGAAGGTGGACTTCATTACATAACTAACAAGGGATAGTGTGTTTTCCAACACTGCAAATTCATAAGGAAATAATTGACAAGGGATAGTGTGTTTTCCAACACTGCAAATAATGAACATTTTTTTGTTCCCTTTTGGAAAACACACTGTCCCCTGTTAGTTATTTCCAATGTTGGGAAACACACTGCCCCCTATTGGAAAACACATTGTCCCCTATGGGAAAACACATTGTCCCCTGTTAGTTATTTCCAATGTTGGAAAACACACTATCCCGTGTTAGTTATTTCCAATGTTGGAAAACACACTATCCCCTGTTAGTTATTTCTAATGTTGGAAAACACAATGTCCCCTATTAGTTATTTCTAGAAATCTTACATTCTAATGATGTCCCATATTCACATTTCCTACATAGGGGACAATGTGTTTTCCAACACTGCAAACAATGTGAGCATTTTTCCTACACAAGGGATAGTTGTTGGGAATAGGATGCCATTTAATTGCAATCCTAAACATTATTTATTTCATGTATCTCCTACTTGTCCTTGGAAAGTGTTCTCAAACACTAGGATTAGAGAGATTAATATTTGATGAAATAATCATGTTAATTAACATTTGTAATTAATTCTAAATGTTAGGATCATGTGAGGGCATCCAATATGAGTTCCTAAATAATAGGGGCACATGGGGCGCCCACATGGTAGGTGACACTCACCTTGAGTTCAGCTAACTATTTGGAGTAAGAGATAACACTTCTAAATGCATGTAAAGATCCTAGGAGTTAGGGTTTGATGTTTACATGCATGAAGTTTAGTTTAGTTCAATTCAGATTAGTTAAGTTCAATTCAGTTAGTTAAGTTCAATTAAGTTTAGAATTAGTTTAGTTCAGTTTAGTTCAGTTTAGTTCAATTATGGTTCAGTTATCTTCAGTTAACTTGGAATGCATGACTAATGACTTGAGTTGCATGAAAGATAACATGGACTACCTTCAGTTAACAGGGGATGACCATTCTTGCATGAATGGTGGAGAGAAATGTTTCAGTTAACAAGAAATGACTTGGACCCAACTTGGGCGCCTAAGTTGGCTTCTTGGAATTAACTCCTTTGCATGTTAAGGTATTTCAGAAGGCTAAGTTAAGTGGGCCCACTCTTGGGCGTCTACTTTGAGAATAAATCCTTGAAGATATTTACGGAATAGAGGTTGAGTTACTACTTCAGTTTGGGACACCCAAATGGATGAAGATGAAGATTTGACATTGTTCTTCATGACATAACTTTACTTGCAAGAGATAAGTGTACCTTTTAGGGATAGGGGTTGAGTATTGTAATTGTAACTCTTTTGGAGTTTACAAAGTTGATTAATGCCTATTTATCTCAAGCAAGTTGAAGAGAGTTATTATTAGTTTTATTGCAAGTTGTGAAGAAGATTTGGTGAAGGAAAAAGAAGCATTCTCAAGCAAGAATTGGAGTTATTGTAATCTACTTCAGAGATTAAATAATACATTGATTCTTGGTGGAGTTTTTTCCTGAAAGGGTTTCTCCATGGTATATGCTTTTGTAATCTTTCTAATATCTTTTCTAATTCTTCTACAACTTTTGTCTTCATTCTACAAATGATAAAATGAATTAATTAGATAATCACCCACAAAGAATCTATAACAAAGGAAAGCATATTTAGATCAGCAATCTTAAAGTTTTACAAAATATTAAGCTAAGAAAACACCTCAATTTTCAACATTTGGTATCAGAGTTGAGGTTGGGTAGAGTATTGGGACAACTTTCTCTTAAAAGATTGGAGATTTTTTGGTCATAGTAGGAGATTTTACTATTTTTGTTATTGCTGATTTTGGAAAATAAGTTTTTTACAAGAGGTATATATTCTTTCTTTAGAGGATGTTTATCATGTGTCATTGAGAGCTTGGATTCACAAGTTTGGTGTGAGCTTATGACAAAAATGTGGTTTTGATTATGTGCATCATGATGCCATGGGATTGTTCAGTATCACAGTTCAGTGGGAGCATTTGGAAATGAAGTGGATTCCTGGTTGTAGGATGGTTTTGTTATTATTTCATAGTATACTCTTGATTAGCAGTTTAGATTTGTGGCATGGTACATGTTATGATAATTTTGATCATGAGGAAATGTCTAAAATTCCATATGCTTTTGACAATGATGGTTTGATGTTTATCTTGTTGGCATGTATAGCTCAGTATCACAATTTAGTGGGAGATTTGGTAGGATATAGTGATCTTCATGAAGAGGATGGTAGTCATGATTCCATGTGTGACTCGATACCATGGTTTAGTGGGAGTTGTTGGCAGTGGTGTGGATGCATCATTGGTAAGGTTATCCTCATGTGATTGGGGATATGGTTTTTTCTTGGTTTAGAGTGGTTTATGTTATGTCATGGTTTACTCTTGTTGCATTTAGAGTTTGTCATGGTTCTCTTGAGTCTAGGATGTTTAAGTGTGTTATGGTGTATGTGATCTCCTAGGAGGAGATGGTTAGATCATGGATGTCATGTTTATGTTCAAGATTGGAGCTTTGACATTGATCTTATGTAGTTTGTTTAAGTATTGGGTACATTAATCATTTACTTGATTACTTCATGATAGTGCTATGTTGCATTTGGAGTTTGGCATAGATTGGTTGTTTATAGGTCCTCATGGATACTTGGAGAAATAGGTGAGGCTTAAGTTCTCTTATAGTAAGAGATATATGTTGGAATGGTTACCAACAAGAAAATTTTTGTCAACAGAAAATACCGAGGAGCCTACACCTTAGTTGAATGTGAGTTCAACACACTCAATGATTTCACATGCCTCCAAAGAGGTATTTTGGATACAAAGAATTGGGAAAGTTATTGGTTTTAATTGTACGTAAGTTAAACTTGAATGTGATAGTAAGAGTGCTATGTGTTTAGCCAAACATCCTATGTATCATGCTCGCACTAAGCATGTTGATGTTAAGTATCACTTTGTGCGAGAAATGGTTGAGAGTGGGAAGGTATTAATTGAGAAAGTTGACACTTTAATTAATGTTACATATTATCTTATGAAACCAGTTCCTTCATATAAGTTCTCTTGGTTTTAATCATTTGCTTGGAGCTTCATGATTATGTAGGTTGCATTTGAAGTTGGAATGGATTGATTAGTTGGTGCAGGAAGGCCATTGGCCTTAAGTTTTGTACTTGATTTATAATAATGATTCCTTGTTTAGAATAATTGCAATGTATAATGTCAAGTGGGAGAATGTTGGGAATAGGATGCCATTTAATTGCAATCCTAAACATTATTTATTTCATGTATCTCCTAAGTCCTTGGAAAGTGTTCTCAAACACTAGGATTAGAGAGATTAATATTTGATGAAATAATCATGTTAATTGACATTTTTAATTAATTATAAATGTTAGGAGCATGTGAGGGTGTCTAATATGAGTTCCTAAAAAATAGGGGCACATTGGGCGCCCACATGGTAGGTGACACTCACCTTGAGTTTAGCTAACTATTTGGAGTAAGAGATAACACTTCTAAATGCATGTAAAGATCCTAGGAGTTAGGGTTTGATGTTAACATGCATAAAGTTCAATTTAGTTCAGATCAGATTAGTTCAGTTTAGTTGAGTTCAGAATCAGTTTAGTTTAGTTTAGTTTAGTTTAATTTAGTTCAATTCAGTTTAGTTCAATTTAGTTCAGTTCATTTCAATTCAGTTATGGTTCAGTTATCTTCAATTAATTTTAGTTGAATGCTAGTTGAATTTAGTTAACTTGGAATGCATGACTAATGACTTGAGTTGCATGACAGATAACAAGGGCTAGCTTCAGTTAACAGGGGATGACCATTCTTGCATGAATGGTGGAGAGAAATGTTTCAATTAACAAGAAATGACTTGGACCCAACTTGGGTGCCCAAGTTGGCTTCTTGGAATTAATTCCTTTTCATGTTAAGATATTTTAGAAGGCTAAGTTAAGTGGGCCCACTCTTGGGCACCTACTTTGAGGATAAAGCCTTGAAGATATTTATGGAATAAAGGTTGAGTTCCTACTTTAATTTGGGAAGCCCAAATGGATGAAGATGAAGATTTTACATTGTTCTTAATGACGTAGCTTTACTTGCAAGAGATAGGCATACCTTTTAGGGATAGGGGTTGAGAATTGTAATTGTAACTCTTTTGGAGTTTACAAAATTGATTAATGCATATTTATCTCAAGCGAGTTGAAGAGAGTTAAATTATTAGTTTTATTATAGTTTGTGAAGAAGATTTGGTGAAGGAAAAAGAAGCATTCTCAAGCAAGAATTGGATTTATTGTAATCTACTTCAAAGATTAAATAATACATTTATTCTTGGTGGAGTTTTTTCCTGAAAGGGTTTCTCCATGGTATATGCTTGTGTAATCTTTCTAATATCATGTCTAATTCTTCTACAACTTTTGTCTTCATTCTACAAATGATAAAATGAATTAATCAGATAATCACCCACAAAGAATCTGTAGCAAAGGAAAGCATATTTAGATCAACAATCTTAAAGTTTTACAAAGTATTAAGCTAAGAAAACACCTCAATTTTCAGCAATAGTGTGTCTTCCAACACTGTACAAATTCATATGGAAATAACTAACAAGGGACATTGTGTTTTCCAACACTACAAATAATGTGAGCATTTTTTTGTTCCCTATTGGAAAGCACACTATCCCCTGTTAGTTATTTCCATTGTTGTTCTAAAATTTGAAGGTGGACTTCATTACATAATTGACAAGGGACAATCTGTTTTCCAACACTAAAAATTCATAAGGAAATAATTGACAAGGGATAGTGTGTTTTCCAACAATGCAAATAATGTGAGCATTTTTTTTGTTCCAATCATATCAAGAAAGTGAAAACACACTATCACCTGTCAAGGGACAATTGGAAATGTCATTTTTACTGTAGCCAAAGATTTGTTATAAAATTTGAAGGTGAACTTCATTACATAACTAACAAGGGACAATGTGTTTACCAACGCTACAAATTTGTAAGGAAATAATTGACAAGGGACAGTGTGTTTTCCAAAACTGCAAAAAATGTGAGCATTTTTTTTGTTTTGATCAAATGAAGAAAGTGAAATTCCAATTTTACTGTACCAAATAGATGTTCTACATTTTTAAGGTGGAATTCATTACATTGTTGGTGTGTAGAAATAAATAAAAAATCATAAGAAAATATATGAAAAGGGACAGTGTGTTTTCCAACTCTCCAATAATGTGAGCATCTTTCATAAGTAAATAATTGACAGGGGATAGTTTGTTTTCCAACACTAGAAATAATGTGAGCATTTTTCATAATGAAATAATTGACGAGGGATAATGTGTTTTCCAACAGTGCAAATAATGTGAGCATTTTTGTGTTCCAATCAAATGAAGAAAGTGAAATGCCATTTTTAATATAGCAAATGGTTGTTCTAAAATTTTAAGGTGGACTTCATTACATTTTTGGTGTGTATGAATCAAAAACTTTTCATAAGAAAATCTAACAAGGGACAGTGTGTTTTCCAACACTGCAATAATGTGAGCATCTTTTTGTTCCAATTAGATGAAGAAGTGAAATGCCATTTTTTACTGCACCAAAGAGTTGTTCTAAAATTTGAAGGTGGACTTCATTACATTCTTGGTGTGTACGAAACAAAAATATTTTCATAAGGAAATAAATGATAGGGGATAGTGTGTTTTCCAACATTGGAAATAATGTGAACATTTTTCATAAGGAAATAATTGATAAGGGATAGTGTGTTTTCCAACACTCTAAATAATGTGAGTATTTTTTTTCAATCAAATGAAGAAAGTGAAATGCCAATTTTATTGTACCAAATAGTTGTTCTAAAATTTTAAGGTGGACTTCATTACATTATTGGTGTGTACAAATCAAAAACTTTTCATAAGGAAATATTTAAAAAGGGACAATGTGTTTTCCAACACTCCAATAATGTGAGCATCTTTCATAAGGGAATAATTGATAGGAGACAACGTGTTTTCCAACACTGGAAATAATGCACAAGCATTTTTCATAAGGAAATAATTGACAAGGGACAATGTGTTTTCCAATAGTACAAATAATGTGAGCATTTTTTTGTTCCAATCAGATGAAGAAGTGAAATGTCATTTTTACTATACCAAAGATTTTTTATAGATTTGAAGGTGGAATTCATTGTATTCTTGGTGTGTATGCAACAATTTTTTTTTATTAAGGATATAATTGACAGGGGACAGTACGATACACCCTATTTAGAAATTATTATTATTCTTGATTACCATTAAGATATGGTAGTAAAATTATTATTCTATTTTTTGTCATGTATTAAGGTCTCAAGGATCACCCTCATAAGTTATTTATAGTATAAATAAGAAATGGATTCACTCTCTATATAAATATCATTGGTCATCACTCAAAGTTAATTTTTTAATAGCTCAAAAATATATTTTTTTGTTAATATTGGTGAAGTTTAGTAGCACATTGTGAAGAGTATTATATCACATATCAACTCAAAAAATTATATTCTATATAGTGGTTGTGTATTTTATTCATTAAAGGTTGAGGTCTCATGCTGTAAGCCCTTAAGAGAAGATATTAAATGAAATTATATGAATTAATAATTCATATTTTTATTAATTTATTATGTCATCGAATTCTACTGTGAGCGTTTGTGCAATTGGTTGTATGGTTGAATAATCCTTAAATAGATTCTCTAGTCACAATTTTATCACATGGTATTGAAGTAGTGGTTTAAAATCCTAAAGGAACTGAGAGAGGGGGAGTGGGAGAGACCAGAGAGAGACCTGAGAGAGAGAGGGAGTGGGAGAGACCTAAGAGAGAAAGAGAGCGAGAGAGGGAAAGGGAGGGAGAGAGAGAGAGACCTAAGACGAAGATGGAGAGTGGGAGATAGAGATACCTGAGAGGGAGAGAGAGAGAGAGAGAAAGACCTGAGAGGGAGATGGAGAGTAAGAGAGAGAGATACTTGAGGGGGAGAGAGAGAGGGAAGGAGGGAGATAGGAAGTGGTAGGGTGGGAGGGATAGAAGGATGGAGAAAAAGATGGAAGGAGGGATTGTGGCATATGTAATAAGAGATTGTTGTATTTGGCATTTAGTATAACATTTTCTTCATTCTTAGATGCATATTAGCCTAAAATAAGGGAGACATGGAGAGGTAGGTAGAGAGAGGTAAGGTTGAAGGAATAAAGGGAGAGGTAGGTAGAGAGAGTGAGGAAAAGATGCAACACAAAATTTTCCTCGTCTTCATTGCTCTTACTTGTTAACACACCATCCTATTCATTGTCATGATCTTCTAACATTTTTTCATATCTTTTACTAAAATCTTTAGATCATTTGCTCCCTCATCAACCCTTAGGATAGAAACATCCCTTTCTTGGATAGAGTTTTCAATGTCTTGAATACTTTTATCTAGCATTGTAGCCACTTTTTTCTCAGCTTTGAGAGTGTCTTTATGATTAGAGAATGTAGATGTTTCCTTTAACAAGTTCTTTACAAGACTTTTCTACCTTTTTAGATAATCCTTTCATGTCTCCACCAAATTGATTCTCTTTTTTTGAACTTAGATCTGATTTTTCCTTTTCCTTGTCATATATTTCCAATTGTATTTGTTCCATGGAATTTTTAAGTTCAAGAATCTTTGAGTTCATTTGTTCAACTCCACTTATAGCATCATCTCTCAGATTCTTTACTTGCAAAAATTCATATGCAATACACAACCTCTTGACTTATCCACTTCTACATTTCCATTTTCCCATTGCACATGCACCTTCCTCAACTTCTCAAGAGTGGGAAGAATGTCTTTGATCAATACACTATCTATCTCATTCACTTTGGTCTACTTCTTCAGATTTAGTTTCCAATTCAACTTCTCAAGAGAAGGAAGAATCTCTTAAGTCGATATATTATGTGTTATCATTCTTCCAAACCATTTGTCACCATCCCCATCCATTATGCCAGCTCAAAAACATTATCCGTATCCCTATCCAAAAACATTATCTGTATCCCTATCCAAAAACATTATCCCTATCGCTCCTTTGTACTAGATATTTATACTAGACTTCTATTTATTCTTGTGTATATTTCTAAAGAGACTTCTCATTTATACTAGATATTTATCAATAACATCATTGTTTTAAAAAAATCTAATTGCTCTATCACTTTCTTCTTTAATAATACATAGCTTCTATAAGGAAATTGAATATTTCAAACTCTCATCCTCGTGCCTTATAAACAAATTTGAGGAAAATTATGAATGATTAATTATGATGACTGAATCAATTACATGGTAAAAAAGAGCCTTCTTCAATTGATTAATTAATCAATTATAGTGTAAATATGGATAACATTAATCATTTATAGTTTCATTAGTTCATTATTCAATTTATTAAATTAATCATTTATAATGCAAATATGGACAAAATCGGTAAAAAAAATGTATTAACTAAAAATCTATATTGAAATTAAGAATTTCATGGAATAAATACATTCCTCTATACTTCACTCTATCGCTCCTCTCTCACCATCCCTCCTCTCTCAGCATCCCTCCTAACCTCCCTCTTCCCATAGGTGGAGAGAGGTATAGAGGGATAGAGGGATAGGGGGAGGGAGAGATATGGAGAGGTAGGTAAAGAGAGGTAAGGTTGAAGGAATAGAGGGATAGGTAGGTAGAGAGAGTGATGGGAGATAGAGAAAGTAGAGAGGGAAGATGACATAGAAGTAGATACCTTCCTCTTCCCATAGGTGGAGAGAGGTATAGAGGGATAGAGGGATAGGGGCAGGGAGAGACATGGCGAGGTAGGTAAAGAAAGGTAAGGTTGAAGGAATAGAGGGATAGGTAGGTAGAGAGAGTGATGGGAGATAGGGAAAGGAGAGAGGGAAGAGGAGATAGAAGTAGATAGAGGGGGGAAGTTGGGAAGGAGGGAGAGGTAGGCAGAAAGATAGGTGGGTGGGATCGATTGAGGGAAAGGTAGGTCAAGAGGGAGAGGGTGAGTGCAGATAAAGAGAGGGAGGGAGGAAGAGAGAGAGGGAAAGAGGGAGGGAGAGATGTGTAGGTATAGAGAGAGAGGGAAGAGGGAGGCACATTGATAGGGAGGTTGGATGAATCAATCAATAATTCATGCTCTAGGTCTTGTTTGGAAGACCTCTAAGGTGTCTCACTCCACCAATACAACCTATAGGACCTTTCCTTACTTAGGATCCCCTGGTATTGCCTTGCCAACCTCAACTACCAACATAATTTCTCCTACCAAGTCCACCTTGGTACAATCTTGCAACTCTACCTTAGCCCTTAATCCACCCTAAAGGCTACAATCCTCCAAAATCTTGAATTTAGCTTTGCAAGGGTGTGGAGGTGTTTCTATTAACTTCAAACCATCCTACTTTGGTTCTTGAGGGTCCACCTGACTCCATTTCTTAGTCGCTTCCACCAAACCCTCATTTAGGTCTAAAAAGGCTACTAGCCCTAGGAGCCCCAATTAGGCCTCCTTCTCCGAGAAAATAGGTTAGTTCTCAAAACTTTCCAAATAACACCCAAATATTTTCTTGGGATTCTTGGTTCATATGCCCACCTCTCAATGATTTTTGGGGTCTTGGGTCTCAGCTGTCTGTACAACGCGCTAACCTAAAAATGAGCAAAACTAGGTCTTTTAAGTCCTTTCCTAGCTTCTCTCAAACTGTTAAGTGTTTCTCACACAAAATGGATTGATGGAGATTCATCCTCCATGCTATGACCTGGAAATACACTTATCTATCTTCCCCAAGTAGTAATTTGTCAAAAATTTAACACCCCTGCAAATCAAGTGCTTTGCACTAAGGTCTTCCCTAGCCAGACTCTTCCTGGCTTGCCTAGGGCAAGAATTCCATAGTAGCTCTTGTGTTTTTAGAAGCTCTAAACCCTACCATATGTACATACATGGAGTCTAGTCACTATTCCCAAAGGGTCGTACAATTTGTATGGTGGGAAAGTGAACTAACACTCCATTTTCACAAAACTGTCTAGTTCAGACCAACAACAGTATGAAATCAAAACTATTTACAAACCAAGATTGAAATTGAATAAAGAACCTATCTAATGCCACAAAATTTTCTAATATCAATTACTATACATTATACACAAATCACAGTGCCATGATCAATTCATTAAAACCTCACTCCAATGCAAAAATTAGAAAATTCACTTCCAAACACAACTGCTTTTCTTGAATTCACAAAACTTCAAAACATAAAAAATGCTTCCAACCCCACTCCAATGCCGAGTAATTCCATAAATAGGGTCTCCAATTCATTTATCCTCTTCCTTGGGCTCTCCTTGGCCACTTGTAGCTCCAATTGAGCAACATTTGCAAATATTTTTCAAGAATTCCTAAAAATCCAAAACCTTATTTGGGCTAGATCCTAATGAATCCTATTCTATGGTCAACATGACCTTCAGCTGATCAAAACCCAACCAAAAATTCCATTAAGGCTTACATCCAAATGAACTAAATTTGATTGCTTAGTTGTCCTAGACAAGACTGTCCTAGACAGACCTTCTGAACAACCTATGGTAACCTATGGGTGCTCTTGCACCACACATCCACCTTATCTCTAGAAATCATCATACAAGTGGAAATTTTATTTTATTCCATTAGTCAACATAATCATCACATTTAATAGAGATAGGTATAGAGAGAGTTAGGGAGAGAGGGAGGGATAAGTGGAGAGAGGTAAGAAAATTGAAAATACATTTCATAGTTGGCAACCCAGTGAGCACATGTAGATAGGTAACATATGAGGACCAATGAGAGTACTTTCAACCATGATGAGTACTTATATAGTAGTTAGTTCTATCAATTGAGTAACTTACTTTATTTTAGTTTATTTATTTTTATAATGCATTCCTCTTCACCATGAGCTCCTTATGTACCTTCTCCTGTACTAAAACTAATCAAATTGACCTAGTTGATCTATCACTTTCTTCTTTAATATTTCATATCTTCTATTTGATCTTGATGTTTTCTAAAATTATTTTTTATAGGAAGTGGTAGGTTGGGAGAGCTATGTATAGAGAGAGATAGAGAGAGATGGGGGTAAGGTGGGACATGTAGGTATAGAGAGAGTGAGAGAGGGAAGTAGGGAGGGAGGGAGGGAGGGGTAGGTGGAGAGAGGTTGTGTGGAAGGAGGGAGAGAGAGGGGGAAGGAGGGAGATATTGAGAGGTAGGTAGAGAGAGGTAAGGTAAAAATAATAGAGGTGGGTAGAGATAGGGATCTATGTAGGTTGGGAGAGGTAGAGAGAGGTGATGTGAGCGAGAGAGAGGAGCAGAGGGAGAGGGAGAGGTAGAGAGAGAGGGGTAGGTAGAGTGAGGGAGATGTGGGGTGTGAGGGATGGAGGGAGGGAGAGAGAGGGATGGAGGGTAGGTGGAAAGAGAGAGGGGGGAAATAAGGAGAAAGGGAGGAGAGAAAGGTTAGGAGGGATGGTGAGAGATGAGAGATAGAGAGAAGTATAGAGGTATGGGGGAGGGAGAGGTATAGTGAGGTGGTGTGGGAGGGATAAAGGGAGATAGAGGAAATGAGGGAGATATGGGGAGGTAGGTAGAGAGAGGTAAGGCTAAATGAATAGAGGGAGAGGTAGGTAGAGAGAGTGAGGGGAATAACATGCACTAGAACCTTGTATCTAGGTTCCAATTACCTCTCTCTTTCTCTCCCTCCCTCTATCCCACTTACTATCCCTTGTCAGTAGGTAGAGAGAGTGAGGGAGAGAAAGAGGCAAGGAGGGAGATAGAGAGAGGTAGGGTAGGTGAGGTAGGTATAGAGAGAGTTAAGGAGAGAGGGAGTGTGTTTTCATAAGGAAATAAATGATAGGGGACAGTGTGTTTTCCAACACTACAAATAATGTGAGCATTTTTTTGTTCCAATCAGATGAAGAAGTGAAATGCCATTTTTACTTTATCAAATAATTTTTATAAAATTTTAAAGTGGACTTCATTGTATTCTTGGTGTGTATGAAACAAAAAAAAAATCATAAGGATATAATTGATAGGGGACAGTGTGTTTTCCAACACTGCAAATAATGTGAGTAGTCAAAAATTTAAATATTTTCTCTTTTGGAAATCATATAAAGATCTCCCCTTTCTTTGTCCAATCCATAACATTAGCCACCCTTTCAAATAAACCTCCTCTTGACACATGGTTTTTTTTCTCTTTCTTGATATCTCTCATATATAAAAACTCACAATTGCAGAAATAACATAAGGTACTAGTAAGTGAGAAATATTTGTTAAAATTTAAGATAGGTACATATCATGAGGAAGTATTGCATCATGTTAAAGGATATATGTCATTTATTTTTTGGGAATCTTGGTCATGGTAGTATGATAATAAATTCATACATTTGTATAAAGAGAATACTTACACTATGATGAAGGACAAAAAGAAACATACTCTAGGGATGGATGATTTGATAAACTATTTGAGTGTCATAAACTATTTTACCAAAATCTAGATTTGAAAGTAGTTATGACTAGATCATAGGAGTTACCAAAAAGGTATACTCCTTTAGAATTATAATGACTAGAATCATAGGAGTTACAATTGTGAGAAAGTCTCTAAGATGATAGGAGTTACGAAAAAGGTGTACTCCTTTAGAATTATAATTTAATTTTCCTCTACCTTGTAGTAACGATTAATCAAATTCTATAAAAGTAATTAAATCATGCAAATCATGGACATATCAAGGGATTCATTTATTTATTGGGTGAAAATTTTATTTAGTTTTGAATATCATTTTTTTCTAACCTAGATGGTTTATTAATATGGTTAGTAATTAAATTAATTTGAGTTTATTAATATGGCTAGTAATTAAATTAACTTGAATATCATTTTTTTTCAAGAATCTTTGAGTTCATTTGTTCAACCCTACTTATAAAATCATCTCTCACTTTCTTTTCTTGCACAATTTCATATGTACTACAAAACCTCTTGACTTTATCCACTTTTGTATTGCCATTTTCCCATTGCACACATTGCACACAGACCTTCCTCAACTTCTCAAGAGCGGGAAGAATCTCTTCAATCAATACATTATGTATTTTGTTCAATTTCTTCATTATAAGGTCTTTCAACACCATATTTATGTCTTTCTTTGGATTAATCCATCATCATCATTGCATAAATCCATTAGATTAAACCTTAAACCCTAAACCTAAAATCCATTATCATTGTATTAATCCATTAGGTTCACTTTAGGCTAGTATAAATTTATTAATCTAATAATTTTTCATCCATCATATTCCTTTCATTATCCATGCATCTTTCCATCCTAATCATTAAATATTTCATTATGAACTACTACTTCCTCTTTTTTTCAATTTCTTCATTATAAGGTCTTTCAACACCATCTTAATGTCTCTCTTTGGGTTAATCCATCATCATTGTTGCATTAATCAATTAGGTTAAACATTAAATCCTAAACCCTAAACCTAACATCTATCATCATTGCATGAAACTATAAATGATTAATGTTATCCATATTTACACTATAATTTATTAATTGAATAATTGAAGAAGGCTCACTTTTACCATGTAATTGATGCAATCATCATAATTAATCATTCAAAATTTTCATAAAATGTGGTTATAGGGCATGTGGATGAGATTTTAAAATATTCAAAATCCTTATAGAAGCTATGAATTATTAAATCCATAAATCCATTTTGGTGCATATTTCCCACAATCCACCATCACATCTCCCCCTCCTACTAAGTCCATTTTGGGTCCTTCTATCCCTCCCACCCTACAACTTCTTATCTCCCTCCTTCCATATTTTTCTCCCTCCCTCTATCCCTCCCACCTACCACTTCCTATCTCCCTCAAAAAACACACACACAACCTCTCTCTTCCTATCCCTCATTCCCTCCCTCCCTAACTCTCTCTATACCTACCTCTCCCACCCTATTATTCCCTATCTCCCTCCTTCCCTCTATCCCTCCCACCCTACCACTTTCTATACTTATCCCTATCTCTCCTTCCCTCTTTCTCTCCCTCCTTCTATCTCTCCTACCCTACCACTTCCTATCTCCATCCTCCTCCCCC
Organism: Sequoia sempervirens; assembly: GCA_007258455.2. NCBI lineage: Eukaryota > Viridiplantae > Streptophyta > Pinopsida > Cupressales > Cupressaceae > Sequoia > Sequoia sempervirens. Next base: position 185,813,117 of record VDFB02353493.1, on the reverse strand, counting down.
CTCTCACTCCCTCTCTCCCTAACTCTCTTTATACCTACCTCACCTATCATACCTCTCTCTATAATGGAAATGCAACAAAAAAATTTCCTCATCTCCATTAATCTTACCTGTTAACACCCCATACTATTCATTGTCATGATCTTCTAACATTTTTTCATATCTTTTACTAGAATATTTAGATCATATGCTCTCTCATCAACCCTTAGGATATAAACACCCCTTTCTTGTATAGAGTTTTCAATATCTTGAATACTTTTATGTAGCTTTGTAGCCACTTTTTTCTTAGCTTTGAGAGTGTTTTTACGATTAGAGAATTTAGATTTTTCTTTTAACAAGTTATTTACAAGACTTTTCTACCTTTTTAGATAAGCCTTTCATGTCTCCATCCAACCAATTCTCTATTTTTCACTTAGATCTAATTTTTCCTTTTCCTTGTCATCTATTTCCAATTGTATTTGTTCCATGTAATTCTTAAGTTCAAGAATCTTTGAGTTCATTTGTTCAACTCCACTTATAGCATCATCTCTCACATTCTTTACTTGCACAAATTTATATGCAATACAAAACCTCTCAACTTTATCCACTTCTACATTGCCATTTTCCAATTGCACATACTCCACATGCACCTTCCTCAACTTCTCAAGAGTGGGAAGAATCTCTTCAGTCAATACACTATCTATCTCATTCACTTTGGTCTACTTCTTTAGGTTTATTTTCCATTTCAACTTCTCAAGAGAAGGAAGAATATTTTAAGTCAATACATTATGGTGCTCATTCTACTGAGCTCTAGTTTGAAATAGAGAAAAATATTAGGCATCAACTCTACTTGAGATTTCAAATGTGAAAACTTCTTTTGCAATGGCAACAATGTTTCAATTTCTACTTCAATTCCCTCCCACCCTACCACTCTCTATCTCTCTCCTTGCCTCTTTCTCTCCCTCTATCCCTCCCACCCTATAACTCCCTATCTCACCCCTTCCCTTTTTCTCTCCCTCCCTCTATCCCTCCCACCCTACCACTTCCTATCTCCCTACATCCCCCTCTCTCTCTCCCTTAGATTAATAAATTTATATTAGCCTAAAATTAACCTAATGAATTAATGCAATGATGATATATGTTAGGTTTAGGGTTTAAGGTTTAAGGTTTAACCTAATGGAGAGAGAAATGGAGGAAGGAGAGATATATGTATTGTTAAGGTGGGAGGGATAGAGGTACGCATATAGAGAGGGGATGGGAGAGGTATGCATAGAGAGAGTGAGAGGGAGGGACGGAGGAATGGAGGGAGGGAGGGATAATGTGAGGGTTTATGAATCAAAAACTTTTCATAAGGAAATATTTGACAACGGATAGTGTGTTTTCCAACACTGCAATAATGTGAGAATTTTCATAAGGAAATAATTGACAGGGGATAGTGTGTTTTCCAACACTGAAAATAATGTGAGCATTTTGCATAAGGAAATAATTGACAAGGGACAGTTTATTTTCCAACACTTCAAATAATGTGAGCATTTTTTTGTTGTAATCAAATGAAGAAAGTGAAATTTCATTTTTACTATACCAAATAGTTGTTCTAAAATTTTAAGGTGGAATTCATTACATTGTTGGTGTGTACGAATCAAAAAAAAATCATAAGGAAATATCTGACAATGGACAGTGTGTCGAACATTGCAATAATATGAGCATTTTTATTAAGGAAATAATTGGCAAGGGATAGTGTGTTTTCCAACACTGGAAACAATGTGAGCATTTTTCATAAGGAAACAATTGACAAGGGACAATTTGTTTTCCAATACTGCAAATAATGTGAGCATTTTTTTGTTCCAATCAACTGAAGAAAGTGAAATTCCATTTTTACTGTACCAAATAGTTGTTCTAAAATTTGAAGGTGGACTTCATTACATTGTTGGTGCATACGAAACAAAAAAAATTCATAAGGAAATAATTAACACCTAGGACAGTGTGTTTTCCAACACTACAATAATGTGAGCCTTTTTTTGTGTTTTCCAATAGCATTAGGCCTACTTGGTGATGTGCACATGCCCATATTTGTGGTGAAATTAGTGTTATAAGTAGGTTGGCCATAGATCAAACCCCTCTATCTCTATTCATGGGGATATCGTTCTTGTAGATCTTAATAAAGAAAAGGAAAATGTTGTGGTTTGCTTCGTCCGTCGATAATTTAAACTCATCATAAGTTATATGCTAAATTATAATTGGATAAAATTTGGGCTTTGTTACCAATCTAATTAGAAAGGTGTAGGTAGAGAGAGGTGAAGTGCAATGAATAAAGAGAGATGTAGGTAAAGCTAGATACAAAGTTAGGGTGGGAGAGTTATAAAGAGAGAGATCTAGTGTGTGTGTGAGAGAGAGAGAGAGGGGTGAGGGAGAGGTAGAGAGAGGGGTAGGTAGAGAGAGGTATTATTATTGAATACTACCCATGTATATATTACAATTGTTACTATATAGTTTTTATCATGTTTCTATCAAATATTTTAAATTTATTTTGTAGGATTAAAATTATAATTCTACCCTATTGGCTGTAACATATTTGTGCTAATTTATCAAAATTGAAAGATCTAATTATATATCCAATATTTGAAACTTACATAAAGTTATAAGTTTATCCCATGATTTTGGATGGAGTGGTAAGGATCTTCATATCTTTGTTTGACACAAAATAAAATCAATTAAATCAGAAAATTGAAAATATACTTCATATTTATAGGATGGAGGAGGGATAAGGATAATGCTTTTGGCTGGTATGATGGAGGGGGATGGTGAGAAATGGATTAGAAGAATGATAATAGATAATTTATTGACTTAAGATATTATTCCCACTTTTGAGAAGTTAAGGAAGGAGCATGTGCACTATGTGAAATGGGAAAATGGAAATGCAGAACTGGAGGCATCATGTACTAGAATGTATGAAATGAAAAAGGAATCTACTCTAAAAAACATGAAAATAATTATACTAAATTGAATAGTATCATTGGTTATGTTTGGATGAAATAAAAGGTTGGTTACTTGATAGGGGCTTGAAATAAATAGAATTTATTATTTTCAAAAAGGGAAATGGTACCAAAGGGGCAGTGAGTAAAGAAGGTGGAGGAATGAAATAGATAGATAATGTGTTGGGATTTCCTCTTTCTTGATATCTCTCATATATTGTTATCCCTTGATCTTTGAATTACATAATTACTCACAACAAGAGTCTACAAAAAGAAGCATTTACCCTTCATTGTCATCAATACATTTCCTATACCTAGCTCTCATGCAACAATGATGATGATGAATGTTTTGTAAGAATGATAATATATAATGTGTTGACTTAAGAGATTATTCTTGCTCTTGAGAAGCTGAGAAAGGAGCATGTGTGCTATGTGCACAATGGGCCAATAGAAATGTAGAAGTAGAGGCATCAAGTACTAGAATACATGAAATGAAAAAAGAATCTTCTCTAAAACACATGAAAAGAAGCAAAACAAAGTGAATGAGATATATCATTTATTGAATAAAATATTATTTCTGCTCTTGAGAAGTTGAGGAAGGTGTGTGTGTAGTATGTGCAAGGGGCAAATGGCAATGCAGATCAAGTGGATAAAGTCAAGAGGTTTTGTATTGCATATGAATTTGTGCAAGAAAAGAAAGTGAGTGATGATGCTATAAGTGGAGTTGAGAAAATGAAGTCAAATATTCTTGAACTTAATCTAATTCTATGGAACAAATACAATTGGAAATAGATGATAAGGAAAAGGAAAAATTAGATCTTAGTGCAAAAAAAGAGAATCAATTGGGTGGAGACATGAAAGTCTTATCTAAAAAGGTATACAAGTCTTATTTGAAAGTCTTATCTAGGAAGGAGGAGTGAACAATAAAGGGAGGGGTAGATGGAAAGAGGGAGATGGGGGAAAGAGGGACAAAGGTCCTAAAAATTGTCATTCAACACCCCTCTCTTGTGTATATATTATTTTAACAATATATAATTCAACCCTATATTCCCCCTATAAATGAGCCACCCTTTATTGTCATAAATCCTCGCCATTTCATTTCTCTACCTTCTTTACTCACTACCCCTTTGGTACCATTTCCTTGTATTGAAAATAATTTCTATTTCTTGCAAGCCCCTATCAAGTAACCAACCTTCTTTGATTTCATCCAAACATAACCAATGATCCTATACACATCATGGTGACCTCCCTAAACATGTCCTATCCATTCTTTTAGAATCTCAATTGATCATCCTAGTTCCTCATGTGAATAATAAACATCGTAAGCATTATCATTCAATCAGTGTAAAGCACTAAAACATAAATACCACACCTAATTCATATGATGATGACATTAATTTGGTAGATGAACCCAAAAAAATTTTGGCACATCTTTTGTCAATAATATAAATGTTGTTACCTAACTGTTACATAGACTTTGTGTTACTATAAACATCTTTTTTATACACATGTTTTTATTATTATAAAGAAAACCTTTTATAAGTGGTTAATTGTAGCATTATACCTTATTGTCATTTGAATTACAAAATTATGATAAATTTGGGAGTGAACAATAAAGGGAGGGGTAGATGGAAAGAGAGAGATGGGGGAAAAGAGGGAAAAAGTGAGGGAGAGGAAGTTTAGGGTGGATAGTAAGAGATGAGAGATAGATAGAAGTATCCCTAATTGTATTTATTCCATGAAATTCTTAAGTTCAAGAATATTTCACTTCATTTGTTCAAATCCACTTATAGCATCATCTCTCATTTTCTTTGCTTGCAAAAATTATTATGTAATGCAATACCTATTGACTTTATCCACTTTTTTATTTCTATTTTCCCATTGCATATAATGCACACACACCTTCCTCAACTTCTCAAGAGAAGCAAGAATCTCTTTATACAATACATTATCTATCTAATTCACTTTGGTTTGCTTGTTTTTAAGTGTTTTTAGAGTATATTCCTTTTCCATTTCATACATTATAGTACCTACTACCTATAGTTATGCATTTCCATTTTCCCCTTGCACATAGTACACATGATCCTTCATCAAATTATCAAGAGTAGGAAGGATCTATTCAGTCAATACATTATCTATCTCATTCACTTTGGTCTACTTCTTTTCAAGTTGTGTCAGAGAAAAAGGAAAGGAGGGAGATTGAGAGAGGTAGGGAAGGTGATGTAGGTATAGAGAGAGTTAGGGATGGATGGAAGGAGGGGTAGGTGGAGATAGGTTGTGTGTGTGTGAGGGAGAGAGAGGGGGAAGGAGGAAGATAGGAAGTGGTAGAGGGGAGGGATAGAGGGAGGGAGAGAAAGAGGGAAAGATGGAGATAGGAAGTGGTAGGGTAGGAGAGGTAGGTATAGAGAAATTTAGGGAGGCAAGGAAGGGTAGGTGGAGAGAGGTTGTGTGTATGTGTGAGGGAGAGAGGGAGGGAGGTTTTCTCTACCTAATTAATTCTCTCATTGGTCCTCATATCTTACCTATCTACATGTGCTCCCTAGGTTGCCAAATATGAAATATATATATATATATATATATATATATATATATATTTGTAGGGTGGGAGGGATGGAAGGAACTAGAATGGAATTAGTAGGAGGGGAGATGTGATGGTGGATTAGGGAAATAGGGACCAAAATGGATTTATAGGATGGAGGAGGGATAGGGATAATTTTTTTGTGTTGGTATGATGGAGGTGCAAGGAATAAAGAGATATGTAGGTAAAGTTGTATACATCTGGATGGATTGTGGGACATATGGACTTGAAAAAACTTGTAAAGAAGTAGACCAAAGTGAATGAGATAGATAATGTATTGATTGAAGAGATTCTTCCTTCTCTTGAGAATTTGAGGAAGGTGTGTGTGCAATATGTGCAATGGGAAAATGGAAATGTAGAATTGGAGCAACAAGTACTAGAATATATGAAATGAAAAAGGAATCTACTCTAAAAACACTTGATAAGAAGCGGACCAAAGTGAATGAAGAGATTCTTGCTGGTCTTGAGAAGTTGAGGAAGGGGCATGTGCAATATGTGCAATTGGAAAATGGTAATGCAAAAGTGGATAAACTCAAGAGGTTTTGTATTGCATGTGAATTTGTGGAAGCAAAGGTTTAGTGAGAGATGATGCTATAAGTGGAGTTGAATAAATGAACTCAAAGATTCTTGAACTTAATAATTCCATGGAACAAATACAATTATAAATAAATGACAAGAAAATGAAAAATCATATCTAAGTGCAAAAAAGGAGAATTAGTTAGGTGGAGGCATGAAAGTCTTGTCTAAAAAGGTAGATAAGTTAACACACACACACACACACGTGTTAACTAGAGCACACTTTAATTTTAAAGGGCAATAAAGTAAATAAATTTGTATTGATATCATATAGGCTACTTGCATAATTGTGAATTTTGTCTTTAATATCTATCATTTTAGTTAATTTAATTTTCTAGTGGGTTTGACCTAGGAGAACACATTCATCAATCGAATAAAAAATCTCCTAAACAATTTCTCTATCTACACTACTTTAACATAGATATCTAGAGGAAAAAGTGAGCATCTATCTCATGTAACTCAAATCAATCTTGCATAATATATCAAGGAAACAATAGTTAGAATTGACCTAATAATTTTTTAAAACACTTTAGACTCTAAGGCATTCACTCAATCAAAATAGATAAATTCATGATAATGATAAATTGGTTTAAAACAACATTATAAAATTTATTTTTCATCATCAAATCTAAAACTAAATACACCTAACTCACTCATTTAACTTTCATAAATTATTACGATTATCAATCTAAATTTAATTATCAAAATTAACTATATTTATTTCATTAACCTAATTCAAACTTATATTTTCTTTCACACTATTATTCCTTACAACTTTATTAAAGATTGCATATAGCTTAATAGTCAAAGGCTTGACCACTTACCCCTGAATTGTCCTTATCCCAAGGTTACTCTTAAGCAAAGAGTTAAATGGAAAATAAAATGAAAGAGCCCATGTAGCATTTCTTTCCTTTTTACAATAGTATGTGGGTTGCATGTTTCATAACACCCAATGTTTTCCAACCTGCAATTGTTATAAAGAAAAGATTTTCTTATATAGGGAGTATGAATGTAATGAAAGAAAATTTCAAAATTTACCACAACTGTGACTTAGAGTAAAAATGCATTTCAATTTCCTCATATGATGGAAAAAGAAATACACAAAATAATCATAGGTTGGAAAACACAGTGGGTTTTGAGTGATTGCATTCTTCTTGTTCTAAGATCAAGGGATGAGAGATTGTAAAGGATTTCTAGGTGAGGGATACATAAAACTAATATAATTGACCTAAGGGGTGCCTAACCAATTGGGTTGTTATGTGTAGAGGGTTTTATGTAACATTATGTGGGTTGTTGGTTTCATAACACCCAGTGTTTTCCAACTTGAAATTATTGTAATGAAAACCTTTTCTTATATAGAGAGTACGAATGTAATGAAAGGAAATTTCAAAATTTACCACAACTATGAATTAGAGTAAAACTTGCATTTCAATTTCCTTATATGATAGTGTAGACATCCAAATTTGGACACTTAATTTATCCAAATCTATCATTTTTCGTCTAAACATCCTCTTAGCCTAGTTAATTAAATAATATTACTATTATTTAATTAATATCTTTAATTCTGCTAAATCCCTAAGGTATTTAATTAATAATTAAATACCTTACCCTCCTAACTTTTCATCAAATAAATTAAATAAATATTACATTTATTTAATTCCTCCATGTCATTTTCATCTAATCCTAATCCATTTCCTAATCTCTTCATTAGGATGTGCACATGCCTAATCCTTGATTAGGATGTGTCACATCCTCCAACTTTTGTAAGTTGGCTTTTAATCCTAATTAGCCCTAATTATCCTCTAATTACTTATTAATTAAGCTAATCATTCTCCAAGGAATTTTTAATTCCTTTTTATTTGTCCTAGATTCCTCCTTTATATGTGAATTTTTAATTCACATTCCATCCTTCCAAGGCTTCTAGAACCTTGGACTTGTCACAATCTTCACATGTGACCCACCTTGGACTTGTCACAATCTCCACATGTGACCAAGTCCCACCTTTTTGGAACCCACCTTTTATCCTCTAGATTATCCTATGAATGTGAATTTTTAATTCACATTTATCTTCCCAACCACCTTTCCTTTTCCCATGTAGATTTTTGAGGAATTCTAAAATTCCTCAAAAGTCCCTTTCACTCCCACTTGGGGACAAGAAATCCCTTTTTGTGGAAATCCTCTCATCCCCCAAGGTGCATGTCCTTTTCCACCTCATGTACCTTTTTGACAACTCATCTCCACCTCATATCCTCTTGTCCACTCCACCCTCCACATGTCAAGATGTGAGGGCTTGTGGGTTCTCAACCCACCATAGCCCTTCATCTTGGCCTTGTTGGAGCAATCTTGACCGTTGAATTCTCTAGAGAATTCAAGATCCTCTATAAATACCCCCCTCCTCAAGGGCATTTACACAACACTTAGATTTGAGCACCCTTATGCTGTTATTTTGCAACACTTTTCACTTCCATACCTACATGCTGTCCATTTGAATCCTCAAGCATTTGCAATCAACTAATCATCTTTGCTAGTCATCTTGCCTATAGAATCTTGCATTTTAGTCATTCAATCTATCATCTAAGGAGCACACAACCCATCCAAGCAAGGGCCAATCATAGAAGTTTCAACAACAAGGGAGGTAAAAGTGTTTGTGTTTCATTTTATTTGCATTCCTTTTCGTTGTAACTCTCTTTTGGCTAATCTTGAGGTGTCCTTGGTGTTTTGTCTTTCATGTTTCTTAGTTAGATTCACACATTTAGAGTAGCATAAAATATCAAGGTATACAGATAGAATTAGAAATGCACAAAATAATCGTAGTTTGGAAAATACAGTGAGTTGTGAGTGATTACATTTGTCTTGTTCTAAGCTCAAGGGTGGAGAGATTGTGGAGGAGTTCTAAATGAGGGATACATAAAAGTAATAAAAATAACCTGAGGGGTGACTAACCAATTGGATTGTTATGTGTAGAGGGTTTTAAATAGTATGTGGGTTGCAGGTTCCATAACACCCAATGTTTTCCAACCTCTAAGTTTAGAAAAAAATATTAATGTAATTAAGACCTTTTTTTATTTACACAACATAAGTGTAATTAAAGGAACCAATGAGAGTACCTTAAACCATGATGAGTATAGAGAGAGTTAGGGGATATGGGAATAGAGAGTTAGGGATATAGGGAGGGCTAGGTGGAGAGAGGTTGTGTGTGTGTGTGAGGGAGAGATGGAGGGAAAGAGAGAAGGAAGGTTGTAGATAGGTAGTGGTAGGGTGGGAGGGATAGAAGGAACCAAAATGGACTTACTAGGAGGGGGAGATGTGATGGTGGATTGTGGGACATAGAGACCCAAAATGGATTGTGGGACATAGGGACCCCAAAACCATTGAAAATAAGTAGACCAAAGTGAATGAGATGGATAATGTTTTTAGAGAAGATTATTTTTTTCATTCACTTTGGTTTGCTTCTTTTCAAGTGTTTTAAAGTAGATTCCTTTTTCATTCCATACATTCTAGTACCTACTGCTCCAATTATGCATTGTTGTTGCTCTAGTTCTACATTGTCATTTTCCCATTGCACATACTACACACGCACCTTCCTCAACTTCTCACGAGTAGGAAGAATATCTTTAGTCAATAAATTGTATATCTCATTCACTTTGGTCTGCTTCTTTTCAAGTGGTTTTAAGTGTTGATTGTGATGCAAGTGGATCTGTAATTGGAACATTACTAAGTCAACAAGGAAGACTAGTAAAAGCATTTAGAAGTAACCATTAATTTGAGAAATCATGAGTACTTGTTTGAATGCCCGTTATATAAATATGTGGAAAATTTATAGTTTTGGGTACTTAAGTGGATTTATTTAGAGATAAAGTAAATTATAACTATCATACTAAAAATAGGATTGTACTAAACATAAATTTATTTTCCCATGTGTCATCATGCCAATGTTTTTAAAGAAGGAATTTGCTTTGAAAACACTTCAAAAGAAATGAAAAAGGAAACTAATTTGAAAACACTTGAAAAGAAGAAAACCAAAGTGAATGAGATAGATAATGTACTAACTGAAGATATTCTTCCTACTCTTAAGAAGTTGATGAAGGAGCATGTGCACTATGTGCAATGGGAAAATGGCAATGTAGAAGTGGATAAATTCAAGAGGTTTTATATTGCATATGAATTTGTGCAAGCAAATAAAGTGAGAGATTGTATAAGTGGGTTGGGTATATCTTTTGGCTTGACTAAAATTTGTAGCACATTTGTGAGGTTGATGAATGAGGTAGAAAAATCACATTTGGGTAAGTTAATGATTTTTTACTTGTGATATTTTATTTTTTAGAAGATGACAATGAAGAATAAGCAATTATATTGTTAGGTTTAGGGTTTACAATTTAGGCTTTAGGGTTTAACCTAATGGATTAATGCAATGATGATGATGGATTAATCCAAAGATAGACATCAAGATGGTGTTGAAAGATCTTATAATGAATAAATTGAAGAAAGAGGAAGTAGTAGTTCATAATGAAATAAAAGAATAAATGAATATTAGATAGATGGAGGATGATATGGTAGATGTAGTGAAAGATCCTTCATATGATCTTATTTTAGATGTGGAATAGAAGGAAAAAAGAGTATTTGACTATTTCCAGAGAAAATGGAGTATTGGTAGAAGACCTAAAGGTTGCAAAAGAGTTATAATGTTTATGAAAATTCAAGCAAATGATAAATCCCAATAATTATAGGTTGGAAAACATTGGGTGTTATGAACCCTACAACCCACATATTGTTGTAAAACCCTCTACACATAACAACCCAATTGGTTAGTCACCCTTCAGCTCAATTTGATTAGTTTTATGTTCCCTCCACCTACAAATCCTCCCCAAACTCTACCCTTGAGCTTTAAACAAGCACAGTGAAATAACTCACAACCCATTGTGTTTTTCAACCTGCAATTATAGAGAGTGCAAGAAATTAATTCAAATTGTACCAATTAGCAAGGTGATGCAATGTTGTATTCACATGAAATTTGTAAATAGGCCCATTTGAAATGAGAGGAGTATGTTGTAAGATCAATACAATGAAAATAAATAAAATTACAACCATAAATTCTTGATTGTACTCTTTCACAAACTACAAAGCCTTCTCATAATTATGAGAGCACAACTCTTAAATGAATAATTTGATTATATTCTAATGTTATTAAAATTATTAAATACAATCATATAGCCACCAAATTCAAGGGAAATTAAACCCCTTTTGCTTTTTGTATTTTCACCTAGAGAGACTTAATTGTCTTTTATGTTTATGAATGGCTAGTGAAGGCCTACCACAACTTTTGAGACTCATGAAGATCAAAATTATTGCAGTTAACACTTCCAACCCTATCTATTTATATACTCAAAAGGAAGGAGGAAAGGGATTTGTAGTCATCTAATCTCGTTTGATTGAATTATTTTGTGCAAGGCATATAACTCTTCTTATGAAAGTTGAAATTGGGAGACAACACAACGATACAACTTGAAATTGAAGTTGGAGATTGTGAGAGCAACAAATATTGTAGTTAAAGGGAAAGAATGTTGAATCACAATTAAAGGGAAAGCATTATGAATCTATACAAAGCACAAGACACTATCTTACTCTTTATGATAGCTATGTTCGAAGCAGATATGAGCACCTTTTTCCATTCATCTAGCTTATCGAGGTTCCCACCTTTACTTTGATGATAAAAAATGTTGCAGCATACTTTGAGTTCTTGTTCTTGATGTGAGAAAGTTCCTTTGGTTCTACATCGTAGAACATGAGAATAAACAAGGACTCTATTTTTTTTAGCATAAGAACAAGCTCATCTAAAAACCAAGAGACTATCCTCAGAGCTTGAATGGAGAGATACATTCTGTAGTAAGTTTATATCTTGCAATAGATAGTAAGGAGGTTGAGGCATCCTTAGGGCCTAAATGGAGACACATTCTGCACATTTTTCAAGCATTTCTTGCAGTATCCTATCTTATATTAGGTCATGCGACTCCATGTCTTCTTGCAAAAGCAACCCATGATAGCATAAAAATACCCATCATCCCTCTCAAAAAAATCATCGATGTTATGATCCACTTTTGTATCAGCATCCAGATACACCATCTTGTTGTAATCTTCGAAATGCATGAACCAAAG
>VDFB02353493.1:185764120-185800762 GCA_007258455.2 Sequoia sempervirens | reverse complement strand
TTCTTGTGAGCTCTAGGTTATCTCATTTGGGTGTTATTGACCCCCTTTTCCCATTTCATGGGAAATCAAAGTATCTTAAGCATCTCTTTTGGTTTTTTCCTAGAGCCCAAAAACTTTGGACTTGGATCCATGATTTTTTCAAGCCCCTCAAACCAAATATTTTTTTGTCACCAATGACTCAATCCTTTAGGATCACATGGAACACCAAAACATGCCTTCCACAAGAGAGAGGGAAGAGAAAAATATTTCCTGATATGGGAACAATGAATTTGATTAAACCCCAATATGATTATGTGGATTTAAATACACATGATAATTTTCTTAAATAGTCAAGGTTGAGAGATAGAAAAAGACAAGATTGTGACAAGTGTCATAATACTATGCAATGGGACAACTAAATTAAATGAAAAGATAAGATACGATAAGATAACATGACGTAAGACTTCTAGAAATATTTCTAGATCCCAAAGTAAACTTAACATGTGAACATGTGTGAATAAAATATACTAGGTGAACTAGTTAGGTAAAATACCTTGTTCACACCAGTACCCCCACTTAAGTGAAATTTAGGAAGTAAACAAATTCAAATGATGCAAATATAATGATGGTTATCAACTAATAGTCCATGTTAGGTACCAATTTACAAATGTAATCTCTCACAAATGGAGAAAAGGAGGAAACTCAATGGGACAAACTCCTCTCCAAAAGAGAGAAAATAAAGTGAATCAAGGAAGGAGGACTCAATATGACTCCCAAGGACTACTTTTTTCACCATTATACAATCAATCACCCCCATCTCCCCCCATAAGAGAGAAAGAGAGAGACTATGTATCCCCCGCCCCCCTCAACAATGTATAATCTCTTGACAAAATGGTAAATGTTTGAAGAAAAAAACATTATCCAATGCCTACAAACAACATGCCTCCCTTTTTAAAGAAACAAAACCAAGTAAAAATGCAATAATTATTCCTATTCCATATTGGGATTGATAGGAAGATGAACCAAAATTTATGATGATTGTATCTTTAAAATTTTATTATATGTCACCATGTCTATGGAAGATGATGATGCCACAATCAAATAAAGTACATCTCCAATCAACAAAGAAGATGACAAAACAAGATCAAGTGGTAATTAATATTGAATAAGATCCAAAGATAAAGATGATGTGACAAAAAATATGACGAGGTTTTCATTAAAGAGGAGATGAACCCTCAAAAATTTCCTCCAAATATGATAAGTGAGACTTCACAAACAAGTTTGAAACACCTGTCAAGTAATCATCCCACAAAGATGTATCTAAAAGACTGTGATTTAACTATTGTAAAGTATATCTAGAAGCTCTCAAAGAAGCACCTATGAACTATGATGAAGTAAAAAAATATGGGTTTGTGATCTCAATTGGAGAAGTGAGAGCTATAGGAAAGGTCTCTTGATTATCAATATTCTCAAGTGTTGCATCATATTCAAGCTCCTCTTTAGAATTATCATTATCAAAGGTTATATTATCAACTTAATCAAGTGGAATGAGGATATATGATACATGATCATTTGGGAATGGAAGATTATGTGAATCTCCATGAAATATCCCAAATTCTAGTCCAAAGTGTACTTGGTAACTTAGTTTCTAATATTTTCCAAAAGATGTTAGCACTAATAGTTATACCAATCACTCCTATCATATGATCATTTTATTACCTCAAAGTGATTACTTACAATGTGTCTTTGGCTCAAGAATGAGTCCAAAAATATGAGGCAAAATATTAAACCACTTTCAATGTGTGAGGATGTCTTTTCATCAAGAATCATAATTTTCCTTAGTTAGAATCAATACAAAAGGATAAGTTGCATAACCCATGATTATTACAATAATACAGTCTTCAAATGATAAAATCATATATTAATACATATCAAGTAGTTGAATTGAAGTTATTTATGTTTAAAGGTTTGTGAATAACATGAGATGAAGGATCAAACAACAAACAAAACAACTTCCACACAAGAGCTCTACAAAACAAATATTTTCTATTCCTCAACAAGAAAATTCTTATAGAATGAACCTCAAGAGTCTTCAAGGAGATCATCAAGAGATCTTAAAGGTTCTCAAAAGGTTATGATAGTACAATGAGGGTTGAGTACTAAATAGGAGAAATCCTAAATGATAAAGTAATTAGATCATGACAAGTGTTAGCATCACATGCGATGAGACAAAATGATCTAATAAAATCTCACTTCAATTTACATAAAAAAGCACTCCTAATTTTAGCTTAAGTGCATGAAATGATTAGACTATTAATTAATTAAAGATTAATTAATTATTAGGTAATGCATGATTACTCTAACACCCCCCCTTAAGATGAACTTAAGGAGTAGCTAGAGACCCTAAAAAGAGAATGCATGGTGGGTGTCAACAAACAAGGTTTGATGAGGTACCCATGTACAAACAATCCAATCTCTCACAATTAGAGAAAAAAAAGAGAAAAAATCCTCTCCAGAGGAGAGAAAGGCTAATGAAGGATTGAAAATCCTCCAAACTAATGTGAAGGACTAAGAAGCCTCCAACCAAAATATATCCAAAAAAAGGAACATGAAGAATATCGCTAAAGCATGAAGAAGTTGTAGAAAACTGTCAAAAGATGACTAATATAGTGTTGAAATGAGTAACCTTCTCTAAAATAGATGATGATCAGGATCAAGAAGACAAGAATTGGTATGAGTTCCCCTAATAACACTACTCAAATTAGATGGAAAACAAAGGAAAACATCTGGAACTTAAAGATACAAATGTTAAGATCAAGAACTAGATAATAATCCACACGAGTGCCCCCAATGACACTACTCAAATCAAAATGAAGAAAAAGTAAAAAATATAGTGTTCACAAATACAAATGGTACATGAATCTACATGAGTGACCCCAATGACACTACTCAACATGAAAGATACAAGTTGAAAATACATGTACCAATAGTCTATAGAGCACTAATCAAATGAAAGACAATAATTTGCATGAGTTCCCCCAATGACACCACTCGAATCGGATGGAAAACAAAGGAAAACATTTAGAAATTGAAGATACAAATGACACACGAATCTACAAGAGTGGCCTCAATAACACTACTCAACATGCAAGAAGAAAGTTGAAAATATAAGTACCAATAGTTTAAAGAACATTGATAAAATGAAGAAAGATCACCTCTAGAAACAAGAATCAAAGAATGCCCATATGGTAAATTCTCCATCTCAGCGAAATGCATGGGTAACTAGCTGTTGCAGATCTACCTAGTACATAGGAATAAAGAACTAGATACATAGATCAGTCCAAAAATGAAACCAAGGAAGCATTAGCACCAACAAAGGAAACCCCCCATAATATGAAGAGGGAGAGACAATACATGTGCATTGAAACTACGTGTCACCAAGAATTACATGTAGAAGAATATCTAAATGTGCAATTGAAGAGTACTTGCAAATAAAAGGGTGTGCAAACCAGA
This sequence comes from Sequoia sempervirens, assembly GCA_007258455.2. NCBI lineage: Eukaryota > Viridiplantae > Streptophyta > Pinopsida > Cupressales > Cupressaceae > Sequoia > Sequoia sempervirens. The sequence continues at coordinate 185,797,270 of VDFB02353493.1, read as the reverse complement.
GCACACACACATGAGGCATGAATCACTAAGATTCAACACTATAGTGGAAGGGGCACTCACTTGAAAAAGGTTTTATGGAAAACAAAGGAACTCACAACCCAACCATGGCACATTATATCATAGTGCAAGTACATAAGGGACAACAAGATTTGTGAAATCCCCAAAAAATATACTCCAGAATGGCCATTTATCTCAATGCATCTATAAAAGAGAAAGTACATGCAAAATATGTCTATAATGCCTAAATAAGAAAAAATGCTAGAAATACATGTAGAACAACCTAAAACAAGTCATCACACGCAAATAGAAAGATTCCAAGAGCTAAAATGTCTGAGTAATTCACTAGATTGTGAAAATACAAAAAAAAAAAAAAAAGAGAAAAATATGGAAAAAGTTCATGGATAGCTATGAAGAGCTTTGAAAGACCATCCCAACATCATTGGAATCATGAAAACCAAAGAAACTAGTCAAAAGTTATGAGCTTGGGAGTGATAACAACACCTCTGACTTCAATCGGCTATAGAATGTACCAACAACAAAAAAATGGTGATGAAACCCACACCACTAGAAAGTTGACAAAACCTTCTTTTTGACGATATCTTGTTTGCCCAATTTTGATATCGTATGCCCAAGTTATGGTCAAAAGAAAAAAATAACCCCTTTAGGGCCAAAGAGGGCTTGAAGGGACCTTGCCCTATGGCCATGCCCCTGATGTCAGTATGATGTCACATTGATGTAAGTGGAATATTCCTTAGTCAATTGCAAAAAAAGGTTCAACTATTGAAAAATTAAAAAATACAGGAAATGCAGACCGTGCACAAAATAATCTAAAAAAAGGTACTAGTCAGTGTGCTTGCCAAAAAAAATGAAAACTAACATCGAAAAGCTGAAAGGCGGTTGCTAGACGACAATAAATGGCCACTAGTGGTGGAAAAATTTCATTGATCGATTGTAGAAAGTCATTGTCAGTAGGTTAGCTATTAGATGACATATGGATCGTCGGTGGTACAGGCCTACAAGGGTCTACCTGTGCAAGTAGGTACCCTATGGGTACCTTTAAAAAGGACTGCCCTAAAAAAATAAAAAACCTACTCCCTTTTTAATTTTTAAACCTATATTTTTAATTTTTTTAAAAATATTTGAAATAAAACAAAAATTTAAATAAACACATTGACTTGGGTTTTTGCTTTTTTTTGAACTACATGCACAAGCACGTACAAGGACCGTATGACCCCTGTGCTAATTTTTTTTGGCTCAAAATCTTCTAATACAGAATATGGACAAATTTATAGTCAAAATTCATCGAATTGGCCTCTTGAATGCAACAATGAGGTCCTTTTTGCACAAAAGTGCACCAAAAAATTTCCCAACTCCAAAAATTACAAAAAAAGCAATGGAGATTCTAGATCAAATGCTTGTAACCCTAGTTGAAGAAAAAACGCTCATAAATCGAGAAGGGGTTTGCTCAATGCATGCTCTAATACCACGCTAAATTTGTGAATAACACGAGATGAAGGATCAAACAACAAACAAAACACCTTCCATGCAAGAGCTCTATGAAACAAAGATTTGTTATTCCTTAATAAGAAAATACTTACAGAATGAACCTCAAGAGTCTTCAAGGAGATCATCAAGGGACCTTAAAGGTTCTCAAAAGGTTATGATAATACAATGAGGGTTGAGTGCTATATAAGAGCAACCCTATATGATAAAGGGATTAGATCACGACAAGTTTCAACATCACATGCGATGAGACAAAATGATCTAATAATAACTCACTTCAGTTAACATAAAAAAGCACTCCTAATTTTAGCTTTAGTGCATGAAATGAATTAGATTAATAATTAATTAAATATTAATTAATTATTAGCTAATACATGATTACTCTAACAATTTGATCAAAGAAAAATCTTCCCAAGTGTCAGTATGTCCAAGTAATTTGCTAGAAGGAAAATATGAACAAATCTAAATCAAATGTACTTGGGGCTTAATCTAGAAAAATTGGATGGATGGCTTTATATAACTCCTTAATACCATTCCAACGTCTCAAGAATCATGAAAAATTGGAGATTTTGGAAAAAACTGTATGAGCTCGAGAACAAAAAATAAAGATTTGAATTCAATTAGCAATATATTGCACCTACAATTTTTTTGGAAAAATGGTTTGCAGCTTTGTGAATTGGTTACAACCAACTTTTTGTAGATGACATCTTGTTAGAAAGTTATGGAAATTTGAAAAAATGTCATATTTAGGGCCCAAATGAGGGTAAATTTGGCCCTTGGGGGTTGACACTCTATAACTCATGTGACTATTGGCTTGCAAAACTAGGTGCTTAATTTCTTAATAAATTTATCCAACCATTGCTAGGAATTAAGGGGTGAGCCCCAATGACAGTGGATCTCAATGCAAACTTCTATCAATGAAAAGCTCCTAAGAATGTGTTTTACCAATGAAAAGCTTGTATCCCCTCACATTTGTATTCCCCGTCACAACAAAGTGGATATAGCATGCGTGAGGAGGTGGATCCAATGCTGTTATGGTAACCACTATGGCAACTATAATGTTAAGAGAAGATTATATTTAAATTCTTATATTGCAGAGGAAGTGAAATAGGTTTTATTTGGTCTGGTAGTTATAGGTTTTTATTTGATTTAGGGGTGATTTATTATCTATACTTTTTGTTCTTTATTTGAATAGTGGAGCTCAACAAGAGATGTGTGATAGAGAAGAGGTCTCATTATAAATGCCTTCTTTTGGAAGGATATATCTAAAATCCAATCTATGTTTTGGAAATTTAATACCCACTTTGATATTGTGTCTTGTTTTCCCATTTTATTTTTCAAGTTAATTTATGATTTGATTGGTGTTTGTTTTAGATCTTGATGACACATTGTAACCCTTAAGTTCAGGGCTTGCACCAACATGTGCCAAGAATATTTGAGGTACTTTTTTGGCTGAAAAATTTAGTGGTAGCTGCTTGTATGAGATTTGTGCAAGCATTTTTATGTTCAGATTTTATGATGGTTCTATTTTTTATGTTTTATGTTATTTTTGTTTTCAATGATGTTTTAAGGCCTAAATTGTGGGTATAACAAATTATGTAGTTCAAATACTTGGAGTGGATGTGAAGAAAGTCATAGATTTTTGTGGAGAACTGTATAAAAATTATGGGACAACCATGGCTAGACTTAGGGTTAGTTTTCATTTTCCCTCTTTTTATGGAATTTTTCTATGCATTTGAATTTATTTTGAATGTAAGAATAAGGGGATTTTAATATTGGGCTCATAGATGAATTAGAGAATTTGTAATTTAAATTAGTTTCTCAGTGCTTAAATTGACAATTGGCTGAGGGGAAATTGTGGTGAATTTTTGTTGTAGATTTAGGAAATAGCTCAAATGATCCATTTAATTGGGTGTAATTGGATCTTAGTATGTTATAATTTTTTTATGAAATGGGAAATATGAAATTTTTCACAGTTCTAAGAGTAGAAATGAACATCAATATATGACTTAAATTTTGTGGGGATTTCTTATTTACTTATTTTGTTTATGGATTTAAACAAGCAATGGGCTATGACTATGATTATGATGATTATCACATGTATATAAATGTTATATCTGCTTGTTTGTGATGATGCATTTTCAGATTTATTTGGTACAATTTTAGCTCAAATTTTTTTTTTTTGTATTTTTTCTTTAAACTACTAATTTTAATTAATTATTTTTGCAATTTTTTCCATGGAAGATTGTCATACGAGAACCTTAAACGAGGTCCAATTTTATTAAGTTTGTTTTACCTTAAAAATTTTCTTTGATGATAGTCCTAGAAATATAACAATAGGAAAACATATGGGCTTGCATACTATTTTGGTAACATTCTTTGACATGAAGTTGATAATTTATTAAAAAATAATAATTGTTTTTCTTTTATTCAGCTATATAAATTTGATGTGGATTTTGGATGTCTTAATAGGTTAGCACGCTTATTTGGATAGAGGGAGCATACTTCACTTGAAAACATTCACAATATAAAGAAAGCCTTGCCTGAGATTTGAGAGGAAAATGAGCACTCTAAAAATGTTGAGCGCTCAAGAAGAGTAGTTGCTATTGAAACTATTGTAGATGCATAAAATATCTCATTGTAGATAATGGATCACTATCATTTAGGGTTTTTTTCTTCCTATTAGAGGACCATTTTCCTCATTTCTATGATCTTGAATTTTATAAAATCTCTGGGGATGACTACCCTTCCATGTAGCATAGATTTTTGCATCTAATCTATGTAAAGTTGATATTATCAATAGATAAAATTTTTTGTGTACAAAATTTTATCCTCTTAAAGAATAGATCAAATGTGTTTTTTCCAATCTACTTTATGTTCTATATTAGCACCTAAAACAATATGAAACCATGGGTGAAAAAATAGAGATAATCTCAATGTCATGCACTAGTATCCAAAGTATTACTAAGAAATTGAAATTCTAAAATGTTGGATTAACAACATAGCAGTAATTTTTAATTTTATGCATCATCCTCAAAATATATACAAATATGCACTGAAAACATACCTAGATGGTTATAAATCACCTAAAGTATTAATAATATGTGTATACTTTAACACAAAGTCTATGTAACAGGTAGGAAATAACATTTGTATTATTGACGAAAGATATGCCACAAATTTTTTGGGTTCATCTACCAAATTAATGTCATCATCATATGAACAAGGGGTACATCATTAGAATATAGTGATGACACACTATCCCCTGTTAGTTATTTCCAATGTTGGAAAACATAATATCCCCTATTAGTTATTTCTAGACATCTTACATTCTAATGATGTCCTTTGTCCACTTTTCCTACACAGCGGATAGTGTGTTTTCCAACACTACAAACAATGTGAGCATTTTTTTGTTCCAATCATATCAAGAAAGTGAAATCTCATTTTTACTATAACCAAAGAGTTGTTCTAAAATTTGAAGGTGGAATTCATTACCTAACTAACAAGGGACAATGTGTTTTCCAAAACTACAAATTCATAAGGAAATAATTGACAAGGGACAGTGTGTTTTCCAACACTGCAAATAATGTGAGCATTTTTTTGTTCCCAATTGGAAAACACAACATCCCCTATTAGTTATTTCCAATGTTAGAAAACACACTATCCCCTATTGATCCAATCATATCAAGAAAGTGAAATGTCATTTTTATTGTAACCAAAGAGTTGTTATAAAATTTGAAGGTGGACTTCATTACATAACTAACAAGGGATAGTGTGTTTTCCAACACTGCAAATTCATAAGGAAATAATTGACAAGGGATAGTGTGTTTTCCAACACTGCAAATAATGAACATTTTTTTGTTCCCTTTTGGAAAACACACTGTCCCCTGTTAGTTATTTCCAATGTTGGGAAACACACTGCCCCCTATTGGAAAACACATTGTCCCCTATGGGAAAACACATTGTCCCCTGTTAGTTATTTCCAATGTTGGAAAACACACTATCCCGTGTTAGTTATTTCCAATGTTGGAAAACACACTATCCCCTGTTAGTTATTTCTAATGTTGGAAAACACAATGTCCCCTATTAGTTATTTCTAGAAATCTTACATTCTAATGATGTCCCATATTCACATTTCCTACATAGGGGACAATGTGTTTTCCAACACTGCAAACAATGTGAGCATTTTTCCTACACAAGGGATAGTTCTTGGGAATAGGATGTCATTTAATTGCAATCCTAAACATTATTTATTTCATGTATCTCCTACTTGTCCTTGGAAAGTGTTCTCAAACACTAGGATTAGAGAGATTAATATTTGATGAAATAATCATGTTAATTAACATTTATAATTAATTCTAAATGTTAGGATCATGTGAGGGCATCCAATATGAGTTCCTAAATAATAGGGGCACATGGGGCGCCCACATGGTAGGTGACACTCACCTTGAGTTCAGCTAACTATTTGGAGTAAGAGATAACACTTCTAAATGCATGTAAAGATCCTAGGAGTTAGGGTTTGATGTTTACATGCATGAAGTTTAGTTCAGTTCAATTCATATTAGTTAAGTTCAATTAAGTTTAGAATTAGTTTAGTTTAGTTTAGTTCAGTTTAGTTCAATTATGGTTCAGTTATCTTCAGTTAACTTGGAATGCATGACTAATGACTTGAGTTGCATGAAAGATAACATGGACTACCTTCAGTTAACAGGGGATGACCATTCTTGCATGAATGGTGGAGAGAAATGTTTCAGTTAACAAGAAATGACTTGGACCCAACTTGGGCGCCTAAGTTGGCTTCTTGGAATTAACTCCTTTGCATGTTAAGATATTTCAGAAGGCTAAGTTAAGTGGGCCCACTCTTGGGCGTCTACTTTGAGAATAAATCCTTGAAGATATTTACGGAATAGAGGTTGAGTTACTACTTCAGTTTGGGACACCCAAATGGATGAAGATGAAGATTTGACATTGTTCTTCATGACATAACTTTACTTGCAAGAGATAAGTGTACCTTTTAGGGATAGGGGTTGAGTATTGTAATTGTAACTCTTTTGGAGTTTACAAAGTTGATTAATGCCTATTTATCTCAAGCAAGTTGAAGAGAGTTATTATTAGTTTTATTGCAAGGTTGTGAAGAAGATTTGGTGAAGGAAAAAGAAGCATTCTCAAGCAAGAATTGGAGTTATTGTAATCTACTTCAGAGATTAAATAATACATTGATTCTTGGTGGAGTTTTTATTGAAAGGGTTTCTCCATGGTATATGCTTTTGTAATCTTTCTAATATCCTGTCTAATTCTTCTACAACTTTTGTCTTCATTCTACAAATGATAAAATGAATTAATTAGATAATCACCCACAAAGAATCTGTAACAAAGGAAAGCATATTTAGATCAGCAATCTTAAAGTTTTACAAAATATTAAGCTAAGAAAACACCTCAATTTTCAACATTTGGTATCAGAGTTGAGGTTGGGTAGAGTATTGGGACAACTTTCTCTTAAAAGATTGGATATTTTTTGGTTGTAGTAGGAGCTTTTACTATTTTTGTTATTGCTGATTTTGGAAAATAAGTTTTTTACAAGAGGTATATATTCTTGCTTTAGAGGATGTTTATCATGTGTCATTGAGAGCTTGGATTCACAGGTTTGGTGTGAGCTTATGACAAAAATGTGGTTTTGATTATGTGCATCATGATGCCATGGGATTGTTCAGTATCATAGTTCAGTGGGAGCATTTGGAAATGAAGTGGATTCCTAGTTGTAGGATGGTTTTGTTATTATTTCATGGTATACTCTTGATTAGCGGTTTAGATTTGTGGCATGGTAAATGTTATGATAATTTTGATCATGAGGAAATGTCTGAAATTCCATATGCTTTTGACAATGATGGTTTGATGTTTATCTTGTTGGCATGTATAGCTCATTATCACAATTTAGTGGGAGCTTTGGTAGGATATAGTGATCTTCATGAAGAGGATGGTAGTCATGATTTCATGTGTGACTCAATACCATGGTTCAGTGGGAGTTGTTGGAAGTGGTGTGGATGCATCATTGGTAAGGTTATCCTCATGTGATTGGGGATATGGTTTTTTCTTGGTTTAGAGTGTTTTATGTTATGTCATGATTTACTCTTGTTGCATTTAGAGTTTGTCATGGTTCTCTTGAGTCTAGGATGTTTAAGTGTGTTATGGTGTATGTGATCTCCTAGGAGGAGATGGTTAGATCATGGATGGCATGTTTATGTTCAAGATTGGAGCTTTGACATTGATCTTATGTAGTTTGTTTAAGTATTGGGTACATTAATCATTTGCTTGATTACTTCATGATAGTGCTATGTTGCATTTGGAGTTTGGCATAGATTGGTTGTTTATAGGTCCTCATGGATACTTGGAGAAATAGGTGAGGCTTAAGTTCTCTTATAGTAAGAGATATATGTTGGAATGGTTACCAGCAAGAAAATTTTTGTCAACATAAAAGACCGAGGAGCCTACACCTTGGTTGAATGTGAGTTCAACACACTCAATGATTTCACATGCCTCCAAAGAGGTATTTTGGATACAAAGAATTGCGAAAGGTATTGGTTTTAATTGTACGTAAGTTAAACTTGAATGTGATAGTAAGAGTGTTGTGTGTTTAGCCAAACATCCTATGTATCATGCTCGTACTAAGCATGTTGATGTTAAGTATCACTTTGTGCGAGAAATGGTTGAGAGTGGGAAGGTATTAATTGAGAAAGTTGACACTTTAATTAATGTTACATATTATCTTATGAAACCAGTTCCTTCATATAAGTTATCTTGGTTTTAATCATTTGCTTGGAGCTTCATGATTATGTAGGTTGCATTTGAAGTTGGCATGGATTGATTAGTTGGTGCAGGAAGGCCATTGGCCTTAAGTTTTGTACTTGATTTATAATAATGATTCCTTGTTTAGAATAATTGCAATGTATAATGTCAAGTGGGAGAATGTTGGGAATAGGATGACATTTAATTGCAATCCTAAACATTATTTATTTCATGTATCTCCTAAGTCCTTGGAAAGTGTTCTCAAACACTAGGATTAGAGAGATTAATATTTGATGAAATAATCATGTTAATTGACATTTTTAATTAATTCTAAATGTTAGGAGCATGTGAGGGTGTCCAATATGAGTTCCTAAAAAATAGGGGCACATGGGGCACCCACATGGTAGGTGACACTCACCTTGAGTTCATCTAACTATTTGGAGTAAGAGATAACACTTCTAAATGCATGTAAAGATCCTAGGAGTTAGGGTTTGATGTTTACATGCATAAAGTTCAATTTAGTTTAGATCAGATCAGTTTAGTTTAGTTTAGTTGAGTTCAGAATCAGTTTAGTTGAGTTTAGTTTAGTTTAGTTTAGTTTAATTTAGTTCAATTCAGCTTAGTTCAATTTAGTTCAGTTCATTTCAGTTCAGTTATGGTTCAGTTATCTTCAGTTAATTTTAGTTGAATGCTAGTTGAATTTAGTTAACTTGGAATGCATGACTAATGACTTGAGTTGCATGATAGATAACAAGGGCTAGCTTCAGTTAATAGGGGATGACCATTCTTGCATGAATGGTGGAGAGAAATGTTTCAATTAACAAGAAATGAATTGGAACCAAATTGGGTGCCCAAGTTGGCTTCTTGGAATTAATTCCTTTTCATGTTAAGATATTTTAGAAGGCTAAGTTAAGTGGGCCCACTCTTGGGCGCCTACTTTGAGGATAAAGCCTTGAAGATATTTATGGAATAAAGGTTGAGTTCCTACTTTAATTTGGGATGCCCAAATGGATGAAGATGAAGATTTTACATTGTTCTTAATGACGTAACTTTACTTGCAAGATATAGGCGTACCTTTTAGGGACATGGGTTGAGAATTGTAATTGTAACTCTTTTGGAGTTTACAAAATTGATTAATGCCTATTTATCACAAGCGAGTTGAAGAGAGTTAAATTATTAGTTTTATTGTAGGTTGTGAAGAAGATTTGGTGAAGGAAAAAGAAGCATTCTCAAGCAAGAATTGGAGTTATTGTAATCTACTTCAAAGATTAAATAATACATTTATTCTTGGTGGAGTTTTTTCCCAAAAGGGTTTCTCCATGGTATATGCTTGTGTAATCTTTCTAATATCCTATCTAATTCTTCTACAACTTTTGTCTTCATTCTACAAGTGATAAAATGAATTAATCAGATAATCACCCACAAAGAATCTGTAACAAAGGAAAGCATATTTAGATCAGCAATCTTAAAGTTTTACAAAGTATTAAGCTAAGAAAACACCTCAATTTTCAGCAATAGTGTGTTTTCCAACATTGTACAAATTCATATGGAAATAACTGACAAGGGACATTGTGTTTTCCAACACTACAAATAATGTGAGCATTTTTTTGTTCCCTATTGGAAAACACACTATCCCCTGTTAGTTATTTCCATTGTTGTTCTAAAATTTGAAGGTGGACTTCATTACATAATTGAAAAGGGACAATTTTTTTTCCAACACTACAAATTCATAAGGAAATAATTGACAAGGGATAGTGTGTTTTCCAACAATGCAAATAATGTGAGCATTTTTTTGTTCCAATCATATCAAGAAAGTGAAAAACACACTGTCACCTATCAAGGGACACTTGGAAATGCTATTTTTACTGTAGCCAAAGAGTTGTTATAAAATTTGAAGGTGAGCTTCATTACATAACTAACAAGGGACAATGTGTTTACCAACGCTACAAATTTATAAGGAAATAATTGACAAGGGACAATGTGTTTTCCAAAATTGCAAATAATGTGAGCATTTTTTTGTTCCGATCAAATGAAGAAAGTGAAATTCTAGTTTTACTGTACCAAATAGATGTTCTACATTTTTAAGGTGGAATTCATTACATTGTTGGTGTGTAAAAATCAAAAAAAATTCATAAGGAAATATATGAAAAGGGACAGTGTGTTTTCCAACTCTCCAATAATGTGAGCATCTTTCATAAGTAAATAATTGACAGGGGATAGTTTTTTTTCCAACACTAGAAATAATGTGAGCATTTTTCATAATGAAATAATTGATGAGGGACAGTGTGTTTTCCAATAGTGCAAATAATGTGAGCATTTTTGTGTTCCAATCAAATGAAGAAAGTGAAATGCCATTTTTAATATACCAAATAGTTGTTCTAAAATTTTAAGGTGGACTTCATTACATTTTTGGTGTGTATGAATCAAAAACTTTTCATAAGAAAATCTGACAAGGGATAGTGTGTTTTCCAACACTACAATAATGTGAGCATCTTTCTGTTCCAATTAGATGAAGAAGTGAAATGCCATTTTTTACTACACCAAAGAGTTGTTCTAAAATTTGAAGGTGGACTTCATTACATTCTTGGTGTGTACGAAACAAAAATATTTTCATAAGGAAATAAATGATAGGGGATAGTGTGTTTTCCAACATTGGAAATAATGTGAACATTTTTCATAAGGAAATAATTGATAAGGGATAGTGTGTTTTCCAACACTCCAAATAATGTGAGTATTTTTTTTTCAATCAAATGAAGAAAGTGAAATGCCAGTTTTATTGTACCAAATAGTTGTTCTAAAATTTTAAGTAGACTTCATTACATTATTGGTGTGTACAAATCAAAAACTTTTCATAAGGAAATATTTAAAAAGGGAAAATGTGTTTTCCAACACTCCAATAATGTGAGCATCTTTCATAAGGGAATAATTGATAGGAGACAGTGTGTTTTCCAACACTGGAAATAATACACAAGCATTTTTCATAAGGAAATAATTGACAAGGGACAATGTGTTTTCCAATAGTACAAATAATGTGAGCATTTTTTTGTTCCAATCAGATGAAGAAGTGAAATGTCATTTTTACTGTACCAAATATTTTTTATAGATTTGAAGGTGGAATTCATTGTATTCTTGGTGTGTATGCAACAAATTATTTTTATTAAGGATATAATTGACAAGGGACAATACGATACACCCTATTTAGAAATTATTATTATTCTCGATTACCATTAAGATATGGTAATAAAATTATTATTCTATTTTTTGTCATGTATTAAGGTCTCAAGGATCACCCTCATAAGTTCTTTATAGTCTAAATAAGAAATGGATTCACTCTCTATATAAATATCATTGGTCATCACTCAAAGTTAATTTTTTAATAGCTCAAAAAGATATTTTTTTGTTAATATTGGCGAAGTTTAGTAGCACATTGTGAAGAGTATTATATCACATATCAACTCAAAAAATTATATTCTATATAGTGGTTGTGTATGTGATTCATTAAAGGTTGAGGTCTCATGTTGTAAGCCCTTAAGAGAAGATATTAAATGAAATTATATGAATTAATAATTCATATTTTTATTAATTTATTATGTCATCGAATTCTACTGTGAACTTTTCTGCAATTGGTTGTATGGTTGGATAATCCTTAAATAGATTCTCTAGTCACAATTTTATCACATGGTATCGAAGTAGCGGTTTAAAATCCTAAAGGACCTGAGAGAGAGGGAGTGGGAGAGACCTAAGAGAGAAAGAGAGCAAGAGAGGGAAAGGGAGGGAGAGAGAGAGAGAGACCTAAGATGAAGATGGAGAGTGAGAGATAGAAATACCTAAGAGGGAGAGAGAGAGAAAGACCTAAGAGGGAGATGGAGAGTAAGAGAGAGAGATAATTGAGGGGGAGAGAGAGAGGGAAGGAGGGAGATAGGAAGTGGTAGGGTGGGAGGGATAGAAGGATGGAGATAAAGATGGAAGGAGGGATTGTGGCTTATGTAATAAGAGATTGTTGTATTTGGCATTTAGTATAACATTTTCTTCATTCTTAGATGCATATTAGCCTAAAATAAGGGAGACATGGAGAGGTAGGTAGAGAGAGGTAAGGTTGAAGGAATAAAGGGAGAGGCAGGTAGAGAGAGTGAGGAAAAGATGCAACACAAAATTTTCCTCATCTCCATTGCTCTTACTTGTTAACACACCATCCTATTCATTGTCATGATCTTCTAACATTTTTCATATCTTTTACTAAAATATTTAGATCAATTGCTCCCTCATCAACCCTTAGGATAGAAACATCCCTTTCTTGGATAGAGTTTTCAATGTCTTGAATACTTTTATCTAGCGTTGTAGCCACTTTTTTCTTAGCTTTGAGAGTTTCTTTATGATTAGAGAATGTAGATGTTTCCTTTAACAAGTTCTTTACAAGACTTGTCTACCTTTTTAGATAATCCTTTCATGTCTCCACCCAATTGATTCTCTTTTTTTGAACTTAGATCTGATTTTTCCTTTTCCTTGTCATATATTTCCAATTGTATTTGTTCCATGGAATTCTTAAGTTCAAGAATCTTTGAGTTCATTTGTTCAACTCCACTTATAACATCATCTCTCACATTCTTTAATTGCAAAAATTCATATGCAATACAAAACCTCTTGACTTATCCACTTCTACATTGCCATTTTCCCATTGCACATATTGCACATGCACCTTCCTCAACTTCTCAAGAGTGGGAAGAATCTCTTTGATCAATACACTATCTATCTCATTCACTTTGGTCTACTTCTTCAGATTTAGTTTCCAATTCAACTTCTCAAGAGAAGGAAGAATCTCTTAAGTCGATATATTATGTGTTATCATTCTTCCAAACCATTTGTCACCATCCCCATCCATTATGCCAGCTCAAAAACATTATCCCTATCGCTCCTTTGTACTAGATATTTATACTAGACTTCTATTTATTCTTGTATATATTTCTAAAGAAACTTCTCATTTATACTCGATATTTATCAATAACATCGTTGTTTTAAAAAAATCTAGTTGCTCTATCAATTTCTTCTTTAATAATTCATAGCTTCTATAAGGAATTTGAATATTTCAAACTCTCATCCTTGTGCATTATAAACAAATTTGAGGAAAATTATGAATGATTAATTATGATGACTGCATCAATTACATGGTAAAAAAGAGCCTTCTTCAATTGATTAATTAATCAATTATAGTGTAAATATGGATAACATTAATCATTTATAGTTTCATTAGTTCATTATTCAATTTATTAAATTAATCATTTATAATACAAATATGGACAAAATTGGTAAAAGAAATGTATTAACTAAAAATCTATATTGAAATTAAGAATTTCATGGAATAAATACATTCCTCTATACTTCACTCTATCACTCCTCTCTCACCATCCCTCCTAACCTCTCTCTTCCCATAGATGGAGAGAGGTATAGAGGGATAGAGGGATAAGGGGAGGGAGAGACATGGAGAGGTAGGTAAAGAAAGGTAAGGTTGAAGGAATAGAGGGATAGGTAGGTAGAGAGAGTGATGGGAGATAGGGAAAGTAGAGAGGGAAGAGGAGATAGAAGTAGATAGAGGGGGGAAGTTGGGAAGGAGGGAGAGGGATAGGTAGGTAGAGAGAGTGATGGGAGATAGGGAAAGTAGAGAGGGAAGAGGAGATAGAAGTATATAGAGGGGGGAAGTTGGGAAGGAGGGAGAGGTAGGAAGAAAGATAGGTGGGTGGGATGGATTGAGGGAAAGGTAGGTCAAGAGGGAGAGTATGAGTGCAGATAAAGAGAGGGAGGGAGGGAGAGAGAGAGGGAAAGAGGGAGGGAGAGAGGTGTAGGTATGGAGAGAGAGGGAAGAGGGAGGCACATTGATAGGGAGGTTGGATGAATCAATCACTGATTCATGCTCTAGGTCTTGTTTGGAAGACCTCTAAGGTGTCTCACTCCACCACTACAACCTATAGGATCTTTCCTTACTTAGGATCCCTTGGTCTTGCCTTGCCAACCTCAACTACCAACATAATTCCTCCTACCAAGTCCACCTTGGTACAATCTTGCAACTCTACCTTAGCTCTTAATCCACCCTAAAGGCTGCAATCCTCCAAAATCTTGAATTTAGCTTTGCAGGGGTGTGGAGGTGTTTCTATTGACTTCAAACCATCCTACTTTGGTTCTTGAGGGTCCACCTAACTCCATTTCTTAGTCGCTTCCACCAAACCCTCATTGAGGTCTAAAAAGGCTACTAGCCCTAGGAGCCCCAATTAGGCCTCCTTCTCCGAGAAAATAGGTTAGTTCTCAAAAATTTCCAAAGAACACCCAAATCTTTTCTTGGGATTCCTGGTTCATATGCCCACCTCTCAATGATTTTTGGGGTCTTGGGTCTTAGCTGCCCATACAACGCTCTAACCTGAAAATGAGTAAAATTAGGTCTTTTAAGCCCTTTCCTGGCTTCTCTCAAACTGTTAAGTGTTTCTCACACCAAATGGATTGATGGAGCTTCCTCCTCCATGCTATGACTTGGAAAGACACTTATCTATCTTCCCCAAGCAGTAATTTGTCAAAAAGTTAACACCCCTGCAAATCAAGTGCTCTGCACTAAGGTCTTCCCTAGCTAGACTCTTCCTGGCTTGCCTAGGGAAAGAATTCCATGGTAGCTCTTGTGTTTTCAAAAGCTCTAAACCATACCATATGTACATACATGGAGTCTAGTCACTGTTCCCAAAGGGTCATACAATTTGTATAGTGGGAAAGTGAACTAACACTCCATTTTCACAAAACTATCTGGTTCAGACCAACAACAGTATGAAATCAAAACTATTTACAAACCAAGATTGAAATTGAATAAAGAACATATCTAATGCCACACAATGTTCTAATATCAATTACTCTACATTCTACACAAATCACAGTGCCATGATCAATTCATTAAAACCTCACTCCAATGCAAAAATTAGAAAATTCACTTCCAAACACAACTGCTTTTCTTGAATTCACAAAACTTCAAAACATAACAAATGCTTCCAACCCCACTCCAATGTCGAGGCATTCCATAAATAGGGTCTCCAATTCATTTATCCTCTTCCTTGGGCTCTCCTTGGCCACTTGTAGCTCCAATTGAGCAACATTTGCAAATATTTTTCAAGAATTCCTAAAAATCCAAAACCTTATTTTGGGTTAGATCCTAATGACTCCTATTCTATGGTCAACATGACCTTCAGCTGATCAAAATCCAACCAAAAATTCCATTAAGGCTTACATCCAAATGAACTAAATTTGATTGCTTAGTTGTCCTAGACAAGACTATCCTAGACAAACCTTCTAAACAACCTATGGTAACCTATGGGTGCTCCTGCACCACACATCCACCTTATCTCTAGAAATCATCATACAAGTGGAACTTTTCTTTTATTCCATTATTCAACATAATCATCACATTTAATAGAGATAGGTATAGAGAGAGTTAGGGAGAGAGGTAAGAAAATTGAAAATACATTTCATAGTTGGCAACCCAGTGAGCACATGTAGATAGGTAACATATGAGGACCAATGAGAGTACCTTCAACCATGATGAGTACTTATATAGTAGTTAGTTCTATCAATTGAGTAACTTACTTTATTTTAGTTTATTTATTTTTATATTGCATTCCTCTTCACCATGAGCTCCTTATGTACCTTCTCTTGTACTAAAACTAATCAAATTGACCTAGTTGATCTATCACTTTCTTCTTTAATATTTCATATCTTCAATTTGATCTTGATGTTCTCTAAAATTATTTTTTATAGGAACTGGTAGGTTGGGAGAGCTATGTATAGAGAGAGATAGAGAGAGATGGGGGTAAGGTGGGACATGTAGGTATAGAGAGAGTGAGAGAGGGAAGTAGGGAGGGAGGGAGGGAGGGGTAGGTGGAGAGAGGTTGTGTGGAAGGAGGAAGAGAGAGGGGGAAGGAGGGAGATATTGAGAGGTAGGTAGAGAGAGGTAAGGTAAAAATAATAGAGGTGGGTAGAGATAGGGTTCTATGTAGGATGGGAGAGGTAGAGAGAGGTGATGTGAGCGAGAGAGAGGAGCAGAGGGAGAGGGAAAGGTAGAGAGAGAGGGGTAGGTAGAGTGAGGGAGATGTGGGGTGTGAGGGATGGAGGGAGGGAGAGAGAGGGATGGAGGGTAGGTGGAAAGAGAGAGGGGGGAAATAAGGAGAAAGGGAGGAGAGAAAGGTTAGGAGGGATGGTGAGAGATGAGAGATAGAGAGAAGTATAGAGGTATGGGGGAGGGAGAGGTATAGCGAGGTGGTGTCGGAGGGATAAAGGGAGATAGAGGAAATGAGGGAGATATGGGGAGGTAGGTAGAGAGAGGTAAGGTTAAATGAATAGAGGGAGAGGTAGGTAGAGAGAGTGAGGGGAATAACATGCACTAGAACCTTGTATCTAGGTTCCAATTACCTCTCTCTTTCTCTCCCTTCCTCTATCCCACTTACTATCCCTTGTTAGTAGGTAGAGAGAGTGAGGGAGAGAAAGAGGCAAGGAGGGAGATAGAGAGAGGTAGGGTAGGTGAGGTAGGTATAGAGAGAGTTAAGGAGAGAGGGAGTGTGTTTTCATAAGGAAATAAATGATAGGGGACAGTGTGTTTTCCAACACTACAAATAATATGAGCATTTTTTTGTTCCAATTAGATGAAGAAGTGAAATGCCATTTTTACTTTATCAAATAATTTTTATAAAATTTTAAAGTGGACTTCATTGTATTCTTGGTGTGTATGAAACAAAAAAAAAATCATAAGGATATAATTGATAGGGGACAGTGTGTTTTCCAACACTGCAAATAATGTGAGTAGTCAAAAATTTAAATATTTTCTCTTTTGGAAATCATATAAAGATCTCCCCTTTCTTTGTCCAATCCATAACATTAGCCACCCTTTCAAATAAACCTCCTCTTGACACTTGGTTTTTTTCTCTTTCTTGATATCTCTCATATATAAAAACTCACAATTGCATAAATAACATAAGGTACTAGTAAGTGAGAAATATTTGTAAAAATTTAAGATAGGTACATATCATGAGGAAGTATTGCATTATGTTAAAGGATATGTCATTTATTTTTGGGAATCTTGGTCATGGTAGTTTGAGAATAAATTCATACATTTGTATAAAGAGAATACTTACACTATGATGAAGGACAAAAAGAAACATACTCTAGGGATGGATGATTTGATAAACTATTTGAGTGTCATAAACTATTTTACCAAGATCTAGATTTGAAAGTAGTTATGAATAGATCATAGGAGTTACCAAAAAGGTATACTCCTTTAGAATTATAATGACTAGAATCATAGGAGTTACAATTGTGAGAAGGTCTCTAAGATGATAGGAGTTACGAAAAAGGTATACTCCTTTAGAATTATAATTTAATTTTCCTCTACTTTGTAGTAACGATTAATCAAATTCTATAAAATTAATTAAATCATGCAAATCATGGACATATCAAGGGATTCATTTATTTATTGGGTGAAATTTTTATTTAGTTTTGAATATCATTTTTTTTCTAACCTAGATGGTTTATTAATATGGTTAGTAATTAAATTAATTTGAGTTTATTAATATGGCTAGTAATTAAATTAACTTGAATATAATTTTTGTTCAAGAATCTTTGAGTTCATTTGTTCAACCCCAATTATAAAATCATCTCTCACTTTCTTTTCTTGCACAATTTCATATGTACTACAAAACCTCTTGACTTTATCCACTTTTGTATTGCCATTTTCCCATTGCACACATTGCACACAGACCTTCCTCAACTTCTCAAGAGTGGGAAGAATCTCTTCAATCAATATGTTATCTATTTCATTCAATTTATTCATTATAAGGTCTTTCAACACCATATTTATGTCTCTCTTTGGATTAATCCATCATCATCATTGCATAAATCCATTAGGTTAAACCTTAAACCCTAAACCTAAAATCCATCATTATTGTATTAATCCATTAGGTTCACTTTAGGCTACTATAAATTTATTAATCTAATAATTTTTCATTCATCATATTCCTCTCATTATCCATGCATCTTTCCATCCTAATCATTAAATATTTCATTATGAACTACTACTTCCTCTTTTTTTCAATTTCTTCATTATAAGGTCTTTCAACACCATCTTTATGTCTCTCTTTGGGTTAATCCATCATCATTGTTGCATTAATCAATTAGGCTAAACCTTAAATACTAAACCCTAAACATAACATCTATCATCATTGCATGAAACTATAAATGATTAATGTTATCCATATTTACACTATAATTTATTAATTGAATAATTGAAGAAGGCCCACTTTTACCATGTAATTGATGCAATCATCATAATTAATCATTCAAAATTTTCATAAAATGTGATTATAAGGCATGTGGATGAGATTTTAAAATATTCAAAATCCTTATAGAAGCTATGAATTATTAAATCCATAAATCCATTTTGGTGCATATTTCCCACAATCCACCATCACATCTCCCCCTCCTACTAAGTCCATTTTGGGTCCTTGTATCCCTCCCACCCTACAACTTCTTATCTCCCTCATTCCATATTTCTCTCCCTCCCTCTATCCCTCCCACCTACCACTTCCTATCTCCCTCAAAAAACACACACACAACCTCTCTCTTCCTATCCCTCATTCCCTCCCTCCCTAACTCTCTCTATACCTACCTCTCCCACCCTATTATTCCCTATCTCCCTCCTTCCCTCTATCCCTCCCACCCTACCACTTTCTATAATTATCCCTATTTCTCCTTCCCTCTTTCTCTTCCTCCTTCTATCTCTCCTACCCTACCACTTCCTATCTCCATCCTCCTCCCCCCTCTCACTCCCTCTTTCCCTAACTCTCTTTATACCTACCTCACCTATCATACCTCTCTCTATAATGGAAAAGCAACAAAAAAATTTCCTCATCTCCATTAATCTTACCTATTAACACCTCATACTATTCATTTTCATGATCTTCTAACATTTTTTCAAATCTTTTACTAGAATATTTAGATCAGATGCTCTCTCATCAACCCTTAGGATATAAACACCCCTTTCTTGTATAGAGTTTTCAATGTCTTGAATACTTTTATGTAGCTTTGTAGCCACTTTTTTCTTAGCTTTGAGTGTTTTTATGATTAGAGAATGTAGATTTTTCTTTTAACAAGTTATTTACAAGACTTGTCTACCTTTTTAGATAAGCCTTTCATGTCTCCATCCAACTGATTCTCTATTTTTCACTTAGATCTAATTTTTCCTTTTCCTTGTCATCTATTTCCAATTGTATTTGTTCCATGGAATTCTTAAGTTCAAGAATCTTTGAGTTCATTTGTTCAACTCCACTTATAGCATCATCTCTCACATTCTTTACTTGCACAAATTCATATGCAATACAAAACCTCTCAACTTTATCCACTTCTACATTGCCATTTTCCCATTGCACATACTCCACATGCACCTTCCTCAACTTCTCAAGAGTGGGAAGAATCTCTTTAGACAATACACTATCTATCTCATTCACTTTGGTCTACTTCTTCAGATTTCTTTTCCATTTCAACTTCTCAAGAGAAGGAAGAATATTTTAAGTCAATACATTATGGTGCTCATTCTACTAAGCTCTATTTTAAAATAGAGAAAAATATTAGGACTTCAACTCTACTTGAGATTTCAAATGTGAAAACTTCTTTTGCAATGGCAACAATGTTGCAATTTCTACTTCAATTCCCTCCCACCCTACCACTCTCTATCTCTCTCCTTGCCTCTTTCTCTCCCTCTATCCCTCCCACCCTACAACTCCCTATCTCACCCCTTCCCTATTTCTCTCCCTCCCTCTATCCCTCCCACCCTACCACTTCCTATCTCCCTACATCCCCCTCTCTCTCCTTAGATTAATAAATTTATATTAGCCTAAAATTAACCTAATGAATTAATGCAATGATGATATATGTTAGGTTTAGGGTTTAAGGCTTAAGGTTTAACCTAATGGAGAGAGAAATGGAGGAAGGAGAGAGATATGTATTGTTAAGGTGGGAGGAATAGAAGTACACATATAGAGAGGGGATGGGAGAGGTATGCATAGAGAGAGTGAGAGGGAGGGAGGAAGAAATGGAGGGAGGGAGGGATAATGTGAGGGTTTATGAATCAAAAAAAATTCATAAGGAAATATTTGACAATGGATAGTGTGTTTTCCAACACTGCAATAATGTGAGAATTTTCATAAGGAAATAATTGACAGGGGATAGTGTGTTTTCCAACACTGAAAATAATGTGAGCATTTTGCATAAGGAAATAATTGATAAGGGACAGTTTATTTTCCAACACTTCAAATAATGTGAGCATTTTTTTGTTGCAATCAAATGAAGAAAGTGAAATTTCATTTTTACTATACCAAATAGTTGTTCTAAAATTTTAAGGTGGAATTCATTACATTGTTGGTGTGTACGAATCAAAAAAAATTCATAAGGAAATATCTGACAATGGACAGTGTGTCCAACATTGCAATAATATAAGCATTTTTATTAAGGAAATAATTGACAGGGGACAGTGTGTTTTCCAACACTGGAAACAATGTGAGCATTTTTCATAAGGAAATAATTGACAAGGGACAATTTGTTTTCCAATACTGCAAATAATGTGAGCATTTTTTTGTTCCAATCAAATGAAGAAAGTGAAATGCCATTTTTACTGTACCAAATAGTTGTTCTAAAATTTGAAGGTGGACTTCATTACATTGTTGGTGCATGTAATGCCCCGTCATAATAACCTAAGGAATGTTGCAATTGTGTATAATAGTGGAATAATTTTTTTTAAAGTATAATTATTAAGTTAATTAGTTGCATACATTCATTAAGTTACACGACGTTACACTACTTTGAGTTTCCATAGACGACTTTAGTATTTCGCATTGCACATATTAATTAAATAACATAATTATTAAAGATAAACATTGCATTTCATTTGAAAACTCCATTCAAGATAACATAAAGTACAAATTTGTTTCATACATTGCATTTAATGAAATAATACAATACTCATTCATCTGATGAGGTAGTTCAATAATAATTACATTTTGCAAGTGTTCACCTCATATACAATTGAGGGATGTTTTACAAAACAAGTTTTACATTAATGCAATAAAGAAGTACATATAAGTTTCCAAGTGCGAGCTCTCCATCCATGAAGCTCTCGATGCCATGATCACAAAACTGGGGACCCAACAGAGTAAGGTGCACGTTCTACCCAACCATGTGGTACCCGTAGGTCCACCCCCCGTGCTAAGAGATAGTAATATGGTTACCTAAACATATTCTACTAACCCTAGACACATGTACATAACAAACTAATGGTTACATTGCTTCTAGATTTTACATAATCGAATGTACTAAGTACACAAGGTAGACTGTTACTTTAGGTGGAGTGTCATCACAATATTGCAAAGGTTACCCTAGTGTTTCTTCTTAGGTTTCGGCCCCCAAGATGGGTTACCCTGGTAACCTCTTACGAAACCTAGCCCCTATTGCATACTATTGTGGAATTGAATGTCTCTTGAAGAAACAAGACATCGATTTGCCATTCCAGGCCTTCTCATCTTATACTCAAGACTGTAGTAGCTCAAGAGTCAATAAGTGAGGCATAATACTCTTATTAAGAATTTTAAATCTAACTATTGTGTTGTTTAGATTATCACTTATCTTACTAACTCTTTGCAAGTTACCCTAACACCACTTTGTGTGTCGGCCCTTACAAAAAGCCACTCCCCTAAACATAACAATGGAATCTAAGTTTACTATCTAGGGTAGACAAAGTGCACAAATTCAACATATAATACCAAATATACCAGAATGGACATCACAATTCGTTCACAAAATCAGGTGCACTACCCTAACTTGTTCAAACACATGGAACCAAAGTCAAATTTACTCCCTTGAAGAGACTAGAACTAGAAGACTTAAAATCATGTAAAGATAAATTTCCCCCTTTTACCCAATAAAATTTAAAACAACTTAAAACAAATACGCGTCTATCATTGAGATATATTAAATCCAGTCGAACAATTAAAAGAGAGAAAGTATCTATTTCTAATCTTTTTCTTTACTTAACAACAATTCTTAAAACATTTAATAATTAAGCTCATTGAAAAACATTATATGCATAACTATCTAAATACAAATAAATTCTTATTTCTCATTTTTCCAAAATAAAGAAATTAAAATAATCATTTAAATAACTTTATTTAAATAATCAATTTAACTTATTAAATATATACTATTTAATTTAACTATATGAAATTTTTCCATTTTAATAAATAAAAAATTCATTTATTTATAAATTAAAATCTATATATATAATATATTATAATATTATATATTATACATAATATATATTAATAACATATTATTTATAATATATATATTATAAAATATATTATATTAAATAGAATTTAAAAGAAATCGAATTTTATATAAAAGTTTATAGCCTTAAGAAAATCCAAAAGGGCCCGCGGCCAAGCTGCGGCCTCCCTTTTGGGGAGGACGCAACCTGCACCAGGGCTGCGCCCAGTAGCCATGGGCTGCTGTGCACAGCCATGGTGGCTGCGCCCACCACAGTGGGTAATGGGGAGGGTTTCGGCCCTCCCGAACACTCTTAATTTTTTTTTAATTCATTTGTTGTACGACGACGCGAATTTTGTTTTTTAAATTTTTTTTAATAACAAAACAATGATGAATTTCGCCTGCGGATTTAATTTACAATTTTCACATAAATAAATAAAGCTCCTTTCTCAATTCAATTTATGTACAAATATATGATGATATACATGTGTACATATATATGTATATATAGTTATATATATATATATACCAATCCACAGGTTTCATATTGGAAAAATAAAAACAATTTCTACAGAGGAGTTTTAATGGGGAAATTGGGGAAATAATAAATTTCTTCAGGGTTTCTTTTTAAAAGAACATGCACAGTATTTCCAATTCAAAACCTAAATAATTCCTGGAGGATTCAATTTCCTTTTTCAACAGATATTTCCCTTCAGAAATTTTAAATACTATCTACAAAGAATAAACTACAGAAGTTTTCTTCTTTTCTTATCAAAACTTCACAAGACAAATACAACAAATAATTTCTTTGCGTGAAACACAAAGATTTGAATTACTCTTAATATCTTTTCACATCTTTCCTTTCCAAAACAAACAAAATAAATTCACAAGAAGATTACTTGTTTTCCTGTGCTTTGAAAACTGACTGGTGAAGATCTTTGCCTGTAGCTTCCACAATTCTTTCCCGAGATACAAAGCCCAAATAGCAACCATAAATTTTCCACAAATTACAACAAAATACCAAAAAGCATATATAGAGAATTTTTATAGAGCACCAAAATATTTTCCAGTGAAGAAAAATTGTGTAACCTCTGTGTTTTTCCAGATCCCCAAATAATATCCATCAACAACCTCAACAATAACAATAAATGGAACTTGCACACATGTTGAGGAATACAAAATATCCTCAACCACTTCTCGGATAACTTTTCTTTTCAAATTGCATGCATTTAATTAATTTATTTAAATTTAAACCAATATTCAAATAGCATGCATTTATTTTTATTTAATTTTCTAATTTTCAAATATAAATTTAATTTACAATTCAAATGCCATTTCCACCAAATATTTAATTTAAATAAATCTATTCACATTTAAAACAATTTTAAACAATATTAATTTAATTAACTAATTTATTTAATTAAATAAATTTAACCTTTTAAGATCAAATTATTTAACCAAACAAACTAATTAATTAATTAAATAACTTGCAAAACTATTTTTCTTCAACATAAAAAATCAATTTAAATAACAATAAATAAAACATAATAAACTATTATTAAAATTAACATTTTTCCTTTGAAACAATTAACCAAATAGAAAAATACAAGACAACCACGACTCAAACTAAAACTGACAATGTACAGTGACCAGGTTAAAGACTAGACTAGGATGAACCTAACTACTACCTCCCAATCAACATTTCCATTGAGTTTTGACACGCTCAGACCTGAGTAACCAGGTGGAGTCGGTGTCATGTACCTGCAATCCTACAACCAAGCAATAACATGCATATATATAATCCATTGTACAGGCACACCATGCGGAGAAAATCACGGACATCACAGGGCACTTGCAAGCTAGTGATGCGATTTTGTTCTCCACACCAATACACGTCACATCAGACTGACGAAATAAATAACTGTTAGTCCATCATAAATATGTACATAGCAATAATCATCTGAAAGTAAACATCTACACTATCTCAAAGCATGTCTAAAAGCAGTAATCACCAAACAATGTATCATCGTGTCACAGAATAATCCATTGTCGCTCAAAACTAGCAATCAAAATATCTAAACAAAGTATCATAGTCCAACTATGTGAAAACATAACCGCAGAAAACATAAGCATAAATGGAGGGGTACTACAGTGCATACGAAACAAAAAAAATTCATAAGGAAATAATTAACACCTAGGATAGTGTGTTTTCCAACACTACAATAATGTGAGCTTTTTTTTGTGTTTTCCAATAGCGTTAGGCCTACTTGGTGATGTGCACATGCCCATATTTGTGGTGAAATTAGTGTTATAAGTAGGTTGGCCATAGATCAAACCCCTCTATCTCTATTCATGGGGATATCGTTCTTGTAGATCTTACTAAAGAAAAGGAAAATGTTGTGGTTTGTTTCGTATGTCGATAATTTAAACTCATCATAAGTTATATGCTAAATTATAATTGGATAAAATTTGGGCTTTGTTACCAATCTAATTAGAGAGGTGTAGGTAGAGAGAGGTGAGGTGCAATGAATAAAGAGAGAATTAGGTAAAGCTAGATACAAAGTTAGGGTGGGAGAGTTATAAAGAGAGAGATCGTGTGTGTGTGTGAGAGAGAGAGAGGGGTGAGGGAGAGGTAGAGAGAGGTATTATTATTGAATACTACCCATGTATATATTACAATTGTTACTATATAGTTTTTATCATGTTTCTATCAAATATTTTAAATTTATTTTGTAGGATTAAAATTATAATTCTACCCTATTGGCTGTAACATATTTGTGCTAATTTATCAAAATTGAAAGAACTAATTATATATCCAATATTTGATACTTACATAAAGTTATAAGTTTATCCCATGATTTTGGATGGAGTGGTAAGGATCTTCATATCTTTGTTTGACACAAAATAAAATCAACTAAATCAGAAAATTGAAAATATACTTCATATTTATAGGATGGAGGAGGGATAAGGATAATGCTTTTTGGCTGGTATGATGGAGGGGAATGGTGAGAAATGGATTAGAAGAATGATAATAGATAATTTATTGACTTAAGATATTATTCCCACTTTTGAGAAGTTGAGGAAGGAGCATGTGCACTATGTGTAATGGGCAAATGGAAATGCAGAACTGGAGGCATCATGTACTAGAATGTATGAAATGAAAAAGGAATCTACTCTAAAAACCATAAAAAGAATTATACTAAATTGAATAGTATCATTGGTTATGTTTGGATGAAATAAAAGGTTGGTTACTTGATAGGGGCTTGAAAGAAATAGAATTTATTATTTTCAAAAAGGGAAATGGTACCAAAGGGGCAATGAGTAAAGAAGGTGGAGGAATGAAATAGATAGATAATGTGTTGAGATTTCCTCTTTCTTGATATCTCTCATATATTGTGATCCCTTGATCTTTGAATTACATAATTACTCACAACAAGAGTCTACAAAAAGAAGCATTTACCCTTCATTGTCATCAATACATTTCCTATACCTAGCTCTCATGCAACAATGATGATGATGAATGTTTTGGAAGAATGATAATATATAATGTATTGACTTAAGAGATTATTCTTGCTCTTGAGAAGTTGAGAAAGGAGCATGTGTGCTATGTGCACAATGGGCCAATAGAAATGTAGAAGTAGAGGCATCAAGTACTAGAATACATGAAATGAAAAAAGAATCTTCTCTAAAACACATGAAAAGAAGCAGAACAAAGTGAATGAGATATATCATTTATTGAATAAAATATTCTTTCTGCTCTTGAGAAGTTGAGGAAGGTGTGTGTGTAGTATGTGCAAGGGGCAAATGACAATGCGGATCAAGTGGATAAAGTCAAGAGGTTTTGTATTGCATATGAATTTGTGCAAGAAAATAAAGTGAGTGATGATGCTATAAGTGGAGTTGAGCAAATGAATTCAAATATTCTTGAACTTAATCTAATTCTATGGAACAAATACAATTGGAAATAGATGATAAGGAAAAGGAAAAATTAGATCTTAGTGCAAAAAAAGAGAATCAATTGGGTGGAGACATGAAAGTCTTATCTAAAAAGGTAGACAAGTCTTATTTGAAAGTCTTATCTAGGAAGGAGGGAGTGAACAATAAAGGGAGGGGTAGATGGAAAGAGGGAGATGGGGGAAAGAGGGACAAAGGTCTTAAAAATTGTCATTCAACACCCCTCTCTTGTGTATACATTATTTTAACAATATATAATTCAACCCTATATTCCCCCTATAAATGAGCCACCCTTTATTGTCATAAATCCTCACCATTTCATTTCTCCACCTTCTTTACTCACTACCCCTTTGGTCCCATTTCCTTGTATTGAAAATAATTTCTATTTCTTGCAAGCTCCTATCAAGTAACCAACCTTCTTTGATTTCATCCAAACATAACCAATGATCCTATACACATCATGGTGACCTCCCTAAACATGTCCTATCCATTCTTTTATAATCTCAATTGATCATCCTAGTTCCTCATGTGAATAATAAACGTCCTAAGCATTATCATTCAATCAATGTAAAGCACTAAAACATAAATACCACACCTAATTCATATGATGATGACAATAATTTGGTAGATGAACCCAAAAAAATTTTGGCACATCTTTTGTCAATAATATAAATGTTATTACCTACCTGTTACATAGACTTTGTGTTACTATAAACATCTTTTGTAGACACTTGTTTTTATTGTTATAAAGAAAACCTTTTATAAGTGGTTAATTGTAGCATTATACCTTATTGTCATTTGAATTACAAAATTATGATAAATTTGGGAGTGAACAATAAAGGGAGGGGTAGATGGAAGGAGAGAGATGGGGGAAAGAGGGAAAAAGTGAGGGAGAGGAAGGTTAGGGTGGATAGTAAGAGATAAGAGATAGATAGAAGTATCCCTAATTGTATTTATTCCATGGAATTCTTAAGTTCAAGAATCTTTCACTTCTTTGTTCAAATCCACTTATAGCATCATCTCTCATTTTCTTTGCTTGCAAAAATTATTATGTAATGCAAAACCTATTGACTTTATCCACTTTTTTATTTCTATTTTCCCATTGCATATAATTCACACACACCTTCCTCAACTTCTCAAGAGAAGGAAGAATCTCTTTATACAATAAATTATCTATCTAATTCACTTTGGTTTGCTTGTTTTTAAGTGTTTTTAGAGTATATTCCTTTTCCATTTCATACATTATAGTACCTACTACCTATAGTTATGCATTTCCATTTTCCCCTTGCACATAGTACACATGATCCTTCATCAACTTATCAAGAGTAGGAAGGATCTATTCAGTCAATACAATATCTATCTCATTCACTTTGGTCTACTTCTTTTCAAGTTTTGTCCAGAAAAAGAAAAGGCGGAATAGGAGAGGAGGGAAGGTGATGAGGTATAGGAAGTTTGGATGGATCAAGGAGGGGTATCAGAAATCAGAGGTTGTGTGTATGTGTGAGGGAGAGAGGGAGGGAGGTTGTCTCCACCTAATTAATTCTCTCATTGGTCCTCATATCTTACCTATCTACATGTGCTCCCTAGGTTGCCAAATATGAAATATATATATATTTGTAGGGTGGGAGGGATGGAAGGAACTAGAATGGAATTAGTAGGAGGGGAGATGTGATGGTGGATTAGGGAAATAGGGACCAAAATGGATTTATAGGATGGAGGAGTGATAGGGATAATTTTTTTTTGTTGGTATGATGGAGGTGCAAGGAATAAAGAGATATGTAGGTAAAGTTGTATACATCTGGATGGATTGTGGGACATAGGGACTTGAAAAAACTTGTAAAGAAGTAGACCAAAGTGAATGAGATAGATAATGTATTGATTGAAGAGATTCTTCCTTCTCTTGAGAAGTTGAGGAAGGTGTGTGTCCAATATGTGCAATGGGCAAATGGAAATGTAGAATTGGAGCAACAAGTACTAGAATATGTGAAATGAAAAAGGAATCTACTCTAAAAACACTTGATAAGGAGCAGACCAAGGTGAATGAAGATATTCTTGCTGGTCTTGAGAAGTTGAGGAAGGGGCATGTGCAATATGTGCAATTGAAAAATGGTAATGCAAAAGTGGATAAACTCAAGAGGTTTTGTATTGCATGTGAATTTGTGGAAGCAAAGGTTTAGTGAGAGATGATGCTATACATGGAGTTGAATAAATGAACTCAAAGATTCTTGAACTTAAGAATTCCATGGAACAAATACAATTAGAAATAAATGACAAGAAAATGAAAAATCATATCTAACTGCAAAAAAGGAGAATTAGTTAGGTGGAGGCATGAAAGTCTTGTCTAAAAAGGTAGATAAGTTAACACACACACACACATGTTAAGTAGAGCACACTTTAATTTTAAAGGGCAATAAAGTAAATAAATTTGTATTGATATCATATAGGCTACTTGCATAATTGTGAATTTTCTCTTTGATATCTGTCATTTTAGTTAATTTAATTTTCTAGTGGGTTTGACCTAGGAGAACACATTCATCAATCGAATAAAAAAACTCCTAAACAATTTCTCTATCTACACTACTTTAACATAGATATCTAGAGGAAAAAGTGAGCATCTATCTCATGTAACTCAAATCAATCTTGCATAATATATCAAGGAAACAATAGTTAGAATTGACCTAATAAATTTTTAAAACACTTTAGACTCTTAAGGCATTCACTCGATCAAAATAGATAAATTCATGATAATGATAAATTGGTTTAAAACAACATTATAAATTTTATTTTTCATCATCAATTCTAAAACTAAATACACCTAACCCACTCATTTAACGTTCATAAATTATTACAATTATCAATCTAAATTTAATTATCAAAATTAACTATATTTATTTCATTAACCTAATTCAAACTTATATTTTCTTTGACACTATTATTCCTTACAACTTTATTAAAGATTGCATATAGCTTAATAGTCAAAGGCTTGACCACTTACCCCTGAGTTGTCCTTATCCCAAGGTTACTCTTAAGCAAAGAGTTAAATGGAAAATGAAATGAAAGAGCCCATGTAGCATTTCCTTGCTTTTTACAATAGTATGTGGGTTGCATGTTTCATAACACCCAATGTTTTCCAACCTGCAATTGTTATAAAGAAAACATTTTCTTATATAGGGAGTATGAATGTAATGAAAAAAATTCAAAATTTACCACAACTGTGACTTAGAGTAAAAATGCATTTCAATCTCCTCATATGATGGAAAAAGAAATACACAAAATAATCACAGGTTGGAAAACACAGTGGGTTTTGAGTGATTGCATTCTTCTTGTTCTAAGATCAAGGGATGAGAGATTGTAAAGGATTTCTAGGTGAGGGATACATAAAACTAATATAATTGACCTAAGGGGTGCCTAACCAATTGGGTTGTTATGTGTAGAGGGTTTTATGTAACAATATGTGGGTTGTTGGTTTCATAACACCCAGTGTTTTCCAGCTTGAAATTATTGTAATGAAAACCTTTTCTTATATAGAGAGTACGAATGTAATGAAAGGAAATTTCAAAATTTACCACAACTATGAATTAGAGTAAAAATTGCATTTCAATTTCCTCATATGATAGAATTAGAAATGCACAAAATAATCGTAGTTTGGAAAATACAGTGAGTTGTGAGTGATTACATTTGTCTTGTTCTAAGCTCAAGGGTGGAGAGCTTGTGGAGGAGTTCTAAATGAGGGATACATAAAAGTAATAAAAATAACCTGAGGGGTGACTAACCAATTGGATTGTTATGTGTAGAGGGTTTTAAATAGTATGTGGGTTGCGGGTTCCATAACACCCAATGTTTTCCAACCTCTAAGTTTAGAAAAAAATATTAATGTAATTAAGACCTTTTTTTATTTACACAACATAAGTGTAATTAAAGGAACCAATGAGAGTACCTTAAACCATGATGAGTATAGAGAGATTTAGGGGATATGGGTATAGAGAGAGTTAGGGATATAGGGAGGGCTAGGTAGAGAGAGGTTGTGTGTGTGTGAGGGAGAGATGGAGGGAAAGAGAGGACGGCTGTAGATAGGTAGTGGTAGGGTGGGAGGGATAGAAGGACCCAAAATGGACTTACTAGGAGGGGGAGATGTGATGGTGGATTGTGGAACATAGAGACCCAAAATGGATTGTGGGACATAGGGACCCCAAAACCATTGAAAATAAGTAGACCAAAGTGAATGAGATAGATAATGTTTTTAGAGAAGATTATTTTTTTCATTCACTTTGGTTTGCTTCTTTTCAAGCGTTTTAAAGTAGATTCCTTTTTCATTCCATACATTCTAGTACCTACTGCTCCAATTATGCATTGTTGTTGCTCTAGTGCTACATTGTCATTTGCCCATTGCACATACTACACACACACCTTCCTCAACTTCTCAAGAGTAGGAAGAATATCTTTAGTCAATAAATTGTATATCTCATTCACTTTGGTCTACTTATTTTCAAGTAGTTTTAAGTGTTGATTGTGATGCAAGTGGATCTGTAATTGGAACATTACTAAGTCAACAAGGAAGACTAGTAAAAGCATTTAGAAGTAACCATTAATTTGAGAAATCATGAGTACTTGTTTGAATGCCCGTTATATAAATATGTGAAAAATTTATAGTTTTGGGTACTCAAGTGGATTTATTTAGAGATAAAGTAAATTATAACTATAATACTAAAAATAGGATTGTACTAAACATAAATTTATTTTCCCATGTGTCATCATGCCAATGTTTTTAAAGAAGGAATTTGCTTTGAAAACACTTCAAAACAAATGAAAAAGGAAACTAATTTGAAAACACTTGAAAAGAAGAAAACCAAAGTGAATGAGATAGATAATGTACTAACTGAAGATATTCTTCCTACTCTTAAGAAGTTGATGAAGGAGCATGTGCACTATGTGCAATGGGAAAATGGCAATGTAGAAGTGGATAAATTCAAGAGATTTTATATTGCATATGAATTTGTGCAAGCAAATAAAGTGAGAGATTGTATAAGTGGGTTGGGTATATCTTCTGGCTTGACTAAAATTTGTAGCACATTTGTGAGGTTGATGAATGAGGTAGAAAAATCACATTTGGTTAAGTTAATGATTGTTTACTTGTGATATTTTATTTTTTAGAAGATGACAATGAAGAATAAGCAATTATATTGTTAGGTTTAGGGTTTACAATTTAGGCTTTAGGGTTTAACCTAATGGATTAATGAAATGATGATGATGGATTAATCCAAACATAGACATCAAGATGGTGTTGAAAGATCTTATAATGAATAAATTGAAGAAAGAGGAAGTAGTAGTTCATAATGAAATAAAATAATAAATGAATATTAGATAGATGGAGGACGATATGGTAGATGTAGTGAAAGATCCTTCATATGATCTTATTTTAGATGTGGAATAGAAGGAAAAAAGAGTATTTGACTATTTCCAGAGAAAATGGAGTATTGGTAGAAGACCTAAAGGTTGCAAAAGAGTTATAATGCTTATGAAAATTCAAGCAAATGATAAATCCCAATAATTATAGGTTGGAAAACATCGGGTGTTATGAACCCTACAACCCACATATTGTTGTAAAACCCTCTACACATAACAACCCAATTGGTTAGTCACCCTTCAGCTCAATTTGGTTAGTTTTATGTTCTCTCCACCTAAAAATCCTCCCCAAACTCTACCCTTGAGCTTTAAACAAGCACAGTGAAATAACTCACAACCCATTGTGTTTTTCAACCTGCAATTATAGAGAGTGCAAGAAATTAATTCAAATTGTACCAATTAGCAAGGTGATGCAATGTTGTATTCACATGAAATTTGTAAATAGGCCTAATTGAAATGAGAGGAGTATGTTGTAAGATCAATACAATGAAAATAAATAAAATTACAACCATAAATTCTTGATTGTACTCTTTCACAAACTACAAAGCCTTCTCATAATTATGAGAGCACAACTCTTAAATGAATAATTTGATTATATTCTAATGTTATTAAGATTATTAAATACAATCATATAGCCACCAAATTCAAGGGAAATTAAATCCCTTTTGCTTTTTGTATTTTCACCTAGAGAGACTTAATTGTCTTTTATGTTTATGAATGGCTAGTGAAGGCCTACCGCAACTTTTGAGACTCATGAAGATCAAAATTATTGCAGTTAACACTTCCAACCCTATCTATTTATATACTTAAAGGAAGGAGGAAGGGGATTTTTAGTCATCTAATCTCATTTTATTGAATGATTTTGTGCAAGGCATATAACTCTTCTTGTGAAAGTTGAATGTGGGAGACAACACAACGATACAACTTGAAATTGAAGTTGGAGATTGTGAGAGCAACAAATATTGTAGTTAAAGGGAAAGAATGTTGAATCACAATTAAAGGGAAAGCATGATGAATCTATACAAAGAACAAGACACTATCTTACTCTTTATGATAGCTATGTTTGAAGCAGATAAGAGCACCTTTTTCCATTCATATAGCTTATCGAGGTTCCCACCTTTACTTTGATGATAAAAAATGTTGCAGCATACTTTGAGTTCTTGTTCTTGATGTGAGAAA
>VDFB02353493.1:185612925-185764020 GCA_007258455.2 Sequoia sempervirens | reverse complement strand
TCCATCCTCCTCCCCCCTCTCACTCCCTCTTTCCCTAACTCTCTTTATACCTACCTCACCTATCATACCTCTCTCTATAATGGAAAAGCAACAAAAAAATTTCCTCATCTCCATTAATCTTACCTATTAACACCTCATACTATTCATTTTCATGATCTTCTAACATTTTTTCAAATCTTTTACTAGAATATTTAGATCAGATGCTCTCTCATCAACCCTTAGGATATAAACACCCCTTTCTTGTATAGAGTTTTCAATGTCTTGAATACTTTTATGTAGCTTTGTAGCCACTTTTTTCTTAGCTTTGAGTGTTTTTATGATTAGAGAATGTAGATTTTTCTTTTAACAAGTTATTTACAAGACTTGTCTACCTTTTTAGATAAGCCTTTCATGTCTCCATCCAACTGATTCTCTATTTTTCACTTAGATCTAATTTTTCCTTTTCCTTGTCATCTATTTCCAATTGTATTTGTTCCATGGAATTCTTAAGTTCAAGAATCTTTGAGTTCATTTGTTCAACTCCACTTATAGCATCATCTCTCACATTCTTTACTTGCACAAATTCATATGCAATACAAAACCTCTCAACTTTATCCACTTCTACATTGCCATTTTCCCATTGCACATACTCCACATGCACCTTCCTCAACTTCTCAAGAGTGGGAAGAATCTCTTTAGACAATACACTATCTATCTCATTCACTTTGGTCTACTTCTTCAGATTTCTTTTCCATTTCAACTTCTCAAGAGAAGGAAGAATATTTTAAGTCAATACATTATGGTGCTCATTCTACTAAGCTCTATTTTAAAATAGAGAAAAATATTAGGACTTCAACTCTACTTGAGATTTCAAATGTGAAAACTTCTTTTGCAATGGCAACAATGTTGCAATTTCTACTTCAATTCCCTCCCACCCTACCACTCTCTATCTCTCTCCTTGCCTCTTTCTCTCCCTCTATCCCTCCCACCCTACAACTCCCTATCTCACCCCTTCCCTATTTCTCTCCCTCCCTCTATCCCTCCCACCCTACCACTTCCTATCTCCCTACATCCCCCTCTCTCTCCTTAGATTAATAAATTTATATTAGCCTAAAATTAACCTAATGAATTAATGCAATGATGATATATGTTAGGTTTAGGGTTTAAGGCTTAAGGTTTAACCTAATGGAGAGAGAAATGGAGGAAGGAGAGAGATATGTATTGTTAAGGTGGGAGGAATAGAAGTACACATATAGAGAGGGGATGGGAGAGGTATGCATAGAGAGAGTGAGAGGGAGGGAGGAAGAAATGGAGGGAGGGAGGGATAATGTGAGGGTTTATGAATCAAAAAAAATTCATAAGGAAATATTTGACAATGGATAGTGTGTTTTCCAACACTGCAATAATGTGAGAATTTTCATAAGGAAATAATTGACAGGGGATAGTGTGTTTTCCAACACTGAAAATAATGTGAGCATTTTGCATAAGGAAATAATTGATAAGGGACAGTTTATTTTCCAACACTTCAAATAA
Organism: Sequoia sempervirens; assembly: GCA_007258455.2. Lineage (NCBI taxonomy): Eukaryota > Viridiplantae > Streptophyta > Pinopsida > Cupressales > Cupressaceae > Sequoia > Sequoia sempervirens. The sequence continues at coordinate 185,762,508 of VDFB02353493.1, read as the reverse complement.
TGTGAGCATTTTTTTGTTGCAATCAAATGAAGAAAGTGAAATTTCATTTTTACTATACCAAATAGTTGTTCTAAAATTTTAAGGTGGAATTCATTACATTGTTGGTGTGTACGAATCAAAAAAAATTCATAAGGAAATATCTGACAATGGACAGTGTGTCCAACATTGCAATAATATAAGCATTTTTATTAAGGAAATAATTGACAGGGGACAGTGTGTTTTCCAACACTGGAAACAATGTGAGCATTTTTCATAAGGAAATAATTGACAAGGGACAATTTGTTTTCCAATACTGCAAATAATGTGAGCATTTTTTTGTTCCAATCAAATGAAGAAAGTGAAATGCCATTTTTACTGTACCAAATAGTTGTTCTAAAATTTGAAGGTGGACTTCATTACATTGTTGGTGCATGTAATGCCCCGTCATAATAACCTAAGGAATGTTGCAATTGTGTATAATAGTGGAATAATTTTTTTTAAAGTATAATTATTAAGTTAATTAGTTGCATACATTCATTAAGTTACACGACGTTACACTACTTTGAGTTTCCATAGACGACTTTAGTATTTCGCATTGCACATATTAATTAAATAACATAATTATTAAAGATAAACATTGCATTTCATTTGAAAACTCCATTCAAGATAACATAAAGTACAAATTTGTTTCATACATTGCATTTAATGAAATAATACAATACTCATTCATCTGATGAGGTAGTTCAATAATAATTACATTTTGCAAGTGTTCACCTCATATACAATTGAGGGATGTTTTACAAAACAAGTTTTACATTAATGCAATAAAGAAGTACATATAAGTTTCCAAGTGCGAGCTCTCCATCCATGAAGCTCTCGATGCCATGATCACAAAACTGGGGACCCAACAGAGTAAGGTGCACGTTCTACCCAACCATGTGGTACCCGTAGGTCCACCCCCCGTGCTAAGAGATAGTAATATGGTTACCTAAACATATTCTACTAACCCTAGACACATGTACATAACAAACTAATGGTTACATTGCTTCTAGATTTTACATAATCGAATGTACTAAGTACACAAGGTAGACTGTTACTTTAGGTGGAGTGTCATCACAATATTGCAAAGGTTACCCTAGTGTTTCTTCTTAGGTTTCGGCCCCCAAGATGGGTTACCCTGGTAACCTCTTACGAAACCTAGCCCCTATTGCATACTATTGTGGAATTGAATGTCTCTTGAAGAAACAAGACATCGATTTGCCATTCCAGGCCTTCTCATCTTATACTCAAGACTGTAGTAGCTCAAGAGTCAATAAGTGAGGCATAATACTCTTATTAAGAATTTTAAATCTAACTATTGTGTTGTTTAGATTATCACTTATCTTACTAACTCTTTGCAAGTTACCCTAACACCACTTTGTGTGTCGGCCCTTACAAAAAGCCACTCCCCTAAACATAACAATGGAATCTAAGTTTACTATCTAGGGTAGACAAAGTGCACAAATTCAACATATAATACCAAATATACCAGAATGGACATCACAATTCGTTCACAAAATCAGGTGCACTACCCTAACTTGTTCAAACACATGGAACCAAAGTCAAATTTACTCCCTTGAAGAGACTAGAACTAGAAGACTTAAAATCATGTAAAGATAAATTTCCCCCTTTTACCCAATAAAATTTAAAACAACTTAAAACAAATACGCGTCTATCATTGAGATATATTAAATCCAGTCGAACAATTAAAAGAGAGAAAGTATCTATTTCTAATCTTTTTCTTTACTTAACAACAATTCTTAAAACATTTAATAATTAAGCTCATTGAAAAACATTATATGCATAACTATCTAAATACAAATAAATTCTTATTTCTCATTTTTCCAAAATAAAGAAATTAAAATAATCATTTAAATAACTTTATTTAAATAATCAATTTAACTTATTAAATATATACTATTTAATTTAACTATATGAAATTTTTCCATTTTAATAAATAAAAAATTCATTTATTTATAAATTAAAATCTATATATATAATATATTATAATATTATATATTATACATAATATATATTAATAACATATTATATATAATATATATATAAAATATATTATATTAAATAGAATTTAAAATTGAATTTTTATATAGAAGTTTATAGCCTTAAGAAGAAGCCCAGGGCTGTAGCGTGGCTTAGCCTTACTCCTTTTGGGAGGACCTAACCAGCACGGTACGCCCGACGGTGCGTCATTTGTTGATGCCGACCATGAGTGAAGCTCGCCCACCACCGATGGGTAATAGAGGGGAGAGGTTTTGACCCTCTAGAAGCTATGCTTGGTAAATTGCAAACCCGAAGAGAACACAACCAATGCAAATATTTTTTTTTTTTAAATAATAAAAGTAAGCAATACAGCAATATTAAACCATAACCACATAACATATTACATAGCATTAACACACATGGTTCTCTGGGGCACGCGAGGTTACATCACAACAACTAAACATAAGAAAAGATAAAGATTACAACATAACCATTAACCTTATAATAACCATAATCAATGATACATCCCATAACCATGATGCGAGTATAATAAACATTGCATAATTACATCCATGATAAATCTCTTAATAGAATTACAAATGAGCCTAACTATTACATCATTGTTATAATATTATTACATTACAATCTTAGATCTTGAGATTACAATAAATTCCCAAACATGTGGGGATGATACAAGAATAATGAAGTATGAAATACAAGTGTATACTGGTACAACTCCACTACAGAAAGCTGAGAAGACAAGACACTGATGGGGAACCCAACGGGTGCGGAGCACATTCCACCCAACCATGTGAATTACAAGTAACTCACCCCCCGTGCTCAGAGGTGACGAGGAAGTGAACCCGACCATGCCAAAACGACTCAACAACAACATGATACAAAAACAAGTACAATTCAAAGCATACAATGAACCACCATCAACGTTTACAAATCACATAACAAGTTAAAACTAAGGACTCATCACAATAACATGAAGTACCATCAATTAACAATCATGAAACAAGTTCACATAATCCAAAAGCATCATAAAGATACAATATCCAGAAGAACCGCAACCACCTCCAAAATACGTTGCCAAATAAATCTAAAACAATAAAAAGTACAAGATTCCATATAAATCTAAACAACCATTCAGTATGCAAATCCAGAGGCGACCAAACCTAAGGCAAACAGGTGTCAAGAGGAGAGGGTCATCTCATAGCTCTCATGGGATCCCCTGGCACTTCCTCCAATTGAGGCGCCGGCACCCATCTATGGATTCCCTAGCCCTCGAAAACAACATAAAGATCCAATATCTAGAACACAAGAAACAAGAACAAGGGTGTCTAGTGGAGAGTGTCATCGCATGGCCTTACATGAATTCGCCAGACTACCTATCACAAGGTGCCACCTCCATCTATACATGGATTATCCAGACAACCTAGCTCAAGGAGCCGCCTCCATCTATGGTTATCCAGACATCCTATTTCAAGGTGCCGCCCCATAGGGTTGCTCATGCGGAGCCACTCACCTTTCATAGAGACAAGGTAGTGACCTTACCAACCAGGTCTTCCCACCCATCCTTAGCCTTTGAAAGCGCTAACGGCAGGGGTGAGGTGCATGTTTTTTTATCTTGTTATGTGTTAACTAACCCAACCCACTAGATACATTAATTAAGTTATCACTTATTTAAGGAAACTCTTTCAAGGTGACCACTTGAACACTTGCCCCAAGAAGAGCCACTCTCCCTATGACCCCTAACATAAATCAAAACTAGGCAAGGGTTGTACTATCATGAACAAAACAGATAACTCAAAACATAACCAGCGAGGCAAATCCATCTCGCAATAGCTCATAATCAAAGTCTCACAAAGTTTCGTACAACCCTTTCAAATTAATGATACCAACATCTTGCCATGACAAGAGCACATAAAAAGACGAACATTCACCAACAATAAAACAAGCCTATGGAAGACTCTAAAAAGGCTTACACTAGGGTTTCCTCATCAAAGAATTAACAATAGTAACAAGATATCACGAACGAGTCAACAACCATAAGGTAGTGAGTGGCAACATCCCAATGAAATCTTCACAATTACATTTGATACACTCTCGAGTGGTATCCAAGGGAGACCTCTATTTCTCCTCCTAGGTTACCCAACCATACATTACACGACGATCTTACAATTTGACTCACAACAAACTTAAACAAAATCAATGATTAACACAACAGAACGATCAACCAATGCACAAACTTAATGTAATTCACTTCCAGTCAAACAATAAAATTAATTTCACCCATTTGCAAATCGTTATAAAAATAAATAAGATTCTCACTTTCAAATAAAATACAACTCAATCTAATCCATATACACTACAAAATAGGGCTAATTTTCTATTTATATTATTTGTTCAGCATAACAATTGTTAAAATAATGCCCTCTTAGCATATAAATATCTATACATAAACCTTATTTAACATTTTAAATAAATACAACATTACATTTTTAAAATATAATAAATAATATTCAATAAACTAATTATAATTTACATTCTTAAAATATAATAAATTAACGTTAAAATTAAATAACTATAATCCCATTTTAAAATAATTAATATTAAATAAAATTATTTCAATTTCACATTACAAAAAAAAAAAAACATAACAATTATTTCTTAAAATATATATATAAAGTAAATTTAGATTTAACTATACCTACTTAAAACGAATTAAAATTTAAATATACCTAATACAAAACGAATTAAGATTTTAAAGATGCATATATAAAACGAATTTAAAATCTTTAAAGAAAACGAATTTAAAAAAAAAAACAATTAAAAAGGCATCGAAGTACACGAATAAGGGTAAGGTATATACCTTACCTCAGCGCCGACATAGAGGACTGCCCGGCAGTCCTCGTGACTACTGCGCATGGCAGTCCGTAGGACTGCCGCGCACAGCAGTCCGCGGACTGCTGTGGGCAGTCCTTTCTGCCAAAGGGGGGAAGGGACGGGGTACGCCCCCTTTCCTTTCCCCAATTCAAATTTAAATTTATTATTTATAAGCTTCGATTTCGACTCAATTTTTCATTTAATACTTTTATCTTCATTTTGATAATTATTATTTGTTTTCCTAAGCAAACGCGAAAATCAAAATTCTCATTTTTGAAGCAATTTCGTCAATAAACTGAGTATGGAATGAACTATGATTTTAGGCTCAAACAAACACCAATCATTAAATTTTTATAAAACTCAGCTATATATATATATAAATAGATGGTAGATATATATATATCAACAGATGATTATAGAATAGACACATATTTCAGCGCAATTTCATGAAATCCATATATATATATATATATATATTCACAAACAATTAATTCATTTATAAGAAAGGCAGAGAGATCTTTTCCATAACAAATCAAAATAACATAGAAGATAAAATAAAGATATTGGATACTTTCAAATAAGGGTTCCACAACATACATTCTGTTTTGTTTGCCATTCAAACTATTTTCAAAAAGGAATAACTTTAAGGATGAGTTACTTATTTATTTATTTTCTTTTGAAACAGAAAGAAGAAGAGGATGAAATATCTGGAACCTAGAGTCCTTTGCTTCTGTGAATCTGATGATTCTTGTTCAATCCCGATGGCCCCTACGATGCGCTTCTAGTTCCTGCTTGAATCCGTCTCTCTAGAACTCCGTGTTCGAACTCGAATCCCATTCTTTGTTCAGAAGAATCATCAATATCCTGTGCAACCTCTGTGACCTTCACTATGTGTGTAACAAATCCCCCCCAAAAATTCTCTTAATTCAATAATAATATATTTTCCATCTCTCAAACTCTAAAAATCAAGAATAAAAGAAAACTCATTCTTTAAAAGCCAGCTTTTTAATTAGATCTGTATTCTCATTGGTTCCAACAATCCTTTTTATTCTTTTATTTGTTTTATTGTTTTAATTTCTATTTTTGCAACTTTTCTTGCACAACACATTACTTATTTAATTTAAATAAATTATTTTAATAATTATCCTCCACCAGATAATTGATTAAAATAATTAAAACACATTTAATATATAATTACCATTTAATTGTAATATATGATTTTCAAAAATAATTAAATCATTTAAATATTCGAATATACTTTAAATCTAACATTAAAACAATTAATTATTTCCTTTATTTAAATCGAATACACCACAACATAAAAAGTACCAACATTAATCAAAAGACGATAGTTACAAAACACACAAACCACAGTGACGACAATTACAAAAAAGAACAATACCAATCAACGAGACGACCTGACATCATGGGACGGAAGGACTTCATCGTCACCTCTGTTTCAACATTTATCCGTTGGGTTATTTGGTGCTCGCCCTGTCCTGCCGAAGCAGGTGGAATCGAGACTTATACCTGCAAATCCTGCATACAAACGAAGTTGTGTACATGTGCATACATATATATATATATATAATCATCAAAGCATTAAATCAAAGTACTGCATTGTGAGAAGGAATCACAACATAGCAGGGCACTCGCGAATGAGTGATGCCATATTGTCCTTCATCACACCTATTCTAACAATTATAATATAACCAATACATCAACATTTCTAACTAACAATCATCACCTAACATAATTCATTAAATCATTGCATCATAATATAATTCTGAAAATCAACTAACATCTAACCAACCACAATGTCATAAGCAATAATCAAATCCTCAAGTGTATAAACATAATCACCAACAGTCTACTAATGGAATAACAACATCATCAATGTCTAACTATCTAACTCACACAATAACAGTACCATCATCGTCACAAGTAACAAACAACCGCATTGAAAATTATACTAGATCCTACCATTAAGAGGAGGGGTATTACACAAACACTCTTAATTTTTTTTTAATTCATTTGTTGTACGACGACGCGAATTTTGTTTTTTAAATTTTTTTTAATAACAAAACAATGATGAATTTCGCCTGCGGATTTAATTTACAATTTTCACATAAATAAATAAAGCTCCTTTCTCAATTCAATTTATGTACAAATATATGATGATATACATGTGTACATATATATGTATATATAGTTATATATATATATATACCAATCCACAGGTTTCATATTGGAAAAATAAAAACAATTTCTACAGAGGAGTTTTAATGGGGAAATTGGGGAAATAATAAATTTCTTCAGGGTTTCTTTTTAAAAGAACATGCACAGTATTTCCAATTCAAAACCTAAATAATTCCTGGAGGATTCAATTTCCTTTTTCAACAGATATTTCCCTTCAGAAATTTTAAATACTATCTACAAAGAATAAACTACAGAAGTTTTCTTCTTTTCTTATCAAAACTTCACAAGACAAATACAACAAATAATTTCTTTGCGTGAAACACAAAGATTTGAATTACTCTTAATATCTTTTCACATCTTTCCTTTCCAAAACAAACAAAATAAATTCACAAGAAGATTACTTGTTTTCCTGTGCTTTGAAAACTGACTGGTGAAGATCTTTGCCTGTAGCTTCCACAATTCTTTCCCGAGATACAAAGCCCAAATAGCAACCATAAATTTTCCACAAATTACAACAAAATACCAAAAAGCATATATAGAGAATTTTTATAGAGCACCAAAATATTTTCCAGTGAAGAAAAATTGTGTAACCTCTGTGTTTTTCCAGATCCCCAAATAATATCCATCAACAACCTCAACAATAACAATAAATGGAACTTGCACACATGTTGAGGAATACAAAATATCCTCAACCACTTCTCGGATAACTTTTCTTTTCAAATTGCATGCATTTAATTAATTTATTTAAATTTAAACCAATATTCAAATAGCATGCATTTATTTTTATTTAATTTTCTAATTTTCAAATATAAATTTAATTTACAATTCAAATGCCATTTCCACCAAATATTTAATTTAAATAAATCTATTCACATTTAAAACAATTTTAAACAATATTAATTTAATTAACTAATTTATTTAATTAAATAAATTTAACCTTTTAAGATCAAATTATTTAACCAAACAAACTAATTAATTAATTAAATAACTTGCAAAACTATTTTTCTTCAACATAAAAAATCAATTTAAATAACAATAAATAAAACATAATAAACTATTATTAAAATTAACATTTTTCCTTTGAAACAATTAACCAAATAGAAAAATACAAGACAACCACGACTCAAACTAAAACTGACAATGTACAGTGACCAGGTTAAAGACTAGACTAGGATGAACCTAACTACTACCTCCCAATCAACATTTCCATTGAGTTTTGACACGCTCAGACCTGAGTAACCAGGTGGAGTCGGTGTCATGTACCTGCAATCCTACAACCAAGCAATAACATGCATATATATAATCCATTGTACAGGCACACCATGCGGAGAAAATCACGGACATCACAGGGCACTTGCAAGCTAGTGATGCGATTTTGTTCTCCACACCAATACACGTCACATCAGACTGACGAAATAAATAACTGTTAGTCCATCATAAATATGTACATAGCAATAATCATCTGAAAGTAAACATCTACACTATCTCAAAGCATGTCTAAAAGCAGTAATCACCAAACAATGTATCATCGTGTCACAGAATAATCCATTGTCGCTCAAAACTAGCAATCAAAATATCTAAACAAAGTATCATAGTCCAACTATGTGAAAACATAACCGCAGAAAACATAAGCATAAATGGAGGGGTACTACAGTGCATACGAAACAAAAAAAATTCATAAGGAAATAATTAACACCTAGGATAGTGTGTTTTCCAACACTACAATAATGTGAGCTTTTTTTTGTGTTTTCCAATAGCGTTAGGCCTACTTGGTGATGTGCACATGCCCATATTTGTGGTGAAATTAGTGTTATAAGTAGGTTGGCCATAGATCAAACCCCTCTATCTCTATTCATGGGGATATCGTTCTTGTAGATCTTACTAAAGAAAAGGAAAATGTTGTGGTTTGTTTCGTATGTCGATAATTTAAACTCATCATAAGTTATATGCTAAATTATAATTGGATAAAATTTGGGCTTTGTTACCAATCTAATTAGAGAGGTGTAGGTAGAGAGAGGTGAGGTGCAATGAATAAAGAGAGAATTAGGTAAAGCTAGATACAAAGTTAGGGTGGGAGAGTTATAAAGAGAGAGATCGTGTGTGTGTGTGAGAGAGAGAGAGGGGTGAGGGAGAGGTAGAGAGAGGTATTATTATTGAATACTACCCATGTATATATTACAATTGTTACTATATAGTTTTTATCATGTTTCTATCAAATATTTTAAATTTATTTTGTAGGATTAAAATTATAATTCTACCCTATTGGCTGTAACATATTTGTGCTAATTTATCAAAATTGAAAGAACTAATTATATATCCAATATTTGATACTTACATAAAGTTATAAGTTTATCCCATGATTTTGGATGGAGTGGTAAGGATCTTCATATCTTTGTTTGACACAAAATAAAATCAACTAAATCAGAAAATTGAAAATATACTTCATATTTATAGGATGGAGGAGGGATAAGGATAATGCTTTTTGGCTGGTATGATGGAGGGGAATGGTGAGAAATGGATTAGAAGAATGATAATAGATAATTTATTGACTTAAGATATTATTCCCACTTTTGAGAAGTTGAGGAAGGAGCATGTGCACTATGTGTAATGGGCAAATGGAAATGCAGAACTGGAGGCATCATGTACTAGAATGTATGAAATGAAAAAGGAATCTACTCTAAAAACCATAAAAAGAATTATACTAAATTGAATAGTATCATTGGTTATGTTTGGATGAAATAAAAGGTTGGTTACTTGATAGGGGCTTGAAAGAAATAGAATTTATTATTTTCAAAAAGGGAAATGGTACCAAAGGGGCAATGAGTAAAGAAGGTGGAGGAATGAAATAGATAGATAATGTGTTGAGATTTCCTCTTTCTTGATATCTCTCATATATTGTGATCCCTTGATCTTTGAATTACATAATTACTCACAACAAGAGTCTACAAAAAGAAGCATTTACCCTTCATTGTCATCAATACATTTCCTATACCTAGCTCTCATGCAACAATGATGATGATGAATGTTTTGGAAGAATGATAATATATAATGTATTGACTTAAGAGATTATTCTTGCTCTTGAGAAGTTGAGAAAGGAGCATGTGTGCTATGTGCACAATGGGCCAATAGAAATGTAGAAGTAGAGGCATCAAGTACTAGAATACATGAAATGAAAAAAGAATCTTCTCTAAAACACATGAAAAGAAGCAGAACAAAGTGAATGAGATATATCATTTATTGAATAAAATATTCTTTCTGCTCTTGAGAAGTTGAGGAAGGTGTGTGTGTAGTATGTGCAAGGGGCAAATGACAATGCGGATCAAGTGGATAAAGTCAAGAGGTTTTGTATTGCATATGAATTTGTGCAAGAAAATAAAGTGAGTGATGATGCTATAAGTGGAGTTGAGCAAATGAATTCAAATATTCTTGAACTTAATCTAATTCTATGGAACAAATACAATTGGAAATAGATGATAAGGAAAAGGAAAAATTAGATCTTAGTGCAAAAAAAGAGAATCAATTGGGTGGAGACATGAAAGTCTTATCTAAAAAGGTAGACAAGTCTTATTTGAAAGTCTTATCTAGGAAGGAGGGAGTGAACAATAAAGGGAGGGGTAGATGGAAAGAGGGAGATGGGGGAAAGAGGGACAAAGGTCTTAAAAATTGTCATTCAACACCCCTCTCTTGTGTATACATTATTTTAACAATATATAATTCAACCCTATATTCCCCCTATAAATGAGCCACCCTTTATTGTCATAAATCCTCACCATTTCATTTCTCCACCTTCTTTACTCACTACCCCTTTGGTCCCATTTCCTTGTATTGAAAATAATTTCTATTTCTTGCAAGCTCCTATCAAGTAACCAACCTTCTTTGATTTCATCCAAACATAACCAATGATCCTATACACATCATGGTGACCTCCCTAAACATGTCCTATCCATTCTTTTATAATCTCAATTGATCATCCTAGTTCCTCATGTGAATAATAAACGTCCTAAGCATTATCATTCAATCAATGTAAAGCACTAAAACATAAATACCACACCTAATTCATATGATGATGACAATAATTTGGTAGATGAACCCAAAAAAATTTTGGCACATCTTTTGTCAATAATATAAATGTTATTACCTACCTGTTACATAGACTTTGTGTTACTATAAACATCTTTTGTAGACACTTGTTTTTATTGTTATAAAGAAAACCTTTTATAAGTGGTTAATTGTAGCATTATACCTTATTGTCATTTGAATTACAAAATTATGATAAATTTGGGAGTGAACAATAAAGGGAGGGGTAGATGGAAGGAGAGAGATGGGGGAAAGAGGGAAAAAGTGAGGGAGAGGAAGGTTAGGGTGGATAGTAAGAGATAAGAGATAGATAGAAGTATCCCTAATTGTATTTATTCCATGGAATTCTTAAGTTCAAGAATCTTTCACTTCTTTGTTCAAATCCACTTATAGCATCATCTCTCATTTTCTTTGCTTGCAAAAATTATTATGTAATGCAAAACCTATTGACTTTATCCACTTTTTTATTTCTATTTTCCCATTGCATATAATTCACACACACCTTCCTCAACTTCTCAAGAGAAGGAAGAATCTCTTTATACAATAAATTATCTATCTAATTCACTTTGGTTTGCTTGTTTTTAAGTGTTTTTAGAGTATATTCCTTTTCCATTTCATACATTATAGTACCTACTACCTATAGTTATGCATTTCCATTTTCCCCTTGCACATAGTACACATGATCCTTCATCAACTTATCAAGAGTAGGAAGGATCTATTCAGTCAATACAATATCTATCTCATTCACTTTGGTCTACTTCTTTTCAAGTTTTGTCAGAGAAAAAGGCAAGGAGGGAGATAGAGAGAGGTAGGGAAGGTGATGTAGGTATAGAGAGAGTTAGGGATGGATGGAAGGAGGGGTAGGTGGAGATAGGTTGTGTGTGTGTGTGAGGGAGAGAGAGGGGGAAGGAGGAAGATAGGAAGTGGTAGGGGGAGGGATAGAGGGAGGGAGAGAAAGAGGGAAGGATGGAGATAGGAAGTGGTAGGGTAGGAGAGGTAGGTATAGAGAAATTTAGGGAGGCAGGGAAGGGTAGGTGGAGAGAGGTTGTGTGTATGTGTGAGGGAGAGAGGGAGGGAGGTTGTCTCCACCTAATTAATTCTCTCATTGGTCCTCATATCTTACCTATCTACATGTGCTCCCTAGGTTGCCAAATATGAAATATATATATATTTGTAGGGTGGGAGGGATGGAAGGAACTAGAATGGAATTAGTAGGAGGGGAGATGTGATGGTGGATTAGGGAAATAGGGACCAAAATGGATTTATAGGATGGAGGAGTGATAGGGATAATTTTTTTTTGTTGGTATGATGGAGGTGCAAGGAATAAAGAGATATGTAGGTAAAGTTGTATACATCTGGATGGATTGTGGGACATAGGGACTTGAAAAAACTTGTAAAGAAGTAGACCAAAGTGAATGAGATAGATAATGTATTGATTGAAGAGATTCTTCCTTCTCTTGAGAAGTTGAGGAAGGTGTGTGTCCAATATGTGCAATGGGCAAATGGAAATGTAGAATTGGAGCAACAAGTACTAGAATATGTGAAATGAAAAAGGAATCTACTCTAAAAACACTTGATAAGGAGCAGACCAAGGTGAATGAAGATATTCTTGCTGGTCTTGAGAAGTTGAGGAAGGGGCATGTGCAATATGTGCAATTGAAAAATGGTAATGCAAAAGTGGATAAACTCAAGAGGTTTTGTATTGCATGTGAATTTGTGGAAGCAAAGGTTTAGTGAGAGATGATGCTATACATGGAGTTGAATAAATGAACTCAAAGATTCTTGAACTTAAGAATTCCATGGAACAAATACAATTAGAAATAAATGACAAGAAAATGAAAAATCATATCTAACTGCAAAAAAGGAGAATTAGTTAGGTGGAGGCATGAAAGTCTTGTCTAAAAAGGTAGATAAGTTAACACACACACACACATGTTAAGTAGAGCACACTTTAATTTTAAAGGGCAATAAAGTAAATAAATTTGTATTGATATCATATAGGCTACTTGCATAATTGTGAATTTTCTCTTTGATATCTGTCATTTTAGTTAATTTAATTTTCTAGTGGGTTTGACCTAGGAGAACACATTCATCAATCGAATAAAAAAACTCCTAAACAATTTCTCTATCTACACTACTTTAACATAGATATCTAGAGGAAAAAGTGAGCATCTATCTCATGTAACTCAAATCAATCTTGCATAATATATCAAGGAAACAATAGTTAGAATTGACCTAATAAATTTTTAAAACACTTTAGACTCTTAAGGCATTCACTCGATCAAAATAGATAAATTCATGATAATGATAAATTGGTTTAAAACAACATTATAAATTTTATTTTTCATCATCAATTCTAAAACTAAATACACCTAACCCACTCATTTAACGTTCATAAATTATTACAATTATCAATCTAAATTTAATTATCAAAATTAACTATATTTATTTCATTAACCTAATTCAAACTTATATTTTCTTTGACACTATTATTCCTTACAACTTTATTAAAGATTGCATATAGCTTAATAGTCAAAGGCTTGACCACTTACCCCTGAGTTGTCCTTATCCCAAGGTTACTCTTAAGCAAAGAGTTAAATGGAAAATGAAATGAAAGAGCCCATGTAGCATTTCCTTGCTTTTTACAATAGTATGTGGGTTGCATGTTTCATAACACCCAATGTTTTCCAACCTGCAATTGTTATAAAGAAAACATTTTCTTATATAGGGAGTATGAATGTAATGAAAAAAATTCAAAATTTACCACAACTGTGACTTAGAGTAAAAATGCATTTCAATCTCCTCATATGATGGAAAAAGAAATACACAAAATAATCACAGGTTGGAAAACACAGTGGGTTTTGAGTGATTGCATTCTTCTTGTTCTAAGATCAAGGGATGAGAGATTGTAAAGGATTTCTAGGTGAGGGATACATAAAACTAATATAATTGACCTAAGGGGTGCCTAACCAATTGGGTTGTTATGTGTAGAGGGTTTTATGTAACAATATGTGGGTTGTTGGTTTCATAACACCCAGTGTTTTCCAGCTTGAAATTATTGTAATGAAAACCTTTTCTTATATAGAGAGTACGAATGTAATGAAAGGAAATTTCAAAATTTACCACAACTATGAATTAGAGTAAAAATTGCATTTCAATTTCCTCATATGATAGAATTAGAAATGCACAAAATAATCGTAGTTTGGAAAATACAGTGAGTTGTGAGTGATTACATTTGTCTTGTTCTAAGCTCAAGGGTGGAGAGCTTGTGGAGGAGTTCTAAATGAGGGATACATAAAAGTAATAAAAATAACCTGAGGGGTGACTAACCAATTGGATTGTTATGTGTAGAGGGTTTTAAATAGTATGTGGGTTGCGGGTTCCATAACACCCAATGTTTTCCAACCTCTAAGTTTAGAAAAAAATATTAATGTAATTAAGACCTTTTTTTATTTACACAACATAAGTGTAATTAAAGGAACCAATGAGAGTACCTTAAACCATGATGAGTATAGAGAGATTTAGGGGATATGGGTATAGAGAGAGTTAGGGATATAGGGAGGGCTAGGTAGAGAGAGGTTGTGTGTGTGTGAGGGAGAGATGGAGGGAAAGAGAGGACGGCTGTAGATAGGTAGTGGTAGGGTGGGAGGGATAGAAGGACCCAAAATGGACTTACTAGGAGGGGGAGATGTGATGGTGGATTGTGGAACATAGAGACCCAAAATGGATTGTGGGACATAGGGACCCCAAAACCATTGAAAATAAGTAGACCAAAGTGAATGAGATAGATAATGTTTTTAGAGAAGATTATTTTTTTCATTCACTTTGGTTTGCTTCTTTTCAAGCGTTTTAAAGTAGATTCCTTTTTCATTCCATACATTCTAGTACCTACTGCTCCAATTATGCATTGTTGTTGCTCTAGTGCTACATTGTCATTTGCCCATTGCACATACTACACACACACCTTCCTCAACTTCTCAAGAGTAGGAAGAATATCTTTAGTCAATAAATTGTATATCTCATTCACTTTGGTCTACTTATTTTCAAGTAGTTTTAAGTGTTGATTGTGATGCAAGTGGATCTGTAATTGGAACATTACTAAGTCAACAAGGAAGACTAGTAAAAGCATTTAGAAGTAACCATTAATTTGAGAAATCATGAGTACTTGTTTGAATGCCCGTTATATAAATATGTGAAAAATTTATAGTTTTGGGTACTCAAGTGGATTTATTTAGAGATAAAGTAAATTATAACTATAATACTAAAAATAGGATTGTACTAAACATAAATTTATTTTCCCATGTGTCATCATGCCAATGTTTTTAAAGAAGGAATTTGCTTTGAAAACACTTCAAAACAAATGAAAAAGGAAACTAATTTGAAAACACTTGAAAAGAAGAAAACCAAAGTGAATGAGATAGATAATGTACTAACTGAAGATATTCTTCCTACTCTTAAGAAGTTGATGAAGGAGCATGTGCACTATGTGCAATGGGAAAATGGCAATGTAGAAGTGGATAAATTCAAGAGATTTTATATTGCATATGAATTTGTGCAAGCAAATAAAGTGAGAGATTGTATAAGTGGGTTGGGTATATCTTCTGGCTTGACTAAAATTTGTAGCACATTTGTGAGGTTGATGAATGAGGTAGAAAAATCACATTTGGTTAAGTTAATGATTGTTTACTTGTGATATTTTATTTTTTAGAAGATGACAATGAAGAATAAGCAATTATATTGTTAGGTTTAGGGTTTACAATTTAGGCTTTAGGGTTTAACCTAATGGATTAATGAAATGATGATGATGGATTAATCCAAACATAGACATCAAGATGGTGTTGAAAGATCTTATAATGAATAAATTGAAGAAAGAGGAAGTAGTAGTTCATAATGAAATAAAATAATAAATGAATATTAGATAGATGGAGGACGATATGGTAGATGTAGTGAAAGATCCTTCATATGATCTTATTTTAGATGTGGAATAGAAGGAAAAAAGAGTATTTGACTATTTCCAGAGAAAATGGAGTATTGGTAGAAGACCTAAAGGTTGCAAAAGAGTTATAATGCTTATGAAAATTCAAGCAAATGATAAATCCCAATAATTATAGGTTGGAAAACATTGGGTGTTATGAACCCTACAACCCACATATTGTTGTAAAACCCTCTACACATAACAACCCAATTGGTTAGTCACCCTTCAGCTCAATTTGATTAGTTTTATGTTCCCTCCACCTACAAATCCTCCCCAAACTCTACCCTTGAGCTTTAAACAAGCACAGTGAAATAACTCACAACCCATTGTGTTTTTCAACCTGCAATTATAGAGAGTGCAAGAAATTAATTCAAATTGTACCAATTAGCAAGGTGATGCAATGTTGTATTCACATGAAATTTGTAAATAGGCCTAATTGAAATGAGAGGAGTATGTTGTAAGATCAATACAATGAAAATAAATAAAATTACAACCATAAATTCTTGATTGTACTCTTTCACAAACTACAAAGCCTTCTCATAATTATGAGAGCACAACTCTTAAATGAATAATTTGATTATATTCTAATGTTATTAAGATTATTAAATACAATCATATAGCCACCAAATTCAAGGGAAATTAAATCCCTTTTGCTTTTTGTATTTTCACCTAGAGAGACTTAATTGTCTTTTATGTTTATGAATGGCTAGTGAAGGCCTACCGCAACTTTTGAGACTCATGAAGATCAAAATTATTGCAGTTAACACTTCCAACCCTATCTATTTATATACTTAAAGGAAGGAGGAAGGGGATTTTTAGTCATCTAATCTCATTTTATTGAATGATTTTGTGCAAGGCATATAACTCTTCTTGTGAAAGTTGAATGTGGGAGACAACACAACGATACAACTTGAAATTGAAGTTGGAGATTGTGAGAGCAACAAATATTGTAGTTAAAGGGAAAGAATGTTGAATCACAATTAAAGGGAAAGCATGATGAATCTATACAAAGAACAAGACACTATCTTACTCTTTATGATAGCTATGTTTGAAGCAGATAAGAGCACCTTTTTCCATTCATATAGCTTATCGAGGTTCCCACCTTTACTTTGATGATAAAAAATGTTGCAGCATACTTTGAGTTCTTGTTCTTGATGTGAGAAAGTTCATTTGGTTCTACATCGTAGAACATGAGAATAAACAAGGATTCTATTTTTTTTAGCATAAGAACAAGCTCATCTAAAAACCAAGAGACTATCCTCAAAGCTTGAATGGAGAGATACATTCTGTAGTAAGTTTATATCTTGCAATAGATAGTAAGGAGGTTGAGGCATCCTTAGAGCCTGAATGGAGACACATTTTGCACCTTTTTCAAGCATTTCTTGCAGTATCCTATCTTATATTAGGTCATGTGACTCCATGTCTTCTTGCAGATGCAACCCATGATAGCATAAAAATACCCATCATCCCTCTCAAAAAAATCATCGTTGTTATGATCCTCTTTTGTATCAGCGTCCAGATACACCATCTTGTTGTAATCTTTGAAATGCATGAACCAAAGTAGCATATTATGGTGTGCCCTGAGCAATTTCAAATTGCCCTCTAAAATCTATGCACGTCAATGATCTCATAGTCACTTGCAGAGATGACAAATATGCGAGGAAACTTGTGAGGGAGGGAAATGTAAGTGGTGTTTGAATTTAATTTAGGCATACAAGCTCCTACTATTTTCCTTTGTCGTTGTTGTGTGGTCTCACAACACGTCCCATTTTGTCCCTTGGAAAAATGTGGACCCCCTTTTTTTTTCCTTGCTCTTTTGTTTTGTTGTTTTTGCTCACTTCGACATTGTTCTGATGCTCGACCAGTTGCTATTTTTTATGTCTCATTTTCACTTGGCCTCTTTGTTGTTATAGCTTTTTTTTCCCAATTTTGGTGTTTCAATATGCTCTTAATGTTTAGTCTATTACCAAAAACCAGAATCTCAGAATCCTGTGTTGAGCCAAAAGAGTTCATATCTTCAAAAGATCCTAGCTTTGCCTAGTATTTCATTGATCAAAATTATAATCCCGGTAATCTCCTCTTTTATCAGAGTCTGGTGCTTTATTATTTCTTTTTTTTTTGTAAAAGTTAGAAACCGGAAAGTCTGCTTTGAATTTTTGTCAAGTTTATCTTTCAGTTTCGGTTTCTGATCTTCCTCTTGTTCCAATTTTCTCTTTCCCCAGAAGATATTTCCCAGATCCTGATGTTTTTTGATCTTTTTGAATGAAATACCGAAAGCCTCAACCCTGGTGATCATCAATTGATTACATTTTTTTATGGCATATAACTTGCAAAGAAGTAGCATGACATACAATTGCCATATATAATCACCGCCCTATCTTTCTTCTCAAATCACGAGCCAATGTAAAATCTAGTGTTCGTGATTAGAACCATAATCCATAATGATTGCACCTTTGTTCTAGGAATTAATGCGAAATAACAAGTAATTAATGAAGGTGGCAAACTACCTATGTACTTGGCACCACCTCAAGCATGTAGTTACTTTTACAACACTCCACTTCGCATCATATTGTAAATTTACTAAGGACATTGAATTAACGAAATGACATTGGCACACAAAGAGAGGTAAAATTTTGAGAAACTAAGTCACAACTACCAAGGGTTTTGAAGTTGCATTCAAAAGAATCAACATTTTTAACCAAAACTAGGTATCTTTCGAATAATTGATACTTTGCTAAGAGTTTCTCAAGCTAGAAAATCTTGATAATAGTATTTTTCCCATTCTGAAATTGAAATGTTATTTTTTTCTCTGAGTTGTTAAATTTAATCAAAAAATGAATTAATTTTTTTATGAAATATAAGTTTTTTTGGTTAAATTTAACCCTAACTCACACACAAGAAACATATTCTGAAAACTGCAGAGCACATTATATCAAAATGAGCGCTTCTGATGCAAGAGCAGAAGATGAATTCAAGTATTGCAATTCACAAGCAGTGCCCATTAATGTAGTGGTTACAGACACCCACATGGGATGGTCTTCAAACACTGAAATTCATTCACGACTATTGCAAGAGAATGCTACCCAATGTACCAAAAGTGTCGTATCAAATGGGTTACTTCTTATAGGAGGGTTTCTACCAGCAATGGAAGCTCCTGAATTAGTTATGCAATACATAAATCATTACAACCCAGCCAAGAGGATTGTTGAGAAAGAGGGAAGAATTTACGTAGACCTATCACAAAAAGGAATCGTGTATACATTTAGTCTCCCCTCCTACACATAGATGTTCAATGTCGACCTAAAAGTCAAGGCCAAGACATATCAGAGCATCGAGGAGTGTAATAGAGAAATTATGAGTACCCAATGGTGCCAATAGCCAATTACACTACAGACCAAGGTAATTCAAAGGTCTATGTTTAAAAAAGAAATGAAAGACATTATAACTTTGCTGAGCAGAGTAGCTGGTTTGAGAGATGCAAGCAAATTCGAACCCTAGATGTTCATGATAATATCCCGAATGATAGAGGGTCTTGTGGAGTTGCATTGGGGGAAATTAATACTTGTGATAGATTACATGAACAAATTACTACATTCCCCAAAACCAAATGTTTCTACATATCATCATATGTTATTTATTCATGTTCCATGAGAGCCAATAAACAAAGGTTAAAACAGATTTGTACTCTAGGCACACAAGTGGGCAATAGTTTGATATATGCACATTTACCCCAAATCACTGTCCACGGGTATAAAGATGATTACAAAAAAGTTAATGATTTTTTTTCAATAAAACTAGTGAGAACAATGGAAGGTGATAAAGCTAGAAGATTATCCCTAGAAGCACAAAGTTCCATTCGGCCTATGGGAGGCTAGTACATACAGTTCCCAACTTACTCCTACATCAAAGTGGAGGGATTTGATGGACACCTATTCATGTTGCCCAGGTATCCTACAAACAAAATAATTTTATTGGAATTAGTGAGATAGTTAAAACCATCTCAAGCTCTTTATAGCCATGCTTGCAAAAAGCTATCTTTTAAATTTCCCATCACAATAGGAAATTATAAGTGCAGTGCAATTAGAGTAAATGATTTGTGTGAAGAAGAGATGAGGACCTACCATTTTGACGAATTTCCACTCTAGAGAGTGTATTATGATATTGAAGGAAATATTGCTAAAAATATAGTTGGCTTTCATGCTTATGTGCCTCAATTAGAAGATTATTGGCTTAACTGTGAAGACAAGCACATGGTAAGAAGAAGAAAGTATGAAAGAATGACTTTAGGGTTTGCTCGAATGCTCAAGCTTTGTGACATCCCATACCAATTAGACGAAGATGATGGTTAGGTTTTGAACCAGTTTTATAATGATGATAGAGTATATGATGTACCCATTCCAGACCCAGGTGTTGATGATGAAGAAATGACATCGATTGATGACTTTACTAGGCTAGTCCTAAGGTATACTCAACATTGGATTAATGATTTTTGTAAAATTTTGAGAGAAAGAGGAATTGAACCTATCTTTTCAGAAGATAAAAGAAGAAAACAAAGAGATGAAACTGCTTTTGAAAGTGGAAAGCCTACAAAGAAGAAAAGGAAGACTAGTAAGGCTACTCTAGGTGTTAGAATTGAAGAAAGAACCCCTAAAGCAATAAGACAAGAAGTTCCCATAAAACCATCTGATAAATAGAAAGATGCAGAGATAGGTAAAGATAAATCAAAAGCAAGACCTAAAGTTGCATCTTCCTCTACAGCTAGGCCCAAAACAAGAGTAACTATTGATGAAGGAACAAGAGTAACAAGGAATGTTGGTACACAAACTAGGTCTGCATCTCAGAGGGTTGCAACATTATTTACCTCTCCCACTTTTGTTAATATGGTTAGTATAAAGCAAGCACTGGGTGAGACTCCTATAGCTTTGGAGGAAATTTTTGAAGAAGATGAAGCCAGAATCAAGGAACAAGTAGATAAATGGGGTGCTATGTGGGAGAAAGTGCAAGAAAAGAAGTCTAAAGACAAACCCATGGTACACCGAGTGATAGAAGAAATTCAAGATACGAGCTCTAACCCCATAAATGTTGAAGAAGAAGAGTTTATTCAAGGAACGCTTGCCTCAGAGGCAGGAAACCCTAGCATACTTGAAATGAAACAGGGGAAACTGCAGAGTAGAATCCTATTGATTAAAGAATTGTTGAAGATATTCTAGATTCCCAACCTTCTTTTGGGAATGTGCAAAATGTTAATGAACACTCGTAGGTCTTTGAAGAATCAGAGAAAGGCCATGCTGAAACTAAAATTCCAGAAGAAGAAGCTACATAGTTTGTAGGAGATGGAACTGAAAATGAATAGAACCCTGGTGTAGCAGTAAATGAAGAAGATAATGTTCAAAGAGATGAATTAGAAAATATGGATAAACAGGAAAATATAAGTCCCCCAATAAAGGAAGTGTCAGATCCTATTAATCCTGAATCTATACCAGATAGTGCTAAAGAAATCCCCATTTCAAAAAATGTGGCAAGTCAAAGGGAATAATTTCCTAAAAAAATCAATAAACAAGGACAAGGAAAGGTTACAAAGGTACAACAAGATGATGGTACACCTGATTGGTTAATCAGGGAATTAGCTTCTCCAATGGAAGTGGAAATATTTCCTCTGAATCTCAATAATTTTATGCAAGAAGTAAGTACTCCTAAACCTAGGCACATAGCAAAGACAAAGCATGTCATACAGAGGAATGCAGATGGAAATATAACTATTCAGATAGCCACTCCAACAATTGATAAGGACAGACATGAAATAACACCTAAGGAGTATAGGATTAGAAGTGTTAATTTTAGACACTCATCTTGGAATCAAGAATTTGAGGAAATAAAAGTAAATTTAAATGCTACTATTGCCAGAGTACACAAATATAAACAAAAGAAAAGAGAATTGAAGAACAAGTTGCTACCTTGGAACACTTTATTAATTCATTGACTTTATTTGGTCGAGAACAAGTTGAACTACCCCAACATCCGGTGCTGATGTCACAAGAGCAAGTAGATGCCATGTTTGTTATAAGATGAATATATTTGAAGAATGGATTGAATACTGGATAAAGCATGGAGATTAATTTATTATAGATGCAATAAGAAATTACAAGGAAGAATACCATCGTTTAGAGAAATAGAAAATATTTGAAGATGAATGTAAATTTCGCCAATAGCAGGTCATTGATGAAAGGCGAAACATTGAAATTCTCATACAATTAGATATCCAAGAGTTAATATAGAATAATGTATTATCAAAACATGAAATATCATTGCTAAGAAAATGGAAGAAATATCTGAAATGGGAGGGTGACATGGTAATACAATGTATTGAAGGATTTGAAAAAGTCACTATTGAGTGCAGAAGATTGATTAGTGAAAATCAAGAATTAATTGAAATATTGACATGTCAAGGATTTGATCCTCAAACATTAGGACGGGAGGGAAAGGAAGCTAAATCTTTCAAGGAATAGATAGAAAGGATAAATAAAAATCCTATTCAATTGCTTACGTGAGAGGTTATTGACGAGATAATACAGCGTAGAAATGTTATAGTAAAATATGAAGTAGACAAAGCACAAAAAAATGACATCATACTTCGAGTAACTAAAGAATATACCAGGATTAAGCTCACTTGGAGAGCAATACGAAGAATTGGATACTGAATACTGAAAATATAATGAAGTTCATTTGTTGTTTTAATTTTAAATTTGTAGGTTGATCCCGATCCTGGTAGGTGTTTCTCATTTTGGTGTTGTGAAAGGAAGTTGGTAGCCTTGATGGATATAGAGTGTTCACGCTAAAGTATGAAGAGAAGTTTTGTTGCAGATAAAGTCAAAGCTTTGACTTATTCTAGAATGTTCTTGATGATAGTTGGAAAATGCCACATGATGCATTTTAATTTGTGTTTTTGATTCTCTAGAAAAAAAAATTTAAGTTGAACTTCTGGGTGCCTTCTTTTTGTAAAAGGCCATCTCCTCCCACATTTTTATTTTAAGTTTGGAATTTGTGGATGTCGAAGGAGCGAAAATTATTTTAAGTTTTATTGTTTTTTCCTATTTTCTGAACCATTCCGACGTAAAAATTTGTATGCACATAGACATTAATTAATATCAAAGCTTTATGATAGATACCTATCTTAGTATCTTTTGTAGCTGGTTTTGTAAGTTCGGTCGAATAAGACTGTATGCTACATTGTTTAAGGGTGCATACATAACCTACTTAGTATCCATAAATGAAACCCTCTCTTTAAAATCTTAAACCTTTTTATACGTAGCTGTGAAGCAATTTGGTGAAATATAAAGTGGTTTTCTCTATTTTGATTAATTCTTTGAGACATCCATGGAGAATAACCAGGAGAAACTTTTATTTTTCAGTATTTTTATACTTTGTTTTAGAATAAATGTTTAATATTTTTAAAAATGTTCCAAAAAATATAAGTGAATGGAAATAGTTTTGTTGAAATTGTTGAATGCTTAATGCTAAATCTACTTAAGTGATGCAAAGAATTTGTGATATTCATGAAATATTATGTTGAATATTTTTATTTCATGATGTTATCTGATGATGAAATGAAGTTTTATGTGAAATGTTTGTAATTCTTAGCAAAGCTAGAAATAATCGTAGTCCCTTTGAGATTAACAACAAATGTCACATCATTACCTGAGAGCAACCCTAGTGCAACCATGACCTGGTTATCGAAGACTTGGGATTGAAAAAAAATTCAATCTTTGTTCTATGAATGCAGAATTGACCCTTAGGTTGTCTTTGTTCCATATCTTTCAAGAAGGATAGGCTCTTCACGGTCTTGTTTGTGGATATTTTATTCAACTTGTTTATTGCGAGTAAAACCGTCGTCAATAGTCATTAGTTTCTCTTCCTCAGCATTAGTCATTGCCTCCATTTTCCATTTCTTTATCGCTCTTAATTTTGGTGGGCCCCTGCTCCGATGACATGCTACTATGGGATGTTATGTATGTTACTATGCATGTTTTTATGCATTTTTGTATGTACATAGGTGTGTTTTGTCTAGGAGTTAGCCATCTCCATAAAAAAATTGCAAACCCTAGAAAAAATGGTCAAAAAAATTTTGTCGCCCAAATATCAAGTATTTTAATTGAAAACAAGGATTTATGGGCCTTCTGGACTTAATTGTGAGATTCATTTTTCCTCAAAATGTACCAAAAAAAAATCATACCTAATTATCTCCTAGATCTTAGAAGGGCCTTGCATATTGAAGCGCTCATACCATGAACTAGAGTCACCAATGGACTTAAGCCTCTAGGATCACATGCAACACCAAAAGATGCCTTCCACAAGAGGTCAAAAAGAGAAAAATATTACTTGATTATGGACATAATGGATTTGATTAAAGGTCCAATATAATAACATGAATTTAAATGTAAATATGATGTCTTGCTTATATCTAGGCAAGGTTGAGAGATAAGACAAGACAAGATTGTGACAAGTGTCTTAATCCTATGCAATGTGACAACTAAATTAAATGACAAGATACACTAAGATAAGATCGCATGACAACCAAGACTTTTAGACAAATTTGTAGATCCCTAAGTAAAATTTAAAGGTTAAGATGTGTGAATAAGATCTACTAGGTGAACTAGTTAGGTGTTACACCTCGTTTCATAGTCACCGAGTTACTCTTACCTTCATGAGTGAAAGTGTTGATAAATGCAAATTATAGCTTTAATATGTTTACTAGATGAATGAAATATGTAGATATGAATTAATATGATATAGTTTTTAAAAGGAGTGAATATTTTTTATGTTGATGAAATGCGATGAAAAGATATGTATTGCAATGTAATTATTCTAATGCTTTGTCGATGCAAATGTTTTGAAGAAGAAAATGATTGTATTGTGAATGTCTAACTACCTTGGTGTTGCATTGAGCTGAATGTAGGAACAATTCAAGCCTCTAAAAGAGAGGGGAAGTATCACTCACAAGATGGGATTGGTATGGTAACCTTTTATAAGACCTAAATTGAGATTTCACACACTCACTTCTAGTATGGTTAAATCGAGTTTGTAGCTTGGGAATCGGGTAAGTAATCTTTGGTCATAGTTTGGGGTTGAATTGAATGACTTTGGATTAGTATCTGCTTTCTTGATTGTTCTTACTTTAGGTTATATGATTAAGTCTTTATGATGAATGAAAGTCCTTCCTCTTTATATGTTCATAGTTGGATGTTAATCGATGAGGTATATACCTGGAATGTATAAGTATATATATGTGCATGTCCTCGATAACCCATATGCATGGGAGTATTGATTGGATAAATGTGACATACACACATATTTAAGCACTTCATACATTTATGTCAATCGATGAATACGAGGGGATTATGTGTTTTTTAATTTGGATATAAAGTAATGATATATATATATGTTTTAATGTATAAGTATATTATTACGTTCATGTAAACAAATATATTTATATATTAGTATACGTATATTTGTATATACATATATATAATTACTTCAATACATATATTTAAGTGACAATTAACATATGCAAACATTCGTAGGTATATATATACATACATACATACATATATATACATATATACATATACATATACATAGATATACATATACATATACATATACATATACATATACATATGTTTATATGTATATATACGATAATACATTTGTATAATTATATATATATTTGTGTGATGTGCTTATTGTAGAATAATAAACATGATATGTGAAAATATATATGTACTATTGTTGATAGATGGTTGCACATCAAAGCTAGCAATATAATAAGTATTGTGTAGTGTGTATGGTAACATAAGTGAGAACGAATGATATTTAAGGCATATATGACATATAGCACACCATATATAACATGTTTATTTGAATACATTGAACTGTAATGCTAATGACAATGTTGCCATGTAAATTGAAATGGCAAAGCCAATATAAATGGGATTATGTCTTAATAAACAATGCATAAGGTAGTTGCAACAAACTATATTCAAAGTAAAGGAATAGGGGGATAAATCTAAGACTATATGTTGCACCTTAGCACATATAATGCAATATTGCACAATGCATATAACTTAGCATGGAGGCACAAAGGATAAGGCGCATAGGAATATAAGTAAGTATTTAACAAAAAAGACTTAGTCAAAGTTGGATGCCATGTAAAATATAAATGTGCAAACCATATTGGAGTTGGTCATTAACAAACATCAGCCATAAGAATAGGGCATATAGGGATACAGTGTGGCACCAACTTGAGAACATTATGAATCGATTAGAATACTATTTTGCAATATGAATTCCAAATTATGAAGCATTTGAAATATGTGGAAATGGTCAAGTGTGTAACTGTCTATGTAAGTCGACTTGTAGAAGATAGTACCTTGCATTTTTTATTATCATTCCTGTTGTCCAATTTAGGTATCAACTCATTCACCTTGGATACATATGTGTTTGTTGTGCAATGAATTTAGTTGCCACCTTTTTGTAACCTTGTTGAGTTAAGCCATTTGAGCTGAGAAGTGTCATTCTTGATCCCCTATTTTTATCCTTTAGTTGTTGATCTTAGTGTATAAATAAGGGTGCTCTCAATCACAATAGGGACACATAAAGGCATTCTTTTTTTTTTTTTATCTGTGGATTACTCTGTTGTATTTATGAGTTTAGAGTATTGTGAATTTTGAGAGAAAATTGGAGAGGTTTGAGTATTGCATAGTGAGAATTGTCAAGTGAAGATAAAGAATAGGGAGAGGTAGATTAAAGAGGAGTTGCAAGTTGAATTTGAGAAGGTCGAGCTAAGAATCCAAAAATGTTAATTGGAGCTTTTTATCAGGCATGCTAGTATCTATACCTTTATCTTTTATGTTGGAAGGTTAAATATAATTAATTGTTATTTTGGATAGAATGGTTTTTGAGTATGTTGTGAGGCTAGTTTATACTTGATGATCTTGATTGTTACTTTCTTGAGAATCCTGTCATAATGGGTCAATACTTTTATATACCCTATATGGGAAAATATATGAAGATGTTTCTATTTAGATTATACTTACAATTAGTCTAAACTATATGTATGTGGAATGAAATGTGAAATATGGTTTACATCGATGTCTTGAGGTTAGCATTACAAAAATAATGATGGCATGAAAGACATGTCGTTGTTGATAGGATGCAATGTCATGCAAACCATACTGTTAATCCATACTTGAAGGATCACTTGATCATAGCTTTACATGATTATTGATTGAAACCCTAGGTTGAGGTTGACCTACTTGGTTGGGTTGTTTATTTGATCTTTGGTTAAAACACATAGGATGAGATTAACTATATGATTAGATTGAATGTTGATTATTGGTTTTATTTTTGGTTGAAGTCATCTAATGTTGAAGATTATACTTTTGAATGAGGTCATTTATTAATAGGATTATACTTTTGATGAGAGTTAATTATTGTTGGGAATACACTCTTTAAAGGGGGATTTTATTGTTGAAATTGTACTTTTGAAATAGAGTCATTTGAGGATGTGACATTATGTTTATCCACATGATTAATTGGTAATATAGAGTTACTTTGAATTAGTTGAAATACTATAGTTGAAATGTCCTAGTAGTCTTGAAAAGACAATATAGGTTATTCTTGGGGTTACAATAATCTAGTCAATGGGATAGCCTATGCATAAACTATGTGTGGTCATTACAAATGGAGCTAGGAAGGTGTGTGAATAGGACGACTCTCACTCAAAGTAACCAAGTGTTGAATTCTTTGGCCAAAGTAGTGTAAGTTACCATTGTTTACACTATCAATTTAGTGTGATCCAATTATGCATTCTAGTTTGGGATTGTCATACACATAGGTTGTAGCCATTGTATGGTAAAGTTATAGTTTGTAGGACACAATACCAAGCTCAAGAAAGGCTAGTATTACCAAACCAATCTCTTCGTCAAAGGGTAGGGCCATCTTGGTTGGCGAAAAATTTCTTGAGTGATGCTTCTCCTCATTAGTTGGTACCCAAGATTTGGAAGGGGGACCACCTAGACCATATGTATTTCTATTGTTGGAAGCTTAGAAGAGCTATGTATGCACTAGATTGTATACATTTATATGGAAGATTGTAGACATGAATGTTAAACTTGAGTTTATTCAATACAAAATCAATACTTTGGAAAGATTTGTGAAATTATGTAATGAAATGCAATGAAAGTTTGAAATAGTGTTTACTTCAAATGTGCATGTTATCTATATTATAGAAAAAAGAAAAAAATTATTGCTATGTGATGGCATCATGGTTTATTCACTTGTGGGTAAGACTTAGGAAATTTTTTGATATGAACAAATTGGGCATGTTACATTAGGTAAAATACCCTGTTCACACCAACACTTTTCTCATGGTACATGGTCCTTTTAAGGGATTGGCCTTGTATTCCTCACAAGTTTAATTAGATATGGCATGCTTTCAGGGTAGATATTCTCTTCAATATATGGAAATATAGAAACTGGACTATATTTTCCAATTATTTTGTTGATTAACACATTTCACTTTTTTTTAAAGCTATGATTTGCTCTAATATCTTATTACTAATCCAAGTGCATGCTAATAAAGTTGCAGTGGAGGTTGCCCACCTGTAGGTTCTCCTCGACCACTGGGGTAATGCCCAATATGTAGTGGCCAGAGTTCCTTCATCTCCCTCCTCATTTAGGGGCCACTCGTCTCCTCATGAGCGTCAATGTGGGTAGAGTCTTTGTGTTCAAGGTAATTGGGAGGTTCATTCCCAGGCTTCTCCCCTAGTTGCAAGAAGGGACGGTGGATAATGAAGTTGGTCAAGGCTTGCTCGTCAAAGCTTTGCCTCCTTGCCGCCTATGAGAGGAGTCCTTGGGTGGCCTACCAGTGATACTTCTAGTTGGTTTAATTCCAACAAGTTTCTTCGTCTAACTCTTTCTATTTTGCCAGCTCATGCCATTGAAGAATAAAAATAAAAAAAGATAAAGAAAAATTGATGATGGTTGGGACCCTCTCGTGGACACTATGGGGACAATTGGATGACTAGGACCCTCCTCCTCCCCTCTTTGTTATTGTTGTCGTTGTCTAACAACTTTGTTAATATTTCAATTTTATGATGTGTTAGTCGTGTGAATTGTAGAGATGTGATGTTATATCTGTCCATTTTTTTATGAATGTATATTACTATTTTTTATAAATGGTAAGTTAAACACCTATTGACAAAAATTAAATAAAACAAATAACCAATTATGATCTTTTCACAAGAGAAAAATGAACCCTATTTTGACATAATGTTTTCTTAATTCATTAGACATATCTAAGTATTTGGAATATACTTAACATTGTTCTGTTTTCATTGTCTACAAGAAACCTTTTTCTTTTTATTGTTGTTGTACACACGTGTTTGGAGTGAGCTTAGGTTGGTCTCTTACTCGTGACGTACATGCACGCGTTGAAATCAGCATGGTTTTCTTTCCGGTGAAACAGAAAAGACAAAAGCTCTTCTAGAAGAAAATCTTTTCGGAGTCTTCGTTGGAAGTAGAGACCCTTTATTAACGAAAATCTTTTCCTGGTTTAAAAGACTGGCAATGGAAGTATTCAAAATTAATTTCAGAAGTATTCAAAATTAATTTCATTTTCTTATTAGGTGAAGTAGCACTTTGGAGTGTGGCGGTGTTTTTAATGTGAGAGGTCATAAACATAATTAGAATGAGAATTTGTAGCAGTCTTTGAATTTGAAGGCTCCGGTAATCGAGGAGTTGCAAGCGCCTAAATTGGTCTTTATTGCTAGAAGACTTCTTATAATTAAAGGTTTCATATCAGTATTCAATTCTCTTGGACTCCCTCAATGCAATGTATTGAGGTTAGTCTGGTAAAAATCTCGGCTCCACCTCGCCTTGCTGTTTAAGGTCTTACAGACAGGGTGTTCTATGTCATCTTCAGGTTTCTAGATTCCCTTCATACAGGATATACAAATATTCTGTTTCTGAACACCCTGAATAGCTGGAATCTAACATACCCAATTCTTGTTTGACTGACTTTGAACGCATTCAATTAACAATTCTTGATTTTAGAACACCATCTCTGTTCAGTTTCAACACACCACCTAATTCATATCCTCAATTGAAACATGACATCTGTGATTGATCAGTATTTGTAAGACCCACTTGGTGTTTCTTTAGATTGAACGATAATGGAAAAGATATCTGCATCTCCTTTCCGCGGAATCATAAAAGACATCAAGGGCAGGTTGCCCTGTTACAAAGAAGATTGGCTCAATGGACTTAATGCAGGTTTCAGGTAGAAATGGAATTTGTATAAGGTTTTTGTTCTATATTTTTTAAAAGTCTTTCTAGGATTATAAAGCTTTATGGATTCAACATCTACAGAACCTATATTATTATCTTATGTCAAATGGGAACTGCAGATTTTGTATTGGGGATCTGTTATATTCTGTACCACATGTTGTTTTTCTCTCTTTTGTTGTGGAATGTGCATACAGACTCGAGAAAATATCTAGACAATATTCTGGGATTTGGTTTCTCTGTACTGAATTTTTGTAATCCAGGAGCTCTGTTACGTCTAGAATCATCAAAATCTCCTGAACTGTATCATTTGTTAAGTTTTCGCTCTGTCTATCTATATGCTTAGACATACATACATGTATGCATACATATTAATAGACAAGTATAAAGTTGTGTGACAATATCTGTATGTATATCTGTGCATGTATTGAATTGAATTTTTTTCTGAAAATATTCATTTCATTATGATTTTCTTTTTGTACCATATGGAGCGCGTATAATTTGTTTTCCTTCCTGCAGGATTTTTGCTCCAACCACCTACATTTTCTTTGCCTCTGCTCTTCCTGTTATAGCATTTGGTGAACAACTTGATAAAGCCACAGGTGAGAATTGGGTTGGCAAGTATGTTTTTTATTTCATCTTCCATTGGTACTAAAATGTTATTTATCGCTTCTTATGGATGCTCTGTTAATAGACATTGGATTTCTGAATGTAAATTCGTTTGATTTTAAAGACTTTTCTGAAAACATATGGAGATAACCTCTTAACATATATTTTATTTGCAGATGGCACCTTAACAGCTATTCACACACTGATTTCTACCGGCTTATGTGGAATTATACATTCTTTGATTGGTGGACAACCCCTGTTAATTCTTGGAGTTGCAGAACCCACAGTTCTTATGTATACATATATGTATAACTTTGCTAAAGATAGGAATGATTTGGGACAGAGATTGTTTCTTGCATGGGCAGGATGGTAAGTATGAATAGTCACAGTATTAGAGAATTCATATAGCATGTGTTTTATATTGTTTCCTTTGTATTTCGATACATGTGATAGGATCTTGAAGATGGCCATATAATGGATTATTTTAAGGGAGAAAGTATTTTATATTCGACTGTGTAAAACCCTTATTTATGGAAGGCATGTTGTGTAGGGTTTGTGTGTGGACGGCACTGCTGCTATTTGTTCTTGCAATTTTCAATGCCTGCACGATCATCAATAGGTTTACAAGAGTAGCTGGAGAGCTCTTTGGCATGTTAATTGCTGTATTATTTCTGCAAGAAGCTATCAAGGTATATGAAGTAATTTTCGTTGTAATCTATCATGAAGTTTCCAGTTCTTACTGATTTCATCTTATTTACTGGGAGGATAAACACCTTAAAACACTTTTAGCAGCCTGTAGGCATCAGGTACACCAACTATTGACATCCTTTCACTTAGAACTAACGAATGAGGGGTACCCATATTGCCAAATTTGGGATATGATCCCAGCCCCATCCCTCATGGTGTATGGCCTTTTTACACAAGACTTGATCCCTAGTGGGTTCTCTGCAAATTTTTCAACTTCACCAACAGACCAAGGGCCATGTGACACTGAATTCATATTAAAAGAAATCTATAATTGTTTTTCTTAATCTGATAAAGCTCTGTTTGTAGGGTATGGTTGAAGAATTCCGTATACCTGAGAATGTTAATCCCAATCTTGAGCAATTCAAATTTCCATGGCGTTTCTCAAATGGCCTATTTGGTATTGTTTTGTCGTTTGGTCTTTTGCTCACATCATTAAAAAGCAGAAGAGCTCGATCATTCAGATATGGCACAGGTAATTTTACTTTAATTTTTTAATATAAGATGTGGGTGGTTAAAATGTTTCTCGCTCAAGTTCAAGTAATGATTGCTTTTGTAAACAGGGTGGTTGAGAAGTTTCTTAGCAGATTATGGAGTGCCCGTGATGATTGTTTTGTGGACAGCAATCTCATACAGTGCATCTGATAGTGTGCCTGTTGGTATTCCTAGAAGGCTTAAGAGCCCAAATCCCTGGGCTCCTGGAGCTTCATCCAATTGGAGTGTGGTTAAGGTGAGTTGGGACTCTCCTATTCTCCGGGTTTTCAATTGCTTTAGTATCTTTCATTTTTACCATCAGTTGTGATGTCTTCGAAGGTTTTTTGACTTGTGATTATTCTTGCAACCTATTTTCACAGGATATGCATAAGGTGCCACCGCAATATATTCTAGCTGCATTCATCCCTGCTATTATGATTGCAGGGCTTTACTTCTTTGATCACAGTGTAGCAGCTCAATTGGCTCAACAGAAAGAGTTCAATTTGAGAAATCCATCAGCTTACCACTATGATTTACTTCTATTGGGCATCATGGTTTTTGTCTGACCTTTCTCCTGGTTTAAGTCCCAATCTCTGCTTGTTCATTTGTATCTGTATCTTATATTGCAAGAAACATTTTTAATAAAACATATGAAAGATCTGATTTTCTTAATTGCAGGTCTTAATGTGTGGATTGTTTGGAATTCCTCCATCGAATGGTGTATTGCCACAATCTCCAATGCATACAAAGAGCCTTGCTACTCTGAAAAGACAGGTCTCTAATTTACTTACTCACTCTTTTGTGTGACCCTGTTTATTCATAGAGCCACTTTTGTTATCTCTAACTAAACTATTTTGTTGGTGGCCTCAACCAGCCTCTAGCCTTTATTTTATGTTGTAGTGCTTCTTCTCATTTTTTCCTGTAGAAATTCATTTTGGAGATGCTTGAAGCACTCCTTATTGAGTTATAAGCTGGTTGTTGCTTCCGATATTGCCAAGTGGTCATCCTTTTAAACCATAATACATTCTTAGTTTTCCCCCCTCTACCAAATTTCCTTGTTCTGAATTTAAGAGGTAATACTTGGGATATTTGGTTGCAGATAGTGCGCAAAAAATTGGTAGCAAGTGCCAAGAAAAGCATTGAGCAGCAAGCTACTTTGACAGAGATTTATGGCAAGATGCAACAAGTGTTTCAACAGATAGAAATGAACAATACCTTGACAAGCTCAGTATGTTAAACTAAATTTAAACCATTTTGTATTATTTTTAAGGTCAATATTTAGTTATGCTTACCTTTTCTGGGAAGAGAGATGGTATTCTGTACCCGAACCTTTTGCAACCTCTTAAGATATCTATGTAAGTGCATTTGTCTTTAAATAGTTGTAATGATTTTGAATACAGAGATCCCCAAGCCAACGATGAAACTCATATGTAAAAATTATTTTTGAACATTACAAATAACTTGTATGGTAAACCAAAATGCAATTACTGAAATAAATTTAACTCATAAGTTGATCTCTTGTAATTCATTTATTTTCGATCAAATGTAATTTTCTATCTTATTGTCAAGAACACTATGAAATGTTTTATAACGTTAAAACTTGAACTTGATGATATTACCTTCTATAGTGGCAGATATATGCCATGTCCTAACAGAATGCTTATTTTCCTTTTCATGTCTTTGAAAGCCCTCTTATTTGCCTCTTTTACTCTGCAGTCATTGAAAGACTTGAAAGAGCTCAAACATTTAGACACTGAAATAAATGGGCATGCTTTTGATCCTGAAAAGCATATTGATGAATTGCTTCCAGTTAGAGTCAAAGAGCAACGGATGAGTAATTTGATGCAGTCCATGCTTGTGGCTGCCTGTGTTGGTATCATGCCTGTTATAAAAAAGATTCCTACATCAGTGTTGTGGGGCTACTTTGCTTACATGGCAATAGAGAGTTTACCTGGTAATCAATTTTGGGAGAGGTTTCTTACATTATTCATAGCGCCATCACGGAGATATAAGTGAGTCTTAACATCTTTCCCTCTGGGTTATTCCTACTTGGCTTAATATTTTTTGACAATCTAATTGATTCCTGAAAGGTTTGCCTGAAATGAGATGGAAATTTATCACTTTTTTTAACTAAAATTTTATTGCCTTTTCATTAAACATAATAAGTGGTTATGAACAACTAAACCTTTTGGAATGACAACCTTTTTCCGCAGAGTGCTTGAGGATGTGCATGCATCGTTTCTCGAAACAGTACCATTCAGGACTATTGCTAAATTTACATTGTTGCAGTTTATTTACTTACTAATATGCTTTGGTATTACATGGATACCAATAGCAGGGATACTTTTCCCTATTCCTTTCTTTTTGCTTATATCAATCAGACAGTATATTCTTCCGAAGTTATTTGAGCTTCAGTACCTAAGTGAATTAGATGCAGCTGAATATGAGGAGAGTGAAGCCCTTACTCATGGTCAGAGGAGTTTCAATTTGAGTGTAAATGCCTTACCTCTCAAAATTTTATATCAGTATACTTCTTTACTTGCTTTTCATTATTTTGTGTTCGTATTGAATTCTCTCTTAAGTGCTTGTATTTCTCTGAAAAATACAGGAGCGTCATGTTGATGGTACAGATTTAATGGAAGGCATCAACGGGAATGCTGATGATGCTGAAATTTTGGATGAAATAACTACCAGGAGCCGTTGTGAATTGAAACACCGACCTGTATGATTTGATTTGTTTGGAGTTCTTTTTCAGGCTTTCTTTATTAAGTAATATGCTATATTCCAGTTCCAAGATTGAAAAGAATGGCTTTAGAATCCATTCTGAGTGTATGATGTAAAGTAATTAGCAAGAGGGCAGTTTCAATTTGCTGACTGACGACTTATACCTGTTTTGCATTGAACAGGCTCACACTGAGACTTAGAATCAAATCAAATTAGGAGGCATTTGAAATTCTCACACAATTTGGTCCAGCACAAGAGTCTGGTGAGAGATATTGGTCTCTATAAACAGTTCATACTGCATCTGCATCATTTTTTATTGGAATGTGTCTAATACACATGTTAGAAACATGTTCCTTAAAGAGGTCATTCTCTCTTGAACCATGGGAAATCGATATTCATGGTTATCTTGCTGGATATCATTTAATATTGTTTCCTCAAAGTCTTGACAAAGAAAAAAGCTTCTCCAGAGGAGGAGCTTCAGCGTTGTTATGTACTAATTACAATTAAGAGCCATGTAAAACAGTAAGCTCTGTCCCTGATTAATCTGATGGATCCCAAGTCTCCAATCTTTATTCTTTATTCTCATTTTCTCAGAAAGTAACTTGAATTCTGTAATATTATATACTATGTAGGTACCATGTCACATACATGAATTTATCATTCAAAATTTCAATACATTCTCTTTGTTGTTGCAATGAGCCAGACAGATATTGTAAGGTTCTGCTGAATAAAACCACAGTTATCTTATTTTCAAGCCACCAGAAAGTTGTTCAATACAAACAGTCTTCAAAAACACAAAATGGCTGGCAATAGTCACATGTACATCAGGCTGCAATAGTCACATGTACATCAGGCTATACTGTAATAGTATGTCCATTGGTACAATAAAGTTGGCTCTATCTAATGGTTGCCAATTGTGCAACCAACAACAATGCAAAATTCAGCAATTACAATTGCCTTCGTTGCCAACCTCATAACACTGCCAAAGAACAATTATAGTTTTATCCTAGTTACAACCATTCTCAATTTAAATTGGTGCCTTTATTCACCAATGTTTTTCCCAAAATCTGTGTACAAGTTGCTATCCATAAATTCATAATCATCCATCAGTCTAACCTTTATTTTGAGTGTTTTTGGACACCTCAACAAAAAAACATGCACATGAAACAACATATTTGATAACATGAATTTGAAACCTTAGGTTTAAACAAGAGACTTGCTATGTAAGCTATTATAAAAAATTGAGAGTGATACAAAATCACCATATATGATTTTTAGATGCAAAAAGTTAGGGTTTTCAACTAGTCAATCCTTTCCCCTATGACATGATAAGTCTTGCCTTTTTAATAGATAAAAGGAAGATGCCTATAAGTTTAGATTTCTCCCTTACTAAGTGTCAGTTTTGACTTTTTGGCCAAAATTCTTCATATTTAGCTAGTGCTGCCTTGAATAAAATGTTGTCTCATTTGAATTGAGTCTTTTATATATAAGATACGATTTTTAATAATATCAACTATTGAGTCTTTTATATATAAGATACGATTTTTAATAATATCAACTATTAAATAAGTAAAAGGTGTAGAATACATTTCTTAGTAGACATATTATAATTTTTTTTTTGCATAAGTATACATGTGGGTGTACACACAGTGCTATATATTATCATAGAAATAAAGTCCAAACTATTCAAGAAAAGCTAAATTTAAATCATGCTATAAATTCAAAAATTCTCTTTAAATTAATTTACTTGGTCCTTGTGGTTCTAGAATTGGCATAGTGATCACATTTGGAAGACCTCACAAATGTGAGAAGCCTATATACTTTGATTCAAGATATTCAATTTCATATTCTATGTAGCTTCTCCTCAACACACTATCTATGGGAATCTATGGTCTAGGTCTTTACTGCATTAGAAGAGTAGTTATCTATGGTCTAGGACCCTTGCTGCATTAGAAGGGAAAACTACTCTTGAAGCATAACTTTAATATAATTAGTCTTATGAAGGATTTATAAGGGTTATCAAGGTTAATCAACTGAGTGGTCTCCTTGGTTTGATTTGACCATGCATTATGAGTAGAATCAAGACTATTAATGCTAATGAAAAGCTATAAGAAACTAGATCAAACATAGGATTTGAAGATATTATCTTTGGAGATTTTACTATCTTACACCGCTTTAAAGATTTAATCACATACTTACATGGTTAATTCTTAGTACTTGGTTTAACCTTTCATAGAACCTAATTGACTATTAGGGGGAAAGAATAACCACTGGGATTACGAAATTTGGCTTATTAGTATGACTTATTAATATTTAAAGTTCCAAATTACTTAGCTACAAAATTTGAGCCCTTCAAATTATTACACAAATCTTAGACCATTTGACCTATACATCCTAATCCATTAACAACAAAATCAATTTAGCTTCATTCACTAGAACATTATAGAATTGTGCGAAATTGCTTATCAATTATATCACAAACTACTCAAAAGTAGGGAATATATGAATGTCCTTGAAAGGAAGAGTATGGGACCTCAAACTTTTAAGAAATGGCTTTGTCAAAATACCTAAAATGTTATGAAAATCAAGATGCAAGATTATAGGAAAATAATCATGAAAACTTCCATAATTATAGAAACATTAATATGTTATTTCAATTATGTGGATAAAATTATTTTAATAGCTAAGTACATGTCTAGACTGGTTGCTTGTAGGTAGCCACCCAAGAAGTCAAATAAAAAATGACTATAAATTTTGATAATAGTAGGTCTTAGGAGATTCAATTAAATTTTGGACTTAATTCTTCAAGACAACTTGTACTATCATTTCCTTATTCCTAAAAAATAATATAAAGAATACCTTCTTACAAAAACCTTGTAGTCTCCTATTGCAACATCCTAGAGAATATCATGTCCTCATTGAAATCATCTAGTGTTCATATTTGTATACATGTTGTTCACATTGATTCAAGATTCATTTGGATAATTATTCCTAATGGATATTGTATCACGTGGTGAATTGTGTAATGTGAGTAAATGAATAATAAAAGCACACAATCAATGAAACATATTATATTAGAGAATTTAATCACAAAACTAATCTAATTGAAACACAAAAAATTCCCTAAAATTGTTCCATTGTTTCCTATCTTCAGGGATTCATTAAATCATATGGCTTTCAGATTTGTGTATGCATTGTGACTATTAGAATGGCAACCCGAGGAACGAAATGTTGGGAATGTAGTAAATCTATTCCTACATGTTGGTAAACTATGTGATTGATGCCATGATATTATGCTATAAATGATAATGGTGATATGATATTGGATATGATGCTAAAGACTATGATGCAAATGTTGTATAAAAACTATTAGGATAATGGAAATGCAGCTAATAACTAAGCCATGATTCTATATTAATATGATTCTACAATGCTAAATGATAAATGCTCAAATGCTCTCATGTAATTTATGTAGAGTAAGTTTTCTCAAAGATGAGATATGAAATGCTGGAGAATGAGGCTGTATTTATAAGATTTCCAAGGCATATTGTGATGTGGTAGCAACCAACGGTCAAGATTTCAACTGGAAAGATCGAGGGTGGAGAATGAAGAAGTTAGAGGGAATCATGGAGATGGTTCCCTTTAAGAGAACACTTTGCCAAGTGTGAGAGAATAAAGTGATGGAGAGAGCCAAATGTCCAAAGTTTGTTTCAAAATTGGTTGAAGATAATTCCATTTAAATATTAATGATATTTAAATTCATGAGACACTTGATGATGTGGCAAGAGGAAAAGTTGGAGACATGTGACTAAATTCAAATTTGGAATTATTTAAATTTAGTGAGAAGATATTAATTAAATAAAAAAACTATTGGAATTTGTTTATTTAATTAAAATTAGAGGAATATGATTAAGATAGAAGAATTAGGAAATATGAACCATATAAATAAATTTAGAATTTATTTATAAGTAGATGAAATGAGAGGTTTATCAATTAAATAGCTTGTATTTAATTAATTTGATATCCTGACCGATTTTAGGTATATACATTTTGCCCCTCTTTGAAGTGACTTGTTTACACATTGCTTCAAAGAAAAAATTGCTGGTGATGTCAAAAAATTTTGACAATTTTTTCGATATGCCCCAAACGTAGATTTTCGAGTGATGATGGATATATGCCCCCTCAGGAGATAAATCAATGAATTTTTGAATTTTTTAGGATTTTTTGATTTTTTTGAATTTTTTTGATGATTTTTGAATTTTATGATGCAAAAATGATTTATCTCCCGAAAAATGATGTTGAACCTGCTAGGTGATAAATTGATTAATTAAGCCCCTTTTGAAAAATAAAATAAATCAACCCCATTAAATTCCCACTTAATCACTCATTAAAAGATTAAAACAATATGATTTATCCTCATTTGTGCATTTGCAATTTGAAAATTTGGAGTGATTGAGAGATCTAGTGCAAATTGAGCAAGATGGTGATTCCAATCCAGACCCACCGATTTGAGCACGTGCAATGTTACAACTGCTTGACCGCGTATGGACCTCTGGTATGTACCCCGAAAAACCTCGTGATTTTTGAATCTCATTTTTTGTGCATTTTTCACATTTAAAATTTTGCTTTTTGTGTTTTAGCGCATAGGGTACCCGATGTAGCACATTAGGCTACTGTTTTGGCACATATGGTAGATTAGTGCATAGGGTTAATTTTTTAGCGCATCCATGCAAAGTTGTAGCACATATAGTAAAATAGCGCATCTAGGCATAATTTTAGCACATCAGATGAATGTTGTAGCACAACCAGTTGTTTAGCGCATAGGTGATGTTTTGTAGTGCATTAGGTCAATGTTTTAGTGCATTGAACTGTTTAGCGCATTGATAGAGGGAAATAGCGCATTGATGAAATTTAATGGCACATATGGCAGTTTAGCACATAGAGACCCTGTTCTAGCGCATTGATAGAATTCTTTGGCACATCCATGTTTTTAGTGCTTTGAGACACTGTTTTAGCACATCTAGTGAAGAACGATGAATTTTAGATTAGACTCCTTATTTTTAATGATTGTTGATCTCATCGGCCTTTTATTTGATGATGTTTGATGATGTTGATATATGAGATGATGATTGATCTCATGATAGGTGAGATTCAATGATAGGATGATGATAATTGACCTCATGATAGGTGAGGATCAATGATAGATTGAAGATGATTGACATCAGATAGGTGAGGATAAATGATAGATGCTCATGAGATTTGATCAAAGTCTCATCAGAGCTGATTA
The DNA here is from genome assembly GCA_007258455.2 of Sequoia sempervirens. Classification (NCBI taxonomy): domain Eukaryota; kingdom Viridiplantae; phylum Streptophyta; class Pinopsida; order Cupressales; family Cupressaceae; genus Sequoia; species Sequoia sempervirens. Next base: position 185,722,165 of record VDFB02353493.1, on the reverse strand, counting down.
GATTGATAGGTTGATTGATTTTGATTGATTGATTTTTTGATTTGCGATATGTTATGATGATAGGAGCCTTCGACAGTCCTACAGATTCAAGAGCGCTTCCTAAGGACTTGGGATTTGATTCCACATCTAGATCAACTTGATCTAAATGTGATTGGACAATGCAGATTGAATTCTCTGCTTGACATGCCCTAGCATAGGATTAATAGGGGACTTCTAACCACTTTGACAGAGAGGTGGCACAGTGACCATAACACCTTCCACTTTCCTATTGGTGAGATGACAGTGACACCGGAGGATGTTTACCAGATTTTGAGGATTCCAGTCGTTGGGGAGCTGGTTGTTTATGAATTGAATGAGTAGGGTGGGACTAATGCATTGAGGAGAGTGTTCGAGGATGACCATATATGTGGCTATGAGATCCCATGGTGAAAGATGGTCGATTCCTACACGGCATTGCCATGTGTGCTTGCTGGATTTATTAGAGGTTTTCTATGTCCCGACCATAGGTCGAAGGGATGCTCAGTTGGATGGGGCCGGATACTGGAGAGCATGATTACTTAGGAGACTAGATATGCTTCAGGATCTTGCATGCTTACACATATATACCATGATTTACATCAGGTGGTCTATCTCAGAGGGGCCAGTTTGTCAACTGGAGTTACATTATTGCAAATATGGGCATGGGAGCATATAGTTGTCACTTGTCCAGTGGCAGATAAACAATGACCAACAGGGAGACCTTACGTTCACAGATACACAAGCCAAGTTGTCCAACATAAGTTGGGCAAGCTAGAGTACTAGAGGAGAGTTTTGGATGACCTAGAGATAATGACATGGAGGTCGTATCTTGACTATGATAAGTGGCCAGAGGATGAAACTGAGATGCCCTATGTATGCTAATCTAGATACCTGATTGGGAGGACATAGTTTGTTATTGATAGATTCATCCGCAGGAGAGTGTTGCGATAGTATGGTAGGGTATAGGGCATGCCCTAGGGAGTGGCTCTATATGTGCGGCAATGACAGGATCTACCAGAGTGGGGGCCTTGCTTATCATATGATGCAGTAGTTAAGGAATACCAAGGTTTATAGGCCATTATTTAGGATTATCATCTAGAGGTCATAGAGCCTCCTATATCTGAGGAGTATGCATAGTAGTTCTTCACACATCCTTTCCCATGAATATCAAGTCCGGATGAGCCAATACTGTTGTTAGATGATGAGACAACACTACATGCACGTAGGCGGAGGAGATGATGAGGAGGAGGGAGAGAGCAGTGATGATGGAGACGGTGATGGAGATGGTGGAGGTGGTGGTGGAGATGATGGCGGGGATGGTAGAGATGGAGATGAGGGTGGTGGTGGGCTAGTGTTAGATGTATGAGACTTCAGAGTGCCTCAAAATAGGTGATCATTGGTGGCTATAGCACAACAACATGTGCAGATTCGGTTGCCTTCTCAACAACAGCAGGCTCAGATTATTGTGCTACACTCACAAGTACATGCCTTATAGGGACAACTGGCTTAGATACAGGGTTAGATGTAGACATAGGCACAGGCTCAGGCTTAAGCATAGGCATAGATTGTCCCCCTCACAGTGGAGAGAGACACCCTAAGACAACAAGTTGAGTAGGCAGAGGGTGTGGTAGAGAGACTACAAAGAGTAGCTGAGGGAACATCTACAAAAAATTACCTTAGAGAGGTACAATGCTCTGCCAAGGAGGCTGAGTACTACTGGTTGCAATATTATGATTTAGTGCCCGTAGAGTAGCGTGTGAGTTATACTAAGTCTACCAGGTCAGGACGTAGTCATTTGAGGACCACCAACACAAGTGTTATAGGGCCACCACCTTGTAGAGATCCAGGGGCAGGACCATCAGGTGGTGCAGTAGGAGGCACAAGGCGGATAATTTCTAGGGCTAGTAGCACATAGCCCCTTGTTATGATCAGTCATGATGTTTTTGAGACATTTGTATATTGTGATTCTGTTGAGACATTATGGTTTCTGCCTTTTTTTGATGTTATATCTCTCTACATATTTGGACATTATTGTACACTTGACATTATGATTTTGAGATTTATATGAGATGCATCGATGATTAGCGATCTACGTGTGTTTATATGCTTGTGTGATGGATATGGATGCATTTAATTTCTATGTTATGATGCTATGTGATGTTTATATGATGCTTATATGATGTTTATGACATGTGTATGTATGAATGCACTACTGATATGTTGACGTATGAATGATGATTCTATATGTTCTTATGCATGATGCTTTATTCGATGAGATGGATGCAAATGAAATGTGATGCCATGTTATTTTTGTGTTTTCCTGAATGCAAATATATGATTTGATTGCTATATGAGATGAATTTTGGGATGTAAATGATATGTAATACACTTTTTTTTGTGTTTTCTAATGCAAATATCATGATGTAATGCATGGATGGATGAATGATGTAATAATGTTTTCTAAAGCATGTACGATATGCAAATGATTATGCAACCACATGAAAATAATATGTTTTTGCTAATGTCAAATGTACTCAATCCATTAATGATAGAGATAACATCATTTTGAAAATTGTGCCAGCTTTGGAAAATCCACAAATACAGATGCAAAACTAATATGAATGCAATCTAATCTACCATGTAGATCTAATATGCAAATGTTGTCATCATAACAACTAATTTGTTGCACTTTTTATCATCATTGAGCCTTTAAATTGTTGAAAGTGAGTACAAGCATTGATGGTATAATTAGACCATGATGACCTGAGTACTACTTCCATGATTTTTGGTATAATTAAATCGACTTGACCTGAGCATTTTTTTCACGTAACCATACAAGAGTTAATCGTTTTCCTATGAAAATTCGGAATATCATCAGTGATACTTTGTAGAGCATGTCATGTGATGATTTGCACAGTAGTAATGATTAACTCATAGATAGTAGACAAAGAAAATACCATTCTCCTTCCTAGCTCCTCTAGTGCAAGACATCATCGAGTTACTCTAGAGAAATGATAACAAAAATCAAAGCACAACAGTTGAACATTCATGCTAACATGATAAAACCATGATTCAAAAGAACATCATCCATTTAGATTTGTTTTGATCTGATTGATTTTAGCTGTTTGATATGGATGTGTGTTTGTGATACGTTTGATGATTGATGTATGTTCAATGGTGATTTTCATTATGATCGTTGTGTTTGTTGTGTTGTCGTACTGTTGTTTTCCTGTTGGTTTAAGCTCAAAGTTTATTTGCCCCCAGTGAGTTTAGGATTTTTCCCCCAATCTAGGGTGAGACACGATCGCGACGCCAAGATATGTACATGAGGTTTTTCAATGACAAGCCAAATGATGGTGAAAGCGAATGGTCGACACATGCTCAAATAGATGGAAAAACTAATCTATCACAAATAGCACCTGTTGCCAGGTTTTCACTAGTTTTTATTGCACTTTTCTAGATTATATGATTTTTTTTTACTTTTTTTTTTTTTTTGTATTTTTCCTTTTTCCAATTTTTTTTTTGTATTTTTTTTATTGTTGCCAAGATGCTTGTTTTCCAGGTTTTTATCAAGGTAATGATTTTTTTTCAGGATATTTTTTTGATTTTTTTGGTAAATTTTTAGGACTTTTAATGTGCACTGGATGAAGTAGGTGTAGAAATTCTTGAGATGTAGGTTGTTGATAGGCTCTTCAAACAAGTCTCCTTCAGGTGTAGATAGCTAATATGATCTAGATCCAAAGACTGATACAACGACACAGGGACCTAGCAAGTTTGGTTCAAACTTCCCCTTCTTCTCTCTGTCTTGTTGATTATGGAGATTTTCTTTTAGGACCAAGTCACCAACCTGAAATGTTCTTGGTTTTAATTAGTAATTGTAACTTTGTGACATCCTTTGCTGATAGGATTTTAGGTGATCCATAGCTTGCTGACGACATTCATCCAATAGTTCCAACTCTTATAGCCTAGACACTTGATAATCTTCATCTAAAATGATCCCCTTTAGTGACACACAGAGTGATGGTAGCTCAATCTCAATAGGTAAAATAACCTTTGATCCATATACAAGAGTGTATGGTGTGGCTCCTATTGGGGTGTGAATGTTGGTTCGATAGGCCCACAGATCAGGGTTTAGTTGAATGTGCCAATCACGTCCAACATCATTGACAATTTTCTTTAAGATTTTCAAAATGGTTTTGTTGGAGGCATCTGCTAGGCCATTTCCTTGAGGGTAGTATGGTGTAGAAAATCGATGTTGGATATGAAACCTTTCACAATGTTCTTAGACGTTCTGATTCTTGAAAGGCTTACCATTGTTGGTGGCAATGGACTGAGGAATTTCATACTGACAGATGATGTAATTTAGGATAAAAGATACAATTTTTTTTCCTATGATTGTAGTTAGGGGAACAACTTCAATCCACTTTGTAAAATACTTTGTGGCTATGATGATGAATTTGCGCCCATTTGATGAAGATGGATGAATTTTACCTACAAGATCCAGTCCCCGCTGACAAAAAGGCCGTGTTGATGCAAAAAGTTGTAACTCTTGGGTTGGTGCATGTATCAGGTTTCTATGGATTTGACATTTTTGGCACTTCTTGACAAATTGAAAAGAATCCTTTTCCATATTCGGCCAATAATACCCCAAGCATAGGAGTTTTTTAGCGAGAGTTAGTCCATTTGAATGAGTTCTACATATACCTTCATGAACCTCATGTAAAGTGGTTTTAGCTTTGTTACATTCAAGACACCAAAAGAGAGTACCATCAAGACCCCGTTGGTAAAGTACATCAACTACCAGGGTAAGTTGAGTTGTTTGTTGAATAAAGTTATGTTTCTAGTTTCTAGATAGATCTAGTGGTAGGGTATTGTCTCTTAGATAGGTGTAGATCTTCCCATAGAGAGAAGTTTCAACCTTGACTAGATGGTATATGACTTGGGATTCAAGGTTATCATAGGCAGGGTTAAATAGTTGTTCCACCATGAACTCATAATGGGCTCATTTTTTAGGTATCTATAGGAGAGAGGTGATGGTAGCCATAGCATCAACAACTTTGTTATCCCCTCTTGGAATCTGCTCAAATTTGATCTCCATAAAGTACTTGAAATCATCAACCATTCTTTTATATGGCATTAATTTATCATCTTTTGTTTGATAGTCATCATTCACTTGATTTATGATCAATTGAGAATCTCCATAGACATGTAACTCTGTGATTTTCCACTCTACGACTATCTTGATACCAATGATCAATGCTTCATACTTAGCTATGTTGTTAGCACAAGGAAACATTAACCTATAGGACTTTGGAATGGTGTGTCCTTGGGGTGTGACAAACAAGATTCCTGCACCTGATCCATGCTGCGTATAAGATCCATCAAATTATAACATCCATTGTTGTGTTGACACTGTAAGGACATATACGTATGAAAACTCAATGCTCATGGGATGATCATCTTGTAATGGTGCTTCAGCTAATTGATCCACTATCGCTTGACCCTTGATTGCTTTCTTGTCCACATATTGGATATCAAATTCGCTCAATATCATTACCCATTTGGCTAGTCTTCTTGTCAAGGAAACTTTACTGAGTAGGTACTTCAATGGATCAATTTTGTGCTATGATTTTGATGGTGTGGGTTAACATGTAGTGTCTTATTTTTTGAGTAGCAAATAGTACCTCAAGGAAAGCTTTTTCAACAAATGTGTAATTAATTTCATGACCATTCAAGGTTTTGCTGATGTAATAAATAGCCCTTTCTTTTCCCGCAAAATCTTCTTGTGCTAGTAGAGAACCCAAACATACATATGTTGTTGCTATGTAGAGTAATAATGGTTTTTCTTTAGTTGGCGACAATAGTATGGGTGGTGACATCAGATACTGTTTTAGTTGATTAAAAGTTTCTTCACATTTTTCATCCCATTTGAAAGAAACATTCTTGTGTAGCAAGTGATTAAAAGGATGAGTTTTATCTGCCAGTTGTGAGATGAACCTCCTAATAGATTGGAATCATCCTTGTAAAGATCTGAGTTGGCTGATATTTTTGGGAGGATGCATCTCCATGATGGCTTTGACTTTCGCAAGATCAAGCTCAATGCCTTTAGCCGATACAATATACCCTAAAATTTTATTTGATGTACCAAATACACATTTCTTGGGATTTAATCTCACATTGAATTTCTCCAATCTGGTAAAGATTTTGTCTAGGAATTCTAGATGTACTTCTCTAGTGTATGATTTTTCCAACAATTCATCTACACAATCCTCCATAAAGGTGTACATCATGTCATGAAAGATAGTGGTCATCGCTCGTTGATAAGTAGCCCCAACATTCTTCAACCCAAAAGGCATGATGTTCCAATAGAAAGTACCCCATGGGCATGTCAAAGAAGTTTTCTCTTGATCTTTTGGTGCTACATTTATCTAGTTGTAATAGAAAAATATGTCCATAAGTGATAGCATTGCATGAACTGCTGTCAAATCCACAATGATGCCAATGTTAGGCAAAGGAAAATCATCTTTCGGACAAGCCCTGTTAAGGTCTTTAAAATCCATACATATCATGATGTTGTGGTCAGGTTTTGAAAATAGTACAATGTTGGAGATCCATTCAACATAATCAATAGGATGGATAAATCCTACATCCAATAGTTTCTTCAATTCAGCTTTCACCAGAAGGGCAATGTGCGGATGCATTTTTCTCAATTTTTGCTTCACTGGCTTCACTCTAGGTGGTAGAGATAAGTGGTGCATGATAAGATCTGGTTCTATTCCTGGCATATCAGTGTAGGACCAAGCAAAATTGACTTGTCTCTCTTGAGAGAACTTAGTGAATCTTGGTTTTTCTTCTTTTTTCATGGATGCTGCTAGATGTAGAGTCTGGAATGTTTCTGTTGTACCAATGTTGATGGATTGTGTGGGTTCAACTAGCATTGGAGATCTCTCATGATAGTGTTTGGGAAGAGTGTCAAATATCCCATCTTTCGATGCCTCAGAGAGGTTTTCACCATTAGATGCACTCTTTATTTTTACTTTTTCTTGATCTAATACTGCCATTAAATGGTTTTCACCATTAGATCTATTTTTAATATTCATTTTTCAGCTAAGAGATTTGGAACTCCCCTTTTCTAAAACTTTGTTATAAGATTCGATAGTGGAACATGTTTTAGGATTATTAGAGCAAAGGAAGTTCACAATAGTGTCATCATTTGGAAAGATGGGGATGTCAAGCAGCTTGGTTTGGTCCCAGTCAATTAGTTTTGGGTGTACCAATGGCAAGGAATCATTAGATTGGCTAAGGTCAAAAGGGGTGAGTGTCATGATGACAATGTCATCAAAGTGTTCAATGGAAATTTCAAAGTCTATGATGTTACTCTCTTTTGAAGGGTCTATCTCACTCAAAGTCTAATCATCTTCGCTAGAGTCATCGATATGTTGTGATCCAAATTCAAGAGGTCTAGAACTTGAGCTTTGTCCCTCCATACGTGTTGGTGCATACCTTTGTATCACATCAATTTCTTTGTCATGACAAGATTCTTTAGAGAGGGAATCCCATTCATACTCATTGGCATCCATTTCAGAACTATCTCACAATTGGAGGATTCGTTCAACAATTTGCTACATGGTTTCTTCTTTTGATTCTTCTATGTATCCTTGCCCTATTTTGTCCTTTGCATTCATTGTGACGAGCTAAATTGGTTCTATGATAGCTTCTTTTCTCTCGCTGACATGACCTTTCCCTTCATATCCCATCTTCTCTAGGATTGTAAAAAATTTACCATATGGCTTAGTTAGAACATTGGAAGTGGATGCCTGTGATCCTTCTTCATCTTGTACAACCAATTTAAAACATCCTTGTCTTAAGATTCATCCACTAAAGTGCCTAATTTTACAAACTTACCATCAAAGAGTGTGGTTGGTTGTGAGGATTGTTGTTTTGATGTGGATGGTTGTCCATAGGATTTAGGAGAAGATAGTAGCTGTGAAAGACATAATGATTGCTCAATAGAATATTCCCCCATTCCTTTTTCTTTTAACTAGATCTTTTTATCGAATTGTTTTGATAAGGAATTTAGTTGTCTTTCATGATCTGATGGAGTAGAATCACCAACGCTTTTGTCTTTTGACTGAATCTTTTCCTCAAGATGATTTGACAAAGAATTTGATTGAATTTTGTTGCTTAATGAAGTAGAATCACTGGTACCTTTATCCTTTGTCTGATCCATTTTGTCAACCTATTTAGACAAGGAATTTAGTTGTCTTTCATTATTGGATGAACTAGGAGTTATAGCTTCCCTGTTATGTGGCACAAAAGTATTTTGGGTTGTTTTGAGTGTGTTACAATATTGAGGATTGTTGGAATCAACTGAAATGGTGATCTCTTCCCTGTTATAAGGAACTTCAAGCATTGGTGATATGTTGACAACACTGCTTGCATCTCATGAATCCAAGGGTGTCCCAAGAGTATATTGTATGTCAACTCCTTGTATAACACTTGGAAAATTATATCTTTTACAACTAGTCCCACTTGAATTGGTAGCACAATTAGCCCTTGGGAAGATCTCACTTCATAATCATAGGCTTTGATAGTGATTTTTCTTCTAACATAAATTGTATTTTTTGAATATCCTAGTTATATGCCAACTCTGCCATCTATTACAACACACTTGACCCAGTGTTTGTGAATCAAAACCTCAATATGGAGAGCAACATTGTGCGGATGGGTAAGTGATACATCATCATTTTCAAAAAATGATAGGAAATGAGGTGTAGTCAAGTGTCCCACCATAGCTTGGAATTGGAAAACTTCCAGATTATTTGGTATTGTGGTGGCTACTAGAGCTTGTTCTAGAATTTCTTTGTGAGTTGGTGAAATTTTGAGGAGTTCCAATATGGATATTTGAGTTGGGGTTTCCTGCAATTGATCAACTATGTTGTATTGTGTTGCAGGGACAAAATGTGTCTTAGATGTAGCTCCTTTCAATATTACTTTGGCTTTCCCTCTTGTGGTTGCATTGACTTGTAAATTGTCTTGTTTTTCACCGATTTTAATGACATTAATCTGATTATCATTTGCATCCATGTTTGTGATCAGATTTATTCGTATGATGTCATTAATTTGATGTGATTTGGTGTTGTTGTCATGAAGATGGATTTCAGCTGTAACAATTCTTTGTTCATGCTCAATTCTGATGTCATTAATTTGATTTCTAGTTGCAATAATGTCTTTTTGGCCCTTGATTTTGATATCCTTGGTTTGACGTTCTCTAATCGGTATGATGCCATTGATTTGATGTGATTTGGTGTTGATGACATGGTGATGATTTCCAACTGTAACAATGTTTCTTTGGCCCTTAATTTTGATGTCCTTGGTTTGATCTTAAACTACTTCAATATGGAGAATGGTAGAATCATAAACATAGTTCACATTTTTCCCTTTGGAGTTGGTTGAAGAGGACTCCCCTTTTTTGTAATTTGGTAAAGGATTCTTGAATGCTCCATGATTAGCATTTGTTTGGTGTCCTGCAAATATTTCTTTTCTATCAATCAAATCTTGTACCAAATTTTTCAGTTCCATGCAATCATTTGTTTTGTGTCCTTTGTTTATGTGAAATTCACAAAAATGTGCATCATTCCACCATGAAGGTTTAACTCTTGGTTCCCAGTCTCTGGCTTCTAGTAATGTTATAACCTTGGCTACAAGAAGCTCCTTTAATGTTGATTCCAATGACTATCCCAAAGGTGTGAATCTTCTTTGATGTGATGATCTTCGATATGGTGGTGGTTTAGATTCTGTATTGCTTGGATTTTTGTTTTGATTGGTGTTTTGGTTGTTGTTTTGATTGCTGGTTGGATTGTTGTTTTGATTGGTCTTAGTGGAAAATGTTGTCAAGTTAAATACTAGTTTTGCATTTTGTGTTTCAGCTGAAGCATCATTGTAACCAACATTCTTGTTTTTTTGCCAAAACTTTGGTTTATCATTGTTGTTGTAATAATTAGAAGATTTTGCTAAGTTTTTTTCATTGTAAATTTTCAAGACTCCTCTCTTGACCAAAGATTCTTTGATTTTGATTCCATTTTCAATCAATTTATCAAAGGTAGGTGGGCATTGCAATTCCAATCTATAGCTCATCTCATCATTTAGATTGTCAATAAATATTTTTATCTTTTCCTTTTCAGGTATGGGACGAGAATATCTTGCAAATAGTATTCTCCATCTATGTAAAAATATGAGGAGTGATTTGTAACAACCCTCCTGGTTAATACTCAAGTAATCTCAAGAATTTACTAGAAGGTAAATAAACTTAGTAACCATGAGAGAATTTTTATTTTTTCTTTTAAAACATTTGCATGAGTACAAGAAATAAAATATAAATTCTCTAGATGATTTCTAACTTGAATTCATATGTATTCATAGCTAGAATCAAGAGAATTCCTTACACTTTTCATTTATATCACATAAAATACACTTGGCATAAAAAATAGTTTTACCTCGTAGGTTGACAGTCATAAGCCATTACATGGAATTCACTGCATCTGGAATGTTGATATCTATCATTGCAAGCCTCGGTGAGTCTTTTGCTACAGAGGGAGAGCATCATCCGAGTGAATTTCCTCCAACCACAGACTCAAGTGATCCCCCGCACGCTTCCTATAGGAATTGGCCCTGCCCTAGATGAAGGGTATAGATATAAGGAATTGTCAAGTTTCTTCATTTGATTCCTAGTGATGTGTCCTACAAAACTAAATCGACCATACAACTCTAGATCCCTTCTAGCTAAGTAGGATCATTATGATTGGTCATGCCATCTAGACACACACCTCTGACTCGTCTTAGAAATTATCTCATCCTATCATCTTACTTACTTTATTTGGTACTCTAGACATAACTTGTTTGTACTGACAATCCATTCTATCCAATCTGACTTAGAACTAATCCTTAATCTAGGATATGCATGTAATATAAATATTTAGGTATTTCCAACCTTTTAAAATGTCCCTTATTGCATTCTTGCAATATCTAGTGTTTATGAATTCTTGTCATTTTACTCTCAAGATTCAATACCCAACATCTTGGATGCCAAAAATTGAGTTTCGACATTATCAAGGGATCTCATAAGGTATTATAAAGACTTCCTGTCTTGTTTTATGGTTTTCTCAACCTTTCACTATCAATCAATATATATATTTACAATGTCATATATGACATAAGAGTTATAGATTTCCTGTATCCTTCTTCTTTCAATTCTAGGGTTTAGATTTTCTAACCCAATACATGGAAATATCAAACATCCTTTTTTTTCCAAAGGTAATAGCATAAGTGTAACAAAACATAAGAACAAATAATTCTAGTATTTCCCAGACCTCTTAGCATTTCTCAAATTCACATTTCATGTAACATGAATAAGCATAATATTCGAGGAATATCCCCATTGATAAATATATATCTATCCATTATTTCTAATAACTAGTACTTGACTAAGTTCAATCCTCCAACCTTACTAGGTTAGATTCATAAAAGATAAAAAAATTACTTTCAACTTTCTAGTCTACTCAAGGTTACTCACATCCGAATAAGGATAGGTTATAAACTCACATGAATGTCATCCTTTATATGTGTACGTCATATATACCTATAACAACTATCTCAAGTACAATAGTCATGCAAGTTGAGTTTTGGTATCCCAACATCCCCTTCTCAAAGTTGGTTACAACATTGATGTCGAGTATTGGAATAACAAAATTCCTTTGTGCACATAGCAATAAAATAAGTTCTATCATTCTTATATAATAAGGTCCATACTTTCCATCTCATGTTATGTATATACCCTTGAGTTGGTTAAAAGTATCAATCTTGAAATAAAGGAGAAGTTGAAACTGTCTGCTAGCATATCCATCCTCGAAAGGGTTTAACAAAAGAAGAAAGATGCTTATCATAAGGTCAACTAGTTTTATTTTCTTTGAAAACACCTAATACTGTAGGTTTGGATTAGGATCAATCATGTAATAACACTATCTCTCCAATGAGAGTCAATTCCTTCCCATAATAAAGACATTTCCTTAGTGTGCTCATAATATAATTAGAGCAGTAAATTTTTCTCAAACAAGATTGATTTGATGAGGCCAATAATTAAGATATCCTAGTATCATAAATGGTCTTCATGGATCCTTAGAAGTAAAACATGTAACTTCTAAAGTATCCTAACACATGATCCTCCCTTATAGGGATAGACTATACTTGTAGCATATATTCCCACACTTAATTTCATTAGAAGCTTAACATTATTTAGGGAAATAGAGCTTTAATTCTCAGTCTTCTACATGTTTTAGATCAATATATCAAGGTAAGAAACCTTTGCTAAGAATTAGGTCCATTGTATTTTATTTAACTTTGTCTTAGTTCCTGCCTATTTTTCGACAAGGTAGAGTACCTATCCAATCACTACCTGCATGCTATTTGGAAGTATTTACCATGCATAAAATTCACGTGAGAATACTACTTGGTCCAATGCTCTCACACACATATGTGTGCAACAAGAGACAATAAAGCTTAATTTGGCCCCTTTCTCGCTGTCCCGAGGACTCATCGCTAAATCTCTTTATGTCATAAAACATTGTTCTAAGTTTTCCCAAGAGTCAAGGTTACTCTCCAACTGCTTTGTCTCTCTTGACACTATTTGAAATGATGATATAGCCTTTTAAAAGGCTTCCCGCTCCACAACCATGGAATTTCCTACACAACAGTGAATTTTGTAGACTTTTCTTGGCCTACCATCTAGGATATTATACATACAACCTATTTGGTTTTGGGTGGTTCGTAAACATTTGACCATACTAAAATATCCACTTCCTATCGTTACAACAATCATAGTATGATTTACGTGCAAAAGAGACATCTATTATTTTCATTATCAGTGTTACGAGAACATTTTGAAGATTCCAACAAAGTATTTCTTAAGCAAAAGAAACAAGGAAAAATAAATAGAAATCAGTTAACTTATAATCTTGATGAGCTCATGCCTAACTTATGGATATGTTCTCTATTTGAGATGTTCCTCATATCTTCTTGTCCTGCTCATAATTTATGCAATATGGTTTTATTGAAGGATTCCTCTTCCCATTGTGTGAACCTAAGCCTCTTGTGTCATGAACTTCCTTTCTTGCTTGCTTGGTGACCACCCTTCTACAATGACTAGATTCTTCCCCCTCCGAAGAACTATCTCCCTCTTCTATGACGAATCTAAATATTTCTCGTTAACAATACTACCCTCATGTCTTTTTCCTTGGGCCGAACTTCCTTCCCCCCTCGATTAATTATGCAATGCAGGATAATAATCATGAATGGAATGGTAGCTAATTTAGCGTAGAAGAATCATTCCATTGTATTTTTCCCTACCTTCTCCCCTTCGTAATAATCCACACCCCATCTCCTAATATTCCAACCTCTCGTGAATTCCCCACTCTTGCTAGCCAATAATTGGTTATAGAAATTGTGAACCAGGATTCCCAACCTGCACAAACACAAGAAACAAACACCTTATTAGATCAAATGCAAGTTAGTATCACGATTCCCTAAGAAATCCATTTAAATTTTAATAGAAAGGAAATGAAATGAAAAATGTAAAAAAGCATAAACCAAAGATATTAAATCCTATTCAAATGCAATGCAAATTCTTAATCTCTTGGGGGAGTTGGTGCCAATTTGATGTGGAAATTGGCCCTTTCCCAACCCCTATGCAAGCTTCGTTGATTGGTGATAAAGAGTGATCCACTTTGTTGATGATTGAAGTGTGCTCCAAGATGAAAATATGCATAACCTAGCTAAGATTGGATAAACATGGATGAGAATTGCTATGGATTTGAGTATAATAACTTTTCTCAAATTGTGGATGTTGAAATGAGGAATGAAGCCTGTTATTTATAGATTGACAAGTTGGAGAAATGTCCAAAATGAAGCAATGTGGGACTAAAATTCAACCAATGGAAAGGTGCCACTTGTAAAGATGAGAATGGTTGAGGGATGTGGACATTTTGATGACTATGCCCATAAATGCAATTAGGTGATATTTGAAATTAGTGAAATGACATGTAAGAGGGAAAAGGAATGTCTTAAATGCCACTTGGCTAAAGGAAAAATGACTTATTAGATGAAGTTAATGTCTTGTTGGAAGGAAAAAATCCACTTGGATTTGAATTCAAATTTGAGAGAATATTCTTCCATTATGCCATGTTGAGGGAAAATAGAGATTTAATAAATGAATTAAATCTATTTTCATGTGCAAGTGGCAAAAGCTAGAAGATGGGACATGAATTAAGATTAAATTAATCAAGGGTTAATTAATTTAATGAGAGATTAGATGAATTGACAAATTTGACTTAGATTTATAGGTTTATTTAAATCAAAGATGAGAAGAATGTGATTTTAGACTTAGTTAAATAAATATTTTGATTTATTTAGCTAAAGGGGGTGATGTTAGCTTAAATTAAACAAGGTTTAATTTATTTAATTTAATAGATAGACTTTAGATATTTTATTAAAGGGAATTATTTAATTAAATATGGACATAGGGTTAATTAGATCTGATAGATTGATTTAATTAACAAGAGAAAAGGACTTAATTAGATAAAATGATTTATTTAATTAAGAGATAGAAATTGATGAATTTAATCAAATAAAGGTATTTGATTAAATGGTTAGATTGAGGGATGATTTAGGATGAAATGGTGTTAATAGTTGGGATCAAGTATGTCGGTATGTTTTCCATGTCTACATCTTGCCCCTTTTTGAAGCAAAGTGCTCGTTACCTTGGTTAAAAGAATAAACTTTCTCGATAAAATGCCAAAATTTTCCCTAGTGCTGCATCGACGAGAGAAATATGCCAATATACTGCTCCCTCGAGAGATCGGCTAAAAATTCAAATTTTTGGGCGATCTCACGAAAAAAGAGGACCAGGTGCCTAATAGGCCCAAAAAGACTTCGGGAGGCTAGAAAATGCAAAAAATGATGAGAAGCGGCCCTCAGATAGTCAAAAATAGGATTGAGGGTGTAAAACCCAAGCAAAATGAGTAAGTAGGGTAAAAAAACCCTAATTTTTAGGCTTGAATAGGCCTCAAGGGGCCACTTCCGATTCATTTTCACATTCAGCCTTAGGAGATTCTACAATTTTGAGCTCTAATACTTTGACGAGGTGGCGCAATGATAGCTCCCCATGCACATTTATGATCAAGTCTGGACGTACCAAAGGCTTCCTGACACTAGACCATTGGTGAGTCAACTTGACCCAAAATTATTTTCCATTTTTTTGTGTTCATTTAATGCATTTAAAACTAGGTCTCTAGGTGCGGTGCCATATTGCACTGCTCGACATTTTTAAATTGTGCCGCTCGGCCTCAAACTGCATTGCAGTCATAGATAGCGGCACCGCGGTGTAGTTTGGAGTTTAGGCTTCAAATCCAAACTCAACCGCTATTGTCGGTGCACCACTGCGGTGCACTTTAGAATTAGGGTTTCTTGCTAAAGTTCAACACTATTACAAAATGGATTGCCGTAGTGTAGTTTAGGACTTTGAAGGTTCTAGCGGTGCATTTTGAAAATTTCAAATTGCACCACCTTCATAGGCAGCAACACTGGGGTCAGTCTGGGATGTCGAGACAAGCCACGATCGAGATTTTTTTGATGAATTTTTTAACACGACGAATTTCTTGATGCAGGATGAGGTGAGGGAGATCTACCCACATGAGCATAGGTCCCGAGAGATTTTTGGCCTTTTGAGGGATTTGACTGAGCGAGAGCAGGAGTGCCTCAGAGAGATGGGACTCTGGTACATCGCCTATGCACCACCCATGCAAACATGCCTAGGCAGGATGATAACACTTTCCAAGAGATGGCATAGTGAGACCTCATCATTTCACCTTCTGATGGGTGAGGCCACAGTCACATTGGAGGAGGGTAAAAGCAAGAAGTTGGGTACACGAAGAGGGGAAGTTTCGGCCAAAAAAAAACTCGTAGAAAACGTGTACGCGTTACTAAAAAAATGAGTATGCGTTTAGGATCGGGTACCCGATCCTAAGAAACTGTGTATGCACTATAAAATGCGTACGCGTTATAACGCGTACGCGTTATATAATGCATACGCATTTTATAACACATACAAATTAATTATTTAAAAAAATAAATACTTTTTAGAAACGCGTATGCGTTCTAAAACGCATATGCGTTTTGAACTCAAAACGTGTACGCATTTTAGAATGCGTACGCATTTCTAAAAAGTATTAATTTTTTTAAATAATTAAGAAAGTAAGGAACGCATATGCATTTTGTAACGCATACACATTTTGTAAAAACGTGTATGCATTTTTTAAATTCAAAATTTCCAACCCAGATGTTGCCTCGGTTTTAGGCTCGGAAAAGGCTTGGCAATCCGAGCCTTAGCCTTTGACCTACAACTAAAAAACTAAGGCAGATTGAAGAAGAATGTCCAACTTTGACAACATAGATGATGGACTTTTTTTCTAAATGAGTCTATAAAATTAAAACCCATTAGAGAACACAATGTCTACTTTCTAAATATATAATTTTTGTTAAAATTGGATTACGTTTGCTAAACTTTAATTAATTTCTAAGCAAACTAGTCCTTAAACTTGAAATATCAGGTGTTTTTGGTTTTTTAATAACTTTTTATTGGTTGATTTTCTTGTAAAAAAAATTATATGGGACCAAACTTCAGACAATTCTCTACACAATGAAAAAAAAGAGTCAAAAAATATTTTGTTTAGGTCCAATTATGTTGTCCGTACACGTTGATTTGAAAAAACATCAATTAAGGCCAATAAAAATTTAATAAAAAAAAATATTCAACCAAAAATTACAAAAAAAAATCTAGACCAAACTTCATATTGTTAGCTCTCTTTTCCTAAAAGGAATTAGCAAAATAATTTTGTTTGGGTCAAAAAGTGTTGTCCGTACACTTGCTTGGTATGGTAAAAAAACAGGGACTTTTAAAAAGTGGTTTTTATAGATTCTTATCAAAATGTAATTTCTATAAACTAGGTATTTTAATAATTTATAAATTTTGAAACTAGATTCAAAATGCTAAATTTCATATTACTGAATTTTTTTAAGATTCATTGTGGAAGTGCCTCAATTTTTCAATCTAAGTGTGACAAATTCTGAAAAACAACAAAAACATTTCCACTTTTTGAGCTTTTTGTGTACCCAACTTCTTGCATTAGCCTAGGAGGTGTGGCAGATCCTGAGATTACCCATTCAGGGTGAGTGGGTGATTTATGACATGGATGCTGAGAGAGAGGCCTACTATGCCATCATGGATAGTGACAAGATTGCATTTTGTGAGGGTTAGATCGAGCCGGAGCACCACAATTCTCTCATCTCATCCTATCGTTTAGCGATTGCATCCATCATATTAGGTCTTGTTTCCCTAGATTGGTGAGGCCGATATTTTAGTCCTGGTTGGGGGCTTGCTTGGAAGTGGATGGTCTGACAATGGCCGACACTTTTTGCATGGGGACCATTTCTACTGGCCTCTCTTTACAGATATCTTCACGAGTTTTCCTATTTGGATGGCAGGGCATTTGGAGTGGGAGTCACACTCCTACATATCTGGGCATGAGAGCACATACCCATGCTTTGTTTGAGAGTTGTCCCAGTTCCGATGGAGCCAGATGATCCAGTGGTTTGGCTATACAAAGGGGGCCTTTCCTTTACACACACAGGACATCACAGGATTCCTCATGGGAGGAGGGTCCTTGATGATTTGCGAGTATGTAGATGGCTGTCGTACCTTGGAAAACTCGCATGGTTCGATGATGTACAACAACTATTCTTTGCTCGCCAGGACTGCTTGATGCAAAGGTGAGAACATACTATGATTGAGATGTACCTACCAGGCTGGGTGTAGCGATAGTTTGGAGAGGCTCAGGACTAGCCAGATGATCAGTACATGGCCATCTTTGCGAGGAAAGCAAGATAAGGCTCTTGGGGCCGATACATACCTGCTCATGAGGTAGTGGAGAGTTTCAGACAACTGGTGGCCTAGCCATGGCCATATGACTAGGGAGAGGAAAATCCAGGGGTCACATAAGCCGATAGAGATTGGTTTAGGCTACCATTGAGGGTTACAATTCCACGCACACCATTTGCTTGATGGAGATCTAGAGGTAGGGGAGTAGGATGGGGTCAGGGAGGACAGGATTAGGGAGGCAGAGGGCTGGCACCAAATTAGCTAGTTCAGGATCAGGCACTCCTAGATCAACAGGATGGAGAGCAGAGGTAGGAGGACCCTCTGTAGGATCAGGATTTGGGTCACCAGGATGGTCACCATGACAGGATCTTGACACCACCTAGAGATGGGGATCAGGATCAACCCCATGTGTAGCCACCACTATAGCCAGATTCGAGAGATGGGAAAATTTTACAATTGTAGGCCTAGGTACAAACATTGATGGCAGAGAGGGATTAGGCCAGAGCCAAGTGGGACTAGGCCATCTAGCAGAGGAAAGCCATTGAGTTATAGGCAGTGGCTGAGATGGGCCACTGATAGCAGATAGAGAGCATGTTTGCTTCCTCCTCCCAGAAAAAAGTGTCACTTTGGTCATATAGGAAGGCCATTCGGGAGGCCTACTACTATAGAATGCACTACCACCAGGCCGAGTGCCAGATTTTTCATAGAGGACCAGCCTCAGACCAATAGAGGAGTATAGAGAGAGGGTAGGCAGTGAGGGAAACATCTAGTAGGGCTAGTAATTCATTTTTTTATCAGAGATGGGATACTTTTGGTGCCCCATGGTCTCATTTTTGATAGCCCGATGGGCCATTTTTGTATTTATATACTTGATACTCGATCTGATTCCATGTATCATGACAATACACTTGATGATGTATGAGATAATGATTTTGATCCAATGTGATATGCTATGCATTTATGGATGGATTTTGATTTCTATATGCTGTGCAATGTGATATATGATGTTATGATGCGATGCAACGATTATGCAAATGGATGCATTTCTTTTTCCAATATCTTTTCTCATGCATTTTTATAATGATTATATATGGATGGTGCAAATGTTATGCTATGCAAATGTTGTGATAGTGTATGTGATGGCATTATAGATGCTTATATATGCTATGTGATGTTATGGGTGTAAATGATATGATGGATGAATGCAAGTGTTTTAAATGATGAAATTCTTATAATAACAAATCTCTATTATGCAAATGATGGATGGAATGCACTCTTTTTGCTTATCTTTTCTCATGCATTATATGGTGATGTGCTTATGATGGTGCTACTTATATATGTGAGTATGAATGTTTATGACGATATGATGGATGTAAGTGATGCAAATGTTTTAATGATGAGATGCTTAGAATAATAAATCTATATTATGCAAGTGATGGGATGCAATGTATATGCTATGATCTACTATTTCTATATGATATGATATGCAGTATGTTGATGGTTTGTGGATGCAGGATGGATGCAACAATGATTGATGAACTAATTTACTATCATGATACCACATTAGCGCGAAAAGCAAGAGATGGAAGAAATTAGAGATTCCAAGAAGACACTAGACGATGACGACGATGATGATTGCTTGCGAGGAGTTGGGATTTTCAAAGGGCCAATTACCTTATGTTTGATAACAAACGTAGGCACAATGCATCAAGGTATGATGAACCAGGATGGCATTGCACCTAGTGTCATGGACTTTGACTCATCAATTAGATAGGAGGATTCTTGTTCACACCTGACATATGAAACCTTATTCAAAATGCAGTTTTGATAATTCAAGTATCTCGGGCCAAAACATAGGAAAGCAAGCCTTCACACGTGGTCAACAAGAAACCTAAAACATCTTCCCTACAAACTAAGCAAAGTACAAATGACCAAGTTATATTACAAGAATATCCAACAAGCATAACAGATAAAAGATAATGATCGTTGCCCCATTCCTATCTCTCTATTTCTTTCCATTAGACATCATCAAAAGGTCCTTGGAATGAGCGCAATAAGATAAAACAACAAGATAAAGATAAAGTGAACAAACACGCCAATGTTCTTCAATACGGCTAGTTGAGACTAACCTACAGTGATGCCTGATGTTGATGTCCATTGTAGGAAGGATGCATCCTAGGACATGATGATATCAAATGATTTGATATGGGACTGATTGGATGATAAGTTATTGATACAAAGAGTTGATTAACTTGTTTATGTACTGACCTAGACTTGAGACTTTGATGTTTTGAGTTTTCAATTTCAATTTGCTAGACTTGTTTCTGACTATTTTACCAAAGGTTGAGGATGACGATTAATTTATTGTGAATGATGTTTATTGCGGGTGAAAGCAAGATGAGGTAGATGGATTTTTTGGGTTTTTTGAGTGTTTTTGATCTTTTTGAAATGTTTTGAGGCTGTTTTTGGTATTTTTTGAGATTTTTCAAATGTTTTGATTTTTGAATTTTCAAATGTTTTGGGGTTTTTCTGAGATTTTGACCAAGAGACTAACCTAAGGACCTATCCTAGGGGCCTTGGGGGCTAATCAACAGATTAGCCTTGCCTATGTTATACACGTAGAGACCACATAGTTTGATTGACATAGACTCGATTATTGATGAGATATGAACAAATGGATTGCCAATTTATTATGACGGACTCCTAAAGGATTGAACTAAGTGTCTCGGGGGATGATCATAGATCAAACTTGCCTACATTCATGGCTCAGAGACCTGTAGTTTGACAAGATGACTCTGTTTTTGAATTTTTGATTGACTTTTGACCTATTTTTGGATTTTGATATGATTTGGATGTTTGTGGATTTTGGTGTTTTATGAATTTTTTTAGATTTTCTTGATTTTTTTGAATGTTTTTGGATTTTATTAATTTTTCTAATGTTTTTTATTTTTATTTTCTGACTTTAAGAATATACACGAATCCAATCCGATGAGAACATGCCCCTAGTGTGATGCAATAGACTACTCCGATAAAGGCAGGATAAACTGACCTTGAGAATGGGCCAAGTAGTACTTATGAGGGATCATGACATGAACAGAGGACCAAGCTATGGTGCAGATGCGGGTGGATGATGGATGGAGATATGGAATGCGATGGATGATGAAAGCGCAATGGATGGATGGTGTAGAATGGGTCATGAAGATCCTCGTAGATGGATAGTGCTTATTTACACAAGGCACTTGTTTTCCAGGCTTTCACTAAGGTACTTGCCCAAAGCACCACCGAAGTGGTTTTCACTAGAGGATGATTTTTTTCTCTTTATTGTTTTGAATCCTTTTCTGATTTTTTATTTTGGATTTTTTTTGCTTTTCTATTTTTTTGTTGTCACCCAGATACCTGTTTGCCAGGTTTTTTCCAAGGTAACCATTTTTTCAGGACTTTTTTTGAGTTTTTTGGATTTTTGGTTCTATACCTTGAAACATTAGGCATAATTTTTTTTGAGATGGGAGCTATTCATGGGCTCCTGCAGAGCTTCCCCTTTGGGTGTTGATAATTGATATGCCCCTAACTTGTAGCTCACTATGATAACAAATGGTCCCAACTAGTTGGGTTCAAATTTTCCTTTGCTGTTTGGATTTGGGATGTTCTTCTAATTCTCCTTTAGCATCAATTCTCTGACTTGGGAAGTCCTGCTTCTGATCTTCTTGTTATAGCTCCTCTTGAGCTGATTTTGATAAAATTGTAAATGATTTAAGGCATCCATATGCCGCTCATATAGTAGCTCTGACTCATTTAGTCTTGATACATGGTATTCTTCATATGTGATGAGGTTTTGCAGTAATATTCTCAGTGATGGGAGCTCGATCTTGATGGGAAATATGGCTTATGATCCATAGACCAGGGAGAATGGGGTGGCACCTGTGGGTGTGTGGATGCTAGTTTGATAGGCCTAGAGGGTGGGATTTAGCTATAGATTCCAGTCACAACCTACATCATTAACTATCTTTTTGAGGATTTTTAGAATGGTTTTGTTGGTAGCTTCTACTTGGCCATTGCCTTGGGGATAATACGGAGCAGAAAAGCGATGTTGAATTTTGAATTTTTCACATAGGTCACGAACCTCCTAATTCTTGAAAGGTGTCCCATTATCTGAGATAATAGCTTGGGGAACACCATATCAACATATTAAGTAGTTTATGATGAAGTTTGATATCTACTTTCTAGTTATGTATGTCATGGGGATGGCTTCCACCCACTTCATAAAGTACTCAGTGGCAGTTATGATGAACTTGTGGCCATTAGATGAGGTGGGAGTTATTTTTCCAATGAGATTGAGTCCCCACTGCGAAAAGGGAAATGGTGTGATGATGGGATGAAGTTCTTGAGCTGGAGCATGGATGAGGTTCCCATGCTGCTAACATTGTAGGCACCTTTTGATGTAGTAATGTGCTTCTCTTTCCATTGTAGGCCAATAATATGCCATCCTCAACAAGTTTTTGGCTAAGGTCATTCTGCTCGAGTGTGAACCACAAATATCGTTATGCACCTCAGTTAAGGTCATCAATGCCTCCTCAACATTTAGGCAGCATAATAAGGTTCCTTCTATGCTCCTATGAAAAAGGGTGTTTCCTAGGATGACAAACCAAGATGCTTTCTTGACAAAGGTTCTTTTTAGGCTTGAGGGTAAGTCAGTAGATAGGACCCCTATTCATAAGTAGGTATAAATGTCATGGTACCAAGGATCACTGGGACAAACAATTTCATGCAAAAATTCAGACTCTGGTACCTTGAATGCAAGCATGAGAAGCTGCTCTACCAAGAATTCATGTTTTGGGATGTTGCAAGGGATGTCTAGTAGGGATCCAATCATTGCCATGAAAACTACTGCTCTGTTGTTGGCTCTAGGAATTTGCTCAAATGTGATATCAATGAATGATTCTTTGAGGCTCTCTACCAACTTTTTGTATGGAGTTAGTTTATCATCCTTTGTTCGGTACTCGTCATTCACTTGATTTATTATCAGCTGGGAGTCTCCATATACTTTGAGTGTCATGATGTGCCATTGCAATGCTATCTTGAGACCTATGGTTAAAGCTTCGTATTCTACAATGTTGTTAGTGCAGGGAAATGCTAGTTTGTAGGATCTAGGTATACAATCTCCTTGTGGGGTGATGAAGAAAACACTGGCTCTTGATCCATGTTGCATATAGAATCCATCAAAGTAGAGTTTCCAATGGTCGGCTATGCTGAGATTGAAGATGGA
The DNA here is from genome assembly GCA_007258455.2 of Sequoia sempervirens. Classification (NCBI taxonomy): domain Eukaryota; kingdom Viridiplantae; phylum Streptophyta; class Pinopsida; order Cupressales; family Cupressaceae; genus Sequoia; species Sequoia sempervirens. The sequence goes on along the minus strand of VDFB02353493.1, from coordinate 185,698,898 downwards.
TTCATCCAAAAACTCTAATATGAGTGGATTCCTTGAATACATAGGTGCTTTTGCTAGTTGGTCTACGATTACCTAACCTTTGATTGCCTTTCGTTCCACATATTCTATGTCGTATTCATATAGGATTATGACCCAATTGGCCATCCTTCATGTGAGAATTTCCTTTGATAATAGGTACTTGAGGGGGTTAATCTTGGTGATGAGTTTGATTTTGTGTGCCAACATGTAATGTCTTAATTTTTGTGACACAAACACTACTGCTAGACATGATTTTTTGGTGAATGAGTAGTTTAACTCATGCCCGACCATTGCTTTGCTGATATAAAAGATGGCCCTTTCTATCCCATTTTCATCATGTTGAGCTAGGACAACTCCAATAGCTTTTGTTGTTGTTGACACATAAAGGATTAATAGATTTCTTGGGATCGATGACATGAGGACCGAAGGTGTGAGTAGATATGCTGTGATTTTTTTGAAGGCTTCCTCACACTTGTCATCCCATTTGTATGCTACTCCCTTGTGGAGTAGGTGAGAATAAGGGATTTTTTTTTTTGCCAATTATGTTATGAAACTGTGAATGGATTGAAGCCTGCCTTGGAGGCCTCTCAACTGTTTCAATGTTTTGAGTGCCTCCATTTCTAATATTTATTTCACTTTTGTTGGATCTATTTCAATACCCCTCATTGACACTATGTACCCTAGTAGCTTTCCTGACTGTATGCTGAAGACACACTTCTTTGGGTTGAGTCTGACTTTATATTCCTCTAACCTATCAAAAATAACACTCAAGGTTACTATGTGATCCCTCATCTTCCTGGATTTTTCTAGTATGTCATCAACATAATCTTTTATAGTTTTGTGGATCATGCCATGGAAGATTAGCATCATGGCTCTTTGGTAGGTGGTCCCAACATTCTTTAGGCCAAATGGCATCGTATTCCAGCAGTAGGTGCCCCATGGACAAGTGAAGGCCGTTTTGTGTTGGTCTCCTTTGGAAATCATTATTTGGTTGTATCCAGAGAAACCTTCCATTAGAGAAATCATTCCATGTCCTGCTGTCATGTCTACTATCATGTCAATGTTAAGCAATGGAAAATCATCTTTAGGACATGGTTTGTTTAGATCTCTGAAATCTATGTAGACTCGAATGCCCCCATCAAGTTTTGAAATAGGAACCAGATTAGATACCCATTTGGGGTAGTCAATTGGTTGTATGAATCTTGCATCAAGTAGCTTCTTCAGTTCCAATTTGACTAGCAGGGTAATCTGAGGATGTATTTTTCTCATTTTTTGTCGAGTAGGCTTTGCTTCAGGATATACTACTAGATGATGAACCACAATTTTTGGATCGAGCCCAGGCATGTTTGCATAGCTCCATGCAAAGTTAACTTATATTTATCTTAAGAAGGCTGCTAAGAGCTCTTGTTCCTTTGATAGTAATGATTCTGCATAGAATGTGATGTGCAGTGTCTCTTCTATTCCCAGGTTGACTGGAGTGCATTTTTTGGCTAGGACCGCTGATTTTTGTTGTTGTAAAGATTTGGGAGGAAGATTGAATCCCCAATCCTCAGGTGCCTTATAGAGGTTTTCACCATCAGATGCGTCCTTTATTTTTACTATTTTCAGATCAGAGAGTGCCATAGTATGGTTTTCACTCAAGGACCTAGAGATTATTCTTAGTTTTTCGCTTTTGTGACTGAGGGATTCAATCATTTTTGCATAATATGCATGTGTATCTAGCTCGATGATGAATATTTCTTTGTGACCCCCACATGGAATATTATCCCGTAGTCCCATGAATCATGAGAGCACCTCATCATTTTCAAATGTGTCAAGAATTGGCAGTTCTCATTGGCCATAATCAATGAGTTGCAGGTAGACTAGATGGATTTCATGTTTTTGATGGTCAAAATCATAGGATAGGGTGCTAATCATGAGAAGAGTGGTGTCCTCAAAGAGCATAGGTAGTTTGGTTATGGGATCTTCATCATCACTACTACTATAGATGTTAGTTATGTCAAATGTGAAGAAGTCTATGACTCGTCTTGTAGATATGGGTTAGAAAAGTTTGGCTGCCATTTGCTAAGGAGGTTTGACTTTCCTAATTGGGGGATTCTAGCCATGTATGCTTATACTCAGAGGGGTACATCAAAGGCCAAGTTTTCTCATTCATGTCTCTGGAATGATGGGTATTAGAAGCACGTTATCATTAGTCTTTGGTTTCTGTCATAACCCATTGCGAGCATCATTTGCAAACCTTTGCTACTATCATCCATTGGTAGATTGGATGTTGGTCTATTATCTTGATATAGGAGGTGGGATGGGTCCTCCCCTATGACTTCTCGACCAAGATCTCCCCAAATTCTAAAGTTGGGATATTCTTCAGGGGATGTTTGGGATGTCGAGGCTTCATTTGATTGTAGTCGTCCCTGTGATATAGGAGATTGTGGTAACTCTCCTACCACAAAAGCATTTTTGGGAATCATATAGTTTCCACAACCATTATCTTGGATGATGACTTTGATATTAGATATGGTGAGGATGGCAGGTGTATCTATCACAAAAGTGGAAGCAAGAGTGGCTGGATCAATGTATGGTGTTGATGGTCCTTCATCATTTTTAGGCACTTGAGGTATTTTGTAGTATTTTGCCTCTAGGTTCTTGTAGTAGGAGAATGGTTTAGGATCTCCATGGATGGTAACCTATTGTCCTTCATATGCGAATTTAACACATTAATGGAAGGTTGATGCTACTACTTGCATTGCATGGATCCACAAACATCCCAGGAGAATGTTATAAGGCAAGTCGAGGTCCACGACTTGACAGGTAGTTTCCATAATAGTTGGCCCTACTTGAATAGGGATTTGGATTGTGCCTTGGGACACTATTTCTTGATCATCATACGATTTGATTGTAATACCTTTCCCTTTGTCAATAGAATCTTCTGAGATTTTTAGGTTCTTAATGAGCTTAAGGGAACAAATGTTAAAGCATGCACCTCCATCCACCAAGACTCTCTTGAATTTATTTTTTTGTACTAGGCCCTCTAAATGGAGTGCATGATTGTGAGATGGTTGAGCAGGAAAATCCTAATCGAAGAATTTAAGGAGATTTGTGGTGATGATGTTTCTGACCATAGCTTGGAATTGTTCCACATCAAGATCCGTGGGGACAGTGGATGAAGCCAATGTTTCCTCAAGGATTTTCTTGTGGGCGTATGAAATTTTTAGCAACTCCATGATGGAGATTTGTGTTGGGGTTCTTTTTAGCTAATCAAGGACATTGCAACTACTATGAACAGATCTGGGGTTGGGTGTGGGTGCTCTATTTGGATGGAATGATCCTGCAATGGTAATTTTCCTACCTCTTGTGGTGACTCCACAATTGGCATGGGCTCCTTTGATGGTGATGGTAGCTCATTAGTAATCTAGGGATGTGACGACATGGTTGTACACATAATTCATGCTCTTGAAGGTGCCTTTCCCCTTATCGGTGTTATTGTTCCCTTTATTGTTATGGTTAGGCATCAGATTTGTATTTATTTTGAAATTCTGATTTCTTGCTGGTTGCTCCACATTTATGATTTTTTGATCAATGAGGTCTTGGATTAGGTTTTTCAACCTCATGCAACTGTTAGTGATGCTCCGTTTAATTTTTTTGAAGTCATAGAGTTTATTTTCATTATACCAGGGTGGTTTGACATCTAGTTCTTGGGAATTCTCATATATGGGATCCTTGATGAGATTTTTGCTTATTAATTTCTTCATGATGACTTTGAGTGGTTCCCCAAGGGTGGTGTACTTCCACTTAGGAGAGTTCTTATTTTGCTGAGGTGGTCCCTGTTGATCATTAATGTTGTTGATCGCTTGATTGTTTGGTTGTTGTGTTGTTATATTTGCTTGATGGTTGTTTTGATGATGGTTTTGGAGTTGTGTTTGTGGTGCTGGTGTATTTTGCTGAGAGGCATTGATGACAACTTTGGCGTTGAAAACACCATCGTTGGTAACATTTTTGTTTCTTGCCTATGTGCAAGGTTTATCATTGTTACTGGTGGATGGGTGATTATTTTAGTGTTTGGGATATGCGGTTGATCCTCTAGGTTGTGTCATAAGGGCTCATTCAATGTTGAGTGCCTTGAAAATCAACTGGTCGTACGTGGTGATTCCTTGCACTTTGAGATGAAAATTCAAGGTTCCCTCAAGATTGGATATGATGGTGCAACTTGTTGTTCCTTAGGCATGACCCATTTTCTCCAATTGGCCTTGGATTTCCATTGTTGTAAGAAGGAAGCAAATGATTTGTTCTTACCTTGTTTCAGAGTTGATAGTTCCTCTAGACTGACATCCATAGCAATATTGCATGCGTAGTTTTTGATGAATGCATCTATGATTTCTTGGAATGTCTTGATGCCTTGAGGTAGGTGAGAGAACCATTCCATAGCATGTCCAACCAAAATTCTAGGAAATAGTCACATCATATATGTATCATTGTATGCAACCTCCATGCAATGAACCTGGAATTCCCTGATGTGATCTTCAGGGCTTCCCGTCCCATGGTATTTGTCAAATTTGGGGATCTCAAATCCCTTCGGGAAAGGTTTCATTACAAGGCTCCGTCGAACAGATAAGAACACAAGTTTCTGGGTTTTTTCGTGGTTCACCCAAATTGAAGGTCAAGCATCTGTTGTGAGAGAAACTTGATTTGTGTTGTGACATCATTTTGCAGATCAGGGGTTGGGATGAAAGTGTTCTGATGTGGTTCAATTGTTAGTGGGATGGGTGGATTGGTTGGTATGTTGATGGATGGTGTTTGCATATTTTGTTGAGCCAAGTATGCTTGCAATTGCTGCTATACCAACAATGCTTGTTGTTGCACCAACAACACTTGTTGTTGGGCTACTAGTTGAGCTGCTTCTTGGTATTGTTTCAACACTTGTTGATATGCTTGCTATTGGGCTACTTGTTGTTGTTGTAGATATTGTTCTTGTGCTTGTGCTTGTGCTTGGGCTTGTTGGGCTTGGTATTAAGCTTGGGCTTGAGCTTGAGCTTGCACTTGGGCTTGAGTCTATGCTTGTGCTTGAGTGACAACTTGTACAATCTGTGAGGCTTGAGCAGATTGAGCTACTTGAGTGGCCTGAGCGACATGAGCAGCTTGCACTACCTTTCCAACCTGAGTGGCTTGTTGTTGTGCTTTTTTTTTGCTTGTAGCACTTTTTGTGCGGCTTGAGAAGCTTGGGAGGATTGTTGAGTGGCTAGCTTTGTATCTTGTCGGTTTTGGATTTGTTGTAATTCCTTTTGATAAGTAGCGCGTAAGCGCCTTGCAACACAATACTATATTGGCTTGATGTGTTTGAATTTGGTGGTGGTGGTAGAGCTGGATTTGGAATGGTGCTTGTTGTGATGATGAGGGGAACCATCGTGTTGATGATTGGGGTTTGAGTGGAGGATGGTACGATCGATGTGTTTGGTCCTTGAGAAACCATGTTTTGAGATGTTTGGGGGATGGTTGATGATGTGATGGTGGTGGTTTGCGTTATCAAGATGTTGGCCATTTGTTGTTGTGATATCAATGGCAAAGTAGAAGTATTTGGAATGATTCTTTGATTGATGCTTGGTAAAGGGGGAAGCCCTAAACTGAGAGGTGATGTGGATATTAATGGAAATGGTGGAAGTGGTGGAAATGTGGGGGGTGTGACCTCTTGAGGAAATGGTGTAGTGTCAAAAATGCCCCTTGGTCCTAATATGTCACCTTCTCCTTGTGAGGTTATGGGGAGAGAGGTTTGTGGTGTTGCATGAAAGGATGATGATGATGGGTCATTGGGATCATGGAAAGTGAGGGGAACACATGCGTGTAATGGATTTTTGTGGACGGTATGCCCCAAGATGGTGTTTGCATCCAAATCTTGATTGTTTACAAGAGGGTGTGTTTGTAATGCATTGAGAAATGCACTCCCTTTGTTAATGATTGGTTGAGTTGGAGCTATTGATGATGTGATTTGGGGAATGGATTGAGTGATATTTTGAAATAGGGATGTTGATGTGATGGGAGGTATGAATGATGTTGATAGTGGTTCCACAATGGTGTTCATGTTGTATTCCGAAGGGAGTTTAGTCCCTCGTTTGGCTAGTTCGAGCATGTAATGTTGGGGATGAAGTTTCATCATGATGTTGACGATCCTATGATTTTTAGGATTTTGAATCATCTCATTGATCTCGTTTTGGGTCATACCAAGAGGATCTTGTGTAAGGTCTTCCACTTGTCCATCCTCTTTATGATCTTGAGGGAGTGAAAGATTGGTCATGGGATTGCTTGATCCAAAAATGATTTGTTTCGGTGTTGGTTTGATTGAGATCACTTGAAGTTGATGTTTCCTTGTGGGCTTCCATGTCCTTCTTGTGTTGAGATCTAGTTTGCACCATAAAATAGGGATCAATTTTCAAGAATGTGTGATATGAATCTCTAATTCTTTGGATTGATATAACCTTAAGGCACAAAAGAGACAAATTAGGATTATTTAAGGATCGAAGGTGAAATGATGGAGATGTGTGAAGGATGTATAATATGGATGATTGATCTTTTGAGAAATATTGAGGGGATGCTAGACTTTTTAGGAATTTTGGATGTTTTTGGATTTTTTTTTTATTTTGATTTTTTGGATTGAGCTTGATTTGATTTTGCTTTGGCTTTGGGTGATGAACAAATAAATCCCAAGATGTTGGATGATTATCTAGGGGGTAAAATTGTTCAAAGGATGATAATTTGAGTAAGTGTGGGGAGAAGGATGCATCTACCCACACCTATTCAAACAAGATGATAATTCAACCAAGTATATGAAGAAGGATGCATCTACATATACCTAGCTAAAAAAGATGATTTGATGATAATTTTGACTAAGCATATGAAGAAGGATGCATCTACACATACCTAGCCAAAATGGTTTGATATTTTGATTCAAGGATTTCAAGGATTTTTTTTCAAAGATTTTGATGATTTGGATTTTCCAAAAAGAGCCTAGCATGAAGGATGGTTTCAATATTTTTCAAAAGTTGATGGTGAAATTATTTTGGTTTTGATTTTTGGAAAGATGGATGAGAGTTAGATTTTTATCCTAGGTGTACCTAAAAAGACACTTGATTACTAGACCTCGGTTTTGAAAAACATGATTTTCTCTAAACAAGGTGTTAAAATTCCCAAAAAAGAGTTGGATTCTGATAGTAATAAAATGAGTACAATCTGGGATTATTTCTTGAAGCTTTCTTGTAAAAGTTAAAAAGTAGTCTTCGTCTGAATTTTTATAGCATTGAGAGATACTTTTGGTGTTATTTGAGACTAAGAGCTTTTACCTTTAGTTTCTTGATCTTGATTTTGCATGAAATCATTGAAGATACATGTGTGGGATTCAATTGTTTTTAGTCTTTGCTTAATGACTTTGTTTTACCACAAACACTTCTTGATTAGCTTTTCAAACTAGAGGTCCAATGTCTCAACTTCTTCTCATTCCACAAAGCATATCATGTGGAACTTTGATGAAATCAAGGCAAGGGTTACCTATTGTTAGCTTTAGTAAGCAAATTGAGATATAAATCCAAGTGTTTAGAAACCTCTAAGGATATAATCCCATGGGCAAGCAATAACACATGAATTTGGTCAATTGTATTTGCTTCCTAAAGGGTTTGAAGTTTTGATGAAAAATATTAAATGTTTGTTTCCAAATGTTTTCAAGCAAGAAAAGTGTTTTTATAACCAAGAATAAGTACAATTTTATGAATATGAAAGACTATATTTGTTGAGTCCCCACTTGGACAAGTCCAACTACACTTATTTTTAGCTAATGGTTAGATGATTGACCCCACTTGATCCCCTCCACAACACTCACTTCTCGGGGAAGCCAAGCATCAGTTCCCATGAAACTCCCATGGCATACTTTCCATTTCTACTAAAAACCATAAAAGTGTGGGGGTGACCTTAGAATGACCGTTCTTGCACCAACAAATAGATATGGATTTTGACCTTTCTACAATAAGGGTTTTAATTCAGATTTTCCGTTCGTAGGAGTTGACCCATCGAGGTGAGAGACCATTGCTTCCCTTCTTATCAAAGCCAACCACGTGATACTGGCCTTTGTTCTAGGACCCACTTTTATATCTCGGCTGGAAATACTCTTGGCTTTAGAGTGTTACCAATTGAGTCATTCCCTTGGGTGAGTACTTTTTCCCCAAGGCAGGCCCTCTAAGATAAAAAAAAAAGTGAGCAAACATATCTATAACTCAATCGATATTTTTTGAGAAACAAAGAGAGAATACACACGATAGGTTTGGCTCACACTCACAAGATGTTTTGTTCAATTTTAGTTTCCAAAATGAAGTGTGGAGGCAATCACTTTATCCCAACCTAAGACCACCAAAAAGCCTTTTGATTCTCAAGATCACTGTGAGGTGCGAGAGAAGTGCATACATTTTTTCAATGGTGTTAGTTTGAGAAAGAAATTACAAGACAAAGTAGCACATGTTTATTTTAAGACCCACAAAACAATAATGACTTCTTTTTAAACACCAAAGGAAATGTGAAAATTTTCCTTGTTCAATTGTTAGCCTCAAATAAAATCTAGTGAGTTTGTGTCCTAAAGTTCATTTTAAGCCCTTTTGTAGCAAGAAATTAAAGTTTTCTTTTTAGAGCCTATAAGAAAACTAGTAGATCCTAAGCATGAAAAATAACAATATTCCTTAAGAGAGAGTGAACTCTCTAAGAGTGTTGAACAAACACTAAAGTGTTAAAAAACACTTGGTATTATGAAATGATGTCATTATGCTTCTTTTCCTCTTCACATTTGATCAAGCCAAACTACAAGAAAACTAGTCAGATCTACAAAAACAGAGGTCAGGAACTCAAAGAACAATCCAAATAATCAGAATTTAAAAAAAAAAGCACGTGTCATAAAACTAATTTTCACTTTTTACTTCCCTCCAATGGCGGAACCTATGAAGGTGCCAGAGTTTGTAAACCTCAACAGTGCTATATAGCGACACTTACCAGTCAGTGTCTTTTTGCAGCAAGGAAAAAGGGCATGAAGGCATCGCTATTTCAACCAACGGTGGAGTTTGAAGTTTGGAAAGATTCTAGTGGGTGAAAATGACTCAGCGACACTGTTTGAGATTTTGAATTCTGGGCGGGAAGCAAAGAGTATAGGAGTTTAGAGTTTGTAGTAGCGCGATATAGAAATGCTGGAGCCCCAATAGTCCTAAAATATGACGCTAGTTTGTTAGCGGTTGAGTTCCCTATAGGTGTAAAAAACAAAAAATAGCACAGAATTTGGTAAAAAAATGTGATTAGAACTTCTAGTATGCCCTCCCTCTAGCTCCAAAATGTGAACTAGGATTCCCAACCTACGCAAACATAAGAAACAAACACCTTATTAGATCAAATGCAAGTTAGTATTATTATTCCCCAAGAAATCCATTTAAATTTCAATAGAAAGGAAATGAAATGAAAAATGTAAACAAGCATAAACCAAAGATATTAAATCCTATTCAAATGCAATGAAAACTCTTAAGCTCTTGGGGGAGTTGGTGCCAATTTGATGTGGAAATTGGCCCTTTCCCAACCCCTATGCAAGCTTCGTTGATTGGTGATGAAGAGTGATCCACTTTGTTGATGATTGAAGTGTGCTCCAAGATGAAAATTTGCATAACCTAGCTAAGATTGGATAAAAATGGATGAGAATTGCTATGGATTTGAGTATAATAACTTTGCTCAAATTGTGGATGTTAAAATGAGGAATGAAGCCTGTTATTTATAGATTGATAAGTTGGAGAAATGTCCAAAATGAAGCAATGTGGGACTAAAATTCAACCAATGGAAAGGTGCCACTTGTCAAGATGAGAATGGTTGAGGGATGTGCACATTTTGATGAATGTGCCCATAAATGCAATTAGGTGATATTTGAAATTAGTGAAATGACATGTAAGAGGGAAAAGGAATGTCTTAAATGCCACTTGGCTCAAGGAAAAAGAACTTATTAGATGAAGTTAATGTCTTGTTGGAAGGACAAAGTCCACTTGGATTTGAATTCAAATTTGAGAGAATATTCCTCCATTATGTCATGTTGAGGGAAAATAGAGATTTAATAAATGAATTAAATATATTTTCATGTGCAAGCAGAAAAATATGTAGGATGAGACATGAATTAGGATTAAATTAATAAAGGGTTAATTAATTTAATGAGATATTAGATGATGTGACAAATTTGACTTAGATTTATGGGTTTATTTAAATCAAAGATGAGAAGAATGTGATTTTAGATGATTTATGGGTTTATTTAAATCAAAGATGAGAAGAATGTGATTTTAGATTTAGTTAAATAATTTTTTTGATTTATTTAGCTAAAGGGGGTGATGTTAGATTAAACTAAACAAGGTTTAATTTATTTAATTTAATAAATAGACTTTAGAGATTTTATTAAATAAAGGGAATTATTTAAGTAAATATGGACATAGGGTTAATTAGATCAGATAGATTGATTTAATTAACAAGAGAAAATGACTTAATTAGATAAAATGATTTATTTAATTAAGAGAGGGGAATTGATGAATTTAATCAAATAAAGGTATTTGATTAAATGGTTAGACTGAGGGATGATTTAGGATGAAACAGTGTTAATAGTTGGGATGAAGTATATCAGTATATTTTCCATGTCTACAAAAACTGCTATAAAGGTAGTTAGAGAAAGAAAATAATTCCAAAAAGTAGTTAGAGACTCGAAGCCTATATGGAAAAGTCACGATTTATGCAGGAATTTATTTGAATTCCAAAGTGCTAGAAACTTATGCCAATTTTCATGGCATTTCCACATAGCCTCCCAAAGACTTAACTCTCACCGTTCCAAATTTCTACCATAGAACCAAAAACAAGAACAGTTGCTCGAAGTCAATTAATATTTTGTATTACATGTAGGGAGCCATGTTCCCATGCGTGGAATTCCCAAACACATTGTTTGAACCTGTGCTAACTTGGTGAGATGCCTACGATCTAAAAATGATTTTTAATAATCTTTGAATTTAGACTTTTGCCACATTCACCCTATTGGTCATGGCTAAACAAAATACATTTTGTTATTTAGAAGGAAAAAATTGTATGAATAGGCATATCTATGTCATCTCTATAATCAATAAGCTCCTCAATTGAGTTGAGCAAACATCTCGATATATCATGCCCTCCATAAAAGGAGCCTTGTCAAAATAGTGGACTCAACGACTAGCTTAGTTATTAAAAAGTATCACCAAATACAACACATATAAATGACAAATCATTCCAAAATTTAGAGTTGGTAATACAATATTACATGATCAACGACGTTGATATTTTTGTCGTCTCTCGGGCGTATTCACCCCTTAAAATGAACTCATGGATGATCATAATAATGAATTCCTTTTGCAAGGAATCGGCTATAATATTAGTTCCCCAAATTATTAAGCCAATTCAAACTATTATAAAGAAAATAGACAAAATGAACAACCAATTACACAATTGATGTCACAAAATAAACTCGTTTACGACATAAGAAGTGACATATTTGACAAAAAGTTTTCTTAGTTTCAAAACAACTAATGTTCAACCTTGATGACGTCACTATCCCCAAAACGACTAGGTTGACGTTAAGCAACTTGCAATAGATTTTAAATGACCTCGACAACTTGTCAAGGTTAGAATTAAACCTAGACCAAAAAGGGTCGAGTATCACTTACCTGAATCAACAAGGTTCACCAATTTGCACCAACACTATACCTAAGATGGCAACAACCTATTCTTTTCCTTGTATCTATACCCTTCTCTCAGATGATTCTCTCCCTCCCTTTCTCGGAGGGGTGGAAACTTGTTCCTTGAATGCAACTTGCAATCAACCACTAGAGATTAGTGTTTCAATAATCATTTCATAGTCCTCATGAAATCATCACATCTTGACAAATTTTAAACACATGTCAATTTTAGACAAATAAACGTAACTCATGAAAATATTAATTTTCCAAACATTTTTCCTAAACATAAAATCATTGAATCATGTGTAATCATCTACTAATTAATTCAAAAGTAAAAAGTAAAACATAGTCAAAGTTAGGGGTGTAACATGATTCACCCTTTTTCTATTTTGTATTGCATAGGTATTTCGTGGTTATCTCGTGTTGGATGTTGTAGGAGTATTGGGGGATGAATTTATTAACCAATTCTTCAAAAGTTTTAATTGGTGGTTCAAGTTTGGAGATCCCTTCCATGCATTGTCCACCTAGGCTACGTGGAAACAATCTCATCAAGTAAATTTATTTGTGTACAAATTCAAGGTTCATGGTTCAAAATTCTCTTACATGATTTATAGGGTCTATTTTACCATTGTATTTATCATACTTTGGGAAATCACAATGTTTGGGAAAAGGAATCATGTTAATAGTTTGATCAATAGGATATGGGAAGATGTCTTATATCAAGTATCGTTTTGTGGTTCCTCTTTGCATGTCTTGAATTTACTGTTGGAGATTTTTCATTTGATGAGTTAATGCAACCACTGGATCTGTGTTTGGTGGATCAGTTTTAGTATTTTTTAGGAGGTGCTTTCAATTGATTAAATCAAAGTCATTTGGAAGTTTGATACCTTGATTAGCCAACATTAGAAAGTATTTTTCCCCATCCTTTTCAAAAATATTTTCTAGGAACTTGTGGAAATTTGAATCTTGTTGAGCATGTTGGATGTCTTCTTCAGTTATTTCATCACCTTTAGATTGGTGGAGTTTATGGAAAGGATTTTCTTCATCTTCAGCCATGGTGTTATGAGTTTCAAGTTCTTTTTCCTTGAGTTTCTGCTTTTGGGATCTTGTTTGAATGGGCATACAAGTGTTGTAATTTGACTAAACTTTGATCTTTGTTTGGAGAAATTCCAAGGATAATAAATAAGTCAAATAGAATGACAAATTATATTAATAAGACTAAGTTAAATATGCTAAATGTTTTGTGATGAATAATGACAAATCTTGATGAGGAAACTTAATTAGCTTAACAATCAGAGATATGATGTATGTTTAGGCACTTTAAGGTGTTAAATCTTGGTTTAGTTTGAAGAATTTCACTTGTAAATGTCAGCTTCAACAAGTTTAAGACTCTTTTGTACCTGAGGAATGATTATGTGCTAATAAGGATCCTTAGTTTTGGTTCAAACTGATGAACATGGTATGAATTTAATTCTTTGGTTTGATGTTAACTGGCACTAAAATAGGGCTTGGATGTGCTAAAAGATGGAATGGATGCACTAATAAATATTCTGGATGCGCTAGACTGTAGCCAAGATGTGCTAGTAAATGGACTGAATGTGCTAAATAAATGACTAGATGCACTAGAGAATACACTTAATGTGCTAAAAGATGGATTCAATGCACTAGAAAATGACTCAGATGCGCTAGAAAATGGGTTAAATGTGCCAAAAAAATCCAGTGATGCACTAGACTACCCCTCCTAGATATGATTTCAATTGGGTATTCTGTAGGTGAATGTGCCAAAAGGATTTGTAAATGCACTAAAAGATGGAACAAATGTGCTGGAAAATGACCTATATGCGCTAAAAGATGGACTAGATGTGCTAGAAAATGACTTAGATGCGCTAGAATGTACCCTAGATGTGCTATAAAATTCCCTAGATGCGCTACAAGATAGACTGAATGTAATATAAAATGGCTTAGATGTGCTAGAAAAGTAGTGGATGCGCTCGAACAAGGAATGCATGCGCTAAACTGGAAGTGTTCAATGTTTTTGATAGTTTGTCTTGTTATTTTGTTGTTTATTAGTGAAATGGATGTTTCTAGGGAATGCTTTTTTAAACAATGAATTTTTTCTTCTTTTTTCCAATTTTGTGAATTATGTGTATTAAGTGTTTTAAATGGATGATTCCTTGAATAATGATTTCAAACACAACAACAAGTTGTAAAATAGTTGTTTTCAACCTAGAAGCTAAACATTAAGTGTGTATTCAAGAATTTGGTCTGATTGCTTTGATTTCCACAGGTATAGCACAAGATAAAATAGTTCAAGCACTTTTCTAATGTCAAGGGTCACTTAAAATATCACAACCCACATCTTAGAACGATGCCAAATCACACAACCATGTCACCCCCTAGAGGGTGACTGTGTTTTTTCCTTTCCTGGGTCCTAACCAAGGTTGAATCCTCCACTTTTGGCCATTAATCCTTGATAGTTAGATGGTCAGTTTCTTAGGGGCAGATTCTTCCCTCCCCTTGCACTATGATATTAGAAGTGTTCAGAGACTGACTCGGTTGGATTCTACACTAAATTTTGTAAATAAGGGTTTCCGTTCGGTGCAACAATAGATAAACTCCCTTAGGAGACCTCCCAAACTTTAGAACAAAGGCTTTGGGGATAGTTATCTTGCACACTATCATCGAATTGCGAGTTTCCCCAAATTTTCTTTTGATTATAGTGGGTCGGAAAACTTGGCTTTAGTTGTTCCCACTTAGGTTGTTCCCATAGGGCGAGTACTTTTTCCCACTATAGAAGGCCTTCTAAAGGTGTTAACATAAAGAAAGAAATAGTGAGTATGGAATTTTGGTCACCTAGTGAAGGGGAGAGCATAAGCCTATCACCTTACAAGCATAGTAGGCAAGGGGTTCTTTAACCTTCTAATTAATCTGGTTTCCTAATTTAATCAAAAGAAAGCAATAAATCAATTCCAGCCCCTGCAAACATCGTTAGTAGTTTGATATAATTATCTTTGACAACGTTTAAAATGTTGGAAAAATGAATAAGAAAATCTCATTTTGTTACTTTGTGTTGTCATTTATGTCACCAGGATATATGATTTGCAACTGCAAGATCAAGTCTAAGTTATTCCAATATTCTAGTCTGATATTTGAACTGGTATTTTTCTTATATCCTTTGGTATTTTGGTGCACATTTTTTTGATGGTGATTGTTGTTGCTTGTGGTTTTGGGAAATGATTTGTAGATGTCAGGAGCATGTTCATTCAAGATTTCATGTATTCAGTGCTCATAAAAAATGTTTATTGATCTTTTGCATTGAAGTATATTCCTGGACAAATTGGGAAATTGTGTAATGCGGATATATGTACAACTTATTTTAGGCCCATGCCAACCTAACGAAGCATGTTGGATGTGTGAATTATCTTTACAAAAGTTTTTTCTTGTAGCCAACAGATGGTATTTTTGGTAAATATGAAGAGCATCTAATTAGGCTGACCTAATTGATGCTTGCAGAAAGATCAAATATATAATAGATAATCCTTGAAGTTTAATGTGTGAAATTTATGTGTGAGTGAATGTAAAGAAGAGAAAATATGATGAAGTGTGTTAAGTCAATTTACTAAGCTACATCAAAACTGAATCTACACTCACTAGGTGTACCCCATCAGTTCATTTTTTTGGCTGTAAGCCATTTTTTGTCATTGTAATTCTATAGGAAATGAGCCTTTGTTTCTAGACAGTGAGTTCTGACAGTGAGCCACCTATTTTGTAGTATTTTATAACCGGTTATACTATAGTGTGAGCTAACACTCATCGTGGTTTTTCCCATTTTGGGTTTTCCACGTAAAAATTTTGGTGTTCTTGTGTTCTTTGATTTCATGTTCTGTTAATGCTTTTATTTATCTGTGTTTTTATCTACATTGGAATAATTGGATGGTATCTGATAAGAAAATTTAAGAAGATACTAATTCACCCCCACTTCTTAGTATCTTGGACCTTTAATAATTGGTATTAGAGATTTGTTCCTCTGGAGAAGCCTAACAACTTGAGGGAGATCCTGAAGATGGAAGAACTGAATGATAAAGGAGAGCTCTAGACTGTACTTGAGGATCTTGAAAAATTTGAAAGAGAAGACAAAGATCTGAAAGAAAATCTTGATGAAGCAAATGAATGTGTCCATAAATTAAAGGAGCAATTGAAAAAAATCAAAGATAGGCATAAGGAAGTAATTGATCAATTAAAGAAGGAAAATGAAGACATTGTTAGATTGAAAGTACAAGTAGAGGAAAAGAAAATAGTTGAAGAATGTCTAAACAAGTTGGTACAAAGAAAGTATGAAGAGTGCACTAAGCTTGAATAAGAAGTTGTGAACCTAGAAGTAGATCTAGAGAAGGCGAAACTCTGTGAAAAAAATTTCAAATCTAGCTCAAACAGGCTTGATAAATTAATTGTAGGACATAAACCAAGTAAAGAAAAAGGTGGTCTGGGAAATGATACTGGTGAAACTTCTAAAGCTGCAAACAATCAAAAGAATCAAAATAGAGGAAAGCAAAAAGGAAATTCAAGGAACTCCACTGGGAGATCTCCGGTGAGACAACATAATGCACAAAGGTATCCTTCTTTCAATGGCACTTGTTTTTCATGTAATAAATCTGGTCACAAGGCAACATAATGTAGAAGTAGGATGAATCTATTCCCTGGTCCTTTTATTGGTCAATTTTTTGCTTGCAAAAGAATTGGACATAGGGCAAGTGAATGTAGGACCCTGATGATGAATTAGTTTTATGGAGGAAGAATGAATCAATCCTTTAATGGATATTGCTATACTTTCTACAAGTATGGACATAAAGCTAACCAATGGAGAACAAGAGTCAATGGAAGTCAATCTAATCAAAGACATATTGTATGCTATAACTGCAACAAACTAGGACATGTTTCAAGAGTCTGCAGAAACAAGAGGAGTAAGGAGACCAATCCGGTAGAAAAGAATGAATATGTGAAGAAGATTGACAAAGATGAGATTAGGAAATAGATGAATAATATTTGGAGGAAGAAATAAGAATCAAAGACTGTTGATGAGTTTGTGCCTGCATCCGATACAGATGATTTATTTTGTAATTAGACCTAGCAAGGTCGTAGGGGGATCATTATTAGAAAATCATAAGAACCCATTCATAAGTGGTGTGTTAGAGGTTGGCATGAGGATGAAACATGAAGATTGAGTTTTAAAAGGTTTTGAAAAAGGAATCAATCAAAAATATGGAGGGATGATCTTTTGCGGAGTGAATTAGGGTTTGTCTGTGTAAAAGAGGAGTTTTTAGCAGCTTTTTGGATTCTACTGCATTTAATGAAAATTAGGGAAAATTGTTATTTTATAAAGGAAATGTTTAAAGAATTATGATCATTCAAAAATTTAAAGAAGTTTAAGAGCTTTTGGAGCATTCTTGAAGAGAATTGAAGTTTGAGATGTGGAAACCCTAGTTGTTGCTCGTCGTGCAGAAAAAAAGGTACTTTTATTCTTTGAGCTATTGTGTTTTTGCTTTGTTCAAGGTGTTTGAATTTAGAACTGGTAGAATGGAAACTCCTATTGTTGTGAAAGTGTCAGAGAGGCTGAGGCCCTCTTATAGAAAATATTTGTCAATTTTTTTTGAAGATGACCACATGGGTGCATTTTCTTCAATTCCTCATGGAATTGCCAACTGAAGATACAAAGATGTACATTCATGTGAAGTATGAGGAATATGATCACTCTAAATTGATTGATATTTGGCATAAAGAGCTTACTGGGGATGACTTCTTAGTAAAACGTGAATAGTCAAAGGTGGTTGAGAAAAGGTTGGATAGGTGGAATAATTTTCACAATTTCAGCTATGATGAGAAATATGTGAAACCAGTCCTAAGCATAATTCATGAAAAATTCCTCTAGATTGATTGCCCTCACCTGATAACAAAAGAAGTAATTAGGGCTATAATTGGGATTTGGGATAAGGGTACAGTACCAATGTTAAAATCTTTGAAGAATGAAGTAGTTATGGAACTCATAGGTGCCACATACGACAAAAGAGCCCTAACGACGAAGAACATTACCAATCTTGCTATGAAGTATTCAAAGATGATGATTGGACATAAAATGTATTTCACAAATAGAGAGAATTCTATTTTGGCCACAACAATCTATACTGGTTTTGATATGGTTGAGAATGGTGCTAATTATGATCTTTGTGAGCTTCTTCAGATACATTTGCTAGAAAAACTGAAGTCAACAAAGGAAAGAATGTATGCCTTCAATTTTGGTTCATTGTGTCAGACTCAAGCAACACTGAAAGGGGGGGTGAATCAATGTTGAGTAATTTAAACTTTATTAATCTGTCCTTTCAAGTGATTAAAATGTTTAATCAAAATAAAAATACATGAACATGAAACAATAAGCCACAACACCATAAGACAAGGATTTTTATGTGGAAACCTTGTTAGGGGAAAAACCATGGTGGAGGTCAATCCACAATTTGAGTACTCAAATATAGTGTTATACAAAATGGGAATGCACTTGCATTCATGCACACTGCCTAGAGCTCAGTACTCAAAATAAGGAAGGCTCACTGCCTTACAAGAGATTTGGATTACACAAAAGATTGAACTAAGAAGATAGCATCTAAAAATGCTTGATTATAGTTCCGATTAGGCTTATAGATCAGATTTTGGACCTTCTATCAAATAGTACACTTCACTCTGCTTTGCCTTAATTTGCTTCACAAAAATCCTCTTCTGCACATGTAAAATTTGCTCAATAGATATTTTGATATTTGCATACATATCAACATATATCGAACACACATATTTTCCCTTCAAGATGAATTAACCAATCTCATATATATATATATATATATATATATATATATATATATATATATATATATATATATATATATATATATATATATATATATATATATATATATATATATATATATATATATATATATATATATATATCATACCAAGAATTTAGTCACTATATGTCACTTCATTGAAATAGAAAATATCTTCCAACCGTCACCAAATCATGAGTAACTTGAAATGTGCATTCACCAAATTCGCCACAACATAACTAGGACCCAAAAAAAAAATTCAAACATAAAAATAATTTAGAAAATTCCATCTTAAACATCCACAATACCCAACATTTGCTTAGTTGACCTTCATATACTGATAAATAGAAAATTGATCAACTGGATCTCCTAACTCATACACCAATTGATGTGGCAGCACAAAACTCGAGAGTAAGACATTTCATATTCCCAATGAAATTTCTTGAGATCCACAACCAAAATTGATAACCCGGTAATGCAAACGACTTGAAAGATTCAAGCTTCAATTGGATACCCTGTTCTTCAGTCTGTCTTCCAGTATAGTCAAAGGCTACAGTGTGGACCAAATCAATGAATTCAGTTGCCATCACTGACAACACTAGAAGCCATATGCCGACAATCTCCCCCTTTGGCATTGATGGCAACACTTAGTGAAAAATTACTAAGTGTCAGAACCAACAAGCTACTTTCTCCACTGCACTCTTTCCCCCCATAACTAACACAATTCTCTTTGAATTTGATAAGGAATTTTTCACTGCTCTCTCTCCCCCTTTGACATCAATGAAAAAAAGATAATAAAATATTTTTCTTTCTCCCCCTTAGAAGTGTAACCAAAACTTACTTGAGAAAAAACTAATTCAAAAATTTGAAGAAATACAACCATTAATTGAAGATTATTTTGTGCTTCTCCTTCATCTCCGAAAGAAAATTCTTCCATGCTTCCACTACAATCCTAGTGATTATGATCATGTTGTTATTCTCAGATGTTTGGTTGATGATTTTGATGAGGGATTCCAAAATAGTGATGAAATCTTCCAATACTTCTCCCTTCCTCAATATTTCAATCAATTGTTCCAGCCTCCACTTGGATATGTCTTTTACTTTCCAAAAAGTGTCAACAATCTTGTTCCTAGTATTCTGAACATTTGTATGCTCTAATTGTAATTCCTGAATCCTTTTCCTAATTGGACCATCTTTATCCTGAGACAAGTCAAAATTTTGACCAATATTGTTTAGCTCAAATTCAATTTGCTCCAGCTTCTCTTTGTACTTGTTGATTGCATGAGGCCATCGAAGACAATAATTATAAATGTTGTTTACAATGCTTATGCATTGTATTAGTTCGCTCATGTTCATTTTCAACTTGGTAAATGATAACATGTACTGCTTCTTCAGGTGTAGAATCACTTCTTCTTCCTTATTTTGAGATTCTAAGTCCATGATTTCCTTGATACATTCAATCATCTCTTTTGGAAACTTGTTCTACAAACTCTCCAATTTGATATGATTGTGCACAAAATGAGCACTTAGTACACTTAAGATAATTTCCTGCTCATATGAAGGTCTGATAGACCACATGTTCGCAATCTTCTGCATTCCATCTTTCTCATGAATAAGCTACATTTGATATTCCTTGGTTAGATCACCTTCTTCTTCACTTCCTTTTTCCATTTCCTTTTCTTGTTTTGGTTCTGTTGTTTTCAATTATTTTCCAAGGGTGTCCTCAAATTCCTCATTTTGTATGTCCATAATTACTTGTTCTTTTCCTTTCCCTTTGACTTTCAGATTCGTGTATGTTGGTGGAGCAATTTACTTTGTTCTTCTCTTCTTTCTCTCAATCTCACCAGAGGAGGAACCAATTTCAAGTCCTCTTACCAAAATGGAAACACCAGTTGAACCAAACTTCCTTAGCAAACCCTTAAAGAAAATTTCATATTCTTGATCATAGTTTTCCAAATTGTTAGAATATATGTAAATCTGCTTATAAACTAGTTCACTCTCTTCCCATGTTACATTGTTGTTCAGGGGTAAACAATTTAGAAAATACATCACAAGGAATATAAATAAAGTACCAAACCTGAAAGGGTAACCTGTCTCCTTTGTCAATTGCACATTCTCCTTCAGTTGATCTTTCAACAATCCAAAATGATCAAAATCCTGATCTTCCATTATCATCTTGTGAGAAATATAAACTACACCTACCGAAGTTGCACCTTCTCTATTTCTAAAAAAGGTTTTGTAATATATTCCATGTGCAATGTACCTTGTCACTGAATTCTTGATTATGGATATTATCAATGCCCTTTGATCTCTAGTTACTCCAGTTAAGGTTTCAACTTCTTTATTTTAGATAGATTTCTTCCTCGCTATTTCCCCAACCATGCATAACTTGGTTACAACTACGATCACTTCTTTCAAGATAAGGTGAGGTTTATCCAAAGTTAGAATATCATCATTCAATCTATTTAGAATGAAATCAACAATTTATGCATTTTTGAAATAAGGAAATTCACTCCAAATGTCCAAGCTTTTGTGCTTTGCTTCATTTAATCATTTCAATTTGTCGTTTGAAAAAGTGTTTCTTTCAGCTTTGATCTTCTCACTGCTATACTCATCTAATTTTACCATTCCTTTGAATTGTTCCATTTTACCTTCCATACTCAGAAATACCAAAGAAATTCTTCAACCGTACACCAAATTTCTTAATGCAATTGAAGTACCTGATGAATTAGGGTTTCACCTTTGAATTCTCTTTGTAATTTCAAAATTATGATGCACGGTGCTATCCTCCTTTTCTTTGACACAAGGTTGCAAATGAGGGATTCAAATCCCTTTTTATAACTCACACACCTAACTTTTATTGTAATAAATGCTATTTCCCTAACTTATTCAGATACCCTATTTTTTTAGTTGTCAACCAAAAAATTCTGCAAACCTTCAACTCAACATAATATCCTTTCAAACTGATTCCATAGCATCAATAGTGCAACTACTGCAATCATCCATATCCTGATGTCAATTACCGGTAGGGGGTTTGAAGGATTTTTCTTGACAACTCCCCCTAGGCCAAAGGCCTAAGACTAGTTCCCGAAAAGATTACCAAAAGCAGGTTCTAGTGCTGGCTCATTTCCTGCAATAGAGGAACTCTTTTTCACCCATGTATTCTTCATTTGATCTCTTATTTCATCCACAGTCACTTTCCCTTTCCCTTTATCATTTATCTACATATTTTTTTTTTTGTATATAAGACCTCTTCTATCCACACTCTTGTTTTTGAAGAATCTAGAAATGTGACCGTATTTGTTGCAATTAAAACACACAACTTTTCCTTGCCAAGACTAATCATTTCTTCTCGATCTACATTTATTATCAATATGCCCAAGTCTTCCATAGGTATAACATTCTACATTCCTTCTAGAGTTGCTTGGAACATTTCCCCATTCAATTGACTTATGACCAAACTTATTGCAATTGAAACATTGACCGAAAAATGATGTATCACTTGATTTCATTTTACTTCTACATTGAGCAGCCATATGATCAAACTTATTGGAAGAAAAATAGTGTCGATTAAACTTTTGAGCATTAGGTTGTCTTCCCGGATGCCTTTTTTCTTTGTCCATAAGATTTCCTTGCTTAAAATTCCTTTGTCTAGATCTAGAACTTTCTTCTCTTTCATAACCAAGACCTCACTTGTCATTTCCATTCTTTTTTCCTTGAGTTAGCTCATCAAGCTTAACTGGGCTAATATTGAACTTCTCCTTGTATTTGTTTGTAGTAGCTAGTTCATCTCTAAGAATAACAAATTTTTTTTCAAGCTCTTCCTCATTGTCTTTGGATTGTTGCAGTTCCATCTCCATTTGAATGAATTCTCCATTTATTCTGTTGCATTCATCAGATCTTTCTTTTAGGGACTGTCCAAGATTCTCGTCTTTCTTCTTTCTATCTTCAATCTCTTTAGTAAGCTTCATCATCATAGATTCCATCTCATTCTTTAGGGTAGCATTTTCTCTAGCAAGATTTTCACATTCTTTAGTTATTTCCTTCAAGGTTTGATTTAGATGATCATCATCCATCCTTTTGCTTTCTTCAATAATTTTGTTCTCTTTTTTCTTTATTTGATCATAGAGATACTTTCTCCTTTCCCTGGATTTAATAACCTAATATTTCAACTTCTGAATGAATTTCTCAGCATCCTTAAGATTTCCTTTCATTTCTTGGACTTATGCCTTGGAATCATCAAGATCATCAAGTGCCACCACAAGCTCCTACTAAAGACTGCCAAAGTCCATTACTTTCTAAGATCCACCTCAAGCTGTTAAACTTCCTCAAAGGAACTCAACTCTGATACCAATTGTTGGACTCAAGCAACACTGAGAGGGGGGGTGAGTCAATGTTGAGCAATTTAAACTTTATTAATCTATCCTTTCAGGTGTTTAAAATGTTCAATTAAAAGAAAGATGCATGAACATGAAACAATAAGCCACAACACCATAACACAAGTATTTTTACGTGGAAACCCTATTAGGGGAAAAACCATAGTGGAGGTCAATCCACAATTTGAGTACTCAAATATAGTGTTCTACAAAATGGGAATGCACTTGCATTCAGGCACACTACCTAGAGCTCACTGCTCAAAATAAGGAAGGCTCACTGCCTTACAAAAGATTTGGATTACACAAAATATTGAAATGAGAAGATAACATCTACAAATTCCTGATTACATTTCTGATTAGGCTCATAGATTAGATTCTGGCCCTTCTGTTAGATACTACACTTTGCTCTATTTTTCCTTAATTCACCTCACAAAAATCCTCTTCTACACAAGTAAAATTCACTCAACTGATCTTCTAATATTCGCACATAGATCAACACATATCGAACACACATATCTTCCCTTCAAGATGAATTAACTGATCTCATATATATATCTGCTACCAAGAATTTAGTTGCTATATGTCGGCTTCATTGAAATAGAAAATATCTTCCAACTGTCAGCTCAAATCGTGAGTAACTTTTAATGCACATTCACCAAAGTTAGCCATACTGTAACTAGGACCCAAAACAAAATATTCAAACACAAAAATAATTTATACAATTCCATCTTAAACATCTGTAATACCCAACATTCGCTTAGTTGACACTCATATACTGATAAACAAAAAATCAATCAACCAGATATCCTAACTCATACACCAATTGATGTAGCAACACAAAAAATTAAGAGTAAGAAATTTTGTATGCCCAATGACCTTTCTTGAGATCCACAACCAAAACTAATAGCCTAGTATTGCAAACCATTTGACAGATTCTAGCTTCAACCAGATACCCTATTCTTCACTCTGTCTTCTGATATAGTCAAAGACTACAGTGTGGACCGGATCAATGACTTCAGTTGCTATCAATGACAACACTAGTAGCCCTATTCCAACACATTGATCATATTCTTATTATTTTATTTCATGAAGAGACTTCTGGGAAAGAGTGGAGAAGTACATTGGGACTCATCTAGACCTGTAGGACATCAATTTTTTTATTATATGCATAGTCTGGGAAATTTGGATGCTCAAAATTCTTTGTTGTATTTAATAGAAACATGAATGAAAGAGAGAGGATCTTGAGAAAATTTGTTGAAAAGTATAAGGATGAAATCATATTCCATGTCTCATCTGATGAATGGATGATTGTAGCCATAGAACCTTGAACTATATGGATCCAACCTCTAGGATATGAGGTGATAGAGGGTGAAGCCAAAGGCTATGTGCAATTATTGTTAAAGAATCCAAAGGACCCCAATAAACCTCGGATTGGGACATATGCAAAAAAATCTATGGAGATTCATATGGAGCAACAAAAGCCTAAGATTAGAAAGAAAGTAGAGAAAACACTTAAAGATGTTGGATTCACTGATGAGGAGATTTCCCTAGGAAGGGCTTGGGGAGAAAAATTGGAGGCATAATCATCTGGCCCAAGGAGATCCAAAAGGAATACCTCTAAAAAACCCTCCAAAAGTCTTGCAGCTAAGATTGACAATAGTATGGTTGATAAAGGGAAAGGTCTTGTTTCCTCCAGACTGACTACAAGATCTAGGAAGAGGAAAGAAACTCCTTCGGTAGCCCCTACAAAGAGAGGAGGGAAAGAGAAAGCAACAAGAGAGAAGAAATTGAGTGTTACAAATGATCAGGATGATGAAGAAGATCCTGAATTAAAGCTAGTGGGAAGAAAAAGAGGACATTTTCCCTCTGATGAAGGTGCATCTACAAAAGTTATTGGTTCCAAGAGAGTTCAAATTGTATCATCTTCTGAAGATGAAGAAGAGCATGATTTATGTATACATGTGCACACCAAGCCTAAGTCAAAGAAGGCTAAGGTAGCTAGTGAGGCCTTTGTGTACCAGAGAGATGAACATGATATCCCAATAAGTTTTGGCCCCAAATATAAACTTGAGCCAACTCTTAACTCCTTGCTAAATTTTTAGAATATGCTTCAACCCACAGCTAAAAAATATGATAATTTTGGAGAGGAAGACAAGAAAACACTACTTTTAGCTATTATCCAATACGTTATTGTCTTAGAGGTCAAATGGGATGACATAAGGAAAGATGTACCTAAAAGAATGTGTGATGATCTGATGAAAAGGAGATCTAAGGATGTTGTGTTTGAAGAAAAGATTATAAATGCCGCATATAATAAGATTGGGTCTTCCTTGACCCTTGATGATTTGAAATCTCTGAAGAAGATCTATGCTGAAATGTTTCAGATGAAGAGTACAGTGAATATGTTGATGACAAGGAACAAGAAGCTAACAAAGAAAATAAGAAAGGAAATTGCAAAAGTAATCCGGGAGACAATTGAAAAATATGGTATGCTAAAAACAGATGAAGATGCTACTATTGCTAAAAATTCTGAGAATAATCCTCTCGATATAGGTAATGAAGATATTTCTGGAAATTTTGATGTTGAAATTAATGTTGGTATTGAAAATAATGAGCAGAATGAAGGAGAAGTTGAGCTTGAGATGCATAATGATTCTCCTCCAGAGCACACTGAAGCAAAAAAAGGCAACAATGATTAAGGCAATGGTGAAGAAGAAGGACAAGACAATCCTAAGGAAGAAAAAAATAAAGATCAAAAAGATGGAAATAAGGAAGAGGAGAATAATAGAAAAGATAATGATAAAGATAAAGATGAAGGGAAGGAAGAAGAGGAAATAGAAGAAGAAAAGAAGGAAGAAGAAGAAAAGGAAGAGAGAAAGGAAAAAAAGAAAAATGTAGATACTAAGGGGAAAAATGAAGAAAGTGAAAGGAAGATTGTGAAATCACTTAAGATTCCTAGAGAATCATCCTTCGATAATGATTTTTTGAAAGGATTTCTCTCCAAGAAAATAAGATTTTAGCTGGTTATTCCCTAGGAGCTTTTACAAATTCCTATGATTGAAGGGCTAGTGGATATGGAGAAGATGTCTCTAGTACACAAAGTTATGTTGGGAGATGCTATGCAGGCATCTGGTAGAAAGGAAATTTTGGAAGCACATCAAAGAGGAATAGAAGTTGTGGAGGATGCCCTCAAGGAATTATAGGAGGTCATACTTGTAGAAGTTGATAATCCAACCTCACAAATCCCAATGAACACCTGCAAGAAAATAACTTGTCACCAAAGGAGATCAAGAGACACAAGAATGGTGCTCTGCAAACATGAAGTAAAAGATGCATTACCCATGAAGATTAATAATTACAAAGAGATCAATCCTTAAGAAAGGAGATCAAAACCCTAAAGTGAGAATCCTAGGAGAGGATTAAATTAGCATGTGACAAGTGTCAAGATCATAATGAATGAAATGACATGACTAATTTAATAATGCATAAATAAAGATTCCTAAGTTTAGCTTAAGTGAAATAAAGTAAAGGCGACTTAATTAATTAATCAACATTCGATTAAATTAATCAAGTAATCAACCTATTACTCTAACACCCCCCTTAAGATGAACTTAGGGAGAAGCTAAAAAACTAAGGAAAAAAAGAATGAAAGCAAAGATGGGTCCCAACAACTAAGGCCAGATGAGGTACCCATGTACAAATGTTAAAGATCTCTCACAACAGGAGAAAAGGAGAAAACCTCGTGGGAAAAAATCCTCTCCAAAAGAGAGAGATACAAGTGAAGGATGAAGAAGCTTCCAATCAAGAAGAAATTGTCCCAAAACATAGGAACGAAGGAAGAACATGGAAACACACAACTAAAGAATGAAGAAGCTACAAACACTGTCATAGAATGATTGTTGGAATGCTGAAAGAAAAACCCTCTCTGAAACAAATGATGATCAAGATCAAGAAGACAAGAATCTGCATGAGTTTCCTCAATGACACTACTTGAATCTGATGGAAAACCAAGGCAAAAAAGCTAAAACTCGAAGATACAAATGGAACAAGTACCAATAGTCTGAAGAGTTGATCAAGTGAAAATGGAACATCACCTCTAGAAATAGGAATACAAGAGTGTCCATATGGTAAGTGCTCCATCTCACCAAAATGCATGGGTAACCAACCACTACATCTGCCTAGTACATAGGAACAAATACCGTATACATAGCTCACTCCAACATGAAACCAAGGAAGCATTAACACCAATAGTAGAAACCCCCCCATAATGTTGAAAAGGGAGAGGTAGATAGGTACACCAAATTTGAATTCCTAAAAGTAGTGCATGAAGAGGAACTAAGAACATCTGAAGGTGCAATCATGAAAGTATAAACAGATAGAAAGGATATGAAAAAAAGTCGCATACGCATGAGAAAGGTATGAAGGAAATAAAAGGAAAACATCAATTCCCATGGAAATTTGTATCATAGTGTGAGTACAAAAAGACACAAAGTAATGTGCAAGAATCCCAATACTATACATACAAAGATGAGGCACTTTATTTCAGTGCGTTTATAATTGATAAATACATGCAATGTGAGCCCATAAGGTCCAAAAAGGAAAACAGCTAAGAAGAAGGATTTCTAGAAAAAATAAAAAATCAAATCTAGAAACCAACTACACCACTTCAATGATCTCATAAATAAATTTTCGACGATATCTCGTTTTCCCATTTTCGACATCGTAAAAAGTTACACCGAAAACATTGAAGGAAACCTTACAAAAGAAGATCTGAATTTAACTGGAAATAAAAGGGACCTGAGAAAAAATCTCCAAAAAATACTCACGCCATTGGAAATTACTCTGAATCCTCTTTACGACGATATCTCGTTTTCTTGATTTCAACATCGTGGGAAAAAGTTATGCCCTCCGGAAGAAAACAACTCCCAAGGTGCAAAAAAAATAGTCTGTGGTGTTAAATTTGATGGTCATATGGCCATTGCAGCAAAAATGCGAGCCTAAATTTGACGGCCAAATAGCTGTCGGCACATTTTTACAATTTTCCCTATACAAAAAAAATTGTTTAAAAAAAAAAACAATAAAAAAGCATTTACATGTATATTTTTTGTTAATTTTTTTTTTAAAAAAAATCATAAAAAAAATTATTGGTGGCTTGGAAAGTACCACCGTTGGTGGTACTGTCAGACCGCCATTGCTGCTAGTGGTTGATAGTACTGTCGGTCGACGCACTACAGGCCAACGTCAACATTTCAAAAATGATTTTTTGAAAAAAAAAATCCTTTTTTTAAATAAATAAAAAATCCCTACGCTTCTTTTTAGAAGCTATTTCAAAATATATTTTTTAATGATTTTTTTAAAAGATTTTTTTTCAAAAAATACCTTGGAATGCATATAGATGGCCATACAGGGTTGTACAATATATTTTTTTGTCTCAGAAGTCAACTGCTCGGATTTCGATGATTTCACAATTGATCTTAAGGTTTCTGGCCACTGTGGATGCAATGGTGAAGTCCATTTGGGCTGAAAATGCCTTGAAAAATTAGGCACCTCCTAGATCTGGCAAGAAAGCCCTTTCTTCAAACCCTCATAGATCTAACAAATGGAAGCCAAATTTGACAAAACAAAGCTCAATCTTGACTATTCTGACAACTTTGGATTCAATGGAGAGGTCTTATTTGACTAGATGGATGCACTAAAAAAATTCTTCAAGGAAAGATCTCACAAAAAAGGAATAAGAAGCTTGTAGATCAAAGCTTTGATACCATGTAGAAGTTGATAATCACACCTCACAGATCCCAATGAACACCTGCAAACAAATAACTTGTCAACAAAGGAGATCAAGAGACACAAGAATGGTGCTCTACAAACATGAAAATGATGCATTACATGTGAAGATTAATAATTACAAAGAGATCAATCCTTAAGAAAGGATATCAAAACCCTAAAGTGAGAACCCTAGGAGGATTAAATTAGCATGTGACAAGTGTTAGGATCATAATGAACGAGATGACATGACTAATTTAATAATGCATAAATAAATATTCCTAAGTTTAGCTTAAGTGAAATAAAGTAAAGGTGACTTAATTAATTAATCAACATGATTAAATTAATCAAGTAAACAACCTATTACTCTAACAATACTTGGTGCATCCATTGATACATCTCTCACCCCCATTGAAAATTTGAGATTATTGCTAGACTCTCTCAAGGAGTATACCTTCGGGCTTAATGAAAAGGAAACACAAGAGGTTGAGGAGAAATTGGCGAAGAAAAGGTTGTTGTATTTACATAATAAATGTGCTCTTGCACAGGCTAGAGTTGAAAAGAACCTATAAGCCGTGAAGGTTTGTGAGACTAAAGCTAATGTTGTTCTTGCTTATTGCTTAAAGTGGCTAGATGCCACTCAAAATATTAAGGTTGCTATGGATTCCATCAAGTTACAGTTTTCAATTGTGTCTTGTACTTATAGTCTATCTAAAGATAGAGACAACTCATCCTGGAATGCAATCTCTACACATAAAGAAAAACTCTTTGTTTTCCAGAAGGAAGAAATTATTAGGAAATTTGATTGGTTGAGTGACATTGTGAGAGTTAAATTTACACCGGTTGGAAAGGCTCTGGATTGCACAAAAAATATTGGAAAGATAAATTTTACTCCTAATACTTCAAATGGTCTAGAAGAAATTATGATTGAGTTGCAGTCTCTGAACAAGATTCTAATTGTTGCTAAGGATAGTTGGGATAATGGAAAAGTAGTATGGGAAGGAATTCTTAAAGAGCTTTAAGGTTCATCATCTTCTGGTTGATACAAGTTTCTTTATGTTTTCTTTTCTTTAATGTTTTTCAAGTTATTTTTGGGACACCCTTTCTCCTTGATGTCAAAGGGAGAGTGAAGAATGGTGCAATGGTGTTAGGGGGAGAAGTATTGTAAATAAGGAATTATGTAAATATTCTTTTTTTTTTTGGCACATGTTTCCATCGATGAAAAAGGGGGAGATTATTGGAAAAATGAAGAACATCTTATTTTGTTACTTTGTGTTGTCATTGATGTCACTGTGATATACGAGTTGCAACTGTAAGATCAAGTCTGAAGTTATTCCTATATTCTAGTCTGACATTTGAACTGGTATTTTGCTTATATCCTCTAGTATTTTTGTCCGCATTTGTTTGATGTTGATTACTGTTGCTTGCTATTTTGGGAAATGGTTTGTAGATGTTGAGAGCACTTTCATTCAAGATTTCATGTATCTGGTGCTCGTACATAATGTTTATCGATCTTTTGCATTGAAGTATATTCCTGGCCGACTTCTTGGGAAATTGTGTAAGAGTGAGTTAATTTTGTAATGGGGATATATGTGCGACCTATTTTAGGCCCATGCCGACCTGATGAAGTGTGTTGGATGTGTGAATTATCTTTTTGGAAGTTTTTTCTTGTAGCCAACAAATGGTATTTTCGGTAAGGATGGAGTGCATCTAATTAGGACGACCTAATTGATGCTTGCAAAAAGATCAGATATATAATGGATAATCCTTGAAGTTTAATGTGTGAAATTTGTGTGTGAGTGAATGTAAAGAATAAAAAATATGATGAAGTGTGTTTAGTCATTTTACTGAGCTACATCATAACTAAATCTGCACTCACTAGGTATACTCCATCAATTCATTTTTTTGTTGTAAGCCATTTTCTGTCATTGTAATTTTGTAGCCAGTGAGCCTTTGTTTCTAGATAGTGAGTACTGGCAGTGAGCCACCCATTTTGTAATATTTTATAACCGGTTAATACTATATTGTGAGATAACACTCATCGTGGTTTTTCCCATTCTAGGTTTTCCACATAAAAATTCTGTTGTTCTTGTGTTCTCTGATTTCATGTTCTATTAATGCTTTTATTTATCTGTGCTATTGTCTACATTGAAATAATTGGATGGTATTTGATCAAAAAATTTAATAAGATATTGATTCACCCCCCTCTTAGTATCTTGGAGCTTTAACATAAAAGTACCTGCAAAATAGAAAGCATAAATGAGTTCTTAAAATTTTAATTTTTTGCAAAATAAACCAGATGCGTAAAAGAACTACCAAATGTGCTAAAGAAACTATTGAATTCTCTACAATATAGAATGAATACGCTAAAAGACCCCTTGGATACACTATAATAGAAGCTAGTTGTGCGGAAAGATGCCCCGGATGCATCGTAATAGGAACTGGATGTGCTAAAAGATGTTTCATAAGTGCATAAAGAAATCATGGATGTGCTAAATAAGAGTTCACATCTAGATCGATACAATTTTTTTCCAAACAATGTCAATAATGCTATAAATTGTGCCTCAACTTGCTGGCTTGTATCTCTGTTCAAGTCTTCATTGTCGGTCAATTGCTGGAGTTCCTAAGTTTGTAACCTTGTCACGGAGTTTGGAAGTTTTATAAATTCTCGACTAACTGACTTCCTTCGTTGTCATGGCATCGGTGATTTCTGTGACTTAAGAACCTTGTCGCGGAGTTTGGAAGTTTCATAATTTCCCGACTGACCGACTTCCTTCATTTTCGTGGCATCGGTGATTTCTATAACTTAAGAACCTTTTCACGGAGTTTAGAAGTTTTGTAATTTCCTGACTGACTGACTTCCTTCATTGTGATAGAATTTGGGAACTTTCTAACTAGTAGTGGGAGTTACGAAGTTTGTGTTTTCTCTGACTAGGCGACAGTGGTATTGGCTTGTCACGGGGATTGGTAAATTCATAACTTGTATGCAACGGTTATGAAGTTAACATTTTGAGTGACATGTTGATGGATGTGGTCTCACTAAAAAATATACCTTCGGTGAGAACTCTTGCCGATGAATGTTTCTCTAACCAATAGGCTGGTACATTCGGTATGAACTCTTGGTGATAGTGTTTCTCTCACTGACAATTTGTGTTCGGTATGAGCTCTCATTGATAGCGATGGTCTTTTCGATAGAGATACTTGTGATGGACATCGGTGTGAAGTCCTAGCGACAACGATGGTCTTGCCGATAGTTCTACAATGGACATCGGTGGGAAGTCTTGCCAATAGAGTTGGTTTGGCTGATGGTTTTGCATTCGGTATGATCTCTTGCCGATGGACAGTTGGTTTTCTTGTGATATCGGGGAAACTTTTTTTGTTATCGGTCTAACTTCTTAGGGTGTTGTTGATACCTTTGGTCTTGCTGATAGCTATGTGTTTAGGAATTTTGGCATCAGGTAGACATGGTCCAGTGTCTCACTAATGTGCAATTCAGTTACACTTTTTGACTGAATCTCTGTCCTACGTGGTGTGTTCTGAGCCAATGAGAGAAGCGAAATGTGAACCGTTGGAAGTTGAACAGTTGCAACTATTCTATTGTGGAAAATCAATAGGCCATGAGTAGAATGGATTACACTCTGCAATGGTTGATAGTGAGAGAAGTGTGAGATAACAAAATGGTTGCTCGACTGAACAACGATTGATCCGAGTGGATTCATAGGATGCTTCTGAGAGCATTGTAATATTACTATTTTGTAGAAGATTGATCAGTGAATGTTGCTGCTGTAAATTGACATCAGAAAGTTAAGTCTAATCTCTGTATGTAATTTTCTTACTGTAATACAAAGAGGCTTTTCTTGGTGTGGTGGGTTTTTCTCCTGTAAGGGTTTTCCCATGTAATTCTGGTGTCCAATTATGTATGTGTTCATTTCTCTTTTCTGTTAATTCTTTTCAAGTGTATCTTATTGAATTGTAATTGCAAAATTTAAAGTCATATCTGCATTATTCCTTGAGGTTTTGGCATTAGGAGAGTTTGTTCCGCACCTAAGCTTTCCTTACAAGTGGTATCAGAGCTTGGTCAGTTGTGTTATCCTTGTGGGTACGTTGGGTTTTTTGTGTCAATTATATTTAGTGGGAGTCTTGTAGAAGTTTGGTAATTCAAATTACATATTAACATGGCAAGCACGTTAGGAAATATTGAAATTGAGAAATTCAATGGCAACAATTTTGAGTTGTGGAAACTTAAAATGGAAGATCTATTAGTTGACTGTGATCTTTGGCTTGCCGTGTTTGGAACAAAACCTACATGAATGAAGCAAGAGGATTGGGACCTTGCAGCTCAAAAATCAAAGGGGATGATAAGGCTCTGTTTAGCAAACTCTATTCTTATAAATGTTCATGAAGAAAAGACAACATCTTCTTTGTGGAAAAGATTGACAGCTATTTATCAGGGCAAGTCCTTGGTGAATAAGTTGTTCTTTAGGAAGAAGTTGCACTCTTTGAAAATGCAGGAAGGAGCATCTGTTGTTGATCATTTGAATGCTTTCAACATGTTGATTGCTCAGTTAGCATATGTGGGTGTGAAGATTGATGAAGAAGATCGTTGTATGCTGTTGTTATGTTCTTTGCTAGATTCTTGGGATCACTTGGTGATGGCTATTGGGAGTACGAAATCCACTTTTAAGATGGAAGATATTGTTGCTTCTTTGTTATTAGAAGAGATGAGAAGAAAATCTTCTGAGATGGTGAAGGAGGCTCTTGCTGTTAGAGGCAGAACAAAAGAAAAAGGAAAGAAGAAGGACAACAAGTCCAAATTGAAATCAGAAGGGAGATCAAAGTCTCCTGGCAAGAAGTCCAAGGTGAAGTGCTAGAATTGTGGGAAACTTGGTCATGTCTGAAAGGATTGCAAAGAGGAGAAAAATAAGAAGAAGAAGAATGCTTTCGACAATGATTCTTCTCAAAGTGATGTAAACATTTTCATTGCAACCTTGGCTACTCAGGTATTAGATGATTTCTGGTTGATTGATTTTGGAGCATCTTTCCACATGACATCTCATAGAGGTTGGTTCACTAAGTATGAAAAATATGATGGTGGAAGGGTGTATTTGGCAAGCGATTCATCTTTGGAAATAGTTGGCCGTGGAAGAGTGAAGGGAATCAATCATGTAATGCATATACCAAGTCTGACTCAAAATTTACTTTCTGTTAGTAAGTTGAATGATGTTGGAGTGCAAGTCACGTTGTTTGGAAATAGCTGCAAAATGACTAGAGGCTCAATGGTGCTAGCTAGGGGTGCTCATATTGGTACCTTTTATAAGCTGAATGCATTTGTTGTACAATTCACTAGTGTCTATGCAAAGTCACAGAAGGCAACTCATGGATAAAAGGAGGAAAAAGTTCCTGATAGTGCAAACTCTATGGAAGTTAAAATTCCAACAAAAAAGACTATGCTCTGGCATCATATTCTAGGACACATTGGAGAAAAAGGTTTAAAAACCTTGAAAAATAAAAACCTAGTTGAAGGGATTGATGATTGAACCTCAAATTCAAATTTTGTGAACATTGTATATATGGTAAACAACACCGTGTTTCATTCTACTCCAGTCCTCACAAATCTTCTGGTTTACTTGATTATATACATTATGATGTTTTTGGTCCAGTAAATTTTCCTTCTTTGTCTAAATCAAGATATTATGTATCGTTCATTGATGATTATTCAAGAAGGGAATTTGTTTATTTTTTGAAAAGTAAATCATAAGTTTTCAGTCATTTTAAGGAATTCAAAAACCTTGCGGAAAATCATACTGGAAGAAAAATAAATTGTTTAAGGACTGACAATGGCGGTGAGTTTTTTTTTTGATGAGTTCAAAAGGTACTGTAAAGATCATGGGATTAAAAGACATAAAACTACACCCTACACTCCACAACAAAATGGAGTTGCTGAAAGGTTCAACAAGACAATAATGGAAAGAGCACGAAGCATGCTAAGCAGTGCTGGATTGGAGGAGAAGTTATGGGCTGAGGAAGTTGCAACAACATGTTACTTGATAAACCGTTCTCCTAATTCTGCTCTTGTTGAGAAAACACCTTTGGAAGCATGGTCTGGAAAGAAACCCTCTCTAAGACATATACGTGTCTTTGGTTGTGAGGCATATGCATATGTGCCGAATGAGAAAAGGTCTAAATTGGAAAACAAGGTTGTTAAATGTATTTTTATTGGTTATAGTGCTGACATAAAAGGATACAAGCTTTGGAATCATGATACAGAGAAGGTTCTATACAAAAAAAGTGTTATTTTTCATGAAATGAAGCCTTCTACTTTCGATCTGCAGTCAGAGACAAAATCAAAAAATAAAAAGGACGTAGTTGAAATTTCTTCGACACCAGATAAAGAGGAATTGAAAATTCAAAATGTACCTGAAATTGAGGAGAGCTCAAGTAGTTCTGAGAGTTCTGAAGAAGAAGAACAACCTCAACCTCAGCCTCTGAGGAGGTCAACACGTGAAATAAATCAACCTGATAGGTATATGTTTTCTTTGTTAGATTCTACTTGTGCCTATGATTTAATTTCTAGCACTGATGAGCCTAGGACTATGAAAGAGGCATTTAGAATGTCTAATTCAAACTCTTGGTTGGAAGCCATGAATGAAGAAATTGCATCATTAGAAAAGAATGATACTTGGAGTTTGGTGCCCTTTCCTGAAGGCAAAAAATCTATTGGCTACAAATGGGTATTTAAAAATAAAATAGGTCTGGATGGCAATGTGGAAAATTATAAGGTGAGGTTGGTTGCAAAGGGGTATTCCTAGGTAGAGGGAATTGATTAAGGAGAAATTTTTTCTCCTGTAGCTAAGCTGACGTCTATCAGATTTATTTTGTCACTTGCAGTAGCGTATGACTTAGAGGTTGAATAGAAGGATGTGAAGACAACATTTCTTCATGGTGACCTTGAAGAAGAGATTTATATGTCCTAGCCTGAGCACTTTGTGGAAAAAGGTAAAGAAAATCTAGTTTGCAAGTTAAAAAAATCTCTATATGGATTAAAACAATCTCCTAGAATTCGGTACTAGAAGTTTGACATTTTTTTTTTCATTGGGATTTGTAAGATTGAAATCTAATCATTGTGTGTACTACAAAGATGAAAATGATCATGTTCTTATTATTGCTCTCTATGTTGATGATATGTTGTTCATAGGCAATAGTAAGTTAATTATTTCTGATCTAAATCCTCAATTGTCTGTAAAGTTCAAAATGAAAGATCTTGGTGTAGCCAAGTATATTATGGGAATGGAAATAACCAGGGATAGGAAAGGTAGAAAAATTTGGCTTTGGTAGAGTAAGTATATTAATACTAGTCTGGAGATATTTTGTATGACTGAGTACAAGCAGCTAGTTGTTCTATTCTTGTAGGGAACAAAGCTATTTGTTGAAGACTTTCCAAAATCTCCTACTAAGATGGAGGACATGACCAAAGTTCTTGATGCTAGTGCAATTGACAGTTTACTATATGCAATGGTATGTATAAGGCCAGACATTTCCCAAGCAGTGGGAGTACTTAGTCATTTTATGGAAAATCTTGGAAGGACACATTGGGATGCTGTGAAAAGAGTGTTTAGATATCTGAAGGGCACTTTAGAATATGCTTTGTGTTACCATGGAAATTCGGTTGAATCAAAGAGGACTCTCAGTATTTGACGCTATGCAAATTCTGATTGGCCAGGGGACATTAATAGTAGAAGATCCACCAATGGATATATTTTCATGATGAATGGTGGTGCAGTTAGTTGGATGAGTAAGCGGCAGGCTGTAGTCACTTTGTTCACTACAAAGGTAGAATACATGGTAGCAATACATGCTTGTAAAGAAGCAATCTGGTTAAAATGTTTGTGTTCTAACATTGGGTTTGATGTAGAGAAAATTACAATTTACTGTAACAGTCAGAGTGCTATTTGTTTGGCAAAAAATCCTACTTTCCATGCCAGTATGAAACATATTGATGTGCAGTATCATTTTGTATGAGATATGGTGGAAGATGGAAATGTCTCTTTAGAAAAAGTGGATACTCTAGAAAATGTTGCAGATGCATTGAAAAAACCAGTGAGCATAGACAAGTACAGGTGGTGTGCCAGTTTGATGGGCCTTGGAGCCCATGACCTTCATTAACTTTGAGTTTGAAGCAAGCCAGTAAGTCTTCATCAAGTGGGAGATTGTTGGAAATTATGCCTCAACTTCCTGGCTTGTATCTCTGTTCAAGTCTTCATTGTTGGCTGATTGCTAGAGTTCCTAAGTTTGTAACCTTGTCATGGAGTTTGGAAGTTTCATAATTTCCTGATTGACCGACTTCCTTCATTGTCATGGCATCGATGATTTCTGTAACTTAAGAACCTTGTTGCAGAGTTTGGAAGTTTTGTAATTTCTCGACTGACCAAATTCCTTCGTTGTCGCGACATCGGTGATTTTTGTAACTTAAGAACCTTGTCCCGGAGTTTGGAAGTTTCATAATTTCCTGACTGACCGACTTCCTTTGTTGTCGCAACATCTGGGAAATTTCTAACCAACAGCGGGAGTTACAAATTTTTTGTTTTCTCTGACTGGGCGATAATGGTATCTGCTTGTCGTAGGGATCGGTAAATTCATAACTTGTATGTGGTGGTTATGAAGTTAAAATTTTGAGCGACATGTCAATGGATGTGGTATCACCGATATATATACCTTCAGTGAGAACTCTTGCCGATGGATGTTTCTCTTGCTGACAGGCTAGTGCATTCAGTATGAACTCTTGGCGATAGCATTTCTCTCACTGACAATTTTTGTTCGAGCGATAGCGATGGTCTTGCTGATAGAGCTACTTGTGATGGACATCAGTGTGAAGTCCTAGCGACAACGATGGTCTTGCTGATAGTTCTGCAATGGACATTGGTGAGAAGTTTTGCCGATAGAGTTGGTCTACCAATGGTTTTGCATTTAGTATGATCTCTTGCCGATGGACAATTGGTTTTCTTGTGATATCAGGGAATTTTTTTTTGTTATCGATCTGACTTCTTAGGGTTTTTCCAATACCTTTGTTCTTGTCGATGGCTATGTGTTTGAGCATTTTGGCATCGGGGAGGCACGGTCTGGTGTCTCACCAACATGCGATTCAGTTAAAATTTTTGACTGAACATTTGTCCTACGTGGTGTGTTCTGAGCCAATGAGAGAAGTGAAATGTGAACTATTGGAAGTTGAATAGTTGCAACTATTCTGTTGTGGAAAACAAATAGGTCGTGAGTAGAATGGATTACACTTTGCAATGGTTGATGGTGAGAGTAGTGTGAGATAACGAAAGGGTTGCTCGACTGAACATAGATTGATTTGAGTGGATTCATAGCATGCTTTTGAGAGCATTGTAAGATTACTATTTTGTACAAGATTGATTAGTGAATGTTGCTGATGTAAATTGACATCAAAAAGTTAAGTTTGATCTCTGTATGTAATTTTCTTACTGTAATACAAAGAGGATTTTCTTGGTGTGGTGGGGTTTTCTCCCGTAAGGGTTTTCCCACGTAATTTTGGTGTCCAATTGTGTATGTGTTCATTTCTCTTTTTTGTTAATTCTTTTCAAGTGTATCTTATTGAATTGTAATTGCAAAATTTAAATTCATATCTGCATTCTTCCCTCAGTTTTTGGTGTTAGGAGAGTTTGTTCTGCACCTAAGATTTCCTTACAAATAAAAAGGGGCTAGGCCCCATGGTGGGTACCAAAATGTATCGCATGGTGAATTGTGTAATGTGAGTAAATGGATAATAAAACCACACAATCAATGAAATGTATTATATTAGAGAATTTAATCACAAAACTAATCTAATTGAAACACAACAAATTCCCTAAAATCGTTCCATTGTTTCCTTTCTTTAGGGATTCAATAAATCATATTGGCTCTCAGATTTCTATATGCACTATGATTGTTAGAATGGAAACCTAAGGAACAAAATGTTGGGAATGCAATAAATCTATTCCTACATGTGGGTAAACTATGTGATTGATTCCATGATATTATGTTGTAAATGATAATGATGATATGATACTGGATATGATGCTAAAGACTATGATGCAAATGTTGTATAAAAACTACTATGATAATGGAAATGCATCTAATAACTAATCCATGATTCTATATATATTAATATGATTCCAGAATGCTAAATGATAAATGCTGAAATGCTCTCATGTAATTTATGCAGAGTAAGTTTTCTCAAATATGGGATATGAAATGTTGTCCGAATGAGGTTGTATTTATAAGATTTCCAAGGCATATTGTGATGTGGCAACAACCAACAGTCAATATTTCAGCTGGAAAGATTGAGGGCGGAGGATGAAGAAGTTAAAGGGAATCATGTAGATGGTTCCCTTTAAAAGAACACTTTTCCAAGTGTGAGACAGAATAAAATGATGGAGAGAGCCAATAGTCCAAAGTTTGTTTCAAAATTGGTTGAGGATAATTCCATTTAAATATTAATGATATTTAAATTCATGAGACACTTGATGATGTGGCAAGAGGAAAAGTTGGAGACATGTGACTAAATTCAAATTTGGAATTATTTAAATTTAGTGAGAAGATATTAATTAAATAAAACAAACTATTGGAATTTGTTTATTTAATTAAAATTAGAGGAATATGATTTAAGATAGAAGAATTAGGAAATGTGAACCATATAAATAAATTTAGAATTTATTTATAAGTAGACGAAATGAGAGGTTTATCAATTAAATAACTTGTATTTAATTAATTTGATATCCTAACCAATTTAGGTGTATACATATACAATTAATTACACTTTAAACATTATTCTTAAATAATCATGGTCATAGTTAGTAAAAAAATCAAAGGATCAAGTATCACCAATTTTCATTACCAAAGTGAGAATGATTGTACTTAGAGGCCAACCTAAGTATTAAGTCTCATTTTCCACTGAGGCATCCTCATAGTGGGGTATTCACCTTCATGGGGGTATTAGTGAGGTGCAAAACCTTACCAACTTCCATAAATTAGTCTACAACATGGACAAGCATTGTGGCTTGAACCATGGCATAGAGTTCCACTCTCTATTTTTGTGGAGGTTGCAACCCACTCCACCAAGGCCCCTAAATTGATCAACGATTAGTTAGCTTCCCTAAGCCACCTATGACCTAGGGTACTTAATTAGAAAATTCATCATTTTCACTATATTACATACATATTATGCTAAATAGAGTTTACATAGAAATAGACACAATTAATTATCTTTCAAACTCTAGAACAAAGTCTTAACATGGAAATTATACCTTTTCAAAGGTTATTCCCTTTTGATGTAGTTATCAACTCATCCACTTCTACACCCATGCTTATTACTAATAATTTCAATAGTACTCTTCTAGATCAATCTATCTTACTACTTATACTAATTTAGGAGCTCATCCTTATCAAATCTCCTTGCTTGATTTGGGCAATACATTACTTTCTCAAATAATTGTTTCATAATTTCATTCCTATCTAAAATATTTTTATTCTTGGAATTTACAATCCATGCAACTCATATCTTTGTGTGATTGGCTTGTCTTTCAATTATTCATATAAGTTGGAACTTTTCCCTTTTCTATGATCATGAATTTCCTTGGTCATATCAGCTTATTCACTAAAGATAAATTATTTATTAGTTATGTTTTGTTGCTTACATGTCCTACCATTTGGCCACTCTTTCTATCTTGGCTATATTGACACTTAATTTATTAGTTTCCTACTTCATAGTGTACAATTTTTCACCATTACCATATATACACTAATGATTTCCCATGAAACAAAAAACCCTCCTACGTGGTTTGGCTTGGTCCTTATCAAAAAATTACCTATATACTTAACATTTATTTAGGGCATTTAATTTCTTCATACAACTTGAGAAATCATGTTTCTAAATAAATAAGTATTTGAATCAAATATTAGTCTAAATAGTCATTTGAAGAATTTTAATTAAGCTACTTAGAATTGATTAACATAATCATTAATCTAAATTACTAAATTATGATTTCTCATTGGCTTGAATAAATGTTAAAATTATTTTTTTAATTTCAAATAAATTTATCAAGTAACAATAATGTCATTGGTAAAAAAAAGGTCAGTATTATAGCTTATTTAAATCATTATTAGCATAAACTTAGAGAGTTATATTAAATACACTTTGAATTTTCATTATAATATTTTTAGGATTTCCACCCTAATATTGGTGGGAAAGTATGGGGTATTGCATTTTTCCCCCCTTAAAAATTTTCATCCCCAAAGTTTTATTTTAAAAGGTGGGGATGTAACTATTGCATTTCTTGTGTTTCCTCCCATGTTGCCATATTAGGTATGTATTGATCTGACTATACCTTTACTTGATCAACATCACATTACAAGTATGGACCACTCTAAAATTTAGATTGGTTCCATTTCAAGAATGTTATCATTTTCCATTTTCATTTGCAAGACCAATAAAGTATATAGGTTGTATCAAAAAAAATTTGTAATAAGGAAAAATTTAAGATATTGCATTTTACTCATCAAGCAAAGTAAGTCTATAAGCCATTGGCTCAATTCAATCTAGAATTTCAAAGGGAATTATAAACCCAAAGGAAAACTTATAATATTTTTGGAATCTCGTGTTCTTATGTAATTACACCTTGAGGAAAATACTATCTCCTATGAGAGAGGTTGTAAGGTTTTGTTTGAAATTTGCATGGCTCTTTTATCTATCTTGTGCTTTCTTAAGCCTTTTCCACCTCTAAGTTACTTTCTATTTGTTTCTTTAACTATATCTAGCCTAATAAAGATTATATCTTCTATTCCTACCTATGTTTTAATGGTGTCCAACATGCTTTCTTATACAAGGCAACATAGGGTGCCATTTCCAATGATATTTGATGACTATTATGATAGGAAAACACAATTAGATGTAGTAAATTTTCTATTGTGTATAATGCCCAAATTTCATTAAGGACATTAACAAGTTAAAACATAACCAATAAATTTGTTGTGAACTAGAAATTATAGCATAAGCATGTTATAATGCACTCTCATGCATCAAGGGTGTTGTGAAACCACACAATGAAACACTCACACACAAGATAAAAATTCATAATTGCACAACTATGAAATTTAAATAATTCAAAACTATTGTAAGATGACATCATCATGAAGAACGATCAAGGAGATAGGGTCCCTACCTTAATGATAGGGTGCTTGCCACCTATCACCAAGATGAAAATGTGTAAAATTTAAGTAAATAAGACACAAATAACTTATAAGAGAAAAACATAACCATAAATACATCTTATATTCACCCAGTTATAATAGTTTACATCATGATCTAATGAGATAAAAACTATCAAATCATTTAGGATCACATGCACAAAAGGTTGACTTTTAGGGACATAAGAGTGGCCAAATTCACTCAAGATTATAAGTATAAAAAAGGATACTAAAACCAATTAAGGAAACATAAT
The DNA here is from genome assembly GCA_007258455.2 of Sequoia sempervirens. Lineage (NCBI taxonomy): Eukaryota > Viridiplantae > Streptophyta > Pinopsida > Cupressales > Cupressaceae > Sequoia > Sequoia sempervirens. The sequence goes on along the minus strand of VDFB02353493.1, from coordinate 185,656,641 downwards.
AAAACAATTCCAACCTTATAAGGTGAGATGGTAGGTCTCTTAAGTAAACCTTCTTTTAGGGTAATTTTTTGAAAAGGGTTGTATATAACTCATTTTTTAGTTTCACCCCTTTTTATAGAATTATATTTTACCTAACATGTACACATATATCTAGATAGACACATATTCACCTTGACAATACCCCTATCATAATTTCTAAATAGAAGCAAAGAGGAAGAAAAATAGGATAGCTCAACTCAAGTTTATCAAATTTTCACACACATGCTTAAAACACATTTTCCTATAGGTTAGCTGGGTTTAAAGCCTTGAAAACCATGCCTTGATCAATATAATATTCTCTTAGGCCCATTAGCATACAAAAACATGAATATCACTATTACAAGTAAAATTTCAAGCATAAATTTACATTATATAAATTAGGAATTGAATGAAGTTGTAGACACATGAATTTGACCACCCCTAGTGGTCAAATTCACCTTTTATTTCTTCTATCCTACATCCATTGCCATATTAGTTAAATAATTCATTATTTAATTAATATTTGTCTCATCTACAATATCCCCTAAGGTGTTTTAATTAATCAATTAAAGACCTTATCCCTTCTTTTCTAAATTAAATAAATAGACCAATTTATTTAATTTAGTCACTTTAGCTCATTCTCTTTCCTCATGTCAACATCCTCCATAATCCTCCCCTAATACATATTAATTTAATTAACCTGTGATTAGGATGTGCACAACACTAATTGTGATTAGTGACACATCCTCTATAATCTCCCACTTGGCCTTAATCCATAATTACCCCTCCTAATCACTTGCACAACCACTAATCAATATTAATTAGTCCATAATCAAATCCACTTGCCAATTATGGTAAGGGTACCATGGTCAACCCTCATCAATGCTTTCTCCTTTTGGAGAAGCTATCTCCATCTCCCAAGGAATTTAAAATTCCTTTTTATTCCCCCAACATGCACATGCGGAATTTTTAAATTCACTTATCCCTTCGATGCATCCTATGTGGAATTTTTAATTTGACTTTATTTCTCCAACACCCTTGGAGGAATAAAACTCCAATTTTTAATATGCTTTCCCCATCCCTAGGTCCTTACAAGGGTAATTTCTTCCCAAGGTCAATTTATTAAACCAAGGGGGGTTTTAGAAGAATTTTTAAATTCTTCTCTTGTCACATCCTCCCAAGATTTGGGGAGGATGAGACAAGAGTTTCTTTTTCATCCTTTCCCATGTGATCTCCACATCACCTCCACATCAACTTCCTCTTTCCACCTCTTCCAACACATGTCTTCATCCTATGAGTTGAGATGTCTCAAGACATCTCAACCCTTGGTCACTTACCTTAGAATGCATCTCAACCCTTCATTCCTCTAGAGGTAAGATTGCTAAATACTTAGAAAATTTTCTCATTTGCAACATTCACCTTTTTCATTCACATTCAAGCACTCAATCCCTCTTGCATTCAATCTACTACTACCATTTTTGCAGCATTTTAGACCTCCATAGTTGCATCCAATCCATCATCCAACAACGCCATTGCACTCTCCATCAAATTTTGCATCCATATCATATAGGTTTTTGTCATTCTATCAAGCAAAGGAGCATAGATAATCAAGATCGAGGGCCAACCAACACATCAACTTGGACAAGGTAAAAATTAAGCTTTATCTTTTGTTTTTTCAAGTTCAACTAGGCTTATCTTGAGGTGTCATTGTGTTTTCTTTTGTTTGCATTTACTTAAGTGTTTTTACATTTTAGGTAAGAAAATACACCTACACACAAAAGTATATCTTTGAATTACATATTCTAACTATGTCATGATCATAAAATAAAGGCTACAATTTCACACTTCAAATTCATGAAAATAATGTCCTCTTTGCTCAAATGAATTTTCCTAATTATACAAATTTTATTCAAAAAATATATGATAATGGCTATAAATTCAAATATACATCTAAACAATAGATGGATAAATACATTCCAACATTTTTTACATAATTCAAGATAATATTTACTCAGATTTATAAAAAAAATCAATTTTCATGAATGAATGAATCCCAAAAATAATATAGACTTCTCCAAGCTTTTCCAACTCATTCCTCCATGGTTTCAATCCCACAAACCAATGGTGCTATCTACCATTAGACCATGTGGATCCCATGTTGGTGTGAAAAGGATTTATTACCTAATCAATTTACATCTTATTATTTTTTTCACACCATTTTGGTAAAGTTTAATACTTATTTCATTTTCACTTTATGTCTCAAGTTGTAAGATTAAGATACATATTGTAATCTTATGGTTTTTTGTGTCTCACCCTTGCCTATATATACAATGGTTTTTTATTTTATTTAATAATGTAATCATATTATATATTTGTATCCTTTGATAGAATCAAATTACTCTTTCATTTTGGATCTCTCTTGTGTGTTTTGTGAAATTCCTAGATCTTGGATGACTATTTCCATAGCCAAATATTGCATGATATAAATAATTATATACTAAATATTACACGGTATCAAATATTTTAGGACCTTTTCATGCTAATACTTTTAAATATCTACATTGTAAATCTCCATTTCTGTTGAAATGTTGAGTAAAACATTCTCTTGCATCAAATGATGATATAGAAAATCATACAAATTATGATAGAAATACTAAATTTGGTGGGGGATTCCTATTTATGACTTTGTATTGTTGGTGTATTTTGGAGAAAATATGTGATCATCATTGAGTCTAAAGAATTTATGAAAGTTATTTTAGCATTTTTATTTATCCAAATTTGACATTAGAGGCTAGATCTACAAGGTTTTACATGTCACTTGGAGTGGGTGTCAAACCTTTTCCTAGTCAAACAAAAGAATGAGGAGAGACAATTGTGTGTTGAATTTAAAAATTTGAATGTCAAATATCTTAAGGATACTTATCATCTCCTCAACAAAGAACATTTTCTATAGAAGGTAATAGGTTCCAATTTGATTTCCATGATGGAAAAATTATTAGGGTACAACTAGGTCATGGTTAAGGAGTTTGAGAAACATAACATAAACTTTACAACTCCTTGGGGAACATATGTGTACTTGAGAATTTTATTTTGACTAAAACATGTAGGGTAATACTTTCAAAGAGCCATGGATGTTGTATTTGTAGGTCTAATTGATGATTTAATAGTTGTCTTTTGGGATGACCTAACACCCTATTCAAAAATAAAAATTATCATTGCAAAAATTTGGAGTAGATCTTTCAAAGATGCATTAAATATGGAATCTCTTTGAATCCCAAAAAGTGTGTATTTAGTATGGAAGAGGATAAATTATTGGCACATGTCATGTACAAGGATAGAATTAGTATTTATCCAAAGAGATTCAGTGGAAATAATCTCATTCCCATGCCAAAATTATTGAAATAAGTCTAATCCGTTTTTGGGTAGATCAATTTCTTGAGGCAATCTGTACCAAATTTGCAAAGAAAACCAAACCAATATCGAACATGCTAAAGAAATGGAAAATGGTCACATGGAAACAAGAACCAACAAATTAATTTGTTAGGATTAAGAAAGCTATCAAGGAAGCACCCACTCTAATTAACATTAATCACTACATGCCCTTTTAGTTGGTCACATTTCCTTCATTTCACACTGTTCCTATTGTCACTTCAAAAGAACAAGGACATGTGTGAGTATTTGATTGGATTATTTAGTAAATCATTGCATGGGTCAGACCTAAAATATTCAATGATAAAAGTCATGCTTGACTTAATCAAAGTTGTGAAGAACTTGTTGTTCCTTTTTCCACAACCACCTGAATCTTAGGGTAATTCACCACATTATCCAAATCTAGGGCTTATGCAAAAAATAGAGAGCCAAACTATTCTTAAATTGAGGGAGAGAAAAATGTAACTAGATATGAGGGAAAATCAACTTGAGGGTGAAGCCACAATAGTGGTTTACAATTCAAGTGAGGAAGGAAAACTCACAAAAAATGAATACATGGAAAAAAACTTGATTTTAGGGGTTCGTACGAACCTACTGGTTTGAGTGAACCCATAAGGGGTTCGCTCAAACTAGGGTTCAGGTGAACCCTTTCAATTCTTTCCCACCCAAAAACCAAACAAAATCCCTTATAGAAGGGTGGTTTGCTCAAATCCCTAGGGGTTCGTTTGAACCCCCCTTATCCCTCATTGCCCCCCCCTTTGAGACACAAAAAAAATCTAAATTTTGGCACTTCGGAGCTTAGGTTGAAGACAAAAATGGCGGAGACTTCACAAAACCAACTGAAATCAGGTAGTCCTCGGAATGAGCTATCCAATGAATATAATTTTAATATGTTTTGATTTTATTATGTATTTGTTTTTTAAGTTTTATTAAACAGGTTTTTCATTGAAAATCAAGCTCTATGTTTTTCCCGTGTGGAAAAATAGCAGATTATCAAAAAAAAAATGAAAAATATGAGTACACCAGATATTGAAGTCCTTGATCCAATAAAAATAAATAAATTGATACATACAAAAAAAGTTACGCTTTATACGGTCACACTATGTTTGAATTGTAATTGGTTTGACTTTGAAATTTGATTAAAGAAAAAATATTCAATAAAAGGATATCTAACCAAGTGGAAGATCTAGATATCAGAGTTATGAATCTAAATTCGAAAGAATTAGAATTATATCCTTCATGGAAAAAAGTTACGCGTTATACAGTGTGTCACTTTTTTAAAATGTTGTTTTATGTAAAAAACTAGTTTTTGAGGGAGATGGAAAAGGAAGTGCAAACTGAATCCAAAATTTTTGAAAAAAATATATTTAGAATCTACAGGAAAAATTTCATGAATCTCTAGTTTGCATCATCTTCAAATTCCTCATGGTTTAGCCGCTATAGATGTTTGAAAGTGAAGATTTAGTTTAAGAAAATAAATTCAGTGTCCAGTTTGGTCAAAAATTGTAAACCACTATTATGGGATCACCCTTGAATAAATTCGATTTTATTATTATATTTATTTTCTTGTGAACATAGATTTTTCACCAAATATTAAAGTCCCTATTCCACATATAGGAAAAAATATTAAAATAAAGAAAAATTCTAAAAAAATGTGCACTAAATATTGACACCCTTGTTTGAATAAAAAAATTAATTTGGATATATACAAAAAATATATGAATTATGGAATAAACCTATTTCTAAATTATAATTAATCTTACTTCAAAAATTAATAAAAAATAAAATATACAACCAAAAATTATGAAAAAACTGCACTAGGTATTGGTCTTCCCAATCTATGTTTAAGAATTTAAAATTTTATTCTATTTTATAAAAAGATTATGTGATATGAAATAAATGTCACTTTTTTAAAATGTTGTTAATTATAAAAAATAAGAATGAAGTTCCATCAACTATAATCCCCAGTCAATCCACCTTATAAGTAGTGGGTGGGTGGATATAGTTCCAAGGGCCTACTTGTTTCATTATCAAGGGCACTCCAGGTGGGTAGGTGGAAGAGTTAGGGATAAAAATGTCTCACTCTCTCTCATCCATTATTAAAATTTACTTTAAAAAATGCATTTTAGAATTTCCAAAAGAAATATAAAAAAATCACTAGTTCACATCATCTTTAATTTTTTAATGATTTAGTTGCTATGGGTTATAGAAGTAAAAATTTAGTTTTGGTATTGAGCGTCTTTGTACCAGTTTTGCAATTACTTATATTGTGAACTAATCCTCACCATTGTTTTTATCTTCTAGGTTTTTCCACATAAATCTGGTGTTCTATTGTGTATGGTGTTGGTTGTTTCATTTTCTATTATCTTCTTTCATGTTTAAGCATTATAACAGATTAAGGGTTTAATAAATGCTTGTGAACCTGATTACTATTGAGGGTTTTGATGTTTTAATTTGGTACAATTGATTCGCCCCCCTCTCAATTGTCTTTCTCATTCAACAAAAAGAAGCTTTACAAAACTTGAGCTTCTCCCAAGTAAACTACCTTTGTCAATGCATCAACCGAATTCACCTTGGGATGGATCTTCTCAACTTTGAGTTTTCCCTCTTCAATAACAGTCCAGATGAAGTGATATTGCAACTCAATATGCTTGGTTCAATTATGGATGTTTCATTCTATTCCAAGTGAATAATGTTGCTTCTATCACAAGAGAGCATGAAAACATGTTGCTTACATCCCAATTCACCCAATGTTCAATCACTACACCCAAATAATTTCCTTTGCACCTTGAATAAGAGCAATGTATTAAGCCTTGGTAGGGGAAAGTGCAACCACTTGTTACAATCTAGAAAGCCAATTGATCATTGCTCTCACAAATGTAAATACATAATTGATAGTTGATTTTGTTTGTCCAAATCACCAACCATATTAGAATCAGCAAAACCTTATAGTTGTGCATCTTTTGCACCAAAACATAAAGCATAATAGGAGGTTCCTTTCAAATATTTTAATATCCACTTCATTGATGGCCAATGAATTTTACTTGGATTACTCATAAATCTTCTCGCCACTCCCACCACATGATCAATATATGGATGAGTGCATACTATAGCATACATAAGGCTCCCAATAGTTTATGAATATGGGATACCTTTCATTTCTTCTTGTTCTTATTATGTCTTGGGACACATTGCAGAAGATACATGAAAGTGATCAACAAGAGGAGTTGTTATAGCCTTAAAACTTTGCATATTAAACCCAGGTGTCCAAAACTTTTTTAATGTATTTCTCTTGTGAAAATATTATTTCTCTCTTTTGTCTATCCTAGATTATATGATCATATCAAAAATCATCTTCATTTCCCCTAAATATTTCATTGCAAACTTGTGAGCCAAATGTTGTTTCAAATCACAAATACCACTCGTACTAGTTCCAATTACTAGCATATCATCAACATAGAGTGAGCAATAAGAAAAGCTCACCATTGCCTAATACCTTATAGTAGACACATTGATCAAATTTGTAGTAGGTGAAATGTTGCTCAATCATGAAGGAATCAAACTTGAGATATCACTACGGTGAGGCTTGTTTGAGCCCATAAAAACTTCTCCTCAATCTCTAATACAAATCTTCTTGCCCTTGTTTCTCAAAACCTTTAGGCTACTGCATATATAATTTCTCATTTATATCACCATGGAGAAATGTAGTCTTGACATCAAGTTGTTCAAGTTCAAAATCACATGCCATTGCAAGACCCAAAAGCGCTTGTATAGTAGTCATCTTCACAATGGGTGAGAAGACTTCATTGAAGTCAATCCATTTTTTATGATCATAACCTTTCACTACCAATCAAGCTCGATCTAATGTTTCCTACCTCCCTCTTCCTCTTTTAATCGGTACACTCATTGATTCTTCAAGGCTCTTCTATCTTTGCCAAAGGCTGACATTCCTTGGTGGACCTCCTCAATTAAGGAGCCTGGCTTTGATTATTTGTTACATGCTACAAATTACCCCCAATATTATTATCACTAGTATTGTGCCTTTGTATATTATCACCAAGATTACCAACATTACTATGTATATTAGCAGCCTATGTATGATCATTACCCTACAAATGAGACACATTATTTTGATCAATATTACCCATGGCTAGAGAATATTAAAACACTAATTGTAGAGGCCAATATTGTTGGGGCCACATGGGATTATTGTTGCCCACACTAGTATGTTGTGTCAAATGGTTATGAAATTTTTGTTGCATGGATTTTTCATTGTGCACATGGAATTTATGATGGAAAAAACCAGCATCAAAATCTTGTGTGGGATGATGTCTATCCAAAGTAGGTTGTGATTGATCATGAAGAAAATGTTGCACAAAAATTTCAACACCAAAGACAAAACCTTGCTGCATTTGGGATGGCTATGTGAGAGTTTTGAAGGCTTGTGTGGAGGTTGTTGTAGTGGGCACTAATTTTGAAACTTGAGTAGGCTGTGTGGAGTGAGGATCTCCTCTAGCTCATGCCATATTTGGAACTAAAAATGCAATGTGATGGGATTAAGGGACGAATGTAGAACATTGTGTAGGAAGAGATAAGGTATGCACAATGGATGATTTCGTAGGTTGTGAGTATTGGAGCTACAAGTTACCTCCTTTTTTTGGTGCCAAATTTGGATGTGAAAACTACATGAATTAGTAATGTCTAATAATAGCACATACTTCTTTGGTTGTGTCCCTTGTGCTTGCAGACTTGGAAATGCCTTCTCATTAAAAACCACATCCCGATTGTGAAATAATTTATTTGCAATCAGATTCTACAATCTCAAGCCATATTGTTATTCTCCATAGCCAACAAAAATACACTGTTCAAATTTGGGATTCAATTTTGTTCTCTTCTCCTTGGGAATATCAACAAACGCTTCGTAGCCAAAGGCCTATAGGTGATTGTAGGAAATCCTTTTTCCCAACCATGTCTCCTTCAGATTGTGAAAATCTAATCAAGATGAAGGATCTTGTTTAATCAATTATAGTGATGTATTTACTATCTCAGTCCAAAACTCCTTCCTAAACTTGCATTAGAAAGCATACACTGAGATCTCTCCAAAATTGTTCGATTCATCCTCTTAGATGCACCATTTTCTTGAAGAGTGAATGGAACAATCTTGGTGTGTTGGCTGCCACTATTTGCACAAAAGTTATCAAATTCCAAGGAGAAAAACTCCCCACCATTATCCACTTTTAAACATTTGATTTTATTGTTGATTCTCATTTTCAACAATAGCTTTAAAAACTTTAAATTTGCTAAACACTTCTGATTTCCTATTTAGCATATACACCTAAATTTTGTGAGTGCAATCATCAAGAAAAGTTGCAAAATAGTTTTCCCCTCCAATAGAGGTTACCTCCATAGGACCAAATACATTTGAGTTTAACCAACTCCAAAAGCCTTGTCTTCTTGTCATGTCTTGACTTCAAAAAACTAATCTGCCTTTGTTTGTCATATATACAATGCTCACACAACTCCAAATCAACTGATTTCAAACCTGGAAGTTGATTCCTTTTGAGCAAAAATTTAGTCCCTTTTTTCTCATATGTCCAAGCCTCTTATGCCAAAAATTTGTACTACTTTCCACAACCACCTTCACAACTCCCACTTCAGAGTTCTTTTCAGAACATATAAAGTTCCCAACTTGTTTCCTGTTGCAACCACTAAGGCTCCTTTGGTCACCTTCCAAGAGTTTGAAGAAAAAGTGACACTACATCCTTGAGAATCAAGCTGTCCCGTGGAAATCATATTTCTTTTGAGCTTGGGAACATGTCTCACATCTCGCAATAACCATTTATTTCCATTTTTCAATGTCAACATCACATCACCTTTTCCAACTATGTCACAAGGTTCATTCTTACAAAGGTAGACTCTACCAAGTTTACCTTCTTGATAGTTTTTGAAAACTTCCTGACACGAGTTTGCATCAAATGAGGCGCCAAAGTCCAATACCCATGAAGCAACTATAGTTTTGCTTGTTGACAATACTAGTGCACCTTAATCTTGTTCATATGTTATGTTAACTTCACTATCCTTTGGCTAATTCTGCACCTTTTTGCATGACCAACAATTCTTTTTGGTGTGACCTTCTTTACCATAAAACAATGACCTTTGTTTCTTCTCCTTGACTTGGATCTTCTTGCAAATTTTGATCTCCTCCTACTGCAATTTATGCCCCTATCTTGAGGCCTTCCTCTATTACCAAAAATCAAGGCATTACCTAATGAATTTCCTTGACTCTTCCTCCTCATGTCTTCATTTAGAAGAGTGGCAAGAACATCATCAAAATTTAGTGTGTTTCTATTGGATAATGAATCATTGATTGCCATGACTACTCCTTCCCAACTGTCTAGTAGAGAACACACCAATAGAATGGATTTGATTTCATCATCCGAATTAATATTTATAGAAATCAATTGGTTGATCAATGCATTAAATTCATTTAGATGATTTGACATGTTTCCTTCTTCCTTCATCTTTAAATTGTACAAATTTTTCATGAGGAAAACCTTGTTTGAATCAGAAACCACCTCATACATGCCAACCAATTTATCCTATAATCCTTTTGATGTCTTTTCCATTAAAACATTGAATAAAGTGTTGTACTAGATAATGAGATGATGATGGTTGCTCTTGCCTTCTTATCTAGCTTCTCCCACTCCTCATTAGCAATCGTAGTTGGCTTATTTGCTTTTCCTTCTAATGCAATTGAAAGGTCTCTTTGAATCAATAATGATTCCATCTGCATCTTCCAAAGCCCAAAATTCTTCCCTAAGAATTTTTCAATTCTCCATTTATTTACATCTTCCATTTTCCAAAACAGGTTTTGCAATTTTTTTAATCATCTACTTCACCGAGCTCTGATACCAAATATTGATAAACAAGTGCAAATAAACAAATTGCAAAAACAAACTAAAGATGCAAGACTAAAAACAGTAAGAACACAAGACACCAAAATTTACATGGTTCACCATAAAAGACTACATCCACAGAAGTAGGGGAAACCTTTGTTTTATTAATTTTGTTACACGATATGTTTACAATAATAACATTTTCAATGTATTAATAACATTATCCACGTCATAATTTGTATGTCACCTAGGAAGGACAAAGAGATATTGGTGGGAGAAGAGAAGGAAGAGCAGGGGACAAGAGTCTGTTGGACTTCACACTTCCAACAATTTTGACATAGGGGAAATGACCCAGTAGTTGAGCATGTTTCAATAGTTGTTATAGTATTTGTTGATTTAATGGTCCCAATATTTTTAACAATATTAAACCAATAGTTGTGACTTTAAAGTTGTTAGTGTTGATGATAACTACCAATAATTGAATAATATGTATTCCTTATATTTAAAAAGCAACAAATCACGTGATGCCACATCATCACACCAATAAAACATGATTTAGTGCACAAGTATCAGTCTCACTTGTTTTTTGGATCCTTTTAGACACCTCAACAAAAAGCATGCTGATGTGGCATCATATTTGATGATGTGGCTCTGAAACCTTAGTTATAAGCAGGGGCCTTGCCAAACAAGCTGCTGTAAAAAATTAAGAATTTTTTGAAATTTCCACATAAAATTTTGAGAAGCGCAAAATTAAGATACTCAACTACGAGGTCCTCTCCCCTACATGTCCTTTCACAAACGAAGAGGAACATGGAGATGAACTTGATATCCTCATGAAATGAGACATAGATACTTGTGTGAACATTCTACCTCGCGTTCATCATCTACATCATAACCTTCCTCGAACTTCTACCTCGCGTTCATCATCTACATCATAACCTTCCTCGAACTTCTACCTCGCGTTCATCATCTACATCATAACCTTCCTCAAACTTCTACCTCACATTCATCATTTGCATCATAACTTTTTTGGCTCGTACATCAAACAAAAAGTACTCCAGTAGCCTTTGCTGAACCAATTCATCTAGTTGTAGATTACCGATGTTTTGAAGTACGTCTAACAGAGAATAGTAGAAGTTGATGCTCTCTGGAACTTCGTCTCGACCTCTTATTTGCTATTCAGCTTCACTCGCCTCTACACTCCATTCTCCTTCTAATAACTACCGCCCATACCATTGTTATTGAGTTTCCTCCTCATAAATTGAAGAAATCATGGCAAACCCTAAAGTGTGATATGGCCTTGCATGTAAATGGTGGTGGCTCTGAAAACTCTCACGCGAAACTCCTGAGACATTGCAATCTTCATCCGCTACTACCTTCACATGGACGCGAAAAAGAGATGACACTTTTGAAGCTCAATCCATAAGAAAAAATTGTAAGGGGGATGGCATTTTTGGTTGAAGCTGAAAGTGTTAAGGCCAGGAGATAGGAAAATTGAGAAAAAACACAAAAGAGATGGACCACAGGTCCAGTTCTGATACAATAATAAAGGAAGAAAGAATCTCAGTACTTGATTGTGTTAATTTATGTAGCTTGGACAGGTGTCTCCATTGTCTAGAAGTGTCATTTAATTATTTAATTATTTTCTAGAAACCTCCAGAAAAGGGCTGAGTTGTCTAGATAATTATGTAATTAAATAAATTGATTCTCCTAGAGACTTCTAGAATCCAGCTAGTTAGGGTTGTTAGAGTCTATTTAATCTTAGCCATTGATTGAGATTAAATCATGGCCATTGGTTTTCCAATGAGAAAAGTATAAAAGGGATCAATGGGCAATTGGAGAACATAACACAAGTAGACTTGCAGTGATAGCAAGTAGATTTGCAGTGAGAGCAAATAGTCTTGCAGTGTTAGCAAGGGTGCAGTGATAGCGTTGGGGATAGCAGGTGGAATTTCAGCAGGAGAAATTGAGGGAAAATTCGGAGAAGAATATTGCTCTGAGCTCGCTAAGAGGCAAGCGGTTTTGTATTCCTTAATTTGCTGAAGTTTAATATAATTCCTCATCTGCAGTAGTGGTTTTCCCTTCGGGGTTTTTCCACGGACAATTTGTCCAAAAATATTGTGTTCATTATTGTGAATGTTTTCTTCTCTATTCCTGTGAGTTTTATTGGTGAAGTTGCAGTTGTGTTATTTTTTGATATTTGCTGAGAATTAATTTTTCAGAGTCAAATAATCTATGTATTAGATAGGAGATTAATAATCAGTAACTGCAATAGAATTTTCACATGGTATCAGAGCTGATCTGAGGGCAGATAAGGCTCAACACAGGAAGGAAAGATCCTGCCTCTTCAGAATTATTACTATTATTTGTTTTCTTTTATCTTTTGAGATGGCCTCAGCAGGTTTAAGAGATCAGGACAGATTGGATGGAGCCTCAAATTTTGGTGTCTGGAAAGCCAGAATTTCTTTGTTGCTGGAAGAGAATGGGATCAAGGAATATGTGACCAGTGTTGTACCTGTACCTACAGATCCAGCACAGCTCTTAGCATATAAGAAGGAAGATGCCAAGGCGAGGAGGATGATTCTTGATGGTGTCAAGGATCATATTGTTCCACATGTCGCAGAGTTAGATACAGCGAAGAAGATGTGGGATGCCATTCTGAATCTGTACCAGAATGCTACCACTAACCGGAAGCTGATTCTCAGAGAAAAGTTGAGGACTACTCGGATGAACAAGGGAGAGGACGTGACAAGTTACCTCACCAGACTCAGACTTGTCAAGGATGAGTTGGCTGCTGTTGGAGATAATCTAGGTGATGACGAGCTAGTGCGGATAGCCCTAAATGGGTTTACTAAGCAGTGGGATGTCTTTGTTCAAGTTATTAATGGACGAGACACCTTGCCGAGTTGGGATCGACTTTGGAGTGACTTCACTCAGGAGGAGCTTAGACTAAGTCTTGTCAGTAGGACTAGTAGCAAGAGTCAGCAAAGTGAGGCAGAACAGGAGAACGTTGCCCTTGCAGGAAAAGGGAAAGCAAAGAAGGGGTCTAGTAAAGGATCAAATCCACAAGGTGAGAAGAAGAAGAAGGACCTATCTAAAGTCAAGTGCTATGGCTGTCACGAGTTTGGCCACTATGTCAGCGATTGCCCGCAAAGGAAGAAAGGCAAGAAGCAGACAACAGCTTCAGCAAGTGCAGATGAGCTCTCTAGTAGAATGGAGGATGAGTTCGCTCTCATAGCTTGCATGGCTAGCTCAACCTCACAAGGTGTTTGGTATATAGATAGTGGGGCGTCATTTCATATGACAGGAGTTAGAGAGTACTTCTCCAGCTATAAGGAGGAGGACATCAGAATGCAGATTTCTATGGGGAACATGTCCAAGCTCAATCCAGTTGGGAAAGGGACTGTTCTATTTCAGAGGGAGAATGGTAAGCGGATTCCCATTCATGATGTGTTGCATGTGCCAGGCTTAGGTATGAATTTGATTTCCATATCTGTCCTTCAGGATAAAGGTTATAATGTACTCTTTAGAGGGGCAAGTGTGTTAATTAAGCACAAGGATTGGAAATCACCCATAGCTATTGGAGTTAGGAGCGGCCGGCTTTATAGGTTGCAGTTTGATACTCATAAGGCACTGATGAGCAACAATAATTCTAGAGATCAAGGAGAGCTATGGATAGGAGGATGGGCCATATACATCATGGAGCACTTAAATTGCTTCGTGAGACAGTGACAGGTGTTCCTGAGGTGAGCACAGGCATGATGATGTTTGTAAGGGATGTGTGTTGGGAAGTTTGCGAAAGCAACTTTTCCAAGGAGTGACACTAGATCCAAGGGTGTTCTTGATCTAGTACATTCGGATATATGTGGACCAATGTCGACGAAGTCTCTCAGAGGATATGAGTACTTTGTTACTTTTATTGATGATTTCTCTAGCAAGACCTGGATATACTTCTTGAAGACCAAGGATGAAGTTTTCAGTCGCTTCCAAGAGTTCAAAGCTCTTGTGGAGAATTCGACAGGGAGGAAGATAAAGGTTCTTCGATCAGACAATGGAGGCGAGTACAAAGGGAAAGAGTTCCAGGAGTTCTGTACCAGGGAAGGAATCAAGAGAGAGTGGACTGTTCCTTACAACCCACAACAGAATGGGGTTGCTGAGAGGAAGAATCGGTCTATATCAGAGGCGGCAAGGGCTATGCTGTATGACCAGGATATGCCACGTTACTTATGGGCAGAGGCATGCAGTACAGCAGTGTACATACAAAACAGGGTTCCACATAAGGTATTAGGCAAGATGACACCAGAGGAGGCGTTCTCAGGGAAGAAGCCAGATGTCAACCACTTCAGGATATTTGGGAGTTTGGCATATTGTCACATTCCAGGTGCGACACGTTCCAAGTTAGATCAAACTGCAGAGAAGGTGTACTTTGTGGGGTACAGTGAAACCTCAAAGGCATATCGGATATTTATTCCAGGGACCAAGAGGACTATAGTTAGGCGTGATGTCAAGTTCATGGAGGACAAGGCATTCAGGAGGTCCAGAGATTTGCCAGCAGATGATCAGAGTGAGCAACTAGTGGAAGCTCCAAGGATCATTCAACCAGATCAAGGACAGCGAAGCTCGAGTACAGTTACTAGTACATGCACAAGCTCAGGTGCTGAGAATTCGCAGAGTATGGAGCAGCAGATGCAGCAGATCCAAGAGATGCATCAAGGTGATATGGAGGTTGATACTTCATCCTCTACAGTTGGTAGCAAGAACCAACAGTCACAAAGGGATACTCAGGAGTTTGTGGGAGCTCCTAGGATGAGTAGTAGACAGCGGAGACAACCAGCCAGGTATGATGACTATATGGCATTAGTTAGTCAATTGGTAGATAGTGAACCTTCAGCCACAAGAGGCCGCATTAAATAAAAGTGTGGCAAGATGCAAATGGTTATACATACCTCAATAGTGCAGAACGCATGTGGGAGGGTTGTGCCTGACCTACGATAGGGCAGTTGTTGGATCAATACCGTATCTGCGCGACCACACCGCATGGCAGCACGAGAAATACAAGGCAAGGTTTGTGGCCAAGGGTTCTCTTAAGGAGGGAAATTTGACTATGAGGGAGACATTTGCCCAAAGGGCCGTGCATACTTCTATGCGAGCTTGATCTCTTGGCAGCACAAATGGATGGGCGTGATCCATCGATGATGTCCGTGATGGCTTCTTAATGGTGAATTGAAAGAGGAGGTATACATAGAACAACCAGAGGGCTTTGTAGTACACAACAGTGAAACCCACGTGTGCAGATTGAAGAGAGCTTTGTACGAACTAAAGCAGGCTCCCAGGGCGTGGTATGAGCGCATTGATAGATACTTGTAGGGAATGGGCTTCGTGAAGAGTGAAGCGGATGCTAACCTCTACTACTTGGTGGTTGGGGGTGAGGTTCTCATTCTTGTTCTTTATGTGGACGACTTGTTTTTAACAGGTTCACTAGGGCTCATAGAGGAAAGCAAGAGGGACCTTACAGCAGAGTTCGAGATGAAGGATTTGGGGTTTATGCACTACTTTCTAGGCATGGAGGTATGGCAGACAGATGGAGAGATTTTCCTTGGACAAGGGAAATACTGCATCGAAATCTTGAGGAGGTTCGAGATGGAGGATTGCAGAGCCATGTCTACTCCTATGATCACAAATTGGAAGAAGGTAGAGACATCCAGAGAGGAGGATGTAGACCCCACCTTATACAGGCAGTTGATTGGGTCTCTCATGTATTTGGTCAACACCAGGCCAGATATATCCTTTGCAGTAAACTCTCTTAGTCAGTTCATGGTGGAGTCGAAGAGAGTGCATTGGACGGTACAGCGCTGTGTTGCAAGATTTGCGCGGGTACAATCGGCATGGAATCAAATATACCGAGGTGATGGTATCAGTTGATAGGCTATACCGACGCGATTGGGCAAAAGCAAGACAATAGACAGAAAAGCACTTCGTGGTGTTGCTTTAGCTGGGGATCGAGCTGTTCTCGGTACGCCAGCAGCGTAGTTCAGGTTTTGAGTTCCAGAAAAGTGCAACACATAGCAGCTAGCAGCTAGCATGGCGACGTGTGAGGCGATATGGCTTCGGAAGTTGCTGGTGGCCTTGTTTGGTCAGAGGGTTGAGACTACGGTGATACACTGCGACAATCAGAGTTGCATCAAGTTGACTGAGAATCCGGCGTTTCATGATAGGTCTAAGCATATAGACATCAGATATCATTTCATCAGAGATTGTGTACAGCGCGGGATTGTTCAGCTACAGTATATACCTACAGATCAGCAGGTAGCAGACATTTTGACCAAGGCATTGGGGAAGGCAAAATTCATCTTCTTCAGATAAGTTATGTCATGTGCGTAACACCTTCCCTCGCTAAGAGGGAGTGTTAATTTATGTAGCTTGACAGTGTTCCATTGTCTAGAAGTGTCATTTAATTATTTAATTATTTTCTAGAAACCTTAAAAGGGCCGAGTTGTCTAGATAATTATGTAATTAAATAAATTGATTCTCCCAGAGACTTCTATAATCCAGCTAGTTAGGGTTTTTAGAGTCTATCTTAGCCATTGATTGAGATTAAATCATGGCCATTGGTTTTCCAATGAGAAAAGTATAAAAGGGATCAATGGGCAATTGGAGAACACAACAACAAGTTGACTTACGGTGATAGCAAGGAATTTGAGAGAAATAGTCTCTGGCATTGTAACAAGAGGCGCAATATAGCGTTGGGGATAAAGTTGTGGAATTTCAGCAGGAGAAGTGAGGGAAGAATTTCGGAGAAGAATATTATCGAGCTCTGCCCAAAGAGCGCTTTTGTATTCCTTAATTTGCTGAAGTTTAATATAATTCCTCATCTGCAGTAGTGGTTTTCCCTTGGGGTTTTCCACGGACAATTTGTCCAAAAATATTGTGTTCATTATTGTGAATGTTTTCTTCTCTATTCTTGTGAGTTTTTATTGGTGAAGTTGCAGTTGTGTTATTTTTCGATATTTGCTGAGAATTAATTTTTCAGAGTCAAATAATCTATGTATTAGATAGGAGATTAATAATCAGTAACTGCAATAGAATTTTCACAGATTGATCAATAGATTCAACAATAAACACAAATATAAACACTATAGATTCAACAATAAACACAAATATAAACACTGAGAAAAATCTCACGAAATATGGGTCAGTGAGTTTGACTAAAAAAATTACACGGTTGAACCTTGATAGCAATATCATAAAGAGAAATAAAATTGTGTAACGAATAAATGCTAACCACCTCATAATGGCCTACGTAACTAAACAATGTAATAGAAATCTATGCTAAATTTATTTTTGGGTAGTAACATATTTTCCCTCTTACTATATATCATCCCATATAATAGTTTTTTAGTCACCCAAATCTAATTTTTTAATATCATTGGGATCCTTGACACTAAATGTTTGCATAGTCCGAAGAAAGAAGAAATTCCATAACCCAATAATCATGACATAAAATTAGATTGGCAATGAGGTTTGTAGGTACTTCGTATGATAGGAATAATTCTATGTAATTTGCAAAACTCTCATCACTAAATAAAACATTTAATTGTATAAAGATGTAATAACAACCAAAGAACAATCACAATATAAAAAATTTAATGCTCTACTCCAACCATCTTATTATTAAAAAAATTACCAAATAGACATTGAATTTAATAAAAAAAGACATAATAAGTAAATTTTATCTAGCTTTCAAGCAACAATTAGATCTCACCAACTAAGATAACTATCCTTAATTCATATAGAAAACTATATGCAGTGTTCCATGGGGACGCGTCCCCTCGGGAAAACCACCCGTTTCCGAGACAGGGAGACGCTTAGGAAATGTCCCTCCGCCGTCCCCTCGTTTCTCCACTGTCCCCCTGCCGTCCCCCCGAAGTCCCCCCGTCCCCCCAAAGTCCCCTCTTGGGAGACTTCAGGGAAACTTCTAGGAGACTCCAGGGAAACTTCCAGAAGTCCCCTCCACCCAAGGAAACTCCAAGGAAACTTCTGGGAGACTCAAGGGAAACTTCTAGGAGACTCCAAGGAAAATCTGGGAGACTCGAAGGAAACTTCTAGGAGACTTCCAGAGGCATGAGGCCATTAGCCTAGAGCCATTTACTATTAGCATTTACTATTTTGTACTCTATTTTTGAAGTTTTGAAGTTTGAACATTGATGATACAGGGATAGTTGATTGTAATTATGATTCATGAATCATGATTATGAAACTCAAATTATGAAACATCTAGTTCTTGTTGCATTTTCCAATGTCTATATTTTCATTTTGATTTTCAATGTTCAGTGGTTCACTAGCTCAATGAAATGATATATCATTGCAATGTGTTATTGTGTTTAAACTTTAAACTTTTAAGTTTTAAGTTTTGTTTTTATGTGTTAACTTTACTTATCCCTTAGGCTTCTACAGTTATATAATTATATTGTTATACATCTTTTTATAATTAATTTTTTAAGTACTATATGTATTTCAACACCAACCCCCCACCAACCCCCCATCGTCGTTCCCCCACCATCCCCCTGTCGTCCCCAAACTTAGGCCCCTCGTCTCCCATCTCGGAAACGCATCCCCCACCGTCCCCCTGTCTGCATCCCCAAAACTCTATGGAACACTGACTATATGCAGCATTCTCTGAGAAAATGTGGGAAAAAATATTTGATACATTTGGCACATGGTAAAACATATCATACCTCTAACTTGATCAATCTTTCATTAAAAAATAGAGATTTTTATATATAGGCCACCTTACATATTCAATAGGAAAAATTAAATAAGAAATTTATGTACCACTTTCTTTTCATAATAAAAGCTTCATTCAAATTTAACACCACCTTATATAATTAAATCATTATGAAATTAAATAATTTTGTTCGATGGCTTTCCGAGCGCGCACGAGTGCAGTTTGTGGACGCGCCAGGGTATCCACGCCCTAGCTTAGTGTTTCCTGGGTCTCTGGTGGCTGTGTGGTGCGGGTGGGGCCAGGGGTGGCTCAGTTTCTGCCTTCTGTTCTGTGTGTGGGTGCTGTTTCGTGGGTGTTTTTTTGGTGCAACCAGTTTGGGTTTGGTGCAGGCGCCATCCTGTCCTTTGTCTGTGCTGCCTTTCTCCTTGGAGTGCTTTGTTGTTCTCTTTACTGGATGGGTGGGGTTCTTGCTGTATTGCTGGTGTTGAGGTATTGTTTATTATTGTCATTTTCTCTTGCTTGCATTGTGGGGGTGGCTATGAGGCAAATTGGTTTTGTCTTGGGGCCTCTTGGCTAGAATCTTTTCGGTGTAGGGTTTGAATGGAAAGGAATGCATCTATTGGAGAGGTGAAGGGGGATGATGCCATGATGGAGGTTGGTGATGGGGCTTTGTCTGGAGAGGGGTTGACAAAATCTAGTACCTTTAAAATGCATAAGATAAATGGATGCCTAGAAAGAGCTCAAGTTCGTCCTATGTTGGTGATTCAATCGAAAGCGGTAGTTGAAGATTTGGAGTACTACAATAAGCATATTTTGATTTGTAAGTTTATGGGGATGAGGGTTTCTCTTTCTTTCTTGGACACTTGGATCTGCAAGACATGGTCTTTGGAGGGTGACTTCAATGTTCTATTGGCTGCGAACAATTTCTTTCTGGTAGATTTCTCGTGCATTTCAGATCGAAATAGGGAATTTGAAGGGGGGCCTTATTTTTATAACCAAGTAGGTCTCTTCATCAAACCATGGCATGCAGGCTTTAATTCAATGGAAGAGTTACCTTCTAGGGTCCTAGTTTGGGTTCACCTTCCTCGATTGCCGCTTGAATGTTGGAGAACTGATATATTACAATCGTTTGCTTTATTGCTAGGTAAGCCTATTGGTCCTTCTCAACATACTTTGGATAAAAGGATCTTTTCTTATGCAAGGGTTTGTGTTGAGATTGATTAGAGTCAGCCTTCGCCTGATTCTATTGAGTTGACTATTGGCTCTAATTCTTGGACTCAGCCATTGGATTATGAAATGTTGCCTTTTAGGTGCCGGTTATGTCATGAATATGGGCATCTGCTGCAGAGGTGTCCTCGGGCTTCTGGTACTGGAGGGGTAAATAATGTGGGTACCCAATCCAATCTGAGGGTGGATAAGGGTAAGGATCCTCTGCAGAGAATGGCAGAGGACAAAGATGGCTTTGTTCTAGTTAAGCCCCTTAATAGTGGAGGGGGTCAAAATAGACCCTTTAAGGAAAGGCAGGAAGGGGAGACATTCAATAGATTTGAGGCTTTGGATGAGTTAGTTCAGGAGGAAGGTTTTACAGCTGACATGTAGGTGGTGGATGGCTCTAAGGAGTTGGTTGAGGTACAACCTTTAGTGATCCCTGGATTGGATCTGCCTGGCAATCAGGATCCTCATATAGTTTCTGGTCTTTCTCCTTCCGCTCCGGCTTCTGGTGTGGAGGGTGGGGTGATTGTTGATTCTGGTGGCCCCTCTAGTGGTGGTAAGGCTTGCTCAGAGGTTCGGGGTAGCCTTGAATTAGGAAAGACTAAATCTTCTTCCTCTATTTTAGGTGTGCAGAAAAAATCTTTTAAGAAAGGAATTCCTGAGAAATCAGTTAAGGTTGGTCACAAAAAGGACCAAGAAAAGGTGAAGCTGGCTAGAGAGAATTTGGTTGAGGCTGGTTTAGTGAAGACTATTGACGTGCACTTCTCCCAACCCCAACGATGATAGTTCTTTCTTGGAATGTGAGGGGTATGAATAGCATCCCTCGACAAAAGGCTATTCGAGATCTGGTTCGTATTCATTCTCCTGATATGGTTTTCTTGCAAGAAATCTAAGCTATCAGTGGATAGTATGTTAAGTGTGGCTTCAAAGATTTGGGGTCATGGCCAATGTCAATGTGTGGGTGCTTTTGGTAATTCTGGTGGAGTGGCTTGTTTTTGGGATCCTCAGAAGGTTAGTCCAATTTGCTGGTTCTCTTGCAGGAGTTTGATTTCTTGTGTTGCTTCTTACTTAGAGTCAGGGGAGAAAGTTCTTCTCTCTAATATATATGCTCTGATTGATTCCCATGGTAAAGCTCAACTGTGGGATCATGTTAGATATGTGAGATCTTTGGATCGTTACCTTCCTTGGATCCTGGCTGGGGATTTTAATGTTGTCATTTCTTTAGAGGAGAAGAGAGGAGGTAGTGCTCATTTGGAGCCTTCCTCTAGGATCTTGCAAGATAATATGGCTCTTTTGAGGTTAGTTGACATCAAGCCAACTAATGGAGTCTTCACATGGAATAACAGGAGGACTGGAGATGCTGCTATTTCAGAAAGAATTGACATATTTTTGGTGTCCAGTTTTTGGATGGGGGACAAGTGGATGATTAGCTCTGAAATATTGGATGGAAGAGGTTCCAACCATTGGCCAATTAAGCTTGCAATTGAAATGCCTCAATGATGCGCTAGATAGACTTTCAAATTCCAACTCATGTGGCTCCATGATGAATCTCTTACTGATTTGATTTCTAGTTGGTGGGATCTTGGGAAGCCACCTTATGGCACTGCTATGTACTTATTCTCTAAGAGGTTACAATATGTCAAATACAAGTTGAAAAGATGGAATAGACATCATTTTGGTAATTTGTTTCATGAAAAACAAAAGGTGCAGGATAACTTGGACTTAATCACTAGGCAGATTCGGGATCAAGGCCTAATAGAAGAGTTGGGGTTGTCAGAGATTGCTGCAACAAAAGAGGTAGAGGAATGGGAGTTATGTGAAGAAACTTTTTGGAAACAAAAGTCCCGTATTGAATGGCTTCAGGCTGGTGATAGAAATACTACTTTTTTTCACAACTCTATTAAAGATCGGAGGCAAGGTAATGTTATTTCTTCTCTCTTGTTGTTTGATGGGGAAATTTTGTCCTCTTCCACTTCTATTTTTGTAGAATGCGTCTGGTTTTTCTCTTCATTATTCTCTAAAGATTCCCCTCCTGCGGAGGAGGAGGAAGCTAGGATTCTAAATTGTATCCCACAACTAGTGTCTAATGAAATGAATGAATCGCTTCTCTCTCCTATTACCTTGTCGGAGCTTGAGAAGGTTGTGTTCTAGATGAAGAAAGGTAAAGCATCGAGCCCTGATGGATTCCTAGTTGAATTCTTTCAAGAGTTCTTGAAGGTGGTTAAGTTAGACCTCTTAGAGGTTGTTAAGGAATCTCTCATGAATAAACAAATGTTGAAGTCTCTAAATGCAACTTTTTTAGCTCTCATTCCAAAGAAGGTGGGGGCTAATTCTTTGGATCTTTTTAGACCTATTGCAATATGCAATGTTGTTTATAAGATTATTACTAAGTTGATTGCTGAAAGGTTGAAACCTTGGCTTGGTGGGTTAATCTCTAAGGAGCAGGGGGGTTTTGTTGTTGGCAGACAAATCATGGATGGTGTTGTAATTGTTGCTGAGACCATCCATTTTATGGAATCCTCAAAAGAAAAATCTATGTTTATCAAGCTGGACATGGCTAAAGCATATGATCATGTCAAATGGAACTTTTTGTTTAAGATTCTTGGAGCTTTTGGCTTTTCCAGTGGTTGGATTGATTGGGTCAGGAGTTGTGTTACTTCCTCCTCCTTCTCAATGCTTATCAATGGTGAGCCCACTAAGTTTTTTGATGCTTCCAAAGGCCTCAGACAAGGAGATCCTTTGTCACCCTACTTATTCATCTTTCTTGCAGAAGGATTGGGCAGGCTTATTCGTGCTCAGGTAGCTAGCGGCTTGATTCAGGGTTGGAAATGCGGAAATGATATTCCTCCTCAGTCCCATCTTTAGTTTGTAGATGATACTACCTTGATGGGTAGGGCGAAGGTGGAGGAGGCTCTCAACTGGTGCAATGTTTTGGACTGCTACTTGGCTGCCTTTGGGCAATGCATTAATGAGGGGAAGTCTTGCATCTACTTCTTCCATACTCCTAAGGTTATCCAAAGGAGAATAGTAGGTATTCTTCGTTTCTAGATTGGTTCACTTCATTTTCTCTATCTTGGAATCCCTCTTTCCATTCATTCTATACCTAAAAGGTTTTGGCAAGAGACTCTGGACAAGTTTCAAAGATTGGTCAGTCTTTGGACTTGCAGGTGGCTTTCTTCAGCTGGAAGAGTGACTCTTTTAAAATCAGTGGTCCAGGCTCTCCCTCTTTATAGGTTCTTTGTTCTTTTTGCTCCTTCAAGTTTTATTAAATATTTTGAGAGATTGTCTCGCAAATTTTTGTGGTATGGCAACCTTCTTCATAGAAAGTGGAGCTTGGTGAAATGGGATGTTGTTTGTAGGCCGAAGCAAGAGGGGGGTCTTGGTCTATGATGAACTGATTGGAATGGGCATGCCTTGGCTGCCAAGCTATATTGGCATTGGTGTTCACAACAACATATGTTGTGGGCTAAAATTCTTACCCTCAAATACTTGGGTGCGGTGGAAAGCATGGAGGTTGCTAGATTTAGTATGGAAGGGAAAGGTTCTATGATTTGGAGTACTCTCAAACGGGGTGCTCAGCTTGTTAAACAAGGTCTTTTTTGGATTGTAATGGGGGTCGGGAAGCCCTCTTCTGGCATGACTCCTGGGATGGTCACCCCCCTATTTTGTCATCTCATCCCCACCTTTAGGACTTGTGTCAGATTTTTGAAGAGGCGGGTTGGTGTCATGTGGCTGACTTCAAATCTCAACAATATTTGAGTTAGATTACTGTGTCCAGGTGGAAGGACCCTATGGTTTGGCCCCCTGGGGGTGTGATGGAGGATCGTCAAGAGCTTGCTAAGATTCTATCATATCGTTCTTGCAATTCTCTTTTTGGTAGTGATGTGCTTGCTTGGGGTCCTGATTTGAGAGGAAAATTTTTGGTTGCCTCTGGTTATCAGGCTTTGGATAAATAGGTCTTTGGGAGCTCTGAGGTTTCCTGGTGGAAGCATGTCTGGAATAAATTTGCTTGGCATAAGTGTAATTTTTTCTCTTGGCTCGTTGTCCAAGGTAAGTGTCTTACTTGGAAGAATCTTTGGAAGTGGGGGTTCCAGGGCCCTTCCATGTGTGTTATGTGTGGTCAGCATGAAGAATGCCTCTCACACCTCTTTTTTCAGTGTTCATTTGTCAAGGCTATCTGGCATCACTAGTGGAATCTCTGGAGCTTACCGTGTTGCCATGTCTCTGCTTTGGATGACTTTTGGAGGAGACAGGGTTCATCTCCTACCAAAACCTCTTTTCTTAAAATTGCATGGAGCATTGGCCCTAGTTTGATTGCTTGGAAAGTTTGGTTGGAGCGTAATAGATGAATTTTCTTGGACAAAAAATTGATCTTGGAGCAAGTTTGGAGGCGTATTCTTGGGGCTCTGCAGGACATTTTGTCTGTTAAGTGTGACTTGTCTGTGCCTATTGATCCTGGGGACTTGGGTGTTGTTAATGCCTTGGGTCTTGTTGCAAGGGATAGGAGTAATTTGAGCAATGTGCATTGTAGGCATGGGCATGAGAGGGTGGCTCGTGATGGATTTTGGTGTCCGCCTGCTCTAGGGGAGCTAAAGATCAATACTGATGGGTCATCTAGGGGTAATCCTGGACATGCTGGAGTTGGTGGTGTTGGCAGAGATAGCCTTGGAGTGGTGGTGTTTTTCTTTTCTATGTATCGTGGTTTGCATACTAATAATCTCATGGAGGCTAGTTCTATTCTTATGGTGATTGAGTGTGCGGTTGGCCTTGGGTGGCGGTGGATTGTTTGTGAATCTGATTCTCAGGTGGTTATTGATATGTTGCATAAGCGACAGTTGGAGGATGTGAATTGGCAGTTAGCTGTGGTTGTCAAGCAGATTATTTCTATGTGTGCTTCTCTGGACTCCATTGTCTTCCACCATATTCTGCGGGAGTGGAATAGGGTGGCTGATAGGCTGGCTAGATGGGCGATGAAGAAGATTGATTCTTGGTTTGTGGATGGTTGGGGCAATCTTCCTAATGACATGGCCCCTGTTCTTGAGGAGTGGGTTGCTGAGGATATGAGATGCTTCTTGGGTGTGAATTGATTCTAGCTCTGTTGACCCCTTGTGGGTTTGTTTCTTTGATCCTTGTGTTGTTTTTTTTATTCTGATTCAATAAAGTTTTTACCCTCTTTTTTTTTTAAATCATTATGAAATTAAAAAAAAAAATCCATTTTAAGGAATTTCTCTTATTCTTGGAAAAAATGAAGAGACTATGCATGTAGCCTTCCATTAAGGTAAAAATATTTCATTACTCAACCAAATTCTTCCTTTGGAGTTTTAATTATATAAAATCTTTAAGGTAAAAAAAAATATTGATCTCTTATAAGTCCCCTTTTTTTTGGTGGGCCCCTATCTTATACTATTTTATTCTTCTAAAAAAATTAAATCTCTCAATTTTTTTTTCTTTTTCCTTCTACATCTCATCAATTTTTACAAAAAAAAGGTCCACCAATACCTATATGTCATTACAAATATGCACTAAACCTATGCACATAGACCACCACATATTGGAAGGATAAATGATGTGCAATATTTAAAGCTAAAATTAAAACCAATTTGTAAGTTCACAGACTTAGTTATAATTTATTGCAAGTAAATGTATTGATAATAATATAGCCCATTCTTGTTGTAATTGAATAAAATAAGCAAAGCATGCCCTTAAGATGTTGCACATGAACCAACAATAATGACATCAAGTAAAGACACCACAAAAAATATATATTTCATTTTTTCCAAACAATTAATAATAATATAGCCTATGCTTGTTGTAATTGAATAAAATAAATAAAGCATTCCCTTAAGATGTTTCACATGAACCAAAAATAATGAAATCAAGTAAATACACCACAAAAACTATATTTTTCATTTTTTCCAAATGCAACATATAGATAAATCTACGAGCATAAAATATCATATTTTTTAATAAGGACCAATATGACCACTTGATACAAAGGATTGTAGGTTCAAAATTGATGTCTTTGATGTATAGATTCTCTAAATAAAATAAAGTGGTGTTCAAGGAGTATAAGAGACAAAAGACAAAATTTATAATTTTGTGGTGTACCTATGTCTATGTGAGGATGCCATTTGGAGTTCAAAACTTTAGGATCCATCCTCAAAAGAATAATGGTGTTGTCTTTGTAGGTTTAATTAATAAAATCATGGTGAGATATAGAGATAATATTACCATGTAAGCACAAAAGGGGTCATTACAACCATTTGGGATTGATCTTCTAAAGGTTTCTAGGGTACGGGATTTCATTGGATCCTAAGATATGTATAACTAGTTTGTAAGAGGGTAAGCTTCTTGAACATATTATACCTAAAAAGGAGGTCAAGGTAGATATGAAAAGAAAGAAACAAATTGACCTCATCCGTCATCATAGGATATTGTAGAGAAGGCTAATGCCATCTCTAAGATGTTGAAGAAAAAGTAGGATATTATCTAAAATAAGAAGTCATTTGGTTCATTATTGGAGATAAAAAGAGCACAAACCTTGGTAGGTCTATACTACTCTAAGTTTTAAAGAAATCCTAGTTTGATTGTGTATTCTATTGTTTTTGTTTCCTCCCGAGTTTCTTCTACCACCACCAAGCTTTCCTACTCTTCTATGATCCTACTAGTCCACAATTCTAACATTTCATGTCTTATTTTTCTTAAGTATATTCTATATCCATCTCTTCTATATAAAAGAGTGGCAACTTTGTGGTGATTATAGATTTAAAACAACAAGGATACTTAGATAAATATCAACATGGATAGAGAAAGGTCAATTTGAATAGAAATGAAGACATGATTGAGCTTTGTGAAGAGAAAATCAACAAGATACTACATGGAAAGCCAAAGACAGGTAAATATCATAGCCCAAAATTGGTTGGAACTTCTAGTGGAAATGATGCTTTTTACTTAATAAATCATGAAACTTATGATGATTGTACTGATAATAAAGTGAGAACTATAAGAGCAACAAAAAGGATTAGGTAAAAAAATAGCAGAAATAACACTCATTAGAGAACAAGATAGAGACAATGAGCAAGATATGGATATGGTGATAAGGATGATTCTGGAGATGAACATATTTCCCACTTAGGTACATCTTCTTTCAATGTTTCAAATATATATGAAATTGAAAGAAACCCTCATTTTTTCAATATTGATGTAATTGTTGTTCCTTGCACTCACACCCCATGTTTTTAACAAAATGCCACCCCTCCCCTCTTTTTCTTTGTGAGTTGTTTTCTCTCGTTCCTACCTCATTTCCTCTTTGTTTCCCATTACTTCTAAAGTACCTTGTCGAGTTTCAATATTTCGGGCTTCTCCATCTTGGCATACCATATGGCTTGGTTTTGGTTGTCGCAGGTTTGGACATTCAAACATCAAGTATTCATTAAGACAAACACCCAACCTTGAAACCAAGGCGATAATAATGTCTTATCATCTCGAACACCATGCCAATCAAATTAATTGGGTGAATTTATTTCGTTGACAAAGAACATTTATGGCAATTAATACAAGTTTTTGGAGGTTGTCGAGTAAGTTTATTGGTTGATTATGCCTCATTTTGGCATTCGCCTTACATAATTTGTGTTTTTGAGCTCTCCAACTATTTTATAACTTGCGAAGAAACCCTCCTCTTGTGTGCATATTATCCGCTATTGTTGTTTCTTTTGATTGGTCGTTCATTCATGTTTACATGTGCATGCTCGTGTATTTCAAGTGGTTAGTGTGTGAATAGGGTTAATTAGATGTTTTGGGTTGAAGTATTTATATCTTTTCCCTTTCAAGTTTTCAATACTTATAATGGTCCCTCCCTATTTTTTGTGGGGGTGTGTCGTTGTGTTTTGTTTTGAATAGGTTTGGTATTATGATTGCTTCTTTTCATTTTCCCTCTATTTATTTATTTATTTATTTTTCTTGTATGTTTTTTTTTTTTTTCTCTTTCTTGGGTTGTCAAATCAATTATGACTTGGGTACATCAATCGAGGATGTTTGTGACATCAATGATCCAGCATCGGGTTGTGGTCCTGTTTGGTTTTTCTTGCCTTAACATTTTTTCTAGGAAGTTTTCGGGTGTTGATTATCGGAGGGTTGGGATTTTCCTTAATCACTTGCTTGATAAGAGAGATGAAACCTCTAAAGCCTAAGTCTTGTTCTTTCCTAGCTTAGAATTTTTTGCATTCAAAGCGTCAAATTTTGAGTTTTGGTGATAATAGTTATGTATTACTTATGATTCAGTGAACTAAACTAAAGTCCTAACCCTTGAATCCTGATTTGAAGCCTTAGTAAAATTATATGTTTTTGAAATTTTTTTTTGGGTATCGTTGTTAGGGAGTATCCTTTGCTTAACTTCAATCAAGGATTGATGACGTAGTGGTGGCACTTGTGAACCTCAATTCAAGATGTTCATGGGTCATTATTAGCTAATTTTGTAATAATAATTAAGCATCTAATAATCCTAAATCAAATTATTAAATAGGTGTAATATAGTGATTTTTTTAGTGGAAAATATTCACCAATTGACTAATAGTTGAAATTAAGGATTCAAAACTTGGCTAATAGTATAAGATGTAAGGCAGCCTAAATCACCACATTTAAAAAATAAATAAATTTAGTACCAGGAATCAAATTGCCAAAACATTTATTTTATTAAACTTTTTAACTATTTTTTTTGACAATATTTTGTACCTAATTACATTAGATTTGCCTAATTTTTACAATTTATAATAAAAAATGAAATTAATTTGCTAATAATATTACATATTTATTGGATACTTCAGGACTATATCGCCAATTTTTTTTGATAGGTAAGATATATTAATATCAAAAAAGAATTTACATATTCAGGCCCAAGACTATGGGCTACCGAGACCACCATTAAAACATAGACTTAGTAGAGTGTCAACAAAAGACCACACTGGGTCAGAACTAGCCTACCACTCAAAAGAAGACATAAACCATTAACCATTATATTGTGACAAGGAAGCTTACATACAAAAATAGACACAAACCCATACATATAATCAATGTCATATCAACCAACTAGACAAAGGCCCAACCCCCACAATTACCAAACATTCTTTTGGAAAAACACCTAGAACTCATTTCCAAGTAGAGTCTGGAACCGCCACCAAACGAAACTTCTTCAAGAATTCGGCCCCTACAGAAGCCAACTGACAATGCTCCACCAAATCCATGACATTTACGTCCAAAAGGAAAGGATAATACTTAACTAGGGCATCTGGATCCTCCAAGAGCGTGAGGTCACATGGACAAGGAATTTGTTTGCCAATCGAAGCTGCATCCAACGTCTTCTCCAAACCCACTGACATGTCCATCCAGAAAAGCCATTTTATGATCACCCAAGTTGCGTTGACCTTTGAAACTCCTACATCCAATAAACCAGCCAACACATGGGAGGAAGTATTGGAGTTGAAACAATACCCCTTTGTGTTTGCCATGAAACCTTTGTCGGCCACGCACTTAACTGCTGCAAATGTGAGATAGTTCGGGTCACAGATAATCCAACTCAATTAGACAGAGGTCATTAGGCCAAGGAACACCATTTTCCTCTTTGATGTCCTTAATTGGACAAGAGTATCCATATCACCCATTTCTAAGTCCTCAGCCGAAACCTGTAGAATGAATCTTTCCATACCAGATAGAAAGAAATGCCGCTTTTTGGCTAAGTGATAGATGTCAATGCACCAACATAGAAGTGCCTAGAAAACCTAGTCCCAACTCCTTAAATGAGTATGCTGAGTGGTGATCCAAACAAAGGTGCATGAGGAAAGGTCGATGAGAAGATTTGAAAAGATGTTTTGAGTGATAGGAGTAAATGATGACAAGACCTGCCTATAGAAGACTCCAAAAAGTTGCCATCATCCCTTACAATGTACGCCACCTCACCCTTTAGCCCACCTCACCAGTTGATGTGTTAGCCGCTACCACACTTCCTTTGTGGAGTGGCACCCACCCATCCTCCCACATCAACAAATCAATCATTGCCAATGTAGCTAGCAATTTGTTTCAAAGAGATCCCATCTACACCAAGATTCAAGAGAGTGTCCACTTCTTGATTTCCTTCATGCAAAACATGATAAATTTCATAGTTTTCAAAGTTTCTTAGTAAGGCTAGGGTGACTTCAAGAAGGGCACTAAGTTTCTAATTTTGAAAGCTCCCAAAACACAACATGCATTTATAACTAACAACAAATCAATCTTGATAACTACATTCCTCAATTTTAATTTTGCACATAGTTTTATGCCAAGAAAGGCCCCTTGAAGCTCAACCGCATTGTTGGTGCCCCAATTGAGAGGTTGATCAATATTTCCCACAATGTCACCATTCCAATTTTTACTTATATAGTCAACCCTAGAATGACTCGGGTTGCCCCTAGTCACCCCCATCAAAGTTTAATTTGTACCAACCACGACTAGGGGATGCCATTTGATATTCTTCCATTTATCCTTGACAATATTGCCACCAAAACCTAAATGGTGGGGAAATTTCAAACCATTCCAAATCTTCAACATATTTTCATCCCAGCTAGAGAAAGTAGTTTTTGACCAACACACCTTTTCTTCCCTTGAATTGACCACCTCCACTATGTAGGCCTCAACCCTATTAAGGAAAGACGCTAGAGGCAAGGCTGTGTCCCTAAAAATCTTGTGATTTTGTTCTTTCCATACCTCCCAGAGGAGAAGCAAGGGGAAAGAACGCTACAAAACAATGAATACTGAATTGTCACCAAGCTTTGGCCAACAACTGAACCAACTCAACAAGTTACCTAGTGAAGCAACACAAAGGTTTAATTTGGCACACAACCAATTTCAACATTTGACACTGAACGGACAATTGAGGAACAAATGATCGCCTGTCTCCTCTATGGATGTATAAAGTACACACCTAGATGGGTCGCAAAATCCAAACTTCTTCAACCTATTCGCAATCAAAACTCTACCTTGCATTGTTTCCCAAGAGAAGATTCTAGCCTTAGGGAGGTAGTTACTATTCCAAAAAAAATCATTGGGCAAGACCTCCACCTACTCCAACTAGTTGACCAGGATGTTGTAGCTTCCATCCTTAGCACTATACACACTTGAGGTAGAACCACATCATCTCAGAACATCTGGTCCTCCCCTGATGCAAAGAGAGAATTGCTTGAGGACCTCTTCGAAGGCAATAACTTCATTGTCACTGAGCCCCAATTGTCTAGGATTCTTCCATTGCCAAGTCAAAATCATGTTCACCCTATCAATAACCAGGAAATATCTTACCTGACAGCTCCACACTAACTTTGTGACTTCCCTGACATTCCTCAAAGTAGTGTTATCAACCAGCTTGATGTATCCACCTCAAGAATCTTCCCACAATAGAGCCTGGTTTCCATCCCTAATGTCCCATGAGAGAAAATTTGAAATCAAATCCCTACAATTGCAAATGAAGTTCCAAACATGTGAGTGCTTAGGTAGTGAGCGGTTCATGAAGAAGCTTGTCGAACCTTAGTCCAGATACTTTTCTTTTAGGATCTTCGCCCACTTGAAGTCATGTCGTGCATACATTTTTCAAGCTAATATTGCACCTAGGGCCTTGTTTTGAAGAGCTAAAATTTTGAACCCAACCCCCGTGTCTTCGTGTGTTCTGCAACTTTTGTCCCATTTGATTAAAGGTAGCTTCTTTTGATCCGAACTACCCTTCCAAAAAAATTAGTTCATCTTTTGATTGATTTTGTTGCAAGCTCCCCTTGGCAAGGGAAGGCAGGAAAGGTTATAAATAGGAAGGGTTTCCACAATAGATTTGATTAGAGTGAGCCTACCAGCCCATGAAAGACACCTCCCTTTCCATGTGGACAATTTTTTCTCCACTTTTGTGACCAAGGGGTCCCAAAGTTTCTGAAACAACACACCTAACACTAGCAAAAAACCAAGGTACTTACAAGGCAACTTTCCCTTTTTGAACTAAAGAGCTTACAAGATTTGTTTTTCCAAAGTTGGGTTATTGAAGAAGAATTTTTTTTTATATATTTCCAAACTTACCTCCTGCCTATAAGCCTGAGAGTACTCCAAAATAATTCTCTTGAAGACCCTTGCCTCCACCACCCCATCGTGACCAAAGAGCATATTGTCATCTACAAATTGCTAGTGTGTCACTGTGGGCATTCCGCTAGTGATTTGAATTCCTTTTAGCTCTCCCACATCTGTAGCCTAATAGAACACCCAACCGAACACTTCTACCATGAGAATGAACAAGAATGACGAAAGTGTATCACCTTGCCTAAGATCGCAGGAAGCTCAAAGAAACCTTGAGGGGTACCATTCACCAGAACTAAATATTTTGGATAGGTGATCCAACTGAAGATCCAATCCACCTAGGAGGAAGAAAATCCAAAATCCTCCAAAAGTTTGAATAGAAAATGTCGGTTCACCTTATCGTACACTTTCTTTATATCCAATTTCATCAGCATGGATGGACTTTGAGTGCATTGGATCAAGTGGATAGATTCTTGGGCAATAATCACTCCATCATAGATTGATCGAATAGGAACAAAGCTAGTGTGTTCTTCAGAAATTAATTCAGGAAGTATCGACTTGAGTCGATTAGCAACCATTTTCGCTAGTATTTTATAGATTATGTTACAGAGGGGGAAGGGATGGAAGTCTTCTAGTCTATCCATCTTGACCTTTTTCATCATCAATTTTTAAGCACCACTACTAATTTTATTTATGATATAATGGTTGGGTTTGTATTCCATAGGCTAAAATCTACTCATAGAGCTTCAATGCCCATCAAGCCCAAAATAGAACCCAAACAATTAGATTATAAATAAAATCAATGGTGGTGAAAAATAATTTAGGGCCAATTTAAAATATTTAATGTTTTGATTAAAATTTATTAAGGAATTATAGACATGAGCAGTACACCTTAAACTAGTCAATCACTACAACACTCAAGCCCTTACTTTTCCATGAGATTTTTTTAAGGAAATATTCACCATGGTAATTAATGCATTTACCTATTTTTACTCATGATTCACAAAAATTTTCTACAAATTTCTATCAACTTAACAAATATAATAAAATTAATATTTTTCAAAAAAAGGAAAGATTAACCAATAGAAATTCATATTTTTTCCAAAAAAAAAAAGATTGACCAGGATTTGATATCTTTTTTTAGGGGGTTTCTTAAAGTTATCATTTGTGTAATATCACACCTAGGATATAATATATTTATGATGAAACATATTACACCCAAACTCCTCATAATGAAACTTAAGAGAAATGAAAATAGAAGTAGGTCCCAACAAATAGGATGAATTATGTACTCATGTAAAATAATAATCCACTAAAAAAGGAGAAAAACCATAGGGAAAAACTCCGCCAAGAGAGAATGAATAAATATGCTCTAGGTGAGCCCCCTTCAAAAAAATTAAGAAGGATAAAACCCCATTTGAGGAAAAATTCCCTCCAAAAAAAGAGAGAAGAAGAGAGATGATGTAGCTCCTTCACAATGTGTAATTTCTTGTGGTAATGATGTATGCTTGAAATTGATTTCTCAAGATGATCCAAGATCACTGAATAAAGTTTTTGTCCCTAAGAAGAAAAATATAAATATGTACGTAGGATATCTTCCCATTCCTAAAATGAATATGAGGGAAGAAAATCCAAATTGTATAATTTCTTTGGAAGTAAGCTTAAGTGTTGCCATATTGGTGTTGAGGGGTAACACAATCAAATCAAGAGTCCCAAGACTAACTAAAAAGGTGAAAAATAAAAACCTTGTGGAAATGGATGTAGAACAAAATCCAAATATGAAGATGAATCTATTGAATCTTACTCACGCATCTCCAATAAAACAAAAGACTATGATAAATAATTTAATAACATACATTAGGTACCATGCATTATTTAGATATAGTCACCATAGATATATGATGATAATTGGGTACTCTTGAAGAGAGTTTCAACATGAATGATGATTGAGTTGGTTATGTGGGATGATGAATGTTTATATAATATATCTATATAGAAGTAGATATGGGTGGATAAAGAAGAAGGTCTAAATGTGTCGTCATGAAATCTAAAGAAGATGATGTAAATCCATAGGAATTCTCATCAAAGAGTAGATAAATGTACTCAATGTGATACAGGAGCATCCATGGTCAAAGGGTTGTCCTCACCAACCAAAAAGGAAAGTATTTAATTTTTAATTTCCTAAGGTTTAGTTTAATTATGCAATAGGTAAATAAATTGTAATGTTGAGGCCAAAATATTTATTAAATAATTGGTCTTTATTTAAATATTGCATTTTTGGATTGAGAAAAAGTGTAGGAGGTAATTTTGGAGTTTGAAATTCAAAATTGGAAATTTTGGAATAGGATTTTTGGAGACTTTCTATTCCATTAAAAATATTATTTTTGAGATTCCAAATCCCTAAAAAATAGGGATGGAGAGAATGGACACCGAAGATAAGAAAAATAGATTTTTGCTTTAATGCATAAAAGCTAGTGTTTTGGGAAAAATCAATGAATGACTTTAGTATTCAAATCAATGTGAATGAGCACGACTTGGGTGATGGTTTTATTGATTTTTATGAGGCATTTACAATAGAAATTCGTGGAATATGGTGCAGAAACTTTGTGTTCCATATTTGGAAGCATTTAATGATGAATTTTAACACAAATTGAAGAATTTTCAAAATACAATTGAAGGGAAATGAAAGACAAGATTTGGGGGTGCCTATTTTGGCATCTCAAAAATGTTTTAATCTATATAAAATTTATTATTTAATGTATTAAAAGGGAAGCAAGTAATAGAAAAAATTTTGGAGAAAGAACTTGCAGGTTTCTCCTGAGAGTTGCACAAGAAAAACTATAGAAAATCAGCTTGTGAAAAGAAGGGAATATGAGAAGAGAAGAGGGATTTTGCAAGGGAAGTTTGGTGAGAGTTGAGGGAAGGAGAAATAAGTTTGGTATGAATTTTTTTGCTGGTTTGGAAGTGAAGTCATAGCAGAAAATGGATTTAAGAATCCATGATTGAGTTGTTGCATATTTTGTATTGAAGTCTACAAGTGTTTGATGATCTTATTTCACATTTTTTGGTAGAAGATTTGAAAGAGTGAACTTGTTGTTGTCCTTAAATTATTTTGCTGTTGTACATCAATTTTATATCAGTTTTGAGACTATTATTATTAGCCTATGAGGATGCAACAATTGTATTGTCAATTTGGACAAGTTATTGTGATGTTCTTTTGGAGATTATGAATGAACAATCAAGTGTTCATGTTGCAGATTTTAAAATCTGATTTGTTGTATTTTCAATGCATTTTATTTTGTTGAGAATAGTTGTATGAAAAGGGGGCATGTGTGTTTATCCTCCTACTTCAGTGGTATCAGAAGCGGGTGTTCTTAGTGTGCAAGTAGAGCGTCGAATGTGAGGTGGTGCAGTTTGCACCAGGACCTTAGAGTGAAAATTTTGTAAATAGATCGCCAAATGTGAGGCAATTTACATTTGAAAAACCTGAGGGTTTTTAAAGTTGTGTTGTTACAGCTTTGAGAAGCCTAGAAAATGGAAAGGGGAAAGGGGAAAGGGCATTTCATTAGATGGATTCTAAGGATTCCTAGACTAGAGGTAATCAAAAGGAGATTCAGAAAAAAGAGAAATGATGGGTTGCAATAGCAAATAAATGAATTGAGGGATGAGATTGAAAGGAGGAAACAAGGGGAGAAAAGAGCTAAAGATAAGTTTTATCTTTCTAATGATGTTTTGACTATAGGAAAGAAAGAAGAAGTAGTAGAGTGTCATGCATTCAACACCGAGGAAGAAGAAGAGTATGAGTACGAAGAGATTGATGAACCTGAAGAGGGATGTCTACTGGAAGACATGGAGGATGAGACTACCGTGATTGCAGTAGTAGAAGAGAGTTCTTTAAAGAACACCTATTAAGTTGAGAAGGATGATTTACTCATTCAGATTGAAGGAGAATGGGATCAAATTATTGCAAGGGAAGAAAAAGTTGCAGTAGTGGAAGATACAAAGGAAAAATTCATTTTTGATAAATCTTTTTATGAAGATGAATGCAAGTATGATGAAGTTGTAGCCAAAGAGTGTCTTTTAAAGGACATAGAAGAAAGTGAAGGGGATGATTTATTGATGCGAATGGAAGCAATTGAAAGAGAATGGGATGAGTTAATCTCAGGTGAGATGAAGTTTGTAGGTAAAAGTGAGGTAAAATCAGATTTTGGTGTTTACTTTGATGACAATAAGAATGTAGAAATAGAGTATTTTATTGCAGCAGTAGATCAATTTGATGAAGTTAAATTGGGGAAGTGTAAAGTGAAGGTAAATGAAAATTTTTCTGGTAAATATTTGTTAGAGAATAGTGGACATGAAGATGTTTTGATTTGTGACTATGATTCTTTGTTAGGAAGAATGGAAAATGAGTCTCTTGATAATGGTACTAATGTTGTTTTGAGTAAAAGAAATCAGATTGCAGTGATGTGTTTTACAGAAGGCATTGAAACAATGAAATTTCATGAAGACATGGTGGAAAGAGTGGGAGAAATTAAACCAACAATAGAGGGTAGAGGAGTAAATATGAAGGAGGATAATGTTGTGAAGTTGTAGAAATTGGTGAACAAAGAAATACTAGTGGAAAAAGAAGAGAGGTGGATCCAGGAAAAGCATAGGTTCTATAAATATTTCTGAGTGCAGCTCATGAAATTTTATTTTTTCTACAGTGGGTGTCTGATGCAGGAGCATCCATGGTGAAAGGCTTGTCCTCATCAACCAAAAAAGAAAGTATTTAATTTTTAATTTCCTAAGGTTTGGTTTAATTATGCAATAGGTAAATAAATTGATATTTTGAGGCCAAAATAATTTATTAAATAATTGGTCTTTATTTAAATATTACATTTTTGGATTGAGAAAAAATGTAAGGAGGTAATTTTGGAGTTTGAAATTCAAAATTGGAAAATTTGGAATAGGATTTTTGGAGACTTTCTATTCCATTAAAAATATTATTTTTGAGATTCCAAATCCCTAAAAAATAGGGATGGAGAGAGTGGACACCCAGGATAAGAAAAACAGATTTTTGCTTTAATGCATAAAAGCTAGTGTTTTTGGAAAAATCAATGAATGACTTTAGTATTCAAATCAATGTGAATGAGCACGACTTGGGTGATGATTTTATTTATTTTTATGAGGCATTTACAATATAAAGTTGTGGAATATGGTGCAGCAACTTTGTGTTCCATATTTGGAAGCATTTAATGATGAATTTTAACACTAATTGAAGAATTTTCAAAATACAATTGAAGGGAAATGAAAGAGAAGATTTGGGGGTGCCTATTTTGGTATCTCAAAAATGTTTTAATCTATATAAAATTGAGTCTTTAATGTATTAAAAGGGAAGCAAGCAATAGCAGAAAGTTTGGAGAAAGAACTTGCAGGTTTCTCCTGAGAGTTGCACAAGAAAAACTATAGAAAATCAGCTTGTGAAAAGAAGGGGGATATGAGAAGAGAAGAGGGATTTTGCAGGGGAAGTTTGGTGAGAGTTGAGGGAAGGAGAAATAAGTTTGGTATGAATTTTCTGCAGGTTTGGAAGTGAATTCATAGCAGCAAATGGATTTAAGAATCCATGGTTGAGTTGTTGAATATTTTGTATTGAAGTTTACAAGTGTTTGATGATCTTATTTCACATTTGTTGGTAGAAGATTTGAAAGAATGAACTTGTTGTTGTCCTTAAATTATTTTGCTATTGTACATCAATTTTATATCAGTTTTGAGACTATTATTATTAGCCTATGAGGTTGCACCAATTGTATTGTCAATTTGGACAAGTTATTGTGATGTTCTTTTGGAGATTATGAATGAACAATCAAGTGTTCATGTTGCAGATTTTAAAATTTGATTTGTTGCATTTTCAATGCATTTTATTTTGTTGAGAATAGTTGTATGAAAAGGGGGTATGTGTGTTTATCCTCCTACTTTAGTGGTATCAGAGTGGGTGTTCTTGAGTGTGCAAGTAGAGCGCCGAATGTGAGACAGTTTGCACCAGAACCTGAGAGTGAAGATTTTGTAAATAGATCGCCGAATGTGAGGCAACTAACATGTGAAAAAATTGAGGGTTTTTAAAGTTGTGTTGTTATGGATTTTAGAAGCCTAGAAAATGGAAAGGGGAAAGGGCATTGTCATTAGATGGATTCTAAGGATTCCTAGACTAGAGTTAATCAAAAGGAGATTCAAAGAAAGAGAAATGATAGGGTTGCAACAACAAATGAATGAATTGAGGGATGAGATTGAAAGGAGGAAACAAGGGGAGAAAAGAGCTAAAGATAAGTTTTATCTTTCTAATGATGTTTTGACTACAAGAAAGAAAGAATAAGTAGCAGAGTGTCATGCATTCGACACCGAGGAAGAAGAAGAGTATGAGTACGAAGAGATTGATGAACCTGAAGAGGGATGTCTATTGGAAGACATGGAGGATGAGACTACCGTGATTGCAATAGTAGAAGAGAGTTATTTAAAGAACACCTATTAAGTTGAGAAGGATGATTTACTCATTCAGATTGAAGGAGAATGGGATCAAATTATTGCAAGGGAAGAAAAAGTTGCAGTAGTGGAAGATACAAAGGAAAAATTCATTTTTGATAAATATTTTTATGAAGATGAATGCGATTATGATGAAGTTGCAGCCAAGAGTGTCCTTTGAAGGACATAGAAGAAAGTGAAGGGGATGATTTATTGATGCAAATGGCAGTAATTGAAAGAGAATGGGATGAGTTAATCTCAGGTGAGATGAAGTTTGCAATTAAAAGTTAACTTAACTTAAACCAAGTGTTAATAGGTCAACCTATAAAAGGTGATAAACTAACTAGATGGATAATGACACATCATGTGACTCTAGTTGTTGGTTTAATATTTTATTTACCTTGGATAGGTTATATCCAAAATTTGATATTACCCCTATTTAATAAGTTTACTTAAGATAATTAGGAAATTTTTTCTAATCTTTCCAAAATAGGTACCAATTACATGTGAATAACTTGAATTGAGGTACACAAAGATCACCACTACTTTGTCAATCCTTCATTAATGGAAGTTAGCTGCCAACTTTGTCTCAATAATATTTTGTTTTGTCTCCTCTTGATTGAGAGTTAACTACCTCATACTTCTTGGAAATGTCATTCCCTTGATTCATACATCCAAGAGGCATTATATATTTATATATTACTATTTTAAACTCATATTATAATATTCAATATAGATGAGAATTATTCTACTCATTTGGATTTGTGATTAGATTATAGGTATTTAGTCAAGTAGATGATATTTTTTATAAAAAAATATAACATGGTATCAAATGCATGATTCCCCAAAGATAGTATATTTCTAGGAATAGAGTTCAAGTATTACTCTTAAAAATTTGAGTAATGCTCTTCTCTTTCATTGAATGGTGATTTAGAGAATTATAAAATGCTGGTAGAAATACAATATTTTAGGTTTTTTTATTTGTAGATTTATTTTTTAGGTGGATTTGGGTAATTTTCGAATAAAATTTCTCAAGCTCATGGATGAGTTCATATAATTGAAGAAAGTCAAAATATCCTTTTGATGCATCCAAATTTTTATGGGTACATGATACATACATAACTCTTTTGAGCCTCGTCTAGCAATAGATATACAAATTGGTCCTAATTTCACTACAATGGCGCATACATTCTGGATGTACTCACCCTTTGATGCATACACTCCATTTTTTCCCCAATGATAGCGCAAACACCTGCAAACCTCAATTTTCAATTGATGAGGAGAAGCATCACTCAATCACTTTTCTGCCAACCATGGACTTAAATGCGGTCCCTAACACATCTACTTTTCAAGTGAGATGGCCCTACACATTGACGAAGAGATTACTTTGTAAACCTCATAACAAAATCCTATTTGAGCTTAGTGTTGTGTCCTATAGACTAGATCCTAATTATATGGTAGTTACACATACAAGTATGAAAATTTTGAACTATAATGCATATAAGGAACACAGTGAACTGATAGTGTAAATAGTGGCCACTTACACTACTTTGGCCAAAGTATTCTCACCCAGTACTTTGAGTGAAAATCCTCACATTCACATACACTACTATGGCTCACTTTGGATTATGACTGTTTTTATACTATGCCTAGGTAATTTCCTCCAACAGGTAATCTTTAACCTTAGAAATAACCTACTCCCCTTTTTCCTAAAACACAATGGTAACTCAATCAATTAAGCCTAAGCACTACTTACCCATTCAATGTATATTCCTATCTTAGGTAAAACATATGAGCTTATCAAGTTGCTTAAACAACCTATTTTCTTCAGTAAAAAATCTAGTTTAAGTATAACTTTATTAATATAGACTATAGCTACATAGGCTTTATCTAATCATAAATTAAAGATTCATAAATAACTAACTCCATTCAATAATATTGCACCCAAATTTGTGGTTCTCATCAAGAGTATAGCCACATCAATGAATGACCTTAATTGAAGAATAATCACATCATTAGATGATTCCATTCAAGAGTGTATTCTCCTTAATTAAAAGGGATGACTCAAGAGTAGAATATTGTCAACATTATGACTTCATAACAAGAGTATAAAGCAACTACCCAAGTAGCAACTCCTACTCAATAGGTAATTAGGCACCTATGTCACTATACACATAGTAACTCATAGGCTCACATGATTTACTTGATCACATAGGTGAGTCTCAACCTCAGTATACCCTAATCTTAGGATAAATTTGTCAACCAATGACTATTCTGATTATATAGGTGATTCTAACCCTATATGTTCCAATCAAAACTAAATGTACAACCCATCCAAGTATGTTAATCCCAACCAATAGGTATCAATGAGTAGTCAAGTGCATATCCCAACCCAGTAGGTAAAACTTAACCTAGGATTCCATTCAGTAGGAAGGTCTGATCAAGTGATCAATCAAGTAAAGATAATCGATGTGGTTGCATAGCATCACATCTTGCATTATCTTTCATACCATCTCTATGGATTTATAGATAAACCTTATCATCCCCAAGGTTTCCTATCATAGTAGGATAATAATTCCAAGTTTCTTCATGACATTGACATATCTCACACTATACACATAGTCTAACTATCTATGAATAGATCAACAATAGCTACTTCCCTTATAGGGGCAATAGGAGTAGTCAGACACTTTCCTTAAGCTAATCCTATTTCATCAATCTAGGTAAATAATACCAATGATAGATAATCCCTCCTATTATGGTGTAATTACAAGCACTTCATGAAATTTCCATGTAAGATTTTAAAAAATGTGAAGGTAGGGTGCTCAACTACGAGTTCCTCTCCCCTACATGTCCTTTCACAAATGAAGAGAAGCATGGAGATGGACGTATATCGTAATTAAGTGAGACATAGATGCTTGTGTGGAAATTCTACCTCGTGTTCATCACCTACATCGTAACCTTCCTCGAACTTTGACACGGTCATTTTTGCTTGACATCGTAAATGAAACAAAAGGTACTCCAGTAGTATTTGTGAAGCAATTCATCTAGTTGTAGATTGTCGATGTTTTGAAGTACATCTAACAGAAATAGTAGAAGTGGATGCTCTTTGAACTTTGTCTCGACCTCTTAGTTTCTATTCATCTTCACTCGCCTCTACACTCCATTCTCCTTCTACCACACTACTACCCTTGCCATTGTCATTGAGTTTCCTCCTCATAAATTGAAGAAATCATGGCAAGTCCTAAAGTGTGATATGGCCTTTCATGCAATGGTGGTGGCTCTACAAACTCTCACGCGAAACTCCTTCCACATTGCAACCTTCGTCTGCTACTACCTTCACATGGACGCGCAAAAGAGATGGCACTTTTAAAGCTCAATCCATAAGCAAAAACTACAAGGGGGTGGAATTTTTGGTTGAAGCTAAAAGTGTTAAGCCCAGATAGGAAAAACCGAGAAAAAAACTAAAGGGATGGACCACAACTCTAGTTTTGATACCATAATAAATGAAGAAAGAATCTCAATACTTGATTGATCAATAGACTCAACAATAAACACGAATATAAATATGAGAAATCTCATGAATTATGGGTCAATGAGTTTGACTCCAAAAACTATACGGTTGAATTCTGATAGAAACATCATAAAGAGAAATGAAATTGTGCAATGATTAAGTGCCAACTGCCTGATAACAACCCGCATAACTAAATAATGTAATAAAAATCTATGCTAAATTTATTTTTGAGTATTAACAAATATTCCCTCTTACTATATATCATCCCATAAATAGATTTTTAGCCACCCAAATCTAATTTTTAAGTTGAGAGGCATCTACAGTGGCATCCAACAATCTGGATAAAGTTGTTGAAGTTGCATTTAAAATGATAGTAGGTGGAAGTCATGTGCAACTACAATAGATTTGATGAAATAAAAAAATCAAATAAAAGAGATTTGATGAAACAAAAAAATCAAATCAAAGAGATTTGATGAAACAAAAAGAACAAATAAATAAATAACTAATATAAAAATAATTCAAATATTTGCAAAAATAGAAAATTAGAGAATTATGACTCTTGGTGTATTTTATTTAATATCACTGGGATCCTTCACACTATAAATTTTTGCATAGTGATTAGAAGAAAGAAGAAATTCCATAACCCAATAATCATGACATAAAATTAGATTGTGGGTGAGGTTTGTGAGTACTAATTGTATATAATGTACAAAAGTCTCATCAAGTATATAAAAATGTAATAACAACAAAAGAACAATCACAACATAAAAAAATTTAATACTCTATTCTAACCATCTTACTACTAAAAATTTTATTGAATTCAATAGAAAATATATAACAACTAAGTTTTATCTAACTTCTAAGAAATAATTAGATCTC
Source organism: Sequoia sempervirens (assembly GCA_007258455.2). Taxonomy (NCBI): domain Eukaryota; kingdom Viridiplantae; phylum Streptophyta; class Pinopsida; order Cupressales; family Cupressaceae; genus Sequoia; species Sequoia sempervirens. Next base: position 185,613,395 of record VDFB02353493.1, on the reverse strand, counting down.
CCCAACTAAGATAATTATCTTTAATTCATATAGACAACTATATGTAACATTCCCAAAGAAAATGAAGGAAAAAGATATTTGATACTTTTAGCACATGGTAAAACATACCATACATCTAACCTAATCAATCTTTTATAAAAATTAGAGCTTTTTATATATAGGCCACCTTACATATTCAATAAGAAAAATAAAATAAGAAATTTTGTGTACCACTTGCTTTTCATAGACTTCACAAGTGATAAAATAAAAGCTTCATTCAAATTTAAAATCCACCTTATATCATTAAATCATTGTGAAATAAAAAAAAATCAATTTTAAGAAATTTCTCTTAGTCTTGGAAAAAAGGAAGAGACTATGCATGTAGCCTTCCATTAATGTAAAAATATTTCATTACTCAAGCCAAATTCTTCCTTTGTAGGAAACCTGAAGTTTTAATTATATAAAATCTTTAAGGTAAAAAAAATATTGAT
>VDFB02353493.1:185578680-185612825 GCA_007258455.2 Sequoia sempervirens | reverse complement strand
CCCTCCATATCTTTCTCTTAAGTTATCATTTAAAAAGAATATAAATAATATTTATATTAATATTAAAAACAAGGTGTTCGACCGAACATATTTAGAATGTTCGGTCCAACCCATTTAAAAATCATTTTTTTATTCCATGTGTGGTGGGTTCGGTCGAACCCCTATTCGACCAAACATTTCTATTTTCTTTGACTGAACATTTGTTATGCCGAACCCATGTTTTTTCATCCTTGCTTCCTAAGGCACCAGAATTGCTAAGAATTTTGCACTTTGAAGCTCAATTTGAGAATGAAAAAGGAGGAGATCTCAAAAACCCAACTAGTATCGGGTTCCCCTCAAAATGAGCTATTCAAGGAATATAATTTTAGTATGTTTTGATTATATTATCTATCTATTTTTTAAGTTTTATTAAATATAGGTTTTTCACTAAAAACAAAACTCTCTCGGTTTCTACACAAGTGGAAAATAGAAGATTATCAAAAATTAAAATTAAAATATGAGTGCACCAGATATTGGAGTCCTTGATCCAACAAGAAAAAAAAAAAAAAGAATTTCGATACATACAATAAAGTTATGTGTTATACGGTCGTGTTATGTCTGAATTGTAATTGATTTGACTTTGAAACTTTATTAAAGAAAAAATATTCAATAAAAAACTATCTAACCAAGTGGAAGCACTAGATATCAGAGTTAGAAATCTAAATTTGAAATAATTGGAATTTTATCTTTCAAGGAAAAAAAGTTATGCGTTATACGGTGTGCATCACTTTTTAAAAATGTCGTTGTTTGAAAAAAACCAATTTTCATGGGAGATGGAAAAAGAAGTGCAATATGATTATAAAAAAATTGAAAAAACTATTTTTAGAATCTACAGACAAAATATGACAAGACTCTAGTTTGCATCATCTTCAAATTCCTTATGGTTTAATCGCTATAGGTGCTCGAATGTGGAGATTGTGTTAAAAAAAAATATCAGTGTCCAGTTTGGCCAAAAATTGTAAACCACTATTGTGGGATCACCCCAAGGTCACCATGATCTATCTTAGTATGGTTTGTTTTGATGGTTTAACATAGGGGCATATCTTGATCGTTTATTGTTCTTGTCTGCTAGGTCATCCCACATAGTACCCACCAAGATCTCTAAGATCTTGTGTTATGCTGGGACATCCATTTGTGCTTGTGGTTATCCCAATGCCTGGACCGACCAAAGTCTCTGTCACTTTGGGATGTTGGGATAACCTTGTTTGTTGTGTTTGTTCTATGCATTAGATGCCAACTTGCCTTGGTTTTTATATACCTTGGCACATGGTGTCTTATGCTATAGCAAAAATCAATGCTCTGAAGATGGAAAATTTGAATTAGGATTGCATTTCATAAATCAATTTTGTTGCATTCATCCCTATCCATCAACCTATGATTTTGGTTGTGCAAATATTAACCTTCTCTTTCTCCCATTCTTCTTAGGATATCAATGGTTTTTGATAGGTACAAATTTCACACCATCCACCCACATTCTCATGCAAGTCCTTATTTAAATTTATGTTGTATTATTGGTTCATTGCATTATTATCTAAGTTTTTTAAATTAATAATGATTAGTTATTCTATAGAATATTTGATTCATTTCCATACATTTCCATCATTAACACATTACATGCATCACCACTTGCATCACAAAATGTTAAGTCCATATGCATCATCCATAAAATCATGAAAACATACATCACATCCTGCATTACACACGTTAGTTGCATCCATACAAGGTATAAACATATACAAATAATTATGATCACACATCATAAAATCATACACATATACATATGCATAAATAGAATCATCCATCATATACATAACATGGTGTCAATAAGGGTTGTCGCATATCATATAAATATAAAAATCATATATCCATCACATAGTCCATAATAATGTCCATCGATATCACCATAATACATATCCATAATATACATCATAATCACAAAATAAAGTATTAGTACAAAAAATTGTATAAAAAATTCTATACTTTCAATCCTGCACCTGTCAAAATATGATATCCCCTCATCTACCAAATGAACTTCCCACATCCAACCTCTGTGGAGAGTCGGGCGCTAGTCCCCTACGAGGGAGGGTCCCTTGCGACTCACTGTATCCTCAAGTCTGTGTCCCTAATGTCTGGGATGGCATGGGCATCTGAGGAGCCCATCAGACATACTGAAATGTGCATTGTGTTGGATCTAGAACCACATGATGATAAGCGAAAATCTAGTAGGTTGCCTCTCTCATGTACTCAGAACTCTCTGTGGCCTGATATCTAGTGGCATTCCTCTCATGCTTGTATCTGTCTCAATCTCTGCTAATGATGCCCCTCTCCTGTGTCCATGCACATCTTGTGCCAACCTAAGTTGATCTCTCTCTGCTCCTTGCTATGCCACCTACCCTATGGCCCTATCCCTCTCATCCTCCATCTATTCCTACATAGCTCTTATTTGTGCCTACAATCTTTGCACCTCTAGCTCCATCTCCCCCCTCATGTTGTATTTCCTATGACCAACCCTATACCACATCTCTCTTCATGCTCTCTACTTGATCCAATGCTACATCCCTCTCCCCTTGTAAGTTCTAAACCTACTCTATGACCCTATCCCTCTCCTCCTGCATCACCTATGCTTCTCTCTATGCTCTATCTCTCTCACCTCGGAGGGCCTGCACCTTTGTATGCATCGTATCTCTCTCTCTACATACTCTCTAATCAAGTCTCTACTACCTCCACCTTCGCCCTCACATCCCCAAGTGTTGTCTCTATTGTAGAAACCCTATCATAGAGCTCCATCCTCTCCCTCAGTAGTCCTATCACCTATACCCTCAACTCCTCCATCTCCCTCTCGGCCTGTTGTCGACCCTCTAATAGAACCTAATTTTCCACCTCTTTGAGATCTTGTTGTCCCTTGGCCTCTAATATAGTCATCGATGCCTATAATCTGTCCCAATCCCAGGACACCCTGGCTAGCTCACCCCATACTCCATCTCTGATCGCAAATCATCTCTCTCCCTCTTCACATCCTGTACCTATGAGGTTAGATGATCCATAATGAAACCATAATTTTGATGTCCCTCCACTTGCAATTTGCACACCTCAACCTCTGCTCTATCATTTGTAACCTCACCTGGGCCCCTCTCAATAAAATGATAGGATCCTTAGTTGGTACACTTGGTGCCATTGCCAAAAACTCCACCATGTGAATGTCAACATCCATAGCATCCATCCCTGCCTCATCATGCCTCTACTCAGCCTTGATCACCACCTAAACTCTCCTCTGTTGTTCCATCCTCCCCAACCTCATCTATCATGTTACAAATATCACCTCCCCCTTAGGCTCCTCTCTCTCCTCACTAATCCCCATCTCTAGCTCATGGGGCTCCTGCTCAACTCCAATCTCCACCTAGGCCCCCATCCATCATCTACTCCTCATCACCCTACCTAGCTACCCTTTGGTCCTAGTCTTTCTCTATCCTCCATCCTACTATCCTACAACCCCTACATCCCCCTACCCTATCCTACTCCTCACCTGCACTCTCCTCAATTGTACTCTACTCCCTATGCCCATCTATTATGCCATCGCTCATGTCTCCACCTCGGGCACATTCAACATCTCCACCTCTGACCCCCTCTGCTCTTCCTATCGTGTTGCATCCTCTGGCCCCCTCCCATTGCCTGGTTGTGCTGCATCCATCCTCACTCTATGCCTCCTCTGTTGTCTCCTCCTCCTCATCCTCTCCGGCTATCTTGTGGCCCTAATCTCGTCCTGTCCTCCACCTTGATATCCTATTGCCCCGTGACCCTAACTTCCTCCTTTCCTCTATGATATTGTCCCCTCCTCTCTTTTCCCTTGCTAGCCAATCATCGCTCATCATCTAATCCAAATATTAAGGCCCTCACAATGGGCTACAGCGGTGTAATCCCATCCCACCGGCGGTTGCAAAACCACTTGGCATATCACAATGTCACCCCTACATCCACCTCCCCAACAAACCTCCCTAGATATGCTGCCATAAATAACGTCTCCCAGTGATCTCTGGAAAACCTTAGTGAGATTGGCTCCCCCCATGGCCACTCTCGGTAGATCCGTCAAAACATGTCAATACCCACTGAAATATCATGTACCACCCCATACTATCAGGTCACTCTATCTGGCCTATATGCCTCAACTATGCGAGGTTGACTCCCAACTAAGAAGCATATGGATGTGAAGTAGCCTCACTATCTCACCTCATCATCCCTCCATCTCTTAAATTACCAAAACATGTATGGATTCCATATTATGTGCTCCTCCTGCAAGTCATCAAAAACCCTCCTCCATCCATCTTTATCCCCCTACCTCTCATAACACCAAACCCAACCCTCATCTTGCCCGTACCACTAGGCTATAGGTGCTACCTCCTCCACCCATCCTCTCCTCACCACTAATGGCCCGGTAATACTGATATACTCCCATACCCATACCTGTAATAAAGGTACATGTGTCACACTCAGTGCTTCTTGGTAGTAGATCATGTGCATATCTCTATACATATGCGTTAGTACACACGTGTCCCATGAAAAATATCCCTCTCATCCCTCGAAAATATGTTGGATCACCTCCATATACCATAAAATATAGAAGCACTTACTTTGGTTTGGCAGTAATATCCCACTAATCATTCCACACACAAAAAATGGTAGTGGTGACAAACATCGATCCAAATCCAACTACCCTTTTTGCATTGGCAGATCATCTCACCCAAACAACACCCCTACAGTGTGATCCAGCTCGCCCCTTGTCGATGTCAACTCAGTCACTAAATGCCCTACTATGGGAAGCCTCAAAATGTGCCACACATCCTTTAGTGTCACTGTCATCTCCCATGTTGAAAGATGGAATGTCGATGTCGTTCAAATACATTGCTCTATGAGTGTTGTCAGCATATTCTGATGCGCTTTGATCCTTAGATAGCCTAATAAGTGCAACAATCCAATCACTGCCAGTGCATGGTGATCCACTCTATTCATAGTCGCTATCATCATTGCCATCACCTCTGAGTGTCTCTCATGGGTCCATAGTGAATCAAAACTTTGCATCCGTAATAACCTGCATATCAATCCACTTCATTCTCGGCCTTGGGACATCTTTTTCTTTCTCTTTTGATTTCTTCCCTCTCTCCCCTAGGTTCCCCCTAGTTTTGGGCACAATCACCCTTTTCCAAGGCAAACCTGCCTTGGTCGATGGGTGGACCTGCCCTAGCGTGGGGCGGATCCACCCTCTACTGGAGAAAATCCTCCTGGGTGCAAGCTAAAACTTCCTCCTTTTGAGTGGACCTTCCTTTGCGCAGGGCAGACCCACCCCATCTAGGGAAAACCCACCTTGGGCTAGGGTGGCCCCATCCTAGTTTGGAACAAACCTGCCCTAGGCTAGGGAAGACTTTCCTCCTTCCAAAGTGGACCCGCCCTAGTATGAGGCAGACCCGCCCAGGGCCGAGGCGAACCCACCCCTATCTAGGGAAGACTCACCTCGTCTGGGGTGAACCTGTCCCCACTTGGGGTGGTTCCACCCCTTATTGGGGAGAACCTGCCCCAACTTGGGGTGGTTCCACCCCCTAAAAACCCCCCTCCTTAGCAAAAATAAACTTTTTTTTCACCAACCCATTTTGCTACCCTATCCCAACAACAAAACCCAACTTTTCAAATTGGCATAAAACTTGAAAAATATATTAAAAAATGCTTAAACTTATAGAAAGGGTTTTGTTTCTAAATTGACGTGGGACCACGCGATCATGGTAGAATCTCTGCACCTCATCCCCTCGATGGATAATATTTGAGTCATAGTCCTCTGACATCATGGCTTCTCATCTTCTTCCTCTCCTCTTCTCTCTCTCTCAACTACTATAGTGCAAATGAGGTGAGGTAATTTCTAAAATTTCCTTGTTACTTTTCCATCCTTTTTAACCTTTTTAAACTAAAGGGTATATTTCTCTTTTATTTAAGCCTTTTTTTCCTCCAACTAATTCCCTGGCTTCCCAGAGCCGCCATTTGTAAACCGTATGTCCAATCGACTCCATTCAAAAGTGAAACCTGCCTAGTTTTTCATGTTCTATCCATATACGCCCTCTATTTTCTCATATTGAGAATTCATTTGGGGCCCCTTTTTCTTCCCCAACTTCCCTTTCAAGGGGGTATACCCTACCATTTTCCCCTTTCCTTTGTCATGATCATTCCCTCACAAGATTGGGGTATCTCCTATCATTCCCCTTTGTTTGAGCAGCTCATGCATATCCTCCCGTGGTGGGGCATCATTTTCTAGTCACTTCCTCTATGGAGTCATCTAAATTTTCTTTTCTTTGAAACACTACTATTCTAACAATATTTTGAAGAGGGGAAAAATGTAGACATCCAAATTTGACCACTTCTATATAGTCAAAATCATCTACTCTATTAATCTATTTCGTCAATATTAATTAAATGATTTATTTAATTAATATTTCATCTGTCTACCTAAAGCATTTAATTTTACAATTAAATACTTTACATTACACCTTTTCTTCTCTAAATTAAATAAACATGTCAATTTATTTAATTTAGTCATTTGACGTTTTCAAAATCAATTTTTAAATTCTTCTGTTTTCTCTCTCCTTGTCACATCCTCCATAATCCTCTTCTAATCTAAAATAATTTAATTAATTCATGAATAGGATAGGCACACCCTTAATTAGGGATTAATATCACATCATCCAACTTTTCCCATTTACTTCTAATCCCTTATTAATTTCCTTAATCATGTATTTGCACAACCTTAATCTAATCAACTTACCACATTTACATTACCTTTTTGGCCAACCTTTACATGTTCCATATTTAGCATTGACCCTCCTTCCCATGTGAATTTTTAATTCAAATTTATTCACCCAAAACTCCTCTTTTCTCCATGTGAGTTTTTAATTCACATTTATCCTTCCAAGGCTCTCCTTATCCCCATGCAAGTTCTAGAACCTTTGACTTGTCACATCACTACATGTGTCTAAGTCTTCTAAAACCTTTGAATTGTCACATCACTCACATGTGTCAAAGTCCCACCTTTTTTGGAACCTTGTCTCATCCATTAGATTATCCCAATCATGTGAATTTTTAATTCACATTTGTTTTCCCAACTGCTTTCCTATTCCCCATGGAGATTTTTGAGGAATTCTAAAATTCCTTAAGTGTCACTTTCATTCTCACTTGGGGACAAGAAGCTCATTTTTGAGGAAATCTTCTCATCTCTCAAGGTACTTTCAAAGTACTTACCCTTCTTCCACATCATTTTTCCTTATTCCACCTTACTTACACCTCATCACATCTTTGGCCACTTCACCCTTCACATGTCAAGATGTGAGGGCTTGTGAGTCCTCAACTCACCATAGCCCTTCATCTTGGACATGGTGGCACAATCTTTATTGTTGAATTCTCTAGAGAATTCAAATTATTCTATAAATACCCCTTCTTTTAATGCATTTTCATAACTTAGTCATTTTGTAGTATTATACTACCAAATTATCAAGCCATTTTATGGCATTATTCCTTGCATTAGCATCCAAGTTCAAGTGCATTTTCCATTATAGCTTCATCAAGTCTTCATTATATTGCATCCACCCTTCATTTCATAGTTATCCATGGAGCACACAAATCAACCACATCAAGGGCCAAACAAGGGGATCGACACACAAAAGGTATAATCACTAGCTTTGTTATCTTTCTTTTGTGTTTTCTTCCTTAGGCTAATCATTTGAGGTTATCTTGTGTTTTTATTTGCATTCTAGTTTAGTTAGTTTGCATACTTAGATTAGGATAAAAATACCAACATCACAAAACCTACTCAACAACCCCAAAAAACTTGCACTAATTTTCATAAATGCTCTCTATCAGTGAAATAAAATTTTCCAATTGATTTGACTGGTACGATGCTCAAGGCGACAAGATGCCACCAACATTGGGGTTTCAAGGTTGGGAGTTCATCTTCATGAATACTTGATGATCGAAAGCCCAAACTTACAATGACTAAAACCAAGCACCCAATGGGTGTCATGGATTGGGACCGGCCCATATGGTATGCCAACATGGAGAAGCTTGAAATCTTGAAACCTAACAAGGTACTTATAAGAAACATTAAACAAAGAGGAAAACGGAAAGGAGAAAGGAAAGAAAGAAACAAAGGGAAAAAGAAAGAAATGAGGTAGGAACAAGAGAACACAACTCACAAATAAAAAGGGTTTGGGGGAATTTTGTCAAAAAAAAATGGGATATGAGTGCAAGGCACAATAATTATATCAACATTGAAAAAATGAGGGTCTCTTTCAATTTCATCCATATATGATACATTGAAAGAAGATGCACCAAAGTGGGAAATATGCTTCTCTCCATTATCATCCTTATCACCATATCCATATCCAATAACAAACCAAATGACTTCTTATTTTAGATAATATCCTACTTTTTCTTTAATATCTTAGAGATGGCCTTAGCCTTCTCTACAATAACTTACGATGACAGATGAGGTCAATTTTTCATTTCTTTTCATATCTACCTTTACCCCCTCTTTAGGTATAATATTTTTAAGAAGCTTACCCTCTTCCAAACCAATTATACATTTCTTCTAGGATCCAATAGAATTCCACACCCTAGAAACCTTTGGAAGATCAATTCCAAATGGTTCTAATGATCCCTTTTGTCCTTACATGGTAATATTATCTGTATATATCACCATGATTTTATTAGTTAAACCTACAAAGACAACACCATTATCATTTTGAAGATGGATCTTAAATCTTTGGAGTACAAATGGCACCCTCAAATAGACATAGGTACACCACAAAACTATAAATTTTGTCTTTTGTTTCTTATACTCCTTGAACACCACTTTATTTTATTTGGAGAATTTTTCTAGCATGTACATCAAATTTGAACCTATAATCCTTTGTATATAGTGGTCATATTGGTCCTTATTAAAAAATATGATATTTTAAGCTCGCATGTTTTTCTATATGTTGTTTTTGGAAAAATCAAATATATATTTTTTGTGGTGTCTTTACTTGATGTCATTATTCTTGGTTCATGTGCAACATCTTAAGGGCATGCTTTATTTATTTTATTCAATTACAAAAAGCATAGGCTATATTATTATTAATTTTTTGAAAAAATTGAAATATATATTTTTTTTGGTGTCTTTACTTGATGTCATTATTGTTGGTTCATGTGCAACATCTTAAGGGCATGTTTTGTTTATTTTATTCAACTACAACAAAAATAGGCTATATTATTATCAATCCATTTACTTACAATAAATTAAGTTTGTTCCTACAGATTGATTTTAATTTTAGCTTTAAATATTGCACATCATTTATCCTTCCAATATGTGGTGGTCTATGTGCATAGGTATAGTGCATATTTCAAGTGACATGATAGGTATTGGTGGACTTTGCTTTGTAAAAATTCATGAGATGTAGAAGGAAAAAGAAAATACATTTTGAGAGAATTAATTTTTTTTAGAAGAATAAAATAGTATTGTAGTGTAATAAAATGCACGTCCTTGCATTTTCACACTTGTTTGGGCCCACCTTGCTTTATTTATGCTTCTTTGTGGCTTAATTGGTCCTATTTTATGTCCACAAGCCCTATGAATGACATATTTTTTGGGTTAATCCCAACATTCTCCAATGTATAATTGTTAATTTAATGACTCCATTAGTGTGTCAATAATTTTTGGGTTGGGACTAAAATGCCACCTAGGGTGTCTTAGTCCCCCAAGCCTCTCGAGACCCTGATTTTGGCATCTCTAGATTGGGCCACCTTTTGGTGTATGTGGCCCAAGTTTTTAGGACTTGGGTCTAAGATGCCACCTAGGGAATCTTAGTCCTCCTTGGGCCATTTTTCAAGATTTAATTTCAAATTTTAGCAGGATTTAGCCTCCTTTATTCAATAAACTCATATGTCATTTTGGTGTGATATAATTTTAGGATGTTAAGAATAGATAAGTATAAATACAAGGTTCCTTGATTCATTTCAACACAAGTCTTTTGTTAGATATTTTATCATAGTATAATTGAGTTCACAAGAGCATTCAAGAGTAGATTCATCAAGCATTTGAAGCCACTTTCAAATTCAAGCATCATATTAAAGCATTTTCTTGCTTCATGTGTGTTGTTGTGCTAACATTTGTGATGTAGAGTGTTGATTCAAGCAATCAATTCAACCATTATCCATTAAGCATTCAAGATCCATATCCATTGCAACCATTATACACAAGTTTGTAGACTTCACAAGGGTTTGATGAGTTGTAGAATTTCATGTTGTTCATTTACCATTTCCTTCATTATTTCTATTTCATTTCAAGGTTTAATTACCAACAAGGGATTTGACCAAGGAAAACCCCTATTCACTAACAAACAACAAGTTTTTCCCATATTGAACATGAATGATTGCAGATCTAGGTTGTGGACTTGAAGATCACTTGGAGTACAAAGTTGCAAAAGTTACAAAGTTGCATTGCAAAGTTGTCATCTTCATGAAAACTCACTTATAGGCCTTATTCAAAAGTTTTAGAACCTAAGACTGAAAGGGAAGCTTCTGCAAACCTTGGAGCTCAAAATCTTGTTTAGAGATTGTAGAAATTCAAAATGAGATTGATATTCTATCTAAGGAATCTTAGTCCTCCCAAGCTCAATTTTCAAATATTTTTAGAGATCTGGTTCTAAGATCCGAAGACTCTACATTTTCCCTGAAAAATAATAGGACTAATATGCCATCTTGGGTGTCTTAGTCCTCCACATCATATTTTGGTAGCCTCCTTGTATTTCCAAAATCCTCATGGCATCTCCTTGTTGCATAATCTCATCATTTTCATCTTTCATTTAGCTTGCATTGTTAGTTTTAGGTCATTTTGCATATCATAGCATGTTTTCAAACATTTTCTTTTCCAAGCATTTGCTTGGTGGTGAACCCCTTAGAACTTAAGAAACCCTTCCTAGGACCCTCCTAATTGAGAATTGGCTCACCTTGAGAGGTTGTTAGTCAATCCAATGATGACTCTTAGGACATTAATGAATGGTTGAATGAGAAAAGTGTGATATCCCAAAAAGGTATCCATTTTCCTATTCGTCAGTTTGGTGAACCTGACACTTTTTTTTCTTTTATGATTTGGAGTCTTTTAAGTCCTTAGATCTAGATAACATCCATTCTTGCATTTCATCTTGCATTAGTGAAAGTGCATCTAGGTATCTTGCATCTTGCATTAGTAAATTGCATTTAGGGTTTCCTATATTTTCATTAGTGAAAAGTGCATATAGGTTGCATATTTATTTTATCGCATCATTTCATTTAATTGAAAAATTTAAAAAGTGCATTTTTCTTCATCTTCATTGCATTTGTATTGCATTCAAATATTGCATTCAATTGCTTGTTCCTAGTTACTTTTTCTTGCACTTATTTGCACATTTTTTTTGTTTTTGAGCATCAACATACTACATAGGAAAATTGTAAACATTGTTGACATTCTAGAAATCCCCATTTTTCTACAAAAAAACCTCTTCTAGGACTAAAACACCCTTACTAGCGTCTTAGTCCATCTCAAGATTTTTTCTTTAGAAATATCTCTTTGTTGTTTGTTGTATGTCTCAACCTCTAGAACTTCAAAATATCATCAAGAGGACGAAGACATCCTTCTCGGCATCTTAGTCCCTGTTCAATTTGATTATCAAGTTTTCAGAATCTGAAATTTCTTTTATGTGCTTCTGTGGGCTGCTTTCTACGTTTTGTTTCAATTTCAAGAATTGTTATTCCAATTTGTTTCATTTCAAGTGTAATTGCAAGCATAGGAAATTTTGTTCATTGCACTTTTTGTGGTTCATCCTTTGTATGAGTACTTGGTGTCCTACTTCCAATACTATGGTTAGAGGAAGTGCGAGACTCATGGCATCCTGCAATAAGACACTTGTTGTGGATCTTGGGTTATCGAGCTCTCTTACTTTTGGTGTTGGAACTAGTTCACTAGGTATGGACCATACCTTTGACACCTCCTTTGCTATACCTACCTTGCCTACAAGTATTGTACTAAGTGTCCAAACAATGATTGATCATATTCCTCAAGAAAACATAATGAAAATGCATGAAGACTTAGCTCATTTACAAGATAGTGTAAGTACTACAAACATTTCAAAACACTGTTATACTTGCCATAGAGAAACTTCACCGTATGATGGAAAGTTATGAGGGATTAGAAGTTGTGCATAACATAGATTAAATATTTGGAAAACATCTTCCTCCCATCACTAATGGCACCCAAGCCTCAAAAAATGTGTAAAACCAAGGAGGAAATCAAAATCCTCCCTCTTCAACCATAACCTCGATCCCACCTATACCATTCCTCAAGTAACCACAACAATGCATCTAGCTAGTAGCATCTTTCCTACCTCAAAAATTTCCACTAGTGTTCCTTATACCTATGTGGAACCTAATCTTATATCTCCTCCTGTAAGCAACTCATTTTTTAGTCCTTCTAACACAAACATACCACCACCCTATTCATATCAATCACACACTACAAGTAATGACCCTATCATTAACCACCTCTTGCAAAGCCTTTATCCATCCAACGTCAAGTTTCCACCATCAATCAAAATCAAAATGGTCCACCCTCATACTATGTCAAGAATAATCCATTTTCATTGGAGATATTGAGAACTTTGGTGCCACAAGGTATAAAGATCCATAGATTTGAGAAATATGGAGGAAAGGGAGATCCTACTCATCATGTTAATGCCTTTATTGCTTTGTGTAGTGACTTTATTCTTGAAGACAAACTATTGGCTAAATTTTTTCCTTGCTCCTTGAAAGACATTTCTTTGGATTGGTTTTTTTCCTTACCGAATAACTCAATTCGTTCATTCAATGAACTTGTTGAGGAATTTATTAACCATTTCCAAGTGCACATGGTCTCTAAAATGGCATTGGCTGATTTGATGAGATGCAAGAAAAATGAGGGTGAAAAAGTCATTGACTTTATTTCACACTACCAATCACTTTATTCCCAAATCGATGTGAAAATTCTCGATTACCACCTTCAAAAGATGTTCATAGAAAACTTACAAATCAAGATAATGGATAAGATTATGATGATGAAATTTCCTTCATTCATTTATGCACTACCCTTTGAGACTCTCACAATTCCCTAACCAGCAGTGAACCAAAAACCACCCCTACACATTCTGCGAAGACCGAAACCTCAAACCAAAACACTTACCAACCTTTCACAAGACCAAATAAAAGTTTCCTTCAACTAAATCCCACCTCTCAACCTACCCAACCAATTGATACCCAAGTAGCTCCTATAAAGAAGTGGAATCCATATATCTTTTGGGATTCACAAAGATAGTTTACTCCATTACTTGACACACTTCATAACATTCTGATCCAACTCTTAAACAAAAACATGCTTACCTTACCCCGTTCAACCTCTTGACCCTAGCAATCCATTACCTCCAAACTTCAAACGCAATGCCTATTATGCTTATCACCAACAAAATGGACATGATATGAAACATTGCAAGTGTCTTAAACATCTTGTGCAAAAGCTCATTGATTATAATCATATCCAAATTGGAGGTGTAAATGAAAAATTTAATAAGTTTTTGGTTCCTCCCAACCAAAAATTGAAAATATTTACCAATCCCATGCCCAAACATAATATTTCAATTGTTAAGGCTAGTGAAACTAAGCCCGATGTGATGAACGTTGATGCAAATGATAAAAATCTAGAAGCAATCATGAACAAAGTCCTATGGACGATGATGAATAGATTCCTATGGATACTAATGAAAAAATTCTAACTGATACTTGATGATAAGAGTGGTTGGTATTGAGCCTCATAAACAACAAACCATTGACATTACTTTCTCTTTAGAAGAAACGATCAAACATGCAAGTTTGATAGCCCTCTTTAAAAAGTTGGTAGAATCAATAACAAGCCCACTCCTGGGATTTTAATTGATCATGTCTATGGACAGAATGTGATCACAAAAGAACTTTTATATGTGCATGAACTTGCTCAAGATAGATACAATAAACTGAAAGCATGGATTAAAACACATGATGGTTTTTCTCATGCTATGATGGGATCGATCACACTCCCTTTACAAATAGGACCAAAGCAATAAAATGTATCATTCTCTATCATCTCTTATTCAAACCAATTTCTTGTGAAGTTAGACTATAAATGGATTCGATCCATGAATGTGGTCACATCTATTTTCCATAAGTTCTTAAAGTTTCCAATTGGTAATGGAATATCTATAGTGAACCATAGTGGCTTTATATCCATGTCTTCCCATGGAAATTTCTCTTTAGATTATTTTTGACCTGAACCTATGGAACCTATAAGACCCCGTGAAGAATTCCTTTTCCTATCCTACCAAAAATTCAAATCCAAATGCGTAGCCAAACTATCTCTTCAAAACTTGTCACCACCCATGCTTGAGCATCCACCACCTAAAGAAAATAATGTTGAGTCTAAAACCCTTCCAACAAACCAAGACCCATCCATGAACAATGTCTTGCCTATTTCCTACAAGAGACCTAGGGAAACCCAAACAAGTCCTAATCTGCCTCCTAAGAAAATTTATAGACCCAAAGAGAAAGTGGTTGAACAACCTTCTATAGTTTCTTCTATTCTTCCTTCACAAGAAGAAAAGGAACCTATGGTTGACAAACCCACTCCTACATAAACACAACTTGAAAATTGTAATAAAAGAAACCACAATTCTAGAGAGTGTAGGCGTAGATGGCATGTATTGCTTGAAAGATGAATAATGATAATAACACTAAAAATTAAAATCCAAACTTGATAGAAGCAATAAACGATGACCCTCCTCTCTTACCAGAACAAACAGAAGCTATATCTCCACGACTACAAGGACCAACAACTTCTATGGATATTATCATTCTTCCTCCTATTGTGGTTAACTTGGATGATGATGACTAAACAACTAAAATCGATGAGGAAGTGCATAATTAGTTAAATTTTTTATTTTCCTTTTCTATGAGCTTAAACTACAACAACCATGGTGATCCTCCTAAATCGAGTGATTCACCATGTGTTTAACCTGGTGATTCTCCTAGCACAAGAATTGATGTTGTCCCTCTTGCTAGTGATCTACATTTTGCATATACTGAACAAGATTGGGATATGAATGACCTATTGGATGGTTGAATCGCATGTTCTTTACTAGTCTTTTATCTTTTCTTTTTCTTTCATTTTCATTTTCTTTTTGTTTTCCTACATGTGTGTAACGTGATCCCCCATGATGTTTTTTTTCATGTTTCTCTCTCTATGTGCATTCCTCTATTTTTACCTTCATTCTTCTATATGTCATACACTTTTTCCTTTTGATTAATATTTTATCTTTTCCTTTCATTTTTGTGTCTTGTGTTTTCCTTTTGGGGATGACACAAGGTATTGAGACATTCACATCTCCTTCATGTTGACCCAAAAGCTTTTTCATTATCTTTTCTTTTCCTTTCATATTCCTTTTCATTTTTCTTGTGTTTTCCTTTTGAGGATGACACACGACATCAAGACACCCTATGTCTCTTCCATGTTGACCCAAACGGCTCTTTCTTTTCTTTGTTTTTTCTCTCTTTGTGTCATTCTTCTAGTTCTTTGTATTTGGGGAATGATGATAGTTCCAAGATCTCTAATATCATTGCAACACATAACATACTAATCCCAAATCCATAGATCTCTTATGTGTTTCATGTTTTCATTTTTAGGGAAACCCCTTTCTTTTCCTTTCTCTTGTATGATGTAGCTTTACTTGGAAACACATGACTTATCATAGGGATTTTCAAATTGTCTCTTATGTTTACCTTCTTGATTGCATTTTCATTTTTGCTACTTTAAAGTAATTGTTCACAACATGGTGTTAGTAATTCCTTTAAAGTGGGGGCATACATTGGCATTATTTTGGCATGATTTCATGTGCATTTTTTTTCCTTTTCATGTTCCTTGATGTGATTTTCTTTCTTTATGAGATGTTTTTTTCCTCTTGGTGGTGTCTTTGCGTTTGACTTCCTTTGAGAGTGTGATATTTCCTTATCCTCTCTTGGAAACATTAGATATAATATTCCCCTAGATGAGACCTAGCACTTTTCCTCTCTTGGAAACAAGATGAGACACTTTTGTGCTTGTCCTCTCTTGGAAGCATTGGGTATGATGTTCCCTAGGATGAGACCTTGTATTTATCCTCTCTTGGAGATGTTAAGCATGATGTCCCCTAAGATTAAGACCTCACATGAACTAACCAAAATCCCTTTGAAAATCCCTCTTTCTTTTTGCATATCTTTTCTTTTTTGTCCCTATTAAAGTCATGGAGGTATGGCTTTGATATGGACCACCTTGGGGCTCACCTAGTGAACACCTAGCTTCAATAGCATGTGTGAGCATGAATTTCTTGTCCTTATTAAAGTCATGGAGGTATGGCTTTGATATGTAGCACCTTGGGGCTCACCTAGTAAACACCTAGCTTCACTAGCCCATGTGAGCATGTGTTTTTGTGCCTTATTAAAGCTATGGAAGTATGGAGTTAATATGGTCCCTTGGGGATCACCTAGTGGACACCAAGCTCCCACTAGCCCTTGTGAGAATGTATTTGTTTACATAGTGGATAGTGTGTTCCACTTGTAAACCTCTTTTTGGACAAACAACCTAGACCCAGTCCACCATGTTGGACAACCAGTCGAAGCTTGATCCACTGCAATTTCTCCTTTTCCTTTTTCCTTTTCCTTTTTCTTTCCTTTGATGGTGTATGTTTGTGATTTTTTTATGGCTTCATATATCATCCGCAAACTTGTTCCTTTGTGCTTATGTTAATTTTTCAATAGGATCTTGATCCTAGGGGCTTGGTCACCCTCTTGATTATTGTCATCCTATCTTACTAACATTTGTACATTTGAACCCCTCTTGATTGTGTGGTTGACTACTTTAGTGTGAGTTTGAAGCAAGTTCATCCTCTCACTAAAGTGGGGGCTAAATGTAGTGTAGCAAAATGTATACCTTTGCATTTTCACACTTTTTTGGGCCCACCTTGCTTTATTCATGCTTCTTTATGGCTTAATTGGTCATATTTTATGTCCATAAGTCTTATGAATGACATATTTTTTTGGTTAATCCTGACATTCTCCAATGTATAAATGTTAATTTAATGACTCCATTAGTGTGTCCCTAATTTTTGGGTCAGGACTAAAATTCCACCTAGGGTGTCTTTAGTCCCCCAAGGCTCTCGGGACCTTGATTTTGAAATCTCTGGATTGGGCCCCTTTTTGGTGTATGTGATCCAAGTTTTTAGGACTTGGAACTAAGACAACACGTAGGGCATCTTTGTCCTCGTTGGGTTATTTTCAAGATTTAATTTCAAATTCTAGTGGGATTTAGCCTCCTTTATTCAATGAATTCATATGTTGGCTTGGTTTGATATAATTTTGGGTTGTTGAGCATAGATAAGTATAAATACAAGGTTCCTTGATTCATTTCAACCCAATTCTTTTGTGAGATCTCTTATCATAGAATAATTGAGTTCACAAGAGCATTCAAGAGTAGATTCATCAAGCATTTGAAGCCATTTTCAGATTCAAGCATCATATCAAAGTTTTTCCTTGCATCATGTGTGTTGTTGTGCTAACATTTATGATGTAGGTTTTTTATTCAAGCATTATCCATCAAGTATTCAAGGTCCATATCCATTGCAACCATTAAGTACACAAGTTTGCAGACTTTACAAGGGTTTGGTGAGTTGTAGCATTGCATGTTGTTCATTCACTATTTCCTTCATTATTTCTATTTCATTTCAAGGTTTAATTACCAACAAGGGGTTTGACCAAGGAAAAACCCTATTCACTAACAAACAACAAGTTTTTCCCATCTTGCACATTTGTGATTATAGATCTAGGTTCTGGACTTGAAGATCACTTGGAGTGCAAAGTTGCATTACAAATTAATCTTCATAGAAACTCACTTACATGCCTTATTCAGAAGTTTTAGAACTTGAGACCAAAAGGGAAGCTTGCGCAAAAATTGGAGCTCAGGATCCTATTAAAATTTTGTAGAAATTGAGAATAGGACTAATATGCCATCTTGGGTGTCTTAGTCCTCCTAGGCTCAATTTTTAGAGATTTTTAGAGATTCAGTTCCAAGATCCAAAGATTCTCCATTTTCCCCAAAAAATAGTAGTGGGACTAATACATCATCTTGGGCATCTTATCCTCCACAACATATTTTAGCAACCTCTTTGCATTTCCAGAATCCTCACGATATCTCTAGATTTCCCAGGTGCACACATACCATATCCCTATTGCATAATTTCATCATTTGCATCTTTCATTTAGCTTGCATTGTTAGTTTTAGGTCATTTTTCATATCACGACATATTTTCAAATATTTTCTTTTCCAAGCATTTGCTTGGTGGTGAACACCTTATTACTTAAGAAACCCATCCTAGGACCCTCCTAATTGAGAATTGGCTCACCTTTAGAGGTTGTTAGTCATTCCAATTAGGACTCTTAGGACATTAGTGAATGGTTGAATGAGAAAAGTGTGATATCCCAAAAAGGTATCCATTTCCTATTCATCAAGTATAAGATAGTGTCCCACCAAAAGGAAGGGGACTTATTAGAGATCAATATGTTTTTTACCTTAAAGATTTTATATAATTAAAACTTCAAGTTTCCTACAAAGGAAGAATTTGGCTTGAGTAATGAAATATTTTTACATTAATGGAAGGCCTACATGCATAGTCTCTTCCTTTTTTCCAAGACTAAGAGAAATTTCTTAAAATTGATTTTTTTTTTAATTTCACAATGATTTAATGATATAAGGTAGTGTTTAAATTTGAATGAAGCTTTTATTTTATCACTTGTGAAGTCTATGAAAAGTAAGTGGTACACAAAATTTCTTATTGAATATGTAAGGTGGCCTATATATAAAAATCTCTAATTTTTATAAAAGATTGATTAGGTTAGATGTATGGTATGTTTCACCATGTGCTAAAAGTATCAAATATATTTTTCCTTCATTTTCTTTGGGAATGTTACATATAGTTGTCTATATGAATTAAAGATAGTTATCTTAGTTGGGGAGATCTAATTATTTCTTAGAAATTAGATAAAACTTAGTTATATATTTTCTATTGAATTCAATAAGACTTTTAGTAGTAAGATGGTTGGAATAGAGTATTAAATTTTTTTATGTTGTGATTGTTCTTTGGTTGTTATTACATTTTTATATACTTGATGAGCCTTTTGTACATTATATACAATTAGTACCCACAAACCTCACCCACAATCTAATTTTATGTCATGTTTATTGGGTTATGGAATTTCTTCTTTCTTCTAATTAAATTTATAGTGTGAAGGATCCCAATGATATTAAATAAAATACACCAAGATTCATCATTCTCTAATTTTCTTTTTTTGCAAATATTTGAATTATTTTGATATTAGTTATTTATTTATTTGTTCTTTTTGTTTCATCAAATCTCTTTGATTTGATTTTTTTGTTTCATCAAATCTCTTTGATTTGATTTTTTTGGTTCATCAAATCTATTGTAGTTGCACATGACTTCCACCTACTATCATTTTAAATGCAACTTCAACAACTTTACACAGATTGTTGGATGCCACTATAGACGCCTCTCAACATAAAAATCAGATTTGGGTGGCTAAAAATTTATTTATGGGATGATATATAGTAAGAGGGAATATTTGTTAATACCCAAAAATAAATTTAGCATAGATTTAAATTGCATTATTTAGTTATGTAGGTTGTTATCAAGCAGTTGGCACTCAATCATTGCACAATTTCATTTCTCTTTATGATATTGCTATCAAAATTCAACCCTATAGTTTTTGGAGTCAAATTCATTGACCCACATTTCATGAGATTTCTCATATTTATATTCATGTTTATTGTTGAATCTATTGATCAATCAAGTATTGAGATTCTTTCTTCCTTTATTATGGTATCAGAACTAGAGTTGTGGTCCATCCCTTTAGTTTTTTTCTCGGTTTTTCCTATTTGGTCTTAACACTTTTAGCTTCAACCAAAAATTCCACCCCCTTGTAGTTTTTGCTTATGGATTGAGCTTTAAAAGTGCCATCTCTTTTGTGCATTAATGTGAAGGTAGTAGTACATGAAGGTTGCAGCGTGGAAGGAGTTTCGTGTGAGAGTTTGCAAAGCCACCACCATTGCGTGAAAAGCCATATCACACTTTAGGACTTGCCATGATTTCTTCAATTTATGAGGAGGAAACTCAATGACAATGGTAAGGGTAGTAGTGTGGTAGAAGGAGAATGGAGTGTAGAGGCGAGTGAAGATGAATAGAAACTAAGAGGTCGAGACAAAGTTCAAAGAGCATCAACTTCTACAATTTCTATTAGACATACTTCAAAACATCGGCAATCTACAACTAGATGAATTGCTTCAGCAAACACTACTAGAGTTCTTTTTGTTTGATGTATGATGTCAAGCAAAAAAGACTGTGTCAAAGTTCAAGGAAGGTTACGATGTAGATGATGAACATGAGGTAGAATTTCCACACAAGCATCTATGTCTCACTTTATTAGGATATAAGTCCATCTCCATGCTTATCTTCGTTTGTGAAAGGACATGTAGGGGAGAGGACCTCGTAGTTGAGCACCCTACCTTCACATTTTTCAAAATATTGCATGGAAATTTCATGAAGTGCTTGTAATTACACCATAATAGGAGGGATTATCTATCATTGGTATTATTTACCTGGATTGATGAAATAGGATTAGCTTAAGGAAAGTGTCTTACTACTCCTATTGCCCCTATAAGGGAAGTAGCTATTGTTGATCTATTCATAGATAGTTAGACTATGTGTATAGTGTGAGATAAATCAATGTCATGAAGAAACTTGAAACTATTATCCAACTATGATAGGAAACCTTGGGGATGATAAGGTTTATCTATAAATCCATAGAGATGGTATGGAAGATAATGCAAGATGTGACGCTATGCAACCACATTGATTATCTTTACTTGATTGATCACTTGATCAAACCTTCCTATTGAATGGAATCCTAGGCTAAGTCTTACCTACTGGGTTGGGATATGCACTTGACTACTCATTGATACCTATTGGTTGGGATTAACATACTTGGATGGGTTGTACATTTGGTTTTGATTGGAACATATAGGGTTAGAATCACCTATATAATTAGAATAGTCATTGGTTGACAAATTTATCCTAAGATTAGGGTATACTGAGGTTGAGACTCACCTATGTGATTAAGTAAATCACGTGAGCCTATGAGTTACTATGTGTATAATGACATAGGTGCCTAATTACCTATTGAGTAGGAGTTGCTACTTGGGTAGTTGCTTTATACTCTTGTTATGAAGTCATAATGTTGACAATATTCTACTCTTGAGTCATCCCTTTTAATTAAGGAGAATACACTCTTGAATGGAATCATCTAATGATGTGATTATTCTTCAATTAAGGTCATTCATTGATGTGGCTATACTCTTGATGAGAACCACAAATTTGGGTGCAATATTATTGAATGGAGTTAGTTATTTATGAATCTTTAATTTATGATTAGATAAAGCCTATGTAGCTATAGTCTATATTAATAAAGTTATACTTAAACTAGATTTTTTACTGAAGAAAATAGGTTGTTTAAGCAACTTGATAAGCTCATATGTTTTACCTAAGATAGGAATATACATTGAATGGGTAAGTAGTGCTTAGGCTTAATTGATTGAGTTACCATTGTGTTTTAGGAAAAAGGGGAGTAGGTTATTTCTAAGGTTAAAGATTACCTGTTGGAGGAAATTACCTAGGCATAGTATAAAAACAGTCATAATCCAAAGTGAGCCATAGTAGTGTATGTGAATGTGAGGATTTTCACTCAAAGTACTGGGTGAGAATACTTTGGCCAAAGTAGTGTAAGTGGCCACTATTTACACTATCAGTTCACTGTGTTCCTTATATGCATTATAGTTCAAAATTTTCATACTTGTATGTGTAACTACCATATAATTAGGATCTAGTCTATAGGACACAACACTAAGCTCAAATAGGATTTTGTTATGAGGTTTACAAAGTAATCTCTTCGTCAATGTGTAGGGCCATCTCACTTGAAAAGTAGATGTGTTAGGGACCGCATTTAAGTCCATGGTTGGCAGAAAAGTGATTGAGTGATGCTTCTCCTCATCAATTGAAAATTGAGGTTTGCAGGTGTTTGCGCTATCATTGGGGAAAAAATGGAGTGTATGCATCAAAGGGTGAGTACATCCAGAATGTATGCGCCATTGTAGTGAAATTAGGACCAATTTGTATATCTATTGCTAGACGAGGCTCAAAAGAGTTATGTATGTATCATGTACCCATAAAAATTTGGATGCATCAAAAGGATATTTTGACTTTCTTCAATTATATGAACTCATCCATGAGCTTGAGAAATTTTATTCGAAAATTACCCAAATCCACCTAAAAAATAAATCTACAAATAAAAAAACCTAAAATATTGTATTTCTACCAGCATTTTATAATTCTCTAAATCACCATTCAATGAAAGAGAAGAGCATTACTCAAATTTTTAAGAGTAATACTTGAACTCTATTCCTAGAAATATACTATCTTTGGGGAATCATGCATTTGATACCATGTTATATTTTTTTATAAAAAATATCATCTACTTGACTAAATACCTATAATCTAATCACAAATCCAAATGAGTAGAATAATTCTCATCTATATTGAATATTATAATATGAGTTTAAAATAGTAATATATAAATATATAATGCCTCTTGGATGTATGAATCAAGGGAATGACATTTCCAAGAAGTATGAGGTAGTTAACTCTCAATCAAGAGGAGACAAAACAAAATATTATTGAGACAAAGTTGGCAGCTAACTTCCATTAATGAAGGATTGACAAAGTAGTGGTGATCTTTGTGTACCTCAATTCAAGTTATTCACATGTAATTGGTACCTATTTTGGAAAGATTAGAAAAAATTTCCTAATTATCTTAAGTAAACTTATTAAATAGGGGTAATATCAAATTTTGGATATAACCTATCCAAGGTAAATAAAATATTAAACCAACAACTAGAGTCACATGATGTGTCATTATCCATCTAGTTAGTTTATCACCTTTTATAGGTTGACCTATTAACACTTGGTTTAAGTTAAGTTAACTTTTAATTGCAAACTTCATCTCACCTGAGATTAACTCATCCCATTCTCTTTCAATTACTGCCATTTGCATCAATAAATCATCCCCTTCACTTTCTTCTATGTCCTTCAAAGGACACTCTTGGCTGCAACTTCATCATAATCGCATTCATCTTCATAAAAATATTTATCAAAAATGAATTTTTCCTTTGTATCTTCCACTACTGCAACTTTTTCTTCCCTTGCAATAATTTGATCCCATTCTCCTTCAATCTGAATGAGTAAATCATCCTTCTCAACTTAATAGGTGTTCTTTAAATAACTCTCTTCTACTATTGCAATCACGGTAGTCTCATCCTCCATGTCTTCCAATAGACATCCCTCTTCAGGTTCATCAATCTCTTCGTACTCATACTCTTCTTCTTCCTCGGTGTCGAATGCATGACACTCTGCTACTTATTCTTTCTTTCTTGTAGTCAAAACATCATTAGAAAGATAAAACTTATCTTTAGCTCTTTTCTCCCCTTGTTTCCTCCTTTCAATCTCATCCCTCAATTCATTCATTTGTTGTTGCAACCCTATCATTTCTCTTTCTTTGAATCTCCTTTTGATTAACTCTAGTCTAGGAATCCTTAGAATCCATCTAATGACAATGCCCTTTCCCCTTTCCATTTTCTAGGCTTCTAAAATCCATAACAACACAACTTTAAAAACCCTCAATTTTTTCACATGTTAGTTGCCTCACATTCGGCGATCTATTTACAAAATCTTCACTCTCAGGTTCTGGTGCAAACTGTCTCACATTCGGCGCTCTACTTGCACACTCAAGAACACCCACTCTGATACCACTAAAGTAGGAGGATAAACACACATACCCCCTTTTCATACAACTATTCTCAACAAAATAAAATGCATTGAAAATGCAACAAATCAAATTTTAAAATCTGCAACATGAACACTTGATTGTTCATTCATAATCTCCAAAAGAACATCACAATAACTTGTCCAAATTGACAATACAATTGGTGCAACCTCATAGGCTAATAATAATAGTCTCAAAACTGATATAAAATTGATGTACAATAGCAAAATAATTTAAGGACAACAACAAGTTCATTCTTTCAAATCTTCTACCAACAAATGTGAAATAAGATCATCAAACACTTGTAAACTTCAATACAAAATATTCAACAACTCAACCATGGATTCTTAAATCCATTTGCTGCTATGAATTCACTTCCAAACCTGCAGAAAATTCATACCAAACTTATTTCTCCTTCCCTCAACTCTCACCAAACTTCCCCTGCAAAATCCCTCTTCTCTTCTCATATCCCCCTTCTTTTCACAAGCTGATTTTCTATAGTTTTTCTTGTGCAACTCTCAGGAGAAACCTGCAAGTTCTTTCTCCAAACTTTCTGCTATTGCTTGCTTCCCTTTTAATACATTAAAGACTCAATTTTATATAGATTAAAA
Source organism: Sequoia sempervirens (assembly GCA_007258455.2). Classification (NCBI taxonomy): domain Eukaryota; kingdom Viridiplantae; phylum Streptophyta; class Pinopsida; order Cupressales; family Cupressaceae; genus Sequoia; species Sequoia sempervirens. The sequence continues at coordinate 185,588,100 of VDFB02353493.1, read as the reverse complement.
CATTTTTGAGATACCAAAATAGGCACCCCCAAATCTTCTCTTTCATTTCCCTTCAATTGTATTTTGAAAATTCTTCAATTAGTGTTAAAATTCATCATTAAATGCTTCCAAATATGGAACACAAAGTTGCTGCACCATATTCCACAACTTTATATTGTAAATGCCTCATAAAAATAAATAAAATCATCACCCAAGTCGTGCTCATTCACATTGATTTGAATACTAAAGTCATTCATTGATTTTTCCAAAAACACTAGCTTTTATGCATTAAAGCAAAAATCTGTTTTTCTTATCCTGGGTGTCCACTCTCTCCATCCCTATTTTTTAGGGATTTGGAATCTCAAAAATAATATTTTTAATGGAATAGAAAGTCTCCAAAAATCCTATTCCAAATTTTCCAATTTTGAATTTCAAACTCCAAAATTACCTCCTTACATTTTTTCTCAATCCAAAAATGTAATATTTAAATAAAGACCAATTATTTAATAAATTATTTTGGCCTCAAAATATCAATTTATTTACCTATTGCATAATTAAACCAAACCTTAGGAAATTAAAAATTAAATACTTTCTTTTTTGGTTGATGAGGACAAGCCTTTCACCATGGATGCTCCTGCATCAGACACCCACTGTAGAAAAAATAAAATTTCATGAGCTGCACTCAGAAATATTTATAGAACCTATGCTTTTCCTGGATCCACCTCTCTTCTTTTTCCACTAGTATTTCTTTGTTCACCAATTTCTACAACTTCACAACATTATCCTCCTTCATATTTACTCCTCTACCCTCTATTGTTGGTTTAATTTCTCCCACTCTTTCCACCATGTCTTCATGAAATTTCATTGTTTCAATGCCTTCTGTAAAACACATCACTGCAATCTGATTTCTTTTACTCAAAACAACATTAGTACCATTATCAAGAGACTCATTTTCCATTCTTCCTAACAAAGAATCATAGTCACAAATCAAAACATCTTCATGTCCACTATTCTCTAACAAATATTTACCAGAAAAATTTTCATTTACCTTCACTTTACACTTCCCCAATTTAACTTCATCAAATTGATCTACTGCTGCAATAAAATACTCTATTTCTACATTCTTATTGTCATCAAAGTAAACACCAAAATCTGATTTTACCTCACTTTTACCTACAAACTTCATCTCACCTGAGATTAACTCATCCCATTCTCTTTCAATTGCTTCCATTCGCATCAATAAATCATCCCCTTCACTTTCTTCTATGTCCTTTAAAAGACACTCTTTGGCTACAACTTCATCATACTTGCATTCATCTTCATAAAAAGATTTATCAAAAATGAATTTTTCCTTTGTATCTTCCACTACTGCAACTTTTTCTTCCCTTGCAATAATTTGATCCCATTCTCCTTCAATCTGAATGAGTAAATCATCCTTCTCAACTTAATAGGTGTTCTTTAAAGAACTGTCTTCTACTACTGCAATCATGGTAGTCTCATCCTCCATGTCTTCCAGTAGACATCCCTCTTCAGGTTCATCAATCTCTTCGTACTCATACTCTTCTTCTTCCTCGGTGTTGAATGCATGACACTCTACTACTTCTTCTTTCTTTCCTATAGTCAAAACATCACTAGAAAGATAAAACTTATCTTTAGCTCTTTTCTCCCCTTGTTTCCTCCTTTCAATCTCATCCCTCAATTCATTTATTTGCTATTGCAACCCATCATTTCTCTTTTTTCTGAATCTCCTTTTGATTACCTCTAGTCTAGGAATCCTTAGAATCCATCTAATGACAATGCCCTTTCCCCTTTCCCCTTTCCATTTTCTAGGCTTCTCAAAGCTGTAACAACACAACTTTAAAAACCCTCAGGTTTTTCAAATGTAAATTGCCTCACATTCGGCGATCTATTTACAAAATCTTCACTCTAAGGTCCTGGTGCAAACTTCACCACCTCACATTCGACGCTCTACTTGCACACTTAAGAACACCCGCTTTGATACCACTGAAGTAGGAGGATAAACACACATGCCCCCTTTTCATACAACTATTCTCAACAAAATAAAATGCATTGAAAATGCAACAAATCAGATTTTAAAATCTGCAACATGAACACTTGATTGTTCATTCATAATCTCCAAAAGAACATCACAATAACTTGTCCAAATTGACAATACAATTGGTGCAGCCTCATAGGCTAATAATAATAGTCTCAAAACTGATATAAAATTGATGTACAACAGCAAAATAATTTAAGGATAACAACAAGTTCACTCTTTCAAATCTTCTACCAAAAAATGTGAAATAAGATCATCAAACACTTGTAGACTTCAATACAAAATATGCAACAACTCAATCATGGATTCTTAAATCAATTTGCTGCTATGACTTCACTTCCAAACCTGCAAAAAAATTCATACCAAACTTATTTCTCCTTCCCTCAACTCTCACCAAACTTCCCCTGCAAAATCCCTCTTCTCTTCTCATATTCCCCTTCTTTTCACAAGCTGATTTTCTGTTGTTTTTCTTGTGCAACTCTCAGAGAAACCTACAAGCTATTTTTCCAAAAAAAATTCTATTACTTGCTTCCCTTTTAATACATTAAATAATAAATTTTATATAGATTAAAACATTTTTGAGATACCAAAATAGGCACCCCCAAATCTTCTCTTTCATTTCACTTCAATTGTATTTTGAAAATTCTTCAATTTGTGTTAAAATTCATCATTAAATGCTTCCAAATATGGAACACAAAGTTTCTGCACCATATTCCATGAATTTCTATTGTAAATGCCTCATAAAAATCAATAAAATCATCATTCACATTGATTTGAATACTGAAGTCATTCATTGATTTTTCCCAAAACACTAGCTTTTATGCATTAAAGCAAAAATCTGTTTTTCTTATCTTGGGTGTCCATTCTCTCCATCCCTGTTTTTTAGGGATTTGGAATCTCAAAAATAATATTTTTAATGGAATAGAAAGTCTCCAAAAATCCTATTCCAAAATTTCCAATTTTGAATTTCAAACTCCAAAATTACCTCCTACACTTTTTCTCAATCCAAAAATGCAATATTTAAATAAAGACCAATTATTTAATAAATATTTTGGCCTCAACATTACAATTTATTTACCTATTGCATAATTAAACTAAACCTTAGGAAATTAAAAATTAAATACTTTCTTTTTTGGTTGATGAGGACAACCCTTTGACCATGGATGCTCCTGCATCACATTGAGTACATTTATCTACTCTTTGATGAGAATTCCTATGGATTTACATCATCTTCTTTAGATTTCATGACGACACATTTAGACCTTCTTCTTTATCCACCCATATCTACTTCTATATAGATATATTATATAAACATTCATCATCCCACATAACCAACTCAATCATCATTCATGTTGAAACTCTCTTCAAGAGTACCCAATTATCATCATATATCTATGGTGACTATATCTAAATAATGCATGGTACCTAATGTATGTTATTAAATTATTTATCATAGTCTTTTGTTTTATTGGAGATGCGTGAGTAAGATTCAATAGATTCATCTTCATATTTGGATTTTGTTCTACATCCATTTCCACAAGGTTTTTATTTTTCACCTTTTTAGTTAGTCTTGGGACTCTTGATTTGATTGTGTTACCCCTCAACACCAATATGGCAACACTTAAGCTTACTTCCAAAGAAATTATACAATTTGGATTTTCTTCCCTCATATTCATTTTAGGAATGGGAAGATATCCTACGTACATATTTATATTTTTCTTCTTAGGGACAAAAACTTTATTCAGTGATCTTGGATCATCTTGAGAAATCAATTTCAAGCATACATCATTACCACAAGAAATTACACATTGTGAAGGAGCTACATCATCTCTCTTCTTCTCTCTTTTTTTGGAGGGAATTTTTCCTCAAATGGGGTTTTATCCTTCTTAATTTTTTTGAAGGGGGCTCACCTAGAGCATATTTATTCATTCTCTCTTGGCGGAGTTTTTCCCTATGGTTTTTCTCCTTTTTTAGTGGATTATTATTTTACATGAGTACATAATTCATCCTATTTGTTGGGACCTACTTCTATTTTCATTTCTCTTAAGTTTCATTATGAGGAGTTTGGGTGTAATATGTTTCATCATAAATATATTATATCCTAGGTGTGATATTACACAAATGATAACTTTAAGAAACCCCCTAAAAAAAGATATCAAATCCTGGTCAATCTTTTTTTTTTTGGAAAAAATATGAATTTCTATTGGTTAATCTTTCCTTTTTTTGAAAAATATTAATTTTATTATATTTGTTAAGTTGATAGAAATTTGTAGAAAATTTTTGTGAATCATGAGTAAAAATAGGTAAATGCATTAATTACCATGGTGAATATTTCCTTAAAAAAATCTCATGGAAAAGTAAGGGCTTGAGTGTTGTAGTGATTGACTAGTTTAAGGTGTACTGCTCATGTCTATAATTCCTTAATAAATTTTAATCAAAACATTAAATATTTTAAATTGGCCCTAAATTATTTTTCACCACCATTGATTTTATTTATAATCTAATTGTTTGGGTTCTATTTTGGGCTTGATGGGCATTGAAGCTCTATGAGTAGATTTTAGCCTATGGAATACAAACCCAACCATTATATCATAAATAAAATTAGTAGTGGTGCTTAAAAATTGATGATGAAAAAGGTCAAGATGGATAGACTAGAAGACTTCCATCCCTTCCCCCTCTGTAACATAATCTATAAAATACTAGCGAAAATGGTTGCTAATCGACTCAAGTCGATACTTCCTGAATTAATTTCTGAAGAACACACTAGCTTTGTTCCTATTCGATCAATCTATGATGGAGTGATTATTGCCCAAGAATCTATCCACTTGATCCAATGCACTCAAAGTCCATCCATGCTGATGAAATTGGATATAAAGAAAGTGTACGATAAGGTGAACCGACATTTTCTATTCAAACTTTTGGAGGATTTTGGATTTTCTTCCTCCTAGGTGGATTGGATCTTCAGTTGGATCACCTATCCAAAATATTTAGTTCTGGTGAATGGTACCCCTCAAGGTTTCTTTGAGCTTCCTGCGATCTTAGGCAAGGTGATACACTTTCGTCATTCTTGTTCATTCTCATGGTAGAAGTGTTCGGTTGGGTGTTCTATTAGGCTACAGATGTGGGAGAGCTAAAAGGAATTCAAATCACTAGCGGAATGCCCACAGTGACACACTAGCAATTTGTAGATGACAATATGCTCTTTGGTCACGATGGGGTGGTGGAGGCAAGGGTCTTCAAGAGAATTATTTTGGAGTACTCTCAGGCTTATAGGCAGGAGGTAAGTTTGGAAATATATAAAAAAAAATTCTTCTTCAATAACCCAACTTTGGAAAAACAAATCTTGTAAGCTCTTTAGTTCAAAAAGGGAAAGTTGCCTTGTAAGTACCTTGGTTTTTTGCTAGTGTTAGGTGTGTTGTTTCAGAAACTTTGGGACCCCTTGGTCACAAAAGTGGAGAAAAAATTGTCCACATGGAAAGGGAGGTGTCTTTCATGGGCTGGTAGGCTCACTCTAATCAAATCTATTGTGGAAACCCTTCCTATTTATAACCTTTCCTGCCTTCCCTTGCCAAGGGGAGCTTGCAACAAAATCAATCAAAAGATGAACTAATTTTTTTGGAAGGGTAGTTCGGATCAAAAGAAGCTACCTTTAATCAAATGGGACAAAAGTTGCAGAACACACGAAGACACGGGGGTTGGGTTCAAAATTTTAGCTCTTCAAAACAAGGCCCTAGGTGCAATATTAGCTTGAAAAATGTATGCACGACATGACTTCAAGTGGGCGAAGATCCTAAAAGAAAAGTATCTGGACTAAGGTTCGACAAGCTTCTTCATGAACCGCTCACTACCTAAGCACTCACATGTTTGGAACTTCATTTGCAATTGTAGGGATTTGATTTCAAATTTTCTCTCATGGGACATTAGGGATGGAAACCAGGCTCTATTGTGGGAAGATTCTTGAGGTGGATACATCAAGCTGGTTGATAACACTACTTTGAGGAATGTCAGGGAAGTCACAAAGTTAGTGTGGAGCTGTCAGGTAAGATATTTCCTGGTTATTGATAGGGTGAACATGATTTTGACTTGGCAATGGAAGAATCCTAGACAATTGGGGCTCAGTGACAATGAAGTTATTGCCTTCGAAGAGGTCCTCAAGCAATTCTCTCTTTGCATCAGGGGAGGACCAGATGTTCTGAGATGATGTGGTTCTACCTCAAGTGTGTATAGTGCTAAGGATGGAAGCTACAACATCCTGGTCAACTAGTTGGAGTAGGTGGAGGTCTTGCCCAATGATTTTTTTTGGAATAGTAACTACCTCCCTAAGGCTAGAATCTTCTCTTGGGAAACAATGCAAGGTAGAGTTTTGATTGCGAATAGGTTGAAGAAGTTTGGATTTTGCGACCCATCTAGGTGTGTACTTTATACATCCATAGAGGAGACAGGCGATCATTTGTTCCTCAATTGTCCGTTCAGTGTCAAATGTTGAAATTGGTTGTGTGCCAAATTAAACCTTTGTGTTGCTTCACTAGGTAACTTGTTGAGTTGGTTCAGTTGTTGGCCAAAGCTTGGTGACAATTCAGTATTCATTGTTTTGTAGCGTTCTTTCCCCTTGCTTCTCCTCTGGGAGGTATGGAAAGAACAAAATCACAAGATTTTTAGGGACACAGCCTTGCCTCTAGCGTCTTTCCTTAATAGGGTTGAGGCCTACATAGTGGAGGTGGTCAATTCAAGGGAAGAAAAGGTGTGTTGGTCAAAAACTACTTTCTCTAGCTGGGATGAAAATATGTTGAAGATTTGGAATGGTTTGAAATTTCCCCACCATTTAGGTTTTGGTGGCAATATTGTCAAGGATAAATGGAAGAATATCAAATGGCATCCCCTAGTCGTGGTTGGTACAAATTAAACTTTGATGGGGGTGACTAGGGGCAACCCGAGTCATTCTAGGGTTGACTATATAAGTAAAAATTGGAATGGTGACATTGTGGGAAATATTGATCAACCTCTCAATTGGGGCACCAACAATGCGGTTGAGCTTCAAGGGGCCTTTCTTGGCATAAAACTATGTGCAAAATTAAAATTGAGGAATGTAGTTATCAAGATTGATTTGTTGTTAGTTATAAATGCATGTTGTGTTTTGGGAGCTTTCAAAATTAGAAACTTAGTGCCCTTCTTGAAGTCACCCTAGCCTTACTAAGAAACTTTGAAAACTATGAAATTTATCATGTTTTGCATGAAGGAAATCAAGAAGTGGACACTCTCTTGAATCTTGGTGTAGATGGGATCTCTTTGAAACAAATTGCTAGCTACATTGGCAATGATTGATTTGTTGATGTGGGAGGATGGGTGGGTGCCACTCCACAAAGGAAGTGTGGTAGCGGCTAACACATCAACTGGTGAGGTGGGCTAAAGGGTGAGGTGGCGTACATTGTAAGGGATGATGGCAACTTTTTGGAGTCTTCTATAGGCAGGTCTTGTCATCATTTACTCCTATCACTCAAAACATCTTTTCAAATCTTCTCATCGACCTTTCCTCATGCACCTTTGTTTGGATCACCACTCAGCATACTCATTTAAGGAGTTGGGACTAGGTTTTCTAGGCACTTCTATGTTGGTGCATTGACATCTATCACTTAGCCAAAAAGCGGCATTTCTTTCTATCTGGTATGGAAAGATTCATTCTACAGGTTTCGGCTGAGGACTTAGAAATGGGTGATATGGATACTCTTGTCCAATTAAGGACATCAAAGAGGAAAATGGTGTTCCTTGGCCTAATGACCTCTGTCTAATTGAGTTGGATTATCTGTGACCCGAACTATCTCACATTTGCAGCAGTTAAGTGCGTGGCCGACAAAGGTTTCATGGCAAACACAAAGGGGTATTGTTTCAACTCCAATACTTCCTCCCATGTGTTGGCTGGTTTATTGGATGTAGGAGTTTCAAAGGTCAACGCAACTTGGGTGATCATAAAATGGCTTTTCTGGATGGACATGTCAGTGGGTTTGGAGAAGACGTTGGATGCAGCTTCGATTGGCAAACAAATTCCTTGTCCATGTGACCTCACGCTCTTGGAGGATCCAGATGCCCTAGTTAAGTATTATCCTTTCCTTTTGGACGTAAATGTCATGGATTTGGTGGAGCATTGTCAGTTGGCTTCTGTAGGGGCCGAATTCTTGAAGAAGTTTCGTTTGGTGGCGGTTCCAGACTCTACTTGGAAATGAGTTCTAGGTGTTTTTCCAAAAGAATGTTTGGTAATTGTGGGGGTTGGGCCTTTGTCTAGTTGGTTGATATGACATTGATTATATGTATGGGTTTGTGTCTATTTTTGTATGTAAGCTTCCTTGTCACAATATAATGGTTAATGGTTTATGTCTTCTTTTGAGTGGTAGGCTAGTTCTGACCCAGTGTGGTCTTTTGTTGACACTCTACTAAGTCTATGTTTTAATGGTGGTCTCGGTAGCCCATAGTCTTGGGCCTGAATATGTAAATTCTTTTTTGATATTAATATATCTTACCTATCAAAAAAAATTGGCGATATAGTCCTGAAGTATCCAATAAATATGTAATATTATTAGCAAATTAATTTCATTTTTTATTATAAATTGTAAAAATTAGGCAAATCTAATGTAATTAGGTACAAAATATTGTCAAAAAAAATAGTTAAAAAGTTTAATAAAATAAATGTTTTGGCAATTTGATTCCTGGTACTAAATTTATTTATTTTTTAAATGTGGTGATTTAGGCTGCCTTACATCTTATACTATTAGCCAAGTTTTGAATCCTTAATTTCAACTATTAGTCAATTGGTGAATATTTTCCACTAAAAAAATCACTATATTACACCTATTTAATAATTTGATTTAGGATTATTAGATGCTTAATTATTATTACAAAATTAGCTAATAATGACCCATGAACATCTTGAATTGAGGTTCACAAGTGCCACCACTACGTCATCAATCCTTGATTGAAGTTAAGCAAAGGATACTCCCTAACAACGATACCCAAAAAAAAATTTCAAAAACATATAATTTTACTAAGGCTTCAAATCAGGATTCAAGGGTTAGGACTTTAGTTTAGTTCACTGAATCATAAGTAATACATAACTATTATCACCAAAACTCAAAATTTGACGCTTTGAATGCAAAAAATTCTAAGCTAGGAAAGAACAAGACTTAGGCTTTAGAGGTTTCATCTCTCTTATCAAGCAAGTGATTAAGGAAAATCCCAACCCTCCGATAATCAACACCCGAAAACTTCCTAGAAAAAATGTTAAGGCAAGAAAAACCAAACAGGACCACAACCCGATGCTGGATCATTGATGTCACAAACATCCTCGATTGATGTACCCAAGTCATAATTGATTTGACAACCCAAGAAAGAGAAAA
>VDFB02353493.1:185451062-185578580 GCA_007258455.2 Sequoia sempervirens | reverse complement strand
GGTTATTTTCTAAGTCTTGGGTTGCGCCCTCATCATCCACCCACTTTTTTGTAATACAGTATATTTTAAAAGACTTTTAGTTAATATAAATATTTATTTTATTAAAAAATACTAATAAGAAAAAATTCAAAAGAAAATGATTATTAAAAATATATATAAAAGAAACAAATATTAGTAAGATGAGAAAGGCAAGTTAAATTAGGGTGATTATAAAATTATTTTAAAAATATATCTTAAGAATAAGTTATTATATAAAATTTAAGAACAATAAAGACGATAAAATATTACTAAACCAATTACTAAAAGCTCTAATTTGAAAGATAGAATGTAAGGCTTCAATCAATCATAAAGAAATATTATATATAGTCTAGAGTTTCAAGCTTGATTTCGATTTTAATTTTTCTTTGACTTGATTATGACATATAAACAAATTAACATCTTATTAGTCAATTAATTAATGGCAATTTTTTATGAAAATATTTATAAAATTGATATACCTATACAAATTTCTATTTATCTGTGCCCATTTTAATACAAATATATTATTTTTTATAATATATCCACAATAGTTGTTTATAATATACCTAGTAGTTGTGCACCCTAACTTCGCACTTCTCAAAATCCTACGTGGAAATTTCAAATCACTCCAATTTTTTTATAGTGCAGTGTACTTGGCAAGTCCCCTGCTTAAAACTTTTGTTTCAGGGCCACATCAGCATGTTTTTTGTCAAGGTGTCAAAAAAGGCCAAAAAAAAGTGCTACCAATTGTTGTGCATTCACATCATGAATAGTTGAGCGCTAATGTGGCATCACGCGATTGTTTACTTTTTAGATCAAAGGAATACATTTTGTTTAAGTTAGGATAGTCATGTCACAACTATTGAGCATTATATAAACAACTACTATCACAACTATTGAAACATGATCAACTATTAGACTATCACAACTATTGAAACATGCTCAACTATTAGATCCTCTCCCCTGTAAAGACATTAAAATTAGCCTAATGCTCATTTTACAATATCATGTATAGAATCTGTTTGAAAAGTATTTTGATATCTTTTTAAGAGAAAGCTTTTCTTAAATGGGTGGCCGCCCCTTTTCAGTCATACAGACTATCAATTTCCAGGGAGCATAAAAACAATAAAGACCCTAGATCGTCAATTTTCAGGGACCCATCAAAAGGTCAATCTATGTCAGATCATTAATGTCTCGTACATTGGAGCACTGTGGAAGAGTGCAGTGTATTCAGATAGAATAATATGAATAGTGTACCGATTATGACGACATTATTGGGCAGGCAGATCAAATCACTAATATGTTGTATTTTGGAGGATTGTGGAATGGTACAGTGTATTCAAATGTATGTCTAGATAAGAGTTTCAGTTTTAAACAAATCTGAAAGTTACTGCGTCTGACCAGGACTGGACATGGGCGGCCAGGATAGGGATGGCATTCTAGTTGTTTTGGCTGTACCAAAGTCATAGGTCGATTCGACTACAGTAGTACAAGTTAAGTTGTACCAAAGCTTTAGATTTATCTTTCTATGTTTTCAGGGGACAAAAAGGAGATGTAGATTTTAATCAACGTCTAGATATGATCAAATATCAGTTTCTACAACATCATGGAGGAGTTTCCCTTCTTTCTAGTTTAATATGTAATCAAAATTTTGATGCTTTGTGCTATAGGTTATGTGAATTGTTGGTTGTTCCAGCATACTCTGTTGTTACTGGTTGATATGGTTATATGATTTACTTGTGAGTTGTACTCTTGCAGTCTTTAGTGCTGCTTTGTTCATTCCTTCGCAGTCCGTCTTTTGGACTGCATTCTTTTTCTCATTGTATTCATTTCAGCTTTGTTCAATATAAAAAAAAAAAAGTTATAGATTTGATTATAGCAGTATAAGGAATTCTATTGTTACTTGTGATATTGTTATCAAGATTCAATTGTGTAGTTTTTTGAGTCAAATTCATTGATCTAAATATTGCTATCACAATTCAACTCTGTAGTTTTCGAGCCAAACTCATTAACCCATCAATTGTGTAGTTTTTCGAGCCAAACTCATTGTTCCATGTTTGGGTCAATGAGTTTGGCTCGAAAAACTACAGAGTTGAATCTCAATAACAATATCATAATTTGACACACTATGAAAAATACCTCCTACTTATCTATATATTGTTATTGTGTAGTTATTGTGGAATTGAGTTTTAATAGTATTTAAAGGGCTTCTAGATGCTTGACAAGTATAAATATTGATTGTCTTATATGTTAATTGTTGTAGTATTTGGCTGATAAATATTAATGGGAAGTAATTAGCAATGGGTTAAATTTTTTTAATAAAAATAGTTGGAGCATATCAAAATCAAAAGTCATATTTCTATTAAGCTATCATGAGTCGGAGATTTAGTCCATCAAAATAATCAAAGGGTTGAAGTAATCCAATTATACCCTAAGAAGTTTGAACCTTATTGAATGGCATAGTAAAAGAAAAACCATTATATCTTTTTTTATGTTTATTATTGAATAAAACAAAATAAAAATAAAAAAATAATCCAACGATTCTTTTTTTTACAAATACCTACTACAACAACAACTATAAATAAAAGGTTGTAAAACCCCACAAAATATTTAAGGTTTTTTTATTTTTCTTAATGTATTATAATATATTAACACTCGCGATCATTTTCAAATATATTGATAAGACTAAATTCATTATTTTATTTAGAAGCATGCATCTTTCAAATCACATTATAATTGGCTCCAATAACATTATATAAAAAACCATTTTAAAATACATTTCTTTGGTAACAATAAAGTAGCACTATCTTTATAAAGAGGAGGTGGACATAATAATTCTAACAATTAGACACCTACAATTTTTGGAAAATGACATGGAATTTTACAAGGTGAGATGCGAATAACTATGTAATGACCGCCTATGTTGCTACTATTTTTTTATTTCAATTCACAAGTACCGACTTAATTGATCAAGCATCTTTTATCTAATTTAGAAGTGCCAACTTTATAACTTCTCCAACCACCATCATGGCAGTTGCTCTATGCCACCACTATATATAATTACATTAGAAAGTGGTTACCTCCCAATGTAAAGGTCATTCCTAGAGCTAAACCTTAAACCTCGAGGGTTCATTCATGATGATCCTATATATCTATTTTGAGAATAAAAGGATCTAAATTTTGCATGCCAAAGCTAGAGAAAAAATTTCATCTCCTCTTGTATGTAATTTCTAATCTTTCTTTTAAATCACAACTATTCATTAAGCCTTTTATTTCAATTAATTCAATTACAAAGAATGATAACAAACATATTTCAATCATGTGTTAGTTCCATGTTGGCATTAGTGTATGAAAACACACCAAACCACAAAAGGATCATATCATTCCAACATCACATGTTCTCACAATGATTGACTTCAGGATACATCATCTATACACAACATAGATAATTGTTACTTGTGTCACACTTAACATAGGTGATTAGCTCTTATGCACCGCACAAGTATACATTGGGGTTAGCTTAGTCATATGCTAATAATACACATGGTGACTAGTTTGTATCCACATCACATGTACACATGTGTGACTAGCTTAGGCATACAACATATATAAGGTGTGAATGATTTGTACTTACATCACATATATATAATGTGATAACAAGAATATTGATCACATATACATAGTGTGACCAGCTCAAGCACTCAAGACATATATAATGTAAATAAATTAATAACCTCACAAGTACACATACTGACAAATGAGCGAAAGGAAAATGTTCCAACCTTCTTCCAAGCATCTATCTCTTCTCCTAGTTCACTAGTACATATGCTCATAAGTACATCCCATTCAAAAAAATAAAGTTAATGCATTCCATAATAGACCATGAATCTCATCCTTTTCTCCAATCCATTGCCACTTATGATGATAAGAAATAATCTCCTATTAGTTGTTATCAATAGAAAATAGCGTACATATAACATCACACATAATACCTAAGTCAATTTTTATACAAGTACACAATGATTTCCAAACACATATATAATGACCAACTGATAGGAATTGGATGTGACACTACTATATGTATCTTCCCATTACTTCGTTCAGTAACACTTATCCTTAAGTGTATCTTAGCCTAAAAAGGAATGTCAATGCATCCCACACTACACCATGGGTTCATCTTTTCCCCCACTTCTCTACACTAGCTATGATGATGATAAATTAGCCCCCACTACTTGTGATCATCATTGGATAAGGTGTAATTGTAACACCACACATCACATAAGGTCATTAATAATATTTACACAACTTGTAAACATTTTTAGTCAATAGATATTAAAATCTATCACATCTATGCCACTATAAAATTTGGTTTGATATGATATGGTGTAGCTCTTAGCATATATGACCTACATGGTAATGATAAAATTCAACTAAGCCCTATTATATCATGGGTATCTCCTCACATCTTTCACCTCTATGCTACTAACAATTGGATAGAACCAAGGATACAATGGTTAGCTCCTCACATACATTACTTGTACATGGTACTAGTGAAAATAGACTAAAGTGTGTGCACCATATAATGAATGATCCCTACCATCCTTCATCTTTTTAGGCTAGTGAAAGATAGTTAATTCTTAAGATATAATAGATAACACTTTTCATGTGTTACTTTCACAATATTGGTTACAACTAACTATCCCTACCTACACCGAACTTAATTTTTGAGATGTGAGGTCATCTTATAGCCATACAAATAATCTATTTATCACCCAAATTCATAGATACTAGTTAAGTTGACCTAAATATGTTAGGTAAAGTAATCCATGATCCTATACATTGGGTCATGTTTGTACCCCAATTTAATGTGTCTCATTTTTCTTTGTTATTCTCCAAAGGTTGTGATTTTGACCCTATCTCAACCACCACTAATAACCAATATGAGAAATCTCCAGTTAGGTCCCCTATGTTAAAATGATGTATGAGGATATGCTTTCAAAGTATGTTCATAAAATCTATTAATAAAATATGTTAATGGGGTTCTTTGTGAAAATGTTCCTTTGGTGTGGATTTTCCATGGTTGCTTTCAAAATTATATCTAATCCAGGTTGGTTACTTAAAGTTATCTTTCCAACATTTTCTCCACTCCACTAAGTTCTTTGGTTCTCTTTCATACTTTGAGACTTGATGGGAACTTTGGACCTAAGTTGAAGTTATCATTTCCCATTGCCTTCCACCTTCCCATCCTTGTGCAACCTTACCTCCCTTTTCATTGTGAACATTTGATATTATCTTCAAACTTGGAATCTAATGTTCCAAGTCAATATTTCCTCTTGCAACCCGCCTTCCCTTCTCCCAAGCTTCTTCACATTTTTGCTCCAAACCCTAAGTCTTTCCTGAACTAGGAACCTAATGTTCCAAGATTGTTTTCCCTCGGAGTTTGATCTCCAACACTTGTACATCTCCCCTTCCTATTAGACCTAAAGTCGTGACTAGAACTTGAAACCTCAAGTTTCAGTCTCAAGTTCCATCTTGCTCCTAAATCCAAGAAAACCTTGTAATCCACTTTGGACTTGGAACATCAACCTCCAATTACCCATTCCTTCCTAGAGTATAACACTCGCCAATCATTCATCCTCTTCAATTTTTTAGACCTAGGCTTGGATTGGAACCCAAAACCTTATGTTTTGGTTGTAACTTCCCTTTTAACCCAATATCCATAGTATCCTTTTGGACTTTGGGCTCTAATTAGAACTTGGAACTCGAGGTTCCAAGTTTCAATTTCATCTTGAGGGTCAAACCTCACCATTCCTTTGAACTCCTATTTACTTGTTCCTCCCCATGCCTCGAAGCCCGTTGTTTGACCAACATACTCCCAAGTCTAATTTCCACCTCACCATCTAAACCTAACCTGTTTGAATTTAGAGCTCCATGACCCTAGGTTCCTTCTAGGACTCAATCCCTAATAGTGCAACATGCAATTTCTAGTTTCTAAGTTCCTCCCAGAACTTGAAGCCCACCAAACACCAAAATATTATAGTTTCATACTAAGGATCACCTAGCTACTAGCATTAATTTCACCCACTCTTCCACCTCTCTTGTACACCATTAATGAGCATAAGTGATGTTTTCTAAAAGAGTGATAGATTCCCAACTCTTAATGGGTACATGTGAACATGAATTAGGGTTGATTTAATGTGTATAAATGATGGAAAACTTGAGGTGGAGGTATGGTTGCCCCCTACAATTATTGTGGTCATAGATTTTTAGGATTTTCATGCAACTATGCACATTTCTCACTGAAACCCAACTTGCAGTGGACTACAAGATCCTTCATCTTTATTTTTACAAAGGATAGGAAAATCAATCTGTAGATTAAGTAAGAAAATATACTTTCAAACATCTAGGGTGTCAACTCCAACAAAGGGACAAGACATATTTTTGCATTTTGGTGATCGAGTTTGATCCCAAATGTGTAATGAACATATTGTAATATTTGAAGAAAAAAATTAAATTGTGGAATCAACCTTGATTGAGTGTCTCCATGGGCATTGTGTTCAATTTTGGATGTGTATGTGATCAGTTGGTCAACCAAGTGATAATAAAGACTTTATAAATATTTTTCATGATGTTTGTTTAATAATAATAATAAAGGAATTTTTTTGGTTTGTCTATGGATAAATTAGACTCATCTAATATGTTGTAATTTTAGTTATTTGTTTGAATTCATGTGTAATACCTAGTTTTCTTGTTTACTTTAAGGGGTATAGTCTTCATGGCATGTGTAAAAGTATGGGAGACCAAAACATGGCCACAACCACTTTTTGGTCATCTAGGTTATAACACAAGCAATTTATAAAATTATTGTGTTATAATGCACTCACATTATAACTTGATAGTAATTGAGCCTAGGTCACTCACTACCAAGACACAACACACTTGTGTTATTTATTACATAAAATCAAAATTGCATAGAGGTCAAGCTCATTTGAACTCGGCCGCTCACCTATGCAATAGTGGACTATGAGTGAGAAAAAATGTGCTCACATTGTGGAATTAATCAATTCATTACCAAAATTTTGCCATGATGTTTGGGTGATCAAGGAGAGGTTTCATTAGTTTTTAAGCGTAAAAATTAAATTAAATATAAATTTAGGAATTTTTTGATTCAATGTTATTTAATTTTTAGGAATTGAAAATCCCTTGTCGATTGATGAAAGCCCTAGATCACCAATTCATGGTAACCTTGGTGAAGAACAACCTCAAAAAAATCCTCCAACAATTCCCTAACATCCTCTTGAGATACAAGAAAAACTCATAGGGAAAACTGAAAGAAAAAATTGAAAAATTGAAACATTGGTCAAAATGTTGAGAATTAAGAATGGAACTAGTTTGTCATGTCACAACTATTGAGCATTATATAAACAACTACTATCACAACTATTGAAACATACTCAACTATTAGATCCTCTCCCCTCTCCCCTAGAGACATTAAAATTAGCCTAGTGCTCATTTTACAATATCATGTATAGAATCTGTTTGAAAAGTATTTTGAGATCTTTTCTAGAGAAAGCTTTTCTTAAATGGGTGGCCGCCCCTTTTCAGTCATACAGACTGTCAATTTCCAGGGAGCATAAAAACAATAAAGACTCTAGATTGTCAATTTTCAGGGACCCATCAAAAGGTCAATCTATGTCAGACCATTAATGTCTCGTACATTAGAGCACTCTGGAAGAGTACAGTGTATTCAGATAGAATAATATGAATAGTGTACCGATTATGACGACATTATTGGGCAGGCAGATCAGATCACTAATATGTTGTATTTTGGAGGATTGTGGAATGGTACAGTGTATTCAAATGTATGACTAGATATGAGTTTCAATTTTGAACAAATCTGAAAGTTACTGCGTCTGACCAGGACTGGACATGGACGGCCAGGATAGGGATGGCATTCTAGTTGTTTTGGCTGTACCAAAGTCATAGGTCGATTCGACTACAGTAGTACAAGTTAAGTTGTACCAAAGCTTTAGATTTATCTTTCTATGTTTTCAGGGGACAAAAAGGAGATGTAGATTTTAATCAACGTCTAGATATGATCAAATATCAGTTTCTACAACATCATGGAGGAGTTTCCCTTCTTTCTAGTTTAATATGTAATCAAAATTTTGATGCTTTGTGCTATAGGTTATGTGAATTGTCGGTTGCTCCAGCATACTCTGTTGTTACTGGCTGATATGGTTATATGATTTACTTGTGAGTTGTACTCTTGCAGTCTTTAGTGCTGCTTTGTTCATTCCTTCGCAGTCCGTCTTTTGGACTGCATTCTTTTTCTCATTGTATTCATTTCAGATTTGTTCAATATAAAAAAAAAAAGTTTTAGATTTGATTATAGCAGTATAAGGAATTCTATTGTTACTTGTGATATTGTTATCAAGATTCAATTGTGTAGTTTTTTGAGTCAAATTCATTGATCTAAATATTGCTATCACAATTCAACTCTGTAGTTTTCGAGCCAAACTCATTAACCCATCAATTGTGTAGTTTTTCGAGCCAAACTCATTGACCCATCAATTGTGTAGTTTTTCCATCCAAACTCATTGTTCCATGTTTGGGTCAATGAGTTTGGCTCAAAAAACTACAGAGTTGAATCCCAATAACAATATCATAATTTGACACACTATGAAAAATACCTCCTACTTATAATGTATTGTTATTGTGTAGTTATTGTGGAATTGAGTTTTAATAATATTTAAAGGGCTTCTAGATGCTTGACAAGTATAAATATTGAGTGTCTTATATGTTAAGTGTTGTAGTATTTGGCTAATAAATATTAATGGGAAGTAATTAGCAATAGGTTAAAAAAAATTAATAAAAATAGTTGGAGCATATCAAAATCAAAAGTCATATATCTATTAAGTTATCATGAGTCGGGGATCTAGTCCATCAAAATAATCAAAGGGTTGAACTAATCCAACTATACCCTAAGAAGTTTGAACCTTATTGAATGGCATAGTAAAAAAAAAACCATTATATCTTTTTTTATGTTTATTATTGAATAAAACAAAATAAAATTTGCAAATAACAATCCAACGATTCTTTAATTATAAATAAAAGGTTGTAACACCCCACAAAATATTTAAGGTTTTTTTTTTTTTTCTTAATATATTATAATATATTAACACTCATGATCATTTTCAAATATATTGATAAGACTAAATTCATTATTTTATTCAGAAGCATGTATCTTTCAAATCACATTATAATTGGCTCCAATAACATTATATAAAAAACCATTTTAAAATACATTTCTTTGGTAACAATAAAGTAGCACTATCTTTATAAAGAGGAGGTGGACATAATAATTCTAACAATTGGAAGCCTACAATTTTTGGAAAATGACATGGAATTTTACAAGGTGATATGAGAATAACTATGTAATGACCGCCTATATTGCTACTATTTTTTTATTTCAATTCACAAGTACCAACTTAATTGATCAAGCATCTTTTATCTAATTTAGAAGTGCCAACTTTATAACTTCTCCAACCACCATCATGGCAGTGGCTCTATGCCACCACTATATATAATTACATTAGAAAGTGGTTACCTCCCAATGTAAAGGTCGTTCCTAGAGCTAAACCTTAAGCCTCGAGGGTTCATTCATGATGATCCTATATATCTATTTTGAGAATAAAAGGATCTAAATTTTGCATGCCAAAGCTAGAGAAAAAATTTCATCTCCTCTTGTATGCAATTTCTAATCTTTCTTTTAAATCACAACTATTCATTAAGCCTTTTATTTCAATTAATTCAATTACAAAGAATGATAACAAACATATTTCAATCATGTGTTAGTTCCATGTTGGCATTAGTGTATGAAAACACACCAAACCACAAAAGGATCATATCATTCCAACATCACATGTTCTCACAATGATTGACTTAAGGATACATCATCTATACACAACATAGATAATTGTTACTTGTGTCACACTTAACGTAGGTGATTAGCTCTTATGCACGGCACAAGTATACATTGGGGTTAGCTTATTCATATGCTAATAATATGCATGGTGACTAGTTCGTATCCACATCACATGTACACATGTGTGACTAGCTTAGGCATACAACATATATAAGGTGTGAATGATTTGTTCTTACATCACATATATATAATGTGATAACAAGAATATTGATCACATATACATAGTGTGACCAGCTCAAGCACTCAAGACATATATAATGTAAATAACTTAATAACCTCACAAGTACACATACTACAAACGAGCGAAAGGAAAATGTTCCAACCTTCTTCCAAGCATCTATCTCTTCGCCTAGTTCACTAGTACATATGCTCATAAGTACATCCCATTCAAAAAAATAAAGTTAATGCATTCCATACTAGACCATGAATCTCATCCTTTTCTCCAATCCATTGCCACTTATGATGATAAGAAATAATCTCATATTAGTTGTTATCACTAGAAAATAGCATACATATAACATCACACATAATACCTAAGTCAATTTTTATACAAGTACACAATGATTTCCAAACACATATATAATGACCAACTGATAAGAATTGGATGTGACACTACTATATGTATCTTCCCATTACTTTGTTAAGTAACACTTATCCTTAAGTGTATCTTAGCCTAAAAAGGAATGTCAATGCATCCCACACTACACCATGGGTCCATCTTTTCCCCCACTTCTCTACACTAGCTATGATGATGATAAATTATCCCCCGCTACTTGTGATCTTCATTGGATAAGGTGTAATTGTAACACCACACATCACATAAGGTCATTAATAATGTTTACAAAACTTGTAAACATTTTGATTCAATAGATATTAAAATCTATCACATCTATGCCACTATAAAATTTGGTCTGATATGATATGGTGTAACTCTTAGCATATATGACCTACATGGTAATGATAAAATTCAACTAAGCCCTATTATATCATGGGTATCTCCTCACATCTTTCACCTCTATGCTACTAACAATTGGATAGAACCGAGGATACAATGGTTAGCTCCTCACATACATTACTTGTACATGGTACTAGTGAAAATAGACTAAAGTGTGTGCACCATATAATGAATGATCCCTACCATCCTTCATCTTTTTAGGCTAGTGAAAGAAAGCTAATTCTTAAGATATAATAGATAACACTTTTCATGTGTTACTTTCACAATATTGGTTACAACTAACTATCCCTACCTACACCGAACATAGTTTTGAGATGTGGGGTCATCTTATAGCTATACAGATAATCTATTTATCACCCAAATTCATAGATACTAGTTAAATTGACCTAAATATGTTAGGTAAAGTAATCCATGATCCTATACATTGGGTCATGTTGGTACCCCAATTTAATGTATCTCATTTTTCTTTGTTATTCTCCAAAGGTTGTGATTTTGACCCTATCTCAGCCACCACTAATAACCAATATGAGAAATCTCTAGTTAGGTCCCCTATGTTAAAATTATGTATGAAGATATGCTTTCAAAGTATGTTCATAAAATCTATTAATAAAATAGGTTAATGGGGTTCTTTGTTAAAATTGTCCTTTGGTGTGGATTTTCCATGGTTGCTTTCAAAATTATATCTAATCCAGGTTGGTTACTTAAAGTTCTCTTTCCAACATTTTCTCCACTCCACTAAGTTCTTTGGTTCTCTTTCATACTTTGAGACTTGATGGGAACTTTGGACCTAAGTTGAAGTTATCATTTCCCATTGCCTTCCACCTTCCCATCCTTGTGCAACCTTACCTCCATTTTCATTGTGAACTTTGATATTATCTTCAAACTTGGAATCTAATGTTCCAAGTCAATATTTCCTCTTGCAACCCACCTTCCCTTCTTCCAAGCTTCTTCACATTTTTGCTCCAAACCCTAAGTCTTTCCTAAACTGGGAACCTAATGTTCCAAGATTGTTTTCCCTCGGAGTTTGATCTCCAACACTTGTTCATCTCCCCTTCCTATTAGACCTCAAGTCGTGACTGGAACTTGAAACCTCAAGTTTCAGTCTCAAGTTCCATCTTGCTCCTAAATCCAAGAAAACCTTGTAATCCACTTTGGACTTGGAACATCAACCTCCAATTACCCATTCCTTCCTAGAGTATAACACTCACCAATCATTCATCCTCTTCAATTTTTTAGACCTAGGCTTGGATTGGAACCCAAAACCTTATGTTTTGGTTGTAACTTCCCTTTTAACCCAA
The DNA here is from genome assembly GCA_007258455.2 of Sequoia sempervirens. NCBI lineage: Eukaryota > Viridiplantae > Streptophyta > Pinopsida > Cupressales > Cupressaceae > Sequoia > Sequoia sempervirens. The sequence goes on along the minus strand of VDFB02353493.1, from coordinate 185,566,321 downwards.
TATCCATAGTATCCTTTTGGACTTTGGGCTCTAATTAGAACTTGGAACTCGAGGTTCCAAGTTTCAATTTCATCTTGAGGGTCAAACCTCACCATTCCTTTGAACTCCTATTTACTTGTTCCTCCCCATGCCTCGAAGCCCGTTGTCTAACCAACATACTACCAAGTCTAATTTCCACCTCACCATCTAAACCTACCCTGTCTAAATTTAGAGCTCCATGACCCTAGGTTCCTTCTAGGACTCAATCCCTAATAGTGCAACATGCAATTTCTAGTTTCTAAGTTCCTCCCAGAACTTGAAGCCCACCAAACACCAAAATATTATAGTTTCATACTAAGGATCACCTAGCTACTAGCATTAATTTCACCCACTCTTCCACCTCTCTTGTACACCATTAATGAGCATAAGTGATGTTTTCTAAAAGAGTGATAGATCCCCACTCTTAATGGGTACATGTGAACATGAATTAGGGTTGATTTAATGTGTATAAATGATGGAAAACTTGAGGTGGAGGTATGGTCGCCCCCTACAACTATTGTGGTCATAGATTTTTAGGATTTTCATGCAACTATGCACATTTCTCATTGAAACCCAACTTGCAGTGGACTACAAGATCCTTCATCTTTATTTTTACAAAGGATAGGAAAATCAATCTATAGATTAAGTAACAAAATATACTTTCAAACATCTAGGGTGTCAACTCCAACAAAGGGACAAAACATATTTTTTCATTTTGATGATCGAGTTTGATCCCAAATGTGTAATGAACATATTGTAATATTTGGAAAAAAAATAAAAAATTGTGGAATCAACCTTGATTGAGTGTCTCCATGGGCATTGTGTTCATTTTTGGATGTGTATGTGATCGTTTGGTCAACCAAGTGATAATAAAGACTTTATAAATATTTTTCATGATGTTTGTTTAATCATAATAATAAAGGAATTTTTTTTGGTTTGTCTATGGATAAATTAGACTCATCTAATATGTTGTAATTTTAGTTATTTGTTTGAATTCATGTGTAATACCTAGTTTTCTTGTTTACTTTAAGGGGTATAGTCTACATGGCATGTGTAAAAGTATGGGAGACCAAAACATGGCCACAACCACTTTTTGGTCATCTAGGTTATAACACAAGAAATTTATAAAATTATTGTGTTATAATGCGCTCACATTATAACTTGATAGTAATTGAGCCTAGGTCACTCGCTACCAAGACACAACACACTTGTGTTATTTATTACATAAAATCAAAATTGCATAGAGGTCAAGCTCATTTGAACTCGGCCTCTCACCTATGCAATAGTGGACTATGAGAGAAAAAATGTGCTCACATTGTGGAATTAATCAATTCATTACCAAAATTTTTCCATGATGTTTGCGTGATCAAGGAGAGGTTTCATTAGTTTTTAAGCGTAAAAATTAAATTAAATATAAATTTAGGAATTTTTTGATTCAATGTTATTTAATTTTTAGGAATTGAAAATCCCTTGTCGATTGATGAAAGCCCTAGATTACCAATTCATGGTAACCTTGGTGAAGAACAACCTCACAAAAATCCTCCAACAATTCCCTGACATCCTCTTGAGATACAAGAAAAACTCATAGGGAAAAATGAAAGAAAAAATTGAAAAATTGAAACATTGGTCAAAATGTTGAGAATTAGGAGTGGAACTAGTTTGTGTTAGTCTACCCTCACTGCTTTGTTGGAATCTACAATATCTCACATAGATTTCATGAGTTGAAAATTAATATGTGGTCAAATAAGAGGGATGAAGCATGAAAATTCTATGCCACAAAAATATCCTACCAACAAGTAAAAGAAAAGAAAATATTTGAATCTAATTTGTGTGCATTGTTCATTGATCCATGAATTAATGCACCCCTACATGATAGTAGTAGGAGGTTCCCTATCCATTGGTGCTAACACCAAGGAATAGGGGATAATTTTTGGGAGAGGTGGTAGATAGTTTTTTACCATCTTCTAAGCAAAAATAATGAGGCTCCACAATTTTTTTTAGGGAACTCTATTGTGAGTTTTTCCTCAATGAGATCCCAAACTTCTTTGGCATGAGTGAGTTCTAAAGTAGATATTGGGGATCTACATAGGATAGAGAGGGGGCACATCATGCCCAAAATTAGGCATGGAGACCACTTGCTAGGCCAAGCATTGAGCATGTCATGATCCCTTCCATTGTGAAGGATAGTATTGACATGGAGACTGTAGTTTCGATCGACTCCCTCACATATACCTTGTTACAACACACTAGGTCTTTAGCATGGGGTGATGAGGGCGAGGCTCCCAAGTCTTGATGTTCACCTCACCTTTGTTGAAACTATGGGTCTATTTGTGGTTATGGGTTTGAGAGGATGCTTGGGATTCATGTGACCAGTAATAGGACACATCCATATTGGATGAAATGATGTTCACAAAGGACCTACTAGATACTACATTTTGGCATTGATAGAAAAGTAAATTTGAATAAGGTTAAATATAAATTACTATATTTCCTTTTGAAATGTAAGATTATCTATTCATTTATGATAATTTAAAATTAATCTAAATTGATTCTAATAAATTTTTCAAGGTCAAAGTGTTCACCCTACATCTAGTGGCCTTTAGCTCATGATTATGGGACCATGTTGATTCCACACAGATTTAATTAGTAAATATATTACATGTAAATATTTTTACCTTATATGAATGGTGATCTTAAATTCATATTGGATGGTGGATAGGTGGATATTGGGATTTCAACATCAAGACCTGTCAATGGGAGTAGTCATACAAGTTTCACTAAGATACATTTGACTATTTTTAATCATTATTTATGTTTGTAAATAATGCTAAGTGGATTTTTCTAAAATAATGTTGTTTATTTTTTATTTGATGAAATTAGTTTAGACTCCTCTTGATATTTATAACACAATAGAGATAGGTGTAGTTACAATATTTTTATATTCAATGCACTTGATAGATGTATGAGCCATATTAGTAAATTTCATTTTCTATTTCTTGATTTATCCCATGTATATTAGTGCAAATTTGAATGATATTCGTCTGTATTTTAATTTGTTTCTTGATGATTGTCACGGGGGGTCACAACTTTAGATTGTGTACCTACCCCTCAGCTAGATGAAGAGAGGAAACAATTGGTTGAGTCTAATTATCAAATGGTGTAAGTTATTATTCCCTTAAATGCCATTCTATAATTCATTTTTTATATATTAATATGTATATTTTTCATTGTATTAAATGAAGCTCCAAAAATTTTTATTGAGGAGGTCAAGTTAGTGGGTTTGAAAGTAGCCATCATTACTTGCCACTTCATACACTTGGAAATCAAAGGGTCTTCAAATATTTCCTTCCCGTGGAGAAGATTGATTACACTATGAATTAGTTCTATGCATATATGGTAGTTTTATACATATATTTTTGTATTACCAACATGTGACATTGTACATCTATATTGCTTTGTTGTAAGCATATATGCAATATTTGTACATATATTATAGTTTTACCCACATATAAAATTGTATGCCTATATGGATTTTTAGTTGGGATTTATAACATGAATGTTATGAAAATCCAACCTTATCTTGTTTCAAGAATTCATGATTCACCCCTTGGTTCAATTGATCTTTTGGTTTCTCTTCGGGATTCATGTTTGATGTAAATTTTCTATGATTTATCTTTTTGTATGTCTAAATGATTTTGAATCTTGTGTGGTTTGGTAGTTCCTTGGAGTAGTCCTAGTTCCAAATATGTTCATATCCCTTCATGTTTTATGAATCCATCTTGTTCTTACAAAAAATGAATGTCTACAATGGATTAGATATTTTCATGATCATGGTATCTTTATATAGTTTGATCTTTTTCCTATATTATAAAAATATTAGATGAGTTGTCTTGGGTTTGGTGTGATTTGATCTTTACTATTTTATTATTAAGAGGGCCTAGGCTACGTCAATAAAGGTTTGATTTGATGTGTACTCTTATTTTTCCTTAGAAATTTCTTTGAAGTTTCAATAAAAGAAATGTATCTCTCATCTTCAAAAATATATAATGATAAAGAAGTTTCATATAGAATGCACATGTTATTCAATTCATGGCTTGAAATTTAGCTTGGAAGAGATTCCTAGAAACCTCCATCCAACTCCAGGTTTTATATTTTTTATAATATTTAAAAGCTCTATAATCTAATATTTCAGTTATGATTTAAATTATAGGTGGTTAGTCTCTTCCTAAGTCATAATTTAGTTAATTAAAGATGCAAAAACTTCATAAAAGCTAGGAAATTATATAACATACTATAACATCATTTTTTAATTGAAGGAAATACCTCTTGCAAAGCTATTCAAAATAATTGAAAGGAAGTCAAGTGAACATAAACAACTTCCTACACTAATCTAAGTAGGGGAGAGTTACAATTTTTTCTTTTAAACACCTTATTCAGTTATAATAAGAGAAACACATTGAGACTAATGGAATAGATCAACAAGTACACAAATACAAAAAACACTAGGTATACGCGTGGAAAACCCTTTCGGGTAAAAAACCCCACCTTCCAAAAGCACAATATTATTGTATTACTTCAAACAAGAGTTATAATACAACCCCAAGTACAAATATTTCTTCAACAAGTGCTTCGAAAAAAACACCTATTCTAAAGTGATGTCGCCAGCACTTCGTTACTCATAAACAAACTATGCATTCTACAATGCAACACACTCAATATATAAAGAGATACAAGCTTCAAGAAGCATCGAAAAGGAGAGGGGAATCCAAATCCACATGGCACAATATCCCACACCATAGGCATGTACTTGGACACATGTACAACATTCCCTTACACCCCTTACAATTGTCAAACATGCAAATATTCCTTCCTCAAGCTTGGGTTCCTAGAATATGCTAAAAATAGGCTATGGCAGATGCCTTACACATCTTACAAATATCATAGAATTTTTCATAATTGACAACAGTTACAGTTGTAAGAGAATCTATCATAACTGACCAAGAATACTCGATTCTCTCACAACCTGTCGTAACCCAACTTGGGCGCCAACTTTCTCCCATGCATGAAGATGCCTTATGACGCATCATAGAATATGTCATAGGTCAAATATTCCAAAGTGGGATGACTATGTCCACTTGGGATGATTATGTGTCATCCAATCACCTTTGACAGGGATGCCACCCAGCCAATGGGTCTTAATTAATATGACACCATAGGCAATTAAATAATACAAATAAATAAAATAATACATCAATTTAAATCAATATTAGGACTCTAAGGTTGAGATACCTTAATCCCAACATTCTCCCACTTTTTAATGACCTACCAAGAGTCATATGGAATCATCTACTCAAGGCCCCAAGGCCCATGGAATTGAAACACTATCTAAACTTCTTTGTGCTCACTAGTTTTGTCAATGCATCTGCAACATTCACCAAAGTGTCAACTTTTTCCAAGCTCACTTTTCCATCTTCTACCATATCACAAAAAAATGATATTGAACAATGATGTGCTTTGTTTTGGCATGGAAGGTAGGATTGTTTGCTAGAAAAATCACACTTTGAATGTCACAACAAACAGTAACTTTGTCCTCCATCTAATCCAGTATCCAAACACAATCTCTTAAGCCAAATAGCTTCCTTACAAGCATGAGTGGATTCCATATACTCTGCTTATATTGTGGAAAATGCAGAGATACAAGATTCAAGAAGCATTGAGAAGGAGAGGGGAATCCAAATCCACATGGCACAATATCCCACACCATAGAAATGTACTTGGACACATGTACAACATTCCCTTACACCCCTTACAATTGTCAAACATGCAAATATTCCTTCCTCAAGCTTGGGTTCCTAGAATATGCTAAAAATAGGCTATGGAAGATGCCTTACACATCTTACAACTGTCATATAATTTTTCATAATTGACAACACTTACAGTTGTAAGAGAATCTATCATAACTGACCAAGAATACTCAATTCTCTTACAACCTGTCGTAACCCAACTTGGGCGCCAACTTTCTCCCATGCATGAAGATGCCTTATGAAACATCATAGAATATTTCATAGGTCAAATATTCCAAAGTGGGATGCCTATGTCCACTTGGGATGATTATGTGTCATCCAATCACCTTTGACGAGGATGCCACCCAGCCAATGGGTCTTAATTAATATGACACCATAGGCAATTAAATAATACAAATAAATACAATAATACATCAATTTAAATCAATATTAGGACTCTAAGGTTGAGATACCTTAATCCCAACATTATCTCACTTGTTAAAGACCTACCAAGAGTCATATGGAATCATCTACTCAAGGCCCCAAGGCCCATGGAATCGGAACACTATCTAAAATTCTTTGTGCTCACTAGTTTTGTCAATGCATCTGCAACATTCACCAAAGTGTCAACCTTTTCCAAGTTCACCTTTCCATCTTCTACCATATCACGAACAAAATTATATTGAACATCGATGTGCTTTGTTTTGGCATGGAAGGTAGGATTGTTTGCTAGAAAAATCACACTTTAAATGTCACAACAAATAGTGACTTGTCTTGCATCTAAACCAGTATCAAAACACAATCTCTTAAGCCAAATAGCTTCCTTACAAGCATGAGTGGCTTCCATATACTTTGCTTAAATTGTGGACAGTGCGACTGTAGCCTACTGCTTATTCATCCAATTGATAGCACCACCAAACATCATAAACACATAACCACTAGTGGATCTTCTGCTATCAATGCCACCTACCCAATTTGAATCCACATATCCTTGAATGCTCGCAGAATGTTGAGATTTAGTAGGATAACCATGAAAACACAAGGCATGTACTTAGAAGTACCCCATAAATATCTGAACACTCTCTTAATTGCATCCCAATGCACCTATCCAGGAGTAGCCATAAAATGGCTAAGGACTCCCACTACTTGGGCAATGTCTAATCTTGTACAAACCATTGCATACATCAAACTGCCAACTTCATTCACATATGATACTATGGTCATGTCTCCCATCTTAGTAGAATATTTTGGACAATCATTCACATAAAGCTTCATCCCTTGCATCACAAGAACAACTAATTGTATGTAATCTACATGTTGAATCTCTCCAACACTGAGTTCACATACTTGCTCTGTCTTAACCAAATCTTTTTGTTAGCTTTGTCTCTCATGATCTCCATTCCCAAAATTTACCTAGTTGCACCTAGGTCTTTCATCTCAAACTGTGCTAACAACTGAAACTTTAAATCTAAAATCATAATTTTACCATTCCCAATAAAAAAAATATCATCTACATATAAAACAATAATCAGAATGCGACCATTATTACTTTTAAAGTATACACAATGGTCTGATTTAGATCTCTAAAATGTCAATGAGGACACATAGGTATTGAACTTCTGGGAGCACATTCTAAGAGACTATTTCAAACCATAAAGAGACTTTTTTCAGTTTGCAAACCAATTTTTTTTTACTTTTTTCAATGAAATGCTCTAGCTATGACATGTAAATCTCTTCCTCCAAGTCAACATGAAGGTGTAATGTCACAGAATTGCACCTAGCAGCAATTCCACATTTTTGCATTTTTTCCTAGCATTTATGACTCCTTAAGAGCATTAGTGACAAAATTCCCATGAGTCAGAATTTCATGATTCTAACTCCATGTGGACCTATGGCAGAGCAATAGAATCCTAACAACACATTTTCCAAAAATCTAGGCTTTGGAAGCTATGCAAAACATAGATGTCTACGGACGCACTAGTGTCTTGGTGGTTTTCCAAATTTGAAATGAGGAATCTAGAATCTTGACTCTTTTGACAGGTGTCCTAGCAGTCGGGTCTCGGATGAAACCGATCTTTCCCACCCTTGTATGCATTAAAAACCCCTTTCTTGCTCTCATTTGGGGTTGGAGATCATTCATTCAAGCTCTCTTGTTATTTGCTCCAATCTTGAGCTCTCTTCATCCTTGATAGCAACACTCTCACAAGTGAAGCCATGTCGAACTAAGCTCCCTTTAGCAACAATAATTCTCAAGCAAGCACTCAACGATGCTTCTATGTGCTTTGGAAAGGGTCTAGGCCTATGGGTAATGCTCTCTCTCTTTCACTTTCCTTCCTTACTTTTTTCATTTACTATCTCGTGGTGCAGGTTCTATTCTTGAGCGGGTTTTACTTTCACCACACACTTTGTTTACTTCATTTTCACTGCTTTCCAACTTGGCTATCCGTGGAGGTGGAAACACCAAAACATGGGTCTGACTGAGGTAGGCCCCTATACAGCCACCCAACATTTCCCCTTTTTTCTTCTATGTGTAGGTGCAAAGTGGAGCTTGGAGTGAAGAGTCAAACATCCCGCAAAAGGTAAGCTCTCTCCAAGTCCCCTTGTGCTTGTTATAGTTTCAAGCTTCCTGTTCATTTATTTTGCTCAGTACATTCCAAACTTGAGCTTAGAAGTGAGACCTGGTTCTTTCCACTTGAGCTCTTGATCCCTCTGTTGCTTAAGATGCCAGTGTGCCTTTTAGATGACAACGGGCTGCACTAGCATCCTGCAACCATGTTGCTATCTTTTGGTCGAGAGATCGCTCATCTGAGGCAAAAATCTCAAGGTTTGACTCTCTCAAGATCTAAGGCGACTTCCTTTGAAACATAACTCAAAGTATAATTTTTTGCATTTTTGTTGGCTTGCTTAATTTGAGGTGTATAAGGGAAGTTCATTCCCTGGTGAACTCTTGAGAATGAAGAGACCCATGTGCAGCGAATCCCTCTTATATCACATTTTGGTGAACTTGATGTGAAGCATCAGATATATTTTCATGATGTCTCATGTTTATGACAATCCCTTTTCTGAAAAATATTTTGATATGTTGGAAGATGCTCTAGATGATTTCTCAGAAGCTCTCTCCCCTATTTGTAAATATTTTGAACAAACTCTCCCCTCGCAAGCTGAGAAGTGAGTAAATGTGGTTGTGGTCTCTATGGATCCTTCAAACCCTAAGAAACCCATCATTTATGTGATCCCAGCTGAACCATCCCCTAAGGAGAACTATTTTGTCTATGGGATTTTGTGTTATAGCCATTCATCATTGGACTTATATTTAAGGTTCATGAAAGCTACAAACTCTACTTCCTATAATGTTGTTGGGCATACATATAATACAAGGAGAAATAAACAGAACTTGAATCAACAACCTTTCGCTCCTACATCACAACCTACTCAAGTTCCTACTTTTTTACCACCTTCTCAACCAAGCCTTTCTTCAATACCTAAACCTGCGATTAAAGCACTAAGTGATTATGATCTTGTCAAGCAACTTCGTGTTACTTCAGCTAAGATCTCACTTTGGGGCTTGCTTCAGACAGCTCTGGTTTACCAAGAGATGCTGCAAGAAGCCTTGTAAAATATTCTCTTGCTTGCCTCTACTAGGCCTACAGATGTTAATGTGTTGTTGGCTCATATTTGAGTGGATTCGCTGAATATTACATTCCACCTGCAAGAAAAACCCTTGATGATTATAATTAATGTTAATAATATTGGTATTGTAAATAGGAAAAAATTCAGATTTAATGTATTGAAAACAATAAATTAACTAAACCCTATCAAGCACCATGAAGCACAAACTAGAATGAAAATACAAATAAATAAAAGAAATGCAAACCAATTTTCAAACTAGACTTGATTGACCTCCATGGCTCTTCTCCACTTGCATGAGAATGCAAGATTTTGAAGGTTGATTGCTGGAGGAATGTTGGTTGCTCAATTTAGTAGCATAACATTGACATGGGGATGATAGATGAATGACAATAGATAGAAATAGATGAAAGACTGAAGAATGATTTTGACAGCATAAGGATACTTGAAGAATCAAACCCCCCTAAATGGCTTATGAGAGAGTTTATTTATAGGAAATGTCCGATTTGGATTGACGGTTGAGATTGGATGTCAATAAGATGTCTAAATCAATGGCCAAAATTGAAAGTTGTAGTATGGACTAGGGTTAGGTCAAAATTAGGGAAATGACAAGAAATGAATAGATAAGATTGAATTATAAGATAATTCAATCAAGGGCTGAAATTAAATGAGATGTCAAGAGATAAGATTTGGTTTGGAAGATAAGATTGGCATAGACAAAGAGGTGATAGGAGAAATTAAATAATTAAAATTATTTAATTTAGGTGACCAATGAATAATTAAATAATTAAAATAATTATTTAATTATCGAAGAATGTGAGAAAAGGAATCATTTTGAATTAAATAATGATTTAATTCAAAATTCAAGAGAGTGGACCAAATTAAATAATATAAATTATTTAATTTAGGTAACCAATGAATAATTAAATAATTAAAGATATTATTTAATTATAGAGGAATGTGACAAGAATCATTATGAATTAAATAAAGATTTAATTCAAAATTCAAGAGAGTGGACCAAATTAAATAAATTAAATTTATTTAATTTATTAGAGAAGAGGCCAATGAATAATTAAATAATTAAAATAATTATTTAATTATAGTGGATAGTGGACAAAAATTAAATAAATAAGAATTTATTTAATTTTAGAAAGAAGAGGACTTAATTAGTGACGCAATTAAATAAATAAAATTTATTTAATTAATCAAGCAAGAAATAAAAGTAGGAATGAATTAATTAAATAATTAAAATTATTTAATTAATAGAAGACATGACTTTAGAAAATAATTAAATAATTAAAAATTATTTAATTAGCAAAGACAAAAGGGGAAATGATAGAGAATTTAGAAATCGCAAGCCTAGGACAATTTTTAGTGTCTACATTTTGCCCCTCTTTGAGATGATGTTCGAGATAATGAGATTTGTGTCGAGTAACATCATTTCAAAGAAGCTAAATTATGTATAGAGGAAAATGGATGATGACAAAAGATAGGATGATGATGAAATAAGAGTGGGATCTGATGATGCCCCCTCGAGAGGATAGGCGGGTTGAACAAACATGGGTATGCTCTCGAAATGAAATGATAAGGAGGGACAAGATGCATGATGTAAGATAGGAAGTAGATGAAGGAGATGAATGATACATTATGCTACAAGAAAGTGAGCAACCATGATGTTTGATGTAACACTAGACATGATGCACCAAGGTATAAGGACCAAGGTGATGATGTGCCTTGTGCCCCAATGTAATACAACCTTGTCTAGATACAAGATATGAATATTAACTGGAATAAGTCAGACTTGATTCCAATGCAAGATAAAAATGATAACACACACAAGCAAGCATGCACAAATGATACAAAAACAAACAAGGTATTTCCCTTGTCAAGCTGTAAACCATTGATTGATTGATTGATGATGATGACTGATAGTGTTGTCATGGCGGGGAAAGACATATCCCTAGATCAACACAAGGATGACTGACTATTTGACTGATTGATTTGATTGATTGGTACAACAAGATTAGGATCAAGACCAAAGGATATGATTGGATAATTTGACAAGATTGATTGACTTGATTGGTATGGACTAAGGATTGACTTGCATTTGGACTATTGTTTGGAATGACTAAAGATGATTTGACATGGATGAGAGGATGCGATGAATTGAATAGAAGAATTGATGTGATTGGGATAATTTGAAGACTGATTTGACATTGTTTTGGCAATTTGACTGATTTTGACTGGATGACTAATTGGACTATGTTGTCTATTGGTTCATGATTTAAATGTTGACGTTTAAAATGACTAACTATGTCTGACTTATTTGACTGATGTGACAAAAGTTGACTTTGTTTTGGGATTTTTGAGAATTATTTGGATGTTTTTGTGTTTTTTTGGATATTTTTATTTTTTATTTTTATTTTTTTTGGATTTTTGACATTTTTTATTTTTATTTTTATTTTTGGGATTTTTGAGAATATTTTGAGGTGTCAATGGATGAAAATTTGGGTAGCCTTTGTGCTAGATACCAATGACAAGGGGAAAACCAAGTCTAGGTGCAAGGGTGGGTGATAGGATAAGGGATAGAAGGCTCATGATAAATGGATGGATGGAAAGGATGTATGCATCATAAGAGAGCAAGAATGTGATCTCCAAAGACTATGCCGCATAGGAATGACATTCCCCATTCTAGGTACAAGACTTAGGATTTTTCATGACAAAGCTGATGACAATAGGATAATGATATGATTGGTTTAGATAGGATGGGGTATGTCAAGAGATACCCAAAACATGTTACAACATTTTTCCCCTATATCTTCATCAAGATCAAAAGGAGAAGGGTGGATAAGTGGACCCAATATGATAGGTAGGTATGATGGCTAAGATGGTAGGTAGGATGGAAATGATACGACATAAAAATGATAGGTTGGATAGATAAGACATTGTGCCCCCAAGTGTAAGTGACATAGAAGATCAACCTACGCATGACGCCTGTTTGCCAGGTTTTCATCATGGTACTTATCCAGGGCACCTGTTTACTAGGTTTTCACCATTGGATGAAGGGATTTCTCTTTACTTCTTTTTTTTGTCTTTTTTTTGTTGACTTTTTTTAATTTTGGATAGGAGGGACAAAAGTGTCTAGTTGCATGAAAGGTGATAGTCCCACGAGGGATGGATGTCATTGCATGGACCATGTCAAATGCCATTATGCCCATAGATGTTGGTAAGGGATGACATGAAATGGAGATAGAGTAGGTAGATGATGGATTATGATGTGTATTATGGAGGAAAATGGTGGATTATATGGGAATTATGCAAAAGATGAATGGGGAGGCTTAGCCAAAGGCATGGACCATAGGGATGTGATGGGGAAGATATGTAGGATAGTGGATGGGGGGTGACGAGATGGAGGTATAAGGGCTTGTTGTGAAATGGAAGGGAACCATGACCAATGGTTGCACACATTGTGATAAACATTGAAGATTTTGATGTGGATAGGGTGTAGGAAGCAATGGAGATGTTTGCTTAGGAGATGGTGGATGAAGGGCTTTAGGCACCCACATAGACTTAGTATTTTTATGACTTTTATTTGTCTTGTGGGATTTTTGTAATTTTTGAATAGAATGTGTATTTTGGATGGAAGTGGATGCTTGGGATTTTTGTGATGTGGATGCCTCATTTGACTTGATTTCTTTTTTCTTAGGTACCCAAACCATTTTTTTTTTAGACTTTTCTTTTGGAGGTATGGGCTTATATAACTTTTTGGATGCACTTGGCTTTGATATTTTGTATTGATGTCCTAAGGCATTAGGGTCCTTAGGATTTTTTTATTTTTTTTGATTCGTAAGGTGATATTTCCATAGATATTTAACGAAATTTACAGTCGTCTGCTAGGCAGGAAATATTTTAATGATAACCATCTGTCATCCAAAAAGGAGCTAACAAGGATGAACTCCATACAGTTCCAAAATAGGGAGAGTAGCGAAACGAAGGAGATAGAACATAGGCTTAGCCTCCACAACAGCCAAAAAACCATAACCCAAGTTCGAGAATACAGAGAATACCATGACAAGAGCCCGCAAAAACCAGACGGGCAACAACAGATCCCCACTAATTCAACAGAAACCGTTTACCTCTACAAAACAAATGAAACCTTCTAGCCAATCCGTTCCATCCACCAGCACTATCTTCAATTTCTGTTTCAGAAACTCCAAGGCCACATCTACAAGCTTTCGGTGCCGCGATAATGCAGGTCCTTTGAGATCCAGAAGAAAAGGATAAACCTTGACCGCTTCATCAGAATCCCATAGAGAAGCTAGGTCTGTAGGACGCAGGATACCCTTACCAATAAAAGCCACCTTCAGAATCATTTCAAGGCCGCCAAGCAAGTCATCCCGAAACATTCGCACCATCAATTCCCTGGCCACAGTCGTCTTCGGGGTATCAAGATCTAGGAGCACAGCGAGAAACTGAGATGAAATTTGAGCATTGTCGTGGGCGAATTCTTTCCTATCTAAATGTCCTTTACCAAGGACAATCTTCACAGCAACAACCGACGCTGGATCATCCACAAGCAAGATGCGCTTAAGTCTCTGGTCCGTGATCTCGCGAAAGGCAATTTTCCTCTCTGTAGCCATTAATGAGACCGGAGTATCAACATTGAAGGATTCCAGACCTTCCGCCGAGATGAGAATGGTAAACTTCGACTTCATCTGTCGCTCCATTATCAGGAATTTTCCAGTCGCTTCCTGCAACAAAAACACAAAAACAAAAACCAAAATGTAGAGCCCATGCTTAGGAACGGACTTCATAAGCATAATAAAAACCCTGAATGATGATCCGTCAGACATCGCATACGAAACAGATTTTTGGAAAAGCAAAACTGTCCTTGGCATAAGAAGAAATACAACTCCTGTCCATCCAACTTAGAACCATAATCAATGCAATTAATGGCCATTTCCACTCGGTATGTCCGTGAACAGAACAAGGGTAGCCGTGCCCGACGTGTCACCCAGGCGGCGCCATGGGGAATGAGCCCGACATGCCACTAAACCGACTCCAGAAGATTCAAACTAGTAAACAGCTGATAAACCAAGCAAGAAACATCCGTAGTCTGCCAAAATTAGAAGGATTGATGTGACTAAAACAAGCCAAAACCACATGCTACCTGTCCATCCCGTCCGCCACCTCATGTCCACCCTGGACACCCAATGCCAGTGTGAGGGGCGAGGGGGAGCCCACCCATCCACCCACAATGAATTACATTTTTGGACAATCTTTGAAGCTAGGAACAATTACACCCAAATTAGACAACTAATCTGCTTTAGTATTCCCTTCCCTGAGAGTGTGATTTAACATAACTTGCTCAAAGTTGTTTAACTGTTCCAAAGCCGCATCCAAAAAAACCCCCAGTTTCCAATTCTGAATCTGCCTTGTCCTTAAAGCATTTATAACGACTACTGAATCCCCTTCAATAACCAAATTTTGAATGCCTAGTTCTTTGCTTAAATTGAGACCAAGAAGCAAAGCTTGAAATTCTGCTACATTATTCGTTCCATCTACAAGAGGTTGAGCTAGTTTCCCCAAAACCGAGCCAGTGCAAGACCTTATTATGCAACCAGCTCTGGACAGTCCCGGATTCCCTTTGGAAGCACCATCAAAATTTAATTTGGCCCACCCCGATTCAGGAGGGATCCACTTCGTCTTATTACACTGTTCAGCAGAAGCAGCTTTGCCTGAAAACTCCAATGGAGGAGATTTGATTCCAAACCATTGTTTCATAATCCTTGCATCCCATTTAGTGAAATTAAGTTTCTTGGTTTTCTCCTGCAACTGAGAATTGAACAGTTCTACAATGCAAGCCTCAATCTTACACTGTAGCCTTGGGATAGACAACTCTTTATCCTGAAATAGGCGTATGTTTCTTTCCTTCCAAACTTCCCATAAAAGAATTGAAGGGCTCATTTTCCAAAGGTCTCCAAAGATGGAAGAATGATCATAACTTGGCCAAGAATTTAAACAACCCAAAAGGGTGCCTGGAAGAGCAGAGGACCAACTTAGTTTAGAACATAGCCAACACCATAGCTGTTGAGTATATGTGCAGTTCAAAAGTAAGTGGTTCACAGTTTCCTCTGCCTTATAGCACAAAGGACATCTGGTTGGACCATAATAACCCAGTTTAATAAACCTGTCTCCTATAAGAATTCTGCCCTACGCGGCCGCCCAAGTGAAAATCCCTACTTTCGGCAAGCATGCCTTGTTCCAACAAAGATTGCGAGGTAATTCTGATTTAGATTCAATTGAAACTGATAACGCAGTATATCCAATCTTGGCCGAGTAAACCCCATTTGGAGCAGCATCCCACCTCAATCTGTCTTCCCCCATTTTGACCCAAATTCTTCGCTTTGCCGTCTCCCGCTCAAAAAAATTAGTCTCTTGATCACCTAAGTTCAAGCATCTCACCGATTTCCATTTCATGATACTATCCTCCACATTCTCCATGAAGTCTATATAATCTCTAACTTTCGAACCCCACATTTGCTTGGTCTTCTCCATTATTTTAGAAAGTTCAGGGATATTTGCTAATGTAGGGTGGCCTTCCCACGAATCCTCCTAGAATAACGCCTCCTTTCCATCCTTCACCTCCCACGTGAGGAATTCCAATATCAGATCTCTACAATTACTGATGAAATTCCAAATCCGGGAACCAGAAGGGAGAGTTTTTGTAGCTAGGAAATAATTTGGATCAGGAACCAGGTATTTTGCTCTGACAATCTTTACCCACTTTAGATTAGGTCTGGAATAGATAATCCAAGCAAGTTTAGCCCCCAAAGCCTTATTTTTCCTTGAAACATCTCTCAAACTTGTCCCATCATTCTCATGCTTCTCACACACCTTCTGCCATTTTATGATAGGAATTTTTTTTTTATCTGAGTTGCCTTTCCAAAAGAAGTCTTTCATTACCTTGTTTAAATCTTTGCTCGCACCACTGGATAATTGAAGGCAAGACAACATGTAAATAGGGAGGGCAAAGATTACAGATTTCAACAAGGTTAGTCTGCCTGCCCAAGAGAGCCATCTATTCTTCCATGAAGAAATTTTATCTTTACATCTGTTTACCATTGAGCTCCAGGCACTATTACTTTTGATACCTTTATCCAAAGGAAGGCCTAAAAATTTGCATGGCAGTTGACCCTTTCTGAAACCAAGAATTTGTATAATTTGAACCTCACTAGGGCATTTTGTGTTGAAGAAAAAAACTTCAGATTTGGCCTTACTTACTTCTTGCCCAGAAGCCTTAGAATAATCTTCAAGCAATTTTTTATAACTTTGTGCCTCCCTTGCTGATGCTTCACCAAAGAGCATTGTGTCGTCCACAAATTGTTGATGTGTGATGTTGGGAAGACTACTAGTTACTTGCAGACCATGTACCCAACCAGCCATCTTTGCATTTTCAATCGATCTCCCTAAAGCTTCAGCCATGATTATGAACAAAAAGGGGGATAATGGATCCCCCTGTCTCAGACCTCTTGAGGAAGTGAAGTATCCCTCCAGGGAGCCATTTACCAATACAAAATATCTTAGACAGGCAACCCATCCGAAAATCCAGTCTAACCATTCCTTTTGAAAGCCAAAGGCTTCCATAACTTTAAAGAGAAATCTCCAGTTCACTCTATCATAGGATTTTCTGATGTCTAATTTCAATAACATAGCCGATTTGTTCATTTTTTGAATTGAGTGAATAGCTTCTTGGGCAATGATTATTCCATCAAGAATTGAATGATCTGGGACAAAGCCTGTTTGTTCCTCAGAAATAATAGAGGGGAGGATTTTCTTCAGTCTGTTGGCAACAACTTTGGCTAATATTTTGTAAATTGTGTTACATAGCGATATTGGGCGAAAGTCTTCCCAATGTTCAAGTTTCTCTTTTTTAGGGATGAAAGCTAAGAGAGTGTTGTTTGCTTCCTTTAAAACCCTTCTATTCAGTCTGGAGTCTTCAATGGCTTCCCAAATCTCCTTTCCCAAAAAGTGCCAACATTTCTGAAAGAAACTGGTTGGAAAGCCATCCGGACCAGGAGCTTTTTTTGGCTGCATCCCAAAAGTTGCCTCTTTCACTTCCTCTTCTGAAATTTTTGCATTCAGTGAATTCATTTGGGCTTGAGAGACCAATTTCGGTATAAATTGCATAAAAGTATTTTGAGCTTGCCAATTTGAACCTTCCCAGTCATTAAGCAAATTCTGAAAGTATTTTACTGCAGAGATCTTAATGTCATCCAAAGCTTCTATCAACCTGCCATCCCCCCCTTTCAAACAAGAAATTCTATTGAATTCCCTTCTTGCTTTTGTCGAATTGTGAAAAAAATTTGAGTTTCTATCCCCTGATTTTAGCCAGACTTCTCTAGAATTTTGCCTCCAAAAAATTTCTTCTTTGGCCAGTAAGTCATTAAGCTTACTGTTCAGAGCCTTTTCTTTCATGTAACAAGATTCATTCATTCCACATTTCATGATTTCATCTGCAAAAGAGGCTAATTCTCCCTCAGTTTGCACTTTCTCTTCGAAGATATTTTTAAAGCAATCTTTATTCCATTGTTTTAAATGCTGCTTAAGGTATTTTAACTTTGTGATCACATTGAATAGACTTGAACCCACTTTTGGGCATTCATTCCACCATTGTTCAAGAAGCACCAGCACATGGGGATCCTTAAACCACATCATTTCGAATTTAAATGGACATCTGACCGGACCTTTTTCCCCATCAAAGGTCAATTGAATAGGTAGATGGTCAGAGCCCGAACCAGAATTTATTTTGCTCTCTAAAGAAAAAGGAAAGAGGCTCAGATTTCCTTTGAAGAAGAAACGATCTAATTTTTCCGCAATACTACCAAACCCTTTTCTACGATTCGTCCATGTGAAATTTCCATTGCTTATGGGGATTTCAAATAAAGAATTTCTCTCCACAAAGCTATTGAAATCCTTTTGAGACTGAAGAAATTTACCAAAACCCCCTTTCTTATCTTCCATTCTAAGAATGGCATTAAAATCCCCCCCTAAAATACTGGGTTCCTGATGCAGGTTTTGCAAAATACCATCCAATTCTTGCCATACTACTCTTTTTTGAACACACAACATGGGGCCATACACATTTATTAAATTAAATTGAAGATTTGAGATTAAACTTCGTACCTTGCATACCAGCCAATGACGACTCAAATTCAACACTTCTAATAAGATTGTCTGTGGTTTCCAAATGATCAGCAAACCACCGGAAGCTCCTTCCGCCTCCGAACCAGCCCATTTCCAAACCTTCAGTTTCCTACCAAAGATCTCCAATGCTGATCCACCTAATTTTGTTTCTTGTAGCAAACATATTTCTGCTTGGCACACTTCAATGTGGTGCCTTATAAGGCTCCACTTGTTAGGGGCGTGTATGCCCCTAACATTCCAAGTTAGGATTTTCATTGTTGTTCAGGAAGGGCACCACCCTTCCCTACTTTAATCATAGTATCAATTTTTTGTTGACCATTTGCTTCTCCATCCTGTTTTCTCTTCTCTTGATTAGGAATCCTACCCCGCTTTTTTTGATCTCCACAATCTGGAGTTAATTTGAGAATATCCCATCTATGGATGCCTAAGCGCGATTTCGCCTCCTGTAGTTCCTCTGTCAACTTCCATTTTTTTCTGGATTGGGGACTTAGCAATTTTTCCATTACTTGATCCTCTGGCTCCTAATTTTCCTCCATCCCGTCTGGGTAAAGTCCATCCTCCAGTGACCCAGACTTCATTTTAGCCGCCTCTGCAAGTTCCACTAATTCTTTCCTAACTTCTATCAAATATTCTAGCTCAACATTAAGACAACTATCCCCCATGATTTCTAGGGTCTCAGAGATTTTATCTTCAAGCTCTTCAAACTGCAGCTCCCTCCCCTTTTGGGCTTCTTGAGATGCCAGATTGACATCACACTCCTCCATAGATGGGATCGAAATCCTCTTAGGAGAAACACCTTCCATAGTGACCGGAAGCGGTGATTCCTCCTTTGCTTCAGATGAAGTCCGAGTGATTAAAGACTTCGGCTTTTCAAAAATGCCCTTTGACAAGATTAGGGTTTCATCGGAGATTCGGGCATATGTTTGAAGATTCACTAAGGGAGTGGGAGTTTCTAGTGAATCTGATTTTCCTGCCTCTTTGTTGCTTACCCTGCATGCCAGGGTTCGAACCAAATTGTTATGCATGAAAGAATCCCGTTCTAACTTTTGAATCCTGGTCCCATAATCCGTTATCAGTTCAATCTCACTCCAAATTGTCCTTTCTATATTATTTTCCACACAAATGCGCACATATGTTTGATTTTTCTTGGCTATTTTCCTTTCTTCAGCACAAACAAAGGTACCCAAATGATTCCCTATTTCCTCAAGAATAAGTGGAGCCCAATATTCCAACGGTAGATTTGGTAAACTGTACCAATTTTGTTGGAATTCCAACACATGTGTCAATGGATCAAAACCCACTGACCATTTCCTTAAGTAGAATCTGCAGCCATCTAAAACCCAGACCCCACGGAAAATCTGGTCTCTGATGTTTCTGGTAGGGCATATTACCATAAAGAAATTGTTTTGAAGTATTTTGAATTGCAGATCCGTGCCCCATCGTTCTTTCCACCATTTCTCTAAATATTCCCAGTTGAGAGTCTTCTCAGACCATTTACCAAACAGACCTAACTGTTCTAACCGCAACACTTCCTCTTGCATTTTCGAGGAGCTAATTACCACTTTTGTTCTGCCGCTTTTTGTTTCTTTGGGCCAGGAGGAGCCAAGAGTACCTTTTCCACCCTTCGATTTATCTTCTCGTAATTCCTCCCATTCCTTGGCCGAGAGAAACTTTTTTTTCCATTCCATTTCCCCCCTTCCATACCTAGTACTGGAGAACTTTCATGAAACATGATTATCCGAACGCGGAGGAACATTGTGACCCATTTTTGCTTCCTGTTGTTGTCTAGGTCTGCGAAATTCTTCATTACAGTATTGTCCATACTTGTTTCTTCCCCTTGTAAGGCCTGTGGCTTTTTGTGAAAATTGCCCGTGACTTGAACCCTCTAGAAAGCGACCATTCGAGGCCATAGACTGTGGTCGGACCCATCGATCTTTCCTCCAGACATGCTCAAGATTCCCTGATCTGTTCACAATGGGTCCCTCACCACCTCTGCCCCCATGCCGAAACCTTTCCGACCGTTGCATACCGCCATGACAGTTGCAGAGCTTCATTTTCTGATTATATATTTAATATATTATAATAATATTACAATACAAATTTTATTAGTGGACTTTGATTTTAGTATGCTCAGTTAATGGGACCACATAATGGAGCCCCATTCCCAAATTAGACCCAATCTATGGAACTACATAAGGGGGTCCTTATCTCAAAACTATGGGTCCTTAGGATTTTTTACTTTATAGGTAGAGGCATTAATTTTTTTTTCTTTTGAATCCCCTGGGTATGGTGGAATGAGTGAAAGCTTCTTGTTTAGAAAATGTGTGCATTTGTTGGTCATGATTAGGAATGTTAGGGTATTTATGGATAAATGGATAAGAGGATTGAATGGTAGGCATATTAGGTGTTGGAAGTAATGGTGGTAAAGTGGATGGAGGGAAATTAGGAGTTGGAATCAATGGTGGTAGAGTGCATGGAGGGAAGTGTATGGTCACATGCTTTTGACATTTGTAGGATGAGGGTGGTGTTGATGGTGTTTTCTGCACAGCAACAACTCAGACAGAATATGGTATCCTATCTCTCTTGAAAGGTTATTTTCAAGAACGAATCACTGAAAATCACCCCAAGGTCTCTCGGGTGTTAGGTCATAACAATGCATGAAACAACTCAGATAAAATGTGAAATGCTGGTAATCACAATCGGACCTTACTACAAGCAGACTGTATCCTTTCAATTTATCAGATCTGACAGTATAACGATCTTGAATCCTAAATCTAACCGAATAATAAAGAAACAGCAAAAGATAGGGGTGCAAGGAAGTAATAAAATCTAAACTATTGCAAGGACAAGCAATGTAAGTGACATATATGTGAAATGGACCTATCTCAAATAACCAATTCTTACTCGACCCACAAAGCAATCTTACAAGAACAGTGCAATCTTTTGAGGAATATAGATTTTCAAATCATAGACTTGCATCCATAACCGAACTCAAGCACATCAAATATACGGTCCAGGTTGACTTTACCAGCCTACTACAATCAGATAGTTGCTGGGAGTATAGACCAGAGATAGCTACAAACATTCCAAATATGAAATTACAAACATCATTTGTCCAACTAAAACTAATCTATTTCTGAATACTAAACCCTAAATCTTCAAGCAATTTAAAAGATAGAACAAAGGAACCATGCAAGATGAGATAACACAAATGATTTCACCAGGAATAACCATAATGCCTTCAATTGTATTAATCACCAGAAAATACTGCAACAATTCAACTGTTCTGAATATAATGTTTGCTTCAAGAAACTTCAAATACTCTAACTATATCTCTTGCTCTATTACTGTCTTGCTATGTCTATATCCAATGTCCAACCCTTACAATGAGGCAAGAATGCCTATTAATATCAAATCCCCCCCCAAACATGTCGGCCTAGCCAAACATTTTACAAAATAAACAAAAAACCGCCAAAACAGGTCGGCCCAGGAAAATAAACTAAGGCACACATTTAATGCCATCATCCAAGTCGGCCAAGGCACAGTCCCCAAGGAAGTCCGGTCCAATGCATGCCCTATGATAATAGGGAAGCACAAATCTCTAACTTAAGCATTAACTGTCACTCCCTTTGCCTTTCTCCTGCACTGACGTCCCTTGGACACTCAAGAATATCCTATCCAACTCAGCAATAGGTGGCGATGGTAAGACCCTGAGTTGGCATTTAATAGAATCTATCCCCTCCCTGGACCGTTCAACAATATTATTCCAATCCTCCCTATTGGCCATGTACCTACATCATCAAGCAAATGGGAGGTGACAGTTCCATCAGATTCCAGGGCATAAACCTCATGCCACCATTCCTTCAGTTGTTCCAGGCTCAAATATTTGGGAGCTATTTTCTTCCTCCCTGTCATCACCTCGAAGAAGGAAATGCATCCATCATAAACTGCTGTAAGATTTCCATCAATGGACCTCCTGCGTTTCTGCATCTTCTTTAGACTCCCTTTTCTGACCAGCAATGCTTCAAACCACTCCCATGGTTCATCCAGCCTAGAGGAAGGAAGGATTCCATCCTTGGCCAACTGCTCCTTTCCATGTCCCAGGATAGTCCTTGATTTCTGTAGTAGGAGGTCTATGTCATTCTTATCTTGAGACAAAGTATGCTCCAGCAGTTCCTTTGCCCGGACTGCATCCTTGCCCACAGACAAAATCCCTTTGATAGCATCATCCCCCCTTGCCTGGACATCCATCAACCAATCAGTGGCAGCTTGGGTGGAGGCCTTCATCTTTTCAATTTCAGAGATTGTCTCCTTAGGCAGAAAACCCGGAGTCTGAGAAGAGGATGGATGGAGAGACTGTAGAGGCCTCATTACCTCTTCCAGACATTTCCTCAACCTTTCATTTTCTCTCTTCAATTCCCGTTTGGATTGGGTCTCCTTCTTCATTCGGTCAACAATTGTCGCACTCGACCCCTCAAAATCCTCAATATCTTGCTCTAGGGAGGCTGGCCCAAGGTTAATAGTCTGGACATTGTAGTCTTGGCCTGTTATATCATCTCTTGTCTTCTCTACTGCAGGGGTGGTGATGTGAACTACCCTGTTATGCGCTTCATCCCTTTCTACCCGGTAAATTACTTTAGCAGCTTTCTTTTTCTTTCCTTTTCCAATCTGGGATAGCATTTCATCCCAATCTAATGGAGTGTCCTCAACAACCACCTGTTTCTTCCTGGCCAACTCCTTCTCTAACCAGTCCGGGACTACAGGGGCAGTCCGGATTTCCTCCGTCCTGGTTTCTTCCGGTCCTTCTGTTATTTTTTCTTCTTCTGCAGCTGCCACCTCGACCTCCTTCTCAGTTGTCACTTTGTCGTCCTCTTTCTCCGGACTCTGCTCGCCCTGGTCAGCCTCTCCAAGTCCTAGTTCCGGAAGCACTGGTGATGGAGTCCTAGCAGGTATGTTTTCCTCCAGCTCAGGTGATCCACGGCCTTTATCACTCTCCAGAGAATCCTAGTACTGCACCAATGGAGAAGTGTATCCTTCCTCAGTTTCTGCCTCAAGCTCGATCGCTTCATTGTATAGTGTCCCTTCCTTGAACTGCTCAGCCTCCCCGCTAATTTCCTGCTCGTCCGGATTCTCCGGTTCCGGTGCGCTTGGCGGAGGAGAAACAGGCCTATCCTGCTCTTCAACTGGTTGCACCGAAGGAGAGTCTCTTGGCTGTGCAGCATCCTTGGGAGAAGGAGTTCTTGATTCTCTAGTGTATACCTTCGTTTTCTCCCCTCTGGAGCTCTCCACATCCATAATTGGAGGCTCATCCTCCGAAGTGGCCTGACCCTTCTTCTTGGCTGCCCTTGTAATTCTTGTCTTCTTGGGTGGTGGAGGAGCATCCTCCTCTTCAGCCTTCTCTATTTCTTCCTCGTCCGAGGACTTGCTAATTGTCAGGGTCTTCCACATGCGCTTGCCAATTGGTTTCCTCTTCGCTGCAGGCTCCGCCCCCTTAGGACCTCTAATTTTGATCTTGAAGGGTGAGGTTTTAGCCGATTTCCCTTTGCGGTCCTCTTCCGCGGAATCCTCAGAAGTTGACATAGGGTTGAGATTCCCCATCAAATCAAAGGTGCAAGCCACCTTAGCATTCTCCAACTCCCAGACTTTATGCTTGACCCAAGAGAAGGTGAATTTCAACACAGGAGCCATCAGGTCCTCCAATTCTGTCACCTCAGGCTCACTTCAATCTATGTCCCCAACTGACCTGTCCTTTATTGGCTCGTAGACATGATCCTGAACCAACTTTCCATCATCATCAAGCTGATCCAGAATCAGCTTAACATTGTATTGTCTGATGGCCTCAACCGGTAATCGAGAATATCTCCTCTTCCTTGCATCAAGGTCATCCTTGAGATTGACCCAGTAGTCTTCTAAGTCCTCCTTATGCCTATATTCCCAGGTAGCCCTCCTCTGTGCCTCTCCGGTTATGTCAAAGTTCATTCTCTTCGAGTGGAAAGAGAATCCATAAGCTGCTAACTCCTCACCTGCAGTGTGAGCTGATTGAATAGATGGGCACATTTCCCCCACACCAATCCCGAGAGGGAAGTCTCCTCCAAATCCTGTCTTATGCTTCTCCCTCTTCACAACTGCATCAAACTCACAAATCTACCTTACCACTTCTAGCAGCACAATATGGTCAGTGGGATACCTGGGCAACCTGTAAGGGGCAACTAGGCATCCATCAACCCGGAGGTAGGTGAATGTAGGGAATTGGATAAACCACGCTCCGTAGTTCTTGATCAAGCCCCTAGCTCCATCGGACAATCTGATATGTTCTGCATTTTGAAGTGTCCGAGTAATGTGCATAGTGAATGCATCATTTGCCCTCCTATAATCTTTATGTCCTAGATGCAGCTCCGGATAAACTTCATAGATGATGTCTTGTCCAATGGTTCCCCTCGGAGTCAAACCCTTGTATGGGTAGGAGATGGCCAACACGTACATGATGTAAGAAGACATATTGAACTTCTTCGCCTCCAGGACATTTCTCAGTTGTTTGTCAATCTCCGCACTAATGAGTCCTGCCCAGTGATAGTTTGTCCCCTGACTCATCTTGGTGATCACATGGACCATCCAATTCTCCAATACCCCTGCAGTTCTTAGTCCTGCCACCCTGCTCAACAGTGTGATGGCATCATACACGTCCGACCTAAATTTCACCCTGTGCAGCTGTTTGGGTAACTTGGAGTGGTGAGATTTCGGCTTCTTCAGCCATGAGTTGATGATCTGCTAAGCTTTGACTGGCTCATTCTCGTAATAGGTCCTGGCAGTGTCAATGTTCAAAGCACAGACCGAAGGAAGATTCGGCATGCTAAAGGTTCGCGCAATGGAAGCCGGACTGAAGTTTTCTAAGACCCGTCCCTCAGTGCTGACCACCATCTGGGTATCGAAGTCATACTGCCTAGCACATTCCAGGATCAGCTCATAACACTGAACCGCTAGAGGGAACCCTGCCACGTGCACTAACCCAGAGTTCATCATTCCAAGCCTCAAAGCTGACTGGTCCTTCCCAACCATTCTTTGTTTGAACTCCTCATAGCGCCAGGCACCAACATTCGTGTCAGACACCTCGGCCCACACAGAGGACACCTTGATTTCTGGGAGTTGGCTCTTCATATCCAATCTCAAACGTTCATTCTCCGAAATTGCAGACGCCCCTGCAGCGCCCCTGGACTTCCCAGCAGTGGCTTTGCTTGATTCGGCCTACACATCCAAAAATCATCATTAGAACCCAATCATTATTCATAATCCAGTTCAAAGGGTTAGCACAAATCATATAAATCCATCAAAATCAATTCCTAACTACTAATCCATCAAGATCTGGAGAAATCAGACGGTCCGGGAAAATCATGCAGTCCGGGAAAATACCGTTGGGGCGAATTTCGGAGAAATCTGACCCAGACAGATTCCTGTTACCGAAGCATTGTTAGTCGAATAAATTATTAATGCGCATGGGAAATCAAAGGATAATCATCAAATGCATTTATTGGCAACAAGAAATAAACATTAGACACTTATTCCGTTAATCTTATCATCAAAATATCAAAATAACGGAGCCAGACAGGAAATCCGAAAAAATCTGGATGGGGCGGATTTTCGCGGACAGCTTAAATGTACCAGAAATAACCTCAGCCCGCGGAATAAGCCCAAACCGGGAAAATTCGGGAGCGAGGAAATTCCGCGACGACCTCGGAAACCCGAAAAAATGACGAATGCGAACCCAAAACTCGAATGATCATGGGATCATCCCTACCCGATCTCGAATGATCACAAAACTGATGACAAGCAACAAGACTCAGGACGCATAGGATTTAGACCCCTAGAAAGCGCGCAAAGAATGAATCTCCACATGAAAATAAAGATGCCCTAATCCGAATGATCAAACCATCCACCATTAAAACCAGAACCAGCTTTAAGGTTTTAAAATATCGGTTAAAGATTTACCTAAAGCCTTCTAATTCGAATAAGATAGGAAGCCAACACGATACGGGGAAAAGCCACTCAAGCACAATAAAAACCCACGTTCTGGGCCGAACACCAAAAGAAACCCTAATTCGCGCGAAAACGCATTTCGTGCCCGAAACAATCAAACACTCCGACCCAGAATCCCGTCTAAAGGATAAATATGTCGTCTCATGGACGAATGGAGTTCGCAAGGCAAGAAAACTGGGGTTTCAAAATAAAACGGGATGGACTCCGACTCTATAAATACCCAAAATCAAAATCATATCAAAGACCGACCCAATTCCAGCTATACCCAAGGCAAGAAACCCTCAATCATCAAGCAAGCAAACGGAAAGGGCAATGAATACATACCATGGACCAAAGCGAACGGAATTCGAGCTAAAAAAAAATCGACCACGCGGCAACACGTCCAAGCAATGAAAATGCTGGCACCAGAACTCAAGAAATCCCCGCGCAATCAAACTAAGATCGATTCTCAAAGCTCCAAATGGAAATTCTAGATCGCCAGAGCAAATCGAAGAAGCAATGAAGTCAGAATGAGACTGAAAAATGCCCTAAATTCGACCTTATACTCGTCTGAGCAAAGGTACCTTCACCATTAATGCGCGATGAGACGTTTCTGACAAGTCCGAAAACCCGAGCTCAACACGAAATTTCAGAAAATTCCAGAATGCGCGGAAACACGGATTCTGCGGAAATGCAGAAACCGGGGAAATGAGGAATACCGGGATTTCGGCAGAATCCATGAAAATCCGACAGGACCGGAAAATCCCGAAGTCAGGCAGAAACCCGGAATCGGAGAATCCTGCCAGAAACGGACAAGGAATCAGAGCCTGGGAAAATCCCCCAGAGACAGAAAATCTCGGATCCAGGTGAAAATTCGGACTTGGCCAAAAACTCAATTTAAATCAATTCCAACCTCAAGGAAGGGTCCCAGCAAGCAAGACCAACGTGTCAAGACCCCAAGATGATAAATCCAATAAAACCAAAGGTCAAAGACACCAAAAGAAAGGGTCCCCACCCCAAGTGGGGCGTGTGTGCAAAACTGCACAACAAATGGCGACTCCGCTGGGGAAATGCTCCTGAGCATTTCGATGACAAACTGGAATCAAGAACCCAGAACTCATGGTTTCAACCCAGATACCCAGCCACCACCCTAAGTGAAAGCACAAAAATTCCCAGCCAATCCGACATTCTTATACCAGGGTCCGAGTGTGTGCACTTGCATGTATCACCCACCCTCAGTTGCAAGAAGAACTAGAATTGGTATGAACAAACTACGTAAAGATTCTTACTCTAAAAGTAACCAGGATAGAGCCTCACTGCCAGTCAGGCGTCCATAGCCCCGACGAGGTTATCGCTGTGGTCCTCCTAAACATAGCTCTACTGCCAGTCAGGCGTTTATGGCCTCGGTAGAGATATTCAGATCCCCCTGATGAGTTGAATTCCAACCTCATAATTTTCAATGTATATATATATATTCTCTTTTCTGTATTTTTTGCTAATGTTTCTTTCTTTTCACTTATTTTATCCAACCTGTGAACAGTGAAGTTCACACTCAGGGCTGAGAACCACAATGGCACTAGAGCAGAAAAAAGATTTTTCACTTGTCCAGACCTCATAAGGACTTTGACAACTTCAGGTATGTTAAGTATTAAAGGTATAGGACCCCAACATATTCCTGCTCAGACTGACTAAAAAAAAAACCTTCACCTTACCACAAGGGCAAATGTCATAGGTAAAAGAAATCATACCATGGTATTCTAAAAGGATGGTTGAAGTTTGTAAAGGAAATACCAAGAACATTAGACCTGCTTTGCCACCATTACCATACAGATGCACCCACAATCCCAAGGAGGGAAAGGACCAAAAGCAAGAGCAACGCAAAGCAAAACCAACAAACCAAAGCAAACCTACCCTAACCAAACAAAACCAGCGAAGCAAGGAAAAAGGGAAACCTACTCTAACCAAAGTAAGCAAACAAACAAACAAAACAACCTAAACTAATTATTTATAGAGCAAAGAGCTGAAAACAGCTCAAGATTGGAAATAATGTTTCAGATACTGCCCATTGACAGGCAGTGGTATGTCCTCTCCCGTGAGAGTCCTCAGACGGAAGGCATTATCTCCCTGTATTTTGGCAATCTGATAAGGACCCAACCATAATTTATCAAATTTTCCATGGCTCCCTTTCTGATCATGCGGCCTATCCCAATACAGAACAAGGTCATAAATCCTAAAAGTCTTAACTTTTGCTCTCCTGTCAAACCATCGCTTGACTACCCCCTGATGTTTGGCAAACTTTTCTAGGGCATTATCCCATTTTTCTTCAAGGTGCAAAAGTTCAGCCAACCGAGCTTCCTTTCTATCCCCCTCATCATAAAACTGGTTGATAAACTGCAAAGTTTGGATTTTAAGTTGGATAGGGAAAACTGGATCCAGACCGTACACTAAATGATAAGGAGAGGTACCAATGGAGGCCTTAACTCTGGTACGATCTGCCCAAAGAGCAAATCGAAGCTGGGTATGCCAGTCTTTTAGGTTCCTCTCTAACAATTTTTGGATGACAGTCAACAGGTTCTTGTTAGAGGATTCAACTAGACCATTCCCCTGGGGATAATAATTAGACGCAAACTTTACAACAATACCATGATCAAAGGCCCAGTTTGAGAATTTCAAAGATGCAAAGGAAGGACCATTATCACACACAATAGTAACAGGACATCCAAACCTATTAAGAATGGCAGATTCTAAAAAATCAATTACTACCTCTGATGTACATTGCTTACAGGCAAACGCTTCAGTCCATCTTGTAAAATAATCGGTGATGGTAAGGATATACCTGTGTCCAGCAGAAGATGGTGGATTGATGGGGCCTATGAAATCCATACCCCATTGAGCAAAAGGTTTTACCTCAATCACGGACTGGAGCGGAAGTGCTGCACACCTTTCTCTTGTTGCTGCAGTCTGGCAAGTGTGACAGGTCCGGACATGATGATGAACATCCTTGAATAGTGTAGGCCAGTAATACTCTGCCCTCAAAATCTGATTTGTAGTAGCAATGGCAGAACCATGACCAGTGCCATATTTCTCATGAAACTTGTTTATTACTCTTTCAGCCTCCTGTCTTCCAAGGCACCTCAAATAAATACCTTCGTGATTCTTCTTGTACAAGACAGCTCCTTTCAGCATGAAACCATCACTTTTCAACCTCAAGGCTCGTCTCTGAACTGCATTAAGATGTCCAGGAGCTCGCTGATTCAGCAGATAATAGACTATATTATCATACCAACCTTCTGGGGAAACTTCTTCAACATTATAGTTATGGACAGACAATTCAAGGCCCATCTCTGCCATGGTTTGGGTGAGTCCTTGTCCTCTTACCATCTTCATAGGCTGGATCTCAATATCATACTCCTGAAGCATGGTCACCCATTTAGCTCTGCGCTCCCCTAATTCATTCTGCATTAGCAATAACTTAAGTGCAGAATCAGGAACAATTGCAAACACCTTATTTCTGAGGATATAGTGCCTGAATTTCTTTACTGCTCACACAAGGGCATATGCTTGCTTCTCCACACTTGGGTACTTCAGCTCAACATCCTTTAATGGTGCACTCATGAAAGCAATGGGATGCTCATTCCCCTCATCAGACGTCTGAGTCAGCATTCCAGCACACGAATGGTCTGAAGTAAAGGAATAGATATAAAAAGGTTTGATGTAATCTGGACTCACCAACACTGGGGCATCAGCAATGGCTCTCTTAATCTCTGCAAAGGACTCCTTCGCTTCTGCAGTCCACTCAATCTTGGCATCTTGTTTTAACATAGCATTTAATGGCTTGACAATATCAGCAAATCCAGTGATGAATTTCCTGACAAAATTAATCTTACCAAAAAAGGATTTCATCTCCTTTTTGCTGGCAGGTGGCTGAATTTTCAGGATGGCCTCCACTCTTTCCGGATCTACAGCAATTCCTTTCTCTGATATCACATGTCCTAACAACTTGCCCTCTGTAACCCCAAAAATACACTTCTTGGGATTCAAGGAGATGCCAAATTCCATGCACTTCTGGAACACTTTGTACAGATCTGAAATATGGTCTCCTCTATTTTTGGAGAAAACAGTCAGATCGTCCATGTAAATGATAATGCAATTTCCTATGATATCCTTAAAATCAATGTCCATGGCTCCTTGGAACGTGGCTCCTGCATTGATAATCCCGAATGGCATTCTCCTATAGGCGAAGGATCCCCACTTAGTCGTGAAAGTCGTCTTGTGTCTGTCCTCATACTAGACCATCACTTGATTATACCCAGAATACCCATCCAGAAAGGACATCATCTGAGATCCATTGACCACTTGAAGCACTTCATCCAGAGAGGGAACTGGATAATTGTCTTTCTCTGATGATCTGTTTAGATTTCTGAAGTCAACACAGAGCCTAATTTCACCGTTCTTCTTTCTTACTGGAACCAGATTAGCCACCCAAGTAGAATGCCTGACAGGAAATATGATTCTGGCAGACAACAATTTTGGGACTTCCTTCTGTATGAGTGGCTCCAACAGTGCATTAATAGGTCTTTGCCTCTGCCTAAAAGGTTTAGCCCCTGGCTTCAAGGGTATAGTATGAGTTATGATGGATGTATCATAAGTCTTCAAGTCTTCATAACCCCATGCCACTATATCTGGAAAATCATGTAGGGCTCTGATTATTCCCTGTCTTTCTTTAGAAGTACAGACCTTACCAACGAAAATATTCTTTATATTATCTTCAGTACCCACATTGTGAACATCGCACTGTCCACTAATAGATTCCTTTTTTGATTCTTGTTCCTGATCTCTGATTTTGTCCATATCGAAAATTCTCTCTAATTGTACCATTCCCCTGGGAATAGTGTTGGACTTCAAATTCAACACACCCTCTAGATCCAATTCAGCTTCCTGAGGTTCTGTTTCATCAATGATCTGTGAAGCAAAAACATCTGTATTTGTGATAAAGTCCAAGATGTGCTTATCATCCTCAAACACCTAAAAATTAGTCACATTGTCAGGAACTGAGGGGACAGGGGTTAATTCAACAGTAAACTTCTTCAATCCTGACAAAGACAGGGGCTGCAAAGTACTGGCCGCTTGAGCCAGGGAATCAGCAGTTTGATTCCTCTTCCTTGAGACCAATTGGATATTAAAAGCATCGAATCCTTCAATGAGGTCCCACACTTTGTGCCTATAGTTAGTCATTCTCTTATCGTGACACGCATACTGCTTTCTTACTTGTTTAACTACTAATTCTGAATCACCAAAAACTTGTAGAACTTTAACCTTTTTCTTAAGTGCCATAAGGAGTCTATGAATTAAAGCTTCATATTCTGCTACATTATTGGTGCAGTGAAATTGGAGCCTATGAGCCGCAAAGAAACTCTTACCTTTTGGACTAATCAGTTCAAATCCAGCCCCAGCTCCTTGCTTGGATTTAGATCCATCAAACTTAAGAGTCCAGTATTCTGCAATGGCGGTCTTCTTCATTCCGCCTTTTGGTTTATCCGTATTAGAGGCCTTCTCAGTCACCATAGATTTCTGGCTTTCACACTCTTCTTGAAGATTCTGCTCATCCGCCTTAACCGCCTGAGCTGGATTCATGCACTTCTGTACTTGTTCTGCTGCTGTCTGACACAGACAACACTCCAACTCGGAGTGGGAAGCATTGTGGACTCTACACCAATTTGGTAAGAGTAACTCAAAATTTGTTTTCCTTCCTAGGTGAGTTTGATTCTCCATACATTGCTTAATGAACTCCTGGAAATTGTCCAAGAGGTTGATTTGTCTATCCTCAGGTTCTTCCTCCTCTTCAACTGATTCTGCCAAAACTTCAATAAGACTGGACCCTGTTTCGACATTAGCTGGCATGGTATGCAACATCAATACCTCTTTTGCATCTGATTCTCCATATTGGGCCGATAGCAGGTAATTTCCCATCCCAGCTTCTGATATGAGAACTTCGGTTGAAGTCTTTTGGTATTCTGTTATCATATACTTCATTCTAGGCTCCCTCTCAATCCTTATCTGATTGGGCACTCCCTTCCAGGGAAGCCACATGTGAGAGTGATCAGTGGACACATACCCATTCAGAGCCTTTGTAAAGTCCCTTCCTAAAATTAAACCGTATGCATCAGGAATGTCAGCTACCTGAATGTTAATAACTTGTTGGATTCTTGGATCTGAAGCTATCTGCATCTGGATCATATTAAGTTCCCCTACCACACTCACTTCGGTTCTGTCTAGCTTAGTGACCTTCTTCTGGGAATCAGCGGGTGTAATTCCCAGAGCTCTACAAACTCTGAGAGGCATCACATTGGTGGAAGCACCCGAATCTAAAAGACAATTGTGAAGGTTCTTACAAAAGATTCGGACTGATATCAGAAATGGAGGGGTTTCTGTTTTACCTTGAAACAAAGTGGGCTGGGTATCTACCTGGGCCACTTGAGTTATGTCCTTTTCTTTTCCCTTATCTCCAGGAGGTGGGTTGGCCCTGTTTTGAGTTTGATTTTGTGTATTCACAGGCTGAAAACTGGAAGTCTGGCTGACATGCCCCCCAGGGGACTTATCCAACGCCTTTAAATTTGCATCATAAGTACCTAAGACGGCTTTCCTAATTGCAGGAAATCTTAACAACTCAAATGCAGAAAAGTTTATCTTCAGTTTCTTGAATTCTTCTGCAACATATGAGGCTATCTGCTCTTCACTCATATCAGTAGAGACTTCCTTGGACAGCTCCTCTGCCTTATCCTTGCTCCCTTGAACAGTCCTTTCCTTCTATGGTTCCACTTGAGTTTGTCTATCTTTCGCTAGGTACTGCTTGGAGACATGCAGATAGGACGGGTTGTTGCTGGCATTAGGATCTGGAGGAGTACTGAAATTATTGGGAGGAATGGAAGTAGTGAAGGGTCCTCCAGGCTGTGGACGTCTATGAGGCATATCCCTCAAGCCTTGTCTCTGGAACATCTGTACTTCTTCAAAATAAGGTTCCCCCTGATCCAGGGGACCATTGTCATTTATCTCTCCTTCGTCGAACAACTGGGCCACTTCATCTCCATTACAAATTTGGTCCGTTTCATCTTTCTAGGGATCAGCTTCTTCCGGTATATTTTCGTTACTGGCTGGAAAAGGAGCATGATTTAGCACCAGCACAGAAGAATCATATGAGTTGGAAGGTACAATCTCTTGCCCATTCACATTGTTCTCTACCTCATACTGGAAGATAGAAGCAACAGTTTGGAACTCTGGACACTCCAGCTCTGAATGCTGACTCGTTTTATGGAGTCTGCACCATCCTGATAGGGCTGCTTCTGCGAGATACACACCAGTAGGAGGTTTATCCTGACTAGCTGGATGGTTTGCAGATTGATTGATGATCTGGTTTGCAGGCTGATCCAATGGAGTGGGAACTCCCCCATTATTGGGCCCTGTATTCCAAGTTCTGTTTTGTCCTTGCGGTGGCCTCTTATCAAACCCTGATCCACTTCCCTGGCTTCTATCAAAGTTTTGCCTCCTATCGTTGTTGAAACCTCTATCTGGATTATACCCTCTGTCATTGTAAAACCCTCTGTCATTACGTTGTCCCCTGTCAAAGTTCTGCCCTTGTGGAAACTCCCTATTCTGATTAGATTGCATCCCTTTCTGAGCAGCTTGCAACTAACTATTATGATTTCTCAAGTAAGTCACTTCTAGATTCAGCTTTTTTATTTGTTCAGCCATTTCATCAATCCTGTCCCTATTTGGGTCTCGGTAGGGAGGCTGATTTGGGTTACTCAAAGGTGGGACAGGCATTGTGGCAGATCCCAGGGATTGATGTAGCACTTCAGAATTCTGCAAGTAAGCAGGGAAGCTATTCGACTATGACTGGTACATTGGCTGATTAACTTGCTGTTGAGGGAGGTTTTTCATAGGAGAGATCTGGTTCATGGGATGACCGGGATGTGGTACCATGGATAATTGGGGAACTGGATTCATGATTGGGGTATGATTGGTTAGAGCTTGATTTACTGCCTGAATCTGGTTGGGATGTGCAACCGGTCCCAGAGAAGGTAACGGCCTAGTCAAATGCTGTCTCAGGTCCGTACTAAGCTTGACAGCCTCTGTGTAAGCATCAGCCAGAGTACCTCGAGGGTTAGGTCTCCATTTCAGAAAGGTTGCTATTAAACTATCCAGAGCTTCATAATATACTCCCAGGGTAGTACCATCGTCTAAAACATATGGGTCTTGCAATCTGGTGAATGCACGATAGAATCTATTATTAAAACTGGCTATGGGTTCATTGACCTCTCTTTTGACTTTGATGAATTGCAGGTATAGCTCATTAGCACTCATGGGTATTCAGAACTTTTGCAAAAAGGCCTTTTCAAGGTCATTCCAATTTTGGATTGAACCAGCAGGGAGATGGTTGTACCAATAAAAAGCTTCTTCTCCTAAGGAATAAGGAAATAACCTACAAGCAACATCCTCATATACAATCCCTCTATCTTTGAGGCAGGTTTGGAAAATCCTTATGTGCTCTTCCGCAGTTCTGTTTGGGTCATTTGCATGAAACTTTGAGCAGAAATGTTCAGGATTTTTGGGCATTACATTATAAGCACCGAAGGACAAAGGTGATGGATTACTGGCAAGGAAAGCCATTGGTAAGAGCGGGGGTGGAGGTGGTGGTAGGTTATTAACTGGCTGAGGCTGTTGGATGGGGACGACTTTAGGAATGGGTATAGCCTTAACTTCAGGATGTGAAGATGTGGATGATGTTGGTGAGGGGATGGGTGATGATGACTCTCCCCTTTCCCTAGTCCTTCTTGACCTGTTGGGAAATTGAAGTTCCTCTAAATCTTCTTCTCTAGTGGTAGATCTGGTATTTCTCCTATATCTCTCTAGAGAGATGGTGTTTAAGAAACGATCTAGTGTGCTCATTCAAGCCCTCCTTCTAGTGCCAATCTGTTGATGGTGTTTTCTGCACAGCAACAACTCAGACAGAATATGGTATCCTATCTCTCTTGAAAGGTTATTTTCAAGAACGAATCATTGAAAATCACCCCAAGGTCTCTCAGGTGTTAGGTCATAACAATGCATAAAACAACTCAGATAAAATATGAAATGTTGGTAATCACAATCAGACCTTACTACAAGCAAACTATATCCTTTCAATTTATCAGATCTGATAGTATGACGATCTTGAATCCTAAATCTAACCAAATAATAAAGAAACAACAAAAGATAGGGGTGCAAGGAAGTAATAAAATCTAAACTATTGCAAGGACAAGCAATGTAAGTGACATATATGTGAAATGGACCTATCTCAAATAACCAATTCTTACTCGACCCACAAAGCAATCTTACAAGAACAGTGCAATCTTCTGAGGAATATAGATTTTCAAATCATAGACTTGCATCCATAACCGAATTCAAGCACATCAAATATACGGTCCAGGTTGACTTTACCAACCTATTACAATTAGATAGTTGCTGGGAGTATAGACCAGAGATAGCTACAAACATTCCAAATATGAAATTACAAACATCATTTGTCCAACTAAAACTAATCTATTTCTGAATACTAAACCCTAAATCTTCAAGCAATTTAAAAGATAGAACAAAGGAACCATGCAAGATGAGATAACACAAATGATTTCACCAGGAATAACCACAATGCCTTCAATTGTATTAATCACCAGAAAATACTGCAACAATTCAACTATTCTGAATATAATGTTTGCTTCAAGAAACTTCAAATACTCTAACTATATCTCTTGCTCTATTACTGTCTTGCTATGTCTATATCCAATGTCCAACCCTTACAATGAGGCAAGAATGCCTATTAATATCAAATCCCCCCCCAAACATGTCGGCCTAGCCAAACATTTTACAAAATAAACAAAAAATTGCCAAAACAGGTCGGCCCAGGAAAATAAACTAAGGCACACATTTAATTCCATCATCCAAGTCAGCCAAGGCACAGTCCCCAAGGAAGTCCGGTCCAATGCATGCCCTATGATAATAGGAGAGCACAAATCTCGAACTTAAGCAGTAACTGTCACTCCCTTTGACTTTCTCCTGCACTGACGTCCCTTGGACACTCAAGAATATCCTATCCAACTCAGCAATAGGTGGCGATGGTAAGACCCTGAGTCGGCATTTAATAGAATCTATCCCCTCCCTGGACCGTTCGACAATCTTATTCCAGTCCTCCCTGTTGGCCATGTACCTGTCTATCACCGCCAAGTATGTAGCTGCATCATCAAGCAAATGGGAGGTGACAGTTCCACCATATTTCGGGGCATAAACCTCATGCCACCATTCCTTCAGTTGTTCCAGGCTCAAATATTTGGGAGCTATTTTCTTCCTCCCTGTCATCACCTCGAAGAAGGAAATGCATCCATCATAAACTACTGTAAGATCGCCATCAATGGACCTCCTACATTTTTGCATCTTCTTTAGACTCCCTTGTCTGACCAGCAATGCTTCAAACCACTCCCATGGTTCATCCAACCTAGAGGAAGGAAGGATTCCATCCTTGGCCAACTGCTCCTTTCCATGTCCCAGGATAGTCCTTGATTTCTGCAGTAGGAGGTCTATGTCATTCTTATCTTGAGACAAAGTATGCTCCAGCAGTTCCTTTGCCCGGACTACATCCTTGCCCACAGACAAAATCCCTTTGATAGCATCATCCCCCCTTGCCTGGACATCCATCAACCAATCAGTGGCAGCTTGGGCGGAGGCCTTCATCTTTTCAATTCCGGAGATTGTCTCCTTAGGCAGAAAACCCAGAGTCTAAGAAGAGGATGGATGGAGAGACTGTAGAGGCCTCATTACCTCTTCCAGGCATTTCCTCAACCTTTCATTTTCTCTCTTCAATTCCCGTTTGGATTGGGTCTCCTTCTTCAGTCGGTCAACAATTGTGGCACTCGACCCCTCAAACTCCTCAATATCTTGCTCTAGGGAGGCTGGCCCAAGGTTAATAGTCTGGACATTGTAGTCCTGGCCTGTTATATCATCTCTTGTCTTCTCTGCTGCAGGGGTGGCGATGTGAACTACCCTGTTATGCGCTTCATCCCTTTCTACCTGGGAAATTACCTTAGCAGCTTTCTTTTTCTTTCCTTTGCCAATCTAGGATAGCATTTCATCCCAATCTAATGGAGTGTCCTCAACAACCACCTGTTTCTTCCTGGCCAACTCCTTCTCTAACCAGTCCGGGACTACAGGGGCAGTCCAGATTTCCTCCGTCCTGGTTTCTTCCGGTCCTTCTGTCATTTTTTCTTCTTCTGCAGCTGCCACCTCGACCTCCTCCTCAGTTGTCACTTTGCCATCCTCTTTCTTCAGACTCTGCTTGCCCTGGTCAGCCTCTCCAAGTCCTAGTTCCGGAAGCACTGGTGATGGAGTCCTAGCAGGTATGTTTTCCTCCGGCTCAGGTGATCCGCGGCCTTTATCACTCTCCGGAGAATCCTCGTACTGCACCAACGGAGAAGTGTATCCTTCCTCAGTTTTTGCCTCAAACTCGGCCGCTTCATTGTACAGTGTCCCTTCCTTGAACTACTCAGCCTCCCCGCTAATTTCCTGCTCGTCCGGATTCTCCGGTTCCGGTGCGCTTGGCGGAGGAGAAACAAGCCTATCCTGCTCTTCAACTGGTTGCACCGAAGGAGAGTCTCTTGGCCGTGCAGCATCCTTGGGAGAAGGAGTTCTTGATTTTCTGGTGTATACCTTGGTTTTCTCCCCTCCGGAGCTCTCCACATCCACAATTGGAGGATCATCCTCCGAAGTGGCCTGACCCTTCTTCTTGGCTGCCCTTGTAATTCTTGTCTTCTTGGGTGGTGGAGGAGCATCCTCCTCTTCAGCCTTCTCTGTTTCTTCCTCGTCCGAGGACTTGCTAATTGTCAGGGTCTTCCACCTGTGCTTGCCAATTGGTTTCCTCTTCGCTGCAGGCTCCGCCCCCTTAGGACCTCTAATTTTGATCTTGAAGGGTGAGGTTTTAGCCGATTTCCCTTTGGGGTCCTCTTCTGCGAACTCCTCGGAAGTTGACATGGGGTTGAGATTCCCCATCAAATCAAAGGTGCAAGCCACCTTAGCAATTCTGTCACCTCGGGCTCACTCCAATCTATGTCCGCAACTGACATGTCCTTTATTGGCTCGTAGACATGATCCTGAACCAACTTTCCATCATCATCAAGCTGATCCAGAATCAGCTTAACATTGTATTGTCTTATGGCCTCAACCGGTAATCGGGAATATCTCCTCTTCCTTGCATCAAGGTCATCCTTGAGATTGACCCAGTAGTCTTCTAGGTCCTCCTTATGCCTATATTCCCGGGTAGCCCTCCTCTGTGCCTCTCCGGTTATGTCAAAGTTCATTCTCTTCGAGTGGAAAGAGAATCCATAAGCTGCTAACTCCTCACCTGCAGTGTGAGCTGATTGAATAGATGGGCACATTTCCCCCACACCAATCCCGAGAGGGAAGTCTCCTCCAAATCCTGTCTTATGCTTCTCCCTCTTCACAACTGCATCAAACTCACAAATCTGCCCTACCACTTCTAGCAGCACAATATGGTCAGTGGGATACCTGGGCAACCTGTAAGGGGCAACTGGGCATCCATCAACCCGGAGGTAGGTGAATGTAGGGAATTGGATAAACCACGCTCCGTAGTTCTTGATCAAGCCCTAGCTCCATCGGACAATCTGATATGTTCTGCATTTTGAAGTGTCCGAGTAATGTGCATAGTGAATGCATCATTTTCCCTCCTATAATCTTTATGTCCTAGATGCAGTTCCAGATAAACTTCATAGATGATGTCTTGTCCAATGGTTCCCCTCGGAGTCAAACCCTTGTATGGGTAGGAGATGGCCAGCACATACATGATGTAAGAAGACATATTGAACTTCTTTGCCTCCAGGACATTTCTCAGTTGTTTGTCAATCTCCGCACTAATGAGTCCTGCCCAGTGATAGTTTGTCCCCTGACTCATCTTGGTGATCACATGGACCATCCAATTCTCCAATACCCCTGCAGTTCTTAGTCCTGCCACCCTGCTCAACAGTGTGATGGCATCATACATGTCCGACCTGAATTTCACCCTGTGCAGCTGTTTGGGTAACTTGGAGTGGTGAGATTTCAGCTTCTCCAGCCATGAGTTGATGATCTGCTAAGCTTTGACTGGCTCATTCTCGTAATAGGTCCTGGCAGTGTTAATGTTCAAAGCGCAAACCGAAGGAAGATTCGGCATGCTAAAGGTTCGCGCAATGGAAGCCGGACTGAAGTTTGCCAAGACCTGTCCCTCAGTGCTAACCACCATCTAGGTATCGAAGTCATACTACCTAGCACATTCCAGGATCAGCTCATAACACTGAACTGCTGGAGGGAACCCTGCCACGTGCACTAACCCAGAGTTCATCATTCCAAGCCTCAAAGCTGACTGGTCCTTCCCAGCCATTCTTTGTTTGAACTCCTCATAGCGCCAGGCACCAACATTCGTGTCAGACACCTCGGCCCACACAGAGGACACCTTGCTTTCTGGGAGTTGGCTCTTCATATCCAATCTCAAACTTTCATTTTCTAA
This sequence comes from Sequoia sempervirens, assembly GCA_007258455.2. Lineage (NCBI taxonomy): Eukaryota > Viridiplantae > Streptophyta > Pinopsida > Cupressales > Cupressaceae > Sequoia > Sequoia sempervirens. The sequence continues at coordinate 185,526,097 of VDFB02353493.1, read as the reverse complement.
AATTGCAGACCCCCCTGCATTGCCCCTGGACTTCCCAGCAGTGGCTTTGCTTAATTCGGCCTACACATCCAAAAATCATCATTAGAACCCAATCATTATTCATAATCCAATTCAAAGGGTTAGCACAAATCATATAAATCCATCAAAATCAATTGCTAACTACTAATCCATCAAGATCCGGAGAAATCAGACGGTCCGGGAAAATCATGCAGTCCGGGAAAATACCGTTGGGGCGGAATTTTGGAGAAATCCGACCCAGACGGATTCCTGTTACCGAAGCATTGTTAGTCAAATAAATTATTAATGCGCATGGGAAATCAAAGGATAATCATCAAATGCATTTATTGGCAACAAGAAATAAACATTAGACACTTATTGCGTTAATCTTATCATCAAAATATCAAAATAACGGAGCTAGACAGGAAATCCGAAAAAATCCGGATGGGGCGGATTTTCGCGGACAGCTTAAATGTACCGGAAATAACCTCAGCCCGCGGAATAAGCCCAAACCGGGAAAATCTGGGAGCGAGGAAATTCCGCGACGACCTCGGAAACCCAAAAAAATGACGAATGCTAACCCAAAACTTGAATGATCATGGGATCATCCCTACCCGATCTCGAATGATCACAAAACTGATGACAAGCAATAAGACTCAGGACGCACAGGATTTAGACCCCTAGAAAGCACTCAAAGAATGAATCTCCACATGAAAATAAAGATGCCCTAATCTGAATGATCAAACCATCCGCCATTAAAACCAGAACCAGCTTTAATGTTTTAAAATATCGGTTAAAGATTTACCTAAAGCCTTCTAATTCGAATAAGATAGGAAGCCAACACGATACGGGGCAAAGCCACTCAAGCACAATAAAAACCCACGTTCTGGGCCGAACACTAAAAGAAACCCTAATTCGCGCGAAAACGCATTTCGTGCCCGAAACAATCAAACACTCCGACCCAGAATCCTGTCTAAAGGATAAATATGTCGTCTCATGGACGAATGGAGTTCGCAAGGCAAGAAAACTGGGGTTTCAAAATAAAACGGGACGGACTCCGACTCTATAAATACCCAAAATCAAAATCATATCAAAGACCGACCCAATTCCAGCTATACCCAAGGCAAGAAACCCTCAATCATCAAGCAAGCAAACGGAAAGGGCAATGAATACATACCATGGACCAAAGCGAACGGAATTCGAGCTCAAAAAAAATTGACCACGCGGCAACACGTCCAAGCAATGAAAATGCTGGCACCAGAACTCAAGAAATCCCCGCGCAATCAAACTAAGATCGATTCTCAAAGCTCCAAATGGAAATTCTAGATCGCCAGAGCAAATCGAAGAAGCAATGAAGTCAGAATGAGACTGAAAACGCCCTAAATTTGACCTTATACCCGTCTGAGCAAAGGTACCTTCACCATTAATGCGCGATGAGATGTTTCTGACAAGTCTGGAAACCCGAGCTCAACACGAAATTTCAGAAAATTCCAGAATGCGCGGAAACATGGATTCCACGGAAATGCAGACACCGGGGAAATGAGGAATACCGGGATTTTGGCAGAATCCGGGAAAATCTGACAGGACCAGAAAATCCCGAAGTCAGGAAGAAACCCGGAATCGGAGAATCCTGCCAGAAACGGACAAGGAATCAGAGCCCGGGAAAATCCGCCAGAGACGAAAAATCCCGGATCCAAGTGAAAATTCGGACTTGGCCAAAAACTCAATTTAAATCAATTCCAGCCTCAAGGAAGGGTCCCAGCAAGCAAGACCAACGTGTCAAGACCCCAAGATGATAAATCCAATAAAACCAAAGGTCAAAGACACCAAAAGAAAGGGTCCCCACCCCAAGTGGGGCGTGTGTGCAAAACTGCACAACAGGTGGTTGAATGGCAACATATGTTTTAGGCGTATGATAGACTTTATGATGGAAAGTGGACTAAGGATGCATGGAGGAAATACCAACATCTTGAGATTGGTGTCCTTGGGGTGTATGTCCAAGGCCATAATAGTGTGAAGGGACTTTGACGTGGATGGGCTCCAAAATACCTTGTTCATGAAGATCTAAACCTTTACCTTGGTGGTTCATGTTTTGGAGTATGCAATGGAAAACAGGACTAGGTGTAGGTGGAACACTAGACACAAGTTCCATATTGGATGGAGAAAATGAAGCAAGGGAAGATAATGGTTGTTGTTGTTCTGAGGAACATTCATGAATGATGGTGGAAAGACCAATAGGATATGATGGAGGACTTGCAATGGGGTTGATAGTGGATGATGGAGGATCATTAGGATCTTGATTAGCATTGTGTTCACTTAGATCCAAGGTATTTGTTTGATCTTCTATGTGTGCTTGGGAGGCAATTGTGTCATCAAGGGAAGTGGATGTTGATGGATCATGGATAGGACTACATGGAAATAAATTTGGAATATCTTGCTCATGGATGGGTATAGGATCAAGTTGCTCATGGATAGGCTCTTCATCATTATGGATATCATCTTGATCATAAAAGAGATATAGATTATGGATAGGTTGGATGACAATGATTTGATCTTGATTAGGACTAGGGCTTGATGTTTCCACATGCTTAGGATTAGGCTCTTGACATACATCTTGGGTTGCTTGAATGGAAGTGCAAGGGGATGACTCTTGAATGGGCTTGACATGTTATAGATGGTCAACAACAAAGGAGCATGAAAGAGGGTGACTTGGACTTACAACGAAAGACTCTTGACTTGGCTCAAGGGGTTGAGGATGACATTGTTGACTTGAAGGACTTGGCATGATGTTTGAGGACTCTTTTGTATGTTCAAGTATATGTGTTGAATGACATGGTGGAAATTGATTCCTTTCTTGTAGCCCTTGGGTCACATCCTTTGTAGGTGGATTGGTGGATTTATGTAATGGCATCAATTTATGTTTTAAATATCTAAATGTAAGGCATTGATTTGATGGAGGATTAGATGATGGTGGGGGTAATGAAGAGTTTGATGGGTTAGAAGGTGGAGATGCCAATGGATTAGGATTAGGACATGGTGGATTAGGGATAGGCATTTGATTGAATGGCAGTAAGGGTGCATGGACTAGATTGGTGTTCCCCTTGTCAAAGGTGGCATTAAGACTTAAAGGATCTTGATGTTGTTGCCAAGGTGGACTTGGGATCCTATATTCTTGTTGTGATATGGGTGGATATGTTGATGTGGAATTGACATGGAAGGTAAATGGGTTTTGTGGGCATGATGATGAAGGTGATACATAGGATTGTGGTTGAATGTCTTGAGGTTGGAATGGTGTTTGGACTTCTGATATGATTTGTTGTTGTGATGATGATGGAGGGGTTGAATAGGATAATGATTGTTGAAAGGTTGATTGATATGGATAAGGATTGACATTCGAAGAGTTGTGATAGGTTGATGAAGGGGAAAGTTGATATGTGGATGGATGAGGTTGATATGATGATATAGGTGACACATAGGATTGATGTGAAATTTGTTGATGTGGTGATTGGACTTGATAATGTGCTTGTTGGACTTGACAATTGGCCATGAGGTATTGGATTTGTGCTATGAATTGTTGCATTTGAGGTGATTGGTTTTTTTGAAGTTGTTGGATCATGTCATGGACTCTTTGAATGATTTGTTGGTTTAAAGGTGCTTGACTTGTTTGAGCTATGTGAAGCATGTGAACAAGCTCTTGTGCTATGTCTTCCAATGTTTTCATGGTGTAAAATGATGTTGATTGGATTAAAGAGATGATGATGTGGAATGATGAGATTGTATGATTTGGATGATGTGGTAAGTGTTTATTGGAAGTTTGACTTGGGAAATATCAAACACAAGATCTCACATGTAAATGCATGATCACACATACCAAGCACAATGATAAGTTTGTCTTCCAAGATTAAATGTTATGATTAAGCAAACACTTGAATACACAACAAGCCTTATGACTAGTCAAGTGGGGTATGGCCAATTAGGTCTCAAGTGAGTTTTCACAAGGTTGACTAGGTATAATTTGGAAGCAAAATCTTGCCAATAAGCCGGGAGAAAGGGGTAACCCACCCTTCACTGTCACTTCCCAAAGGTATAAAGTTCTTTGGGGCTTAGCCTAGAGTGACAAGATTTCAACTCCCAAAGGAGTGTGTCTTTGGATTCACACTCGATTGAGGTCATCCCTTGGAGGGGTGTGTGCTCCAAGCAGGCCTCCTAAGAAGGGTGTGACAAAAGAAAACCAAGTGAGGTGTTATGGAGGACACACACACTTGATTCACACTCGCAGTGATTAATTTCCCTTTAAAAAATTGAAATGTGTGTAAAACAGTTCAAACACTTGTTCTTTTTAACCCCAAAGTCAAGATGTGTGATTGAAGACAATGGTTCTTTTTAAGCCTAATTTCAATGATGTGACAATCAAACAAGATTTATTTTAGACCCCAAAATCCAAATATGTGATAAACAAGATGTTCTTTTTAAGCCCAAATTGAAGTGTTTTAACAAGAATGATTAAGAGATGAAAGATGAAATGTGTGTACCTAGAATTTCTTTAGCTCCAAATCCTTGTCCACTTCATCCAATGTGTCCTTTGAAGTGTTTTTTTTTGTACATGCACAAAACAAACAACAAAGCCAAAACTCTAACAAGATAATTGATCACTACTATTAGAGGGTTAGCTAGTCAAGAAAAAATTGATTTTTGGAAATTTTTTTGATAGTAAAATGAAAAATACAAAGAATAACACATGTCTAAAATCTCAAGAGGTTTCCAAAAATGTAAATAAATCAGAAAAATTTGCTATTTTGCACCTAAGATTAACTTTTTATGAAAAATCATAAAAAAATTATAAAAAATACAAAACAGCTCCAAAAATTTTGTTTTTTTGACTGAAGTCATATAATGTCATCCCAAATCTACAAAAAAAACTTATGATCAGATATGTAACTATTTGTGAGATATAAGAAAATATTTGTGAAACCCTAATTTTAAAAGATCTATTGTTTGACTAATAATTGTGCATCCAAATTTGAAAGATAAAGAATAGAACCCTATTAAAATTTAGAGAGCTTTCCAGAAATGTAAACATATCTGAAAAATTTGATAATTTTCTCTCCAAATTTAATTTTTCATGAAAAACAGAAAAAAATTATTAAAAATTCAAACCAGCTCCAAAAAATCTGATTTTTGGAATAGAAGCTCTAGACATTGTCTCCAACTTGCAAAAAAAATTTTGTGAAAAAATACTTAGCTGTTTGAAAGTTATGGTTGAATCTTTAGAAACTAAGGCTTTATCCACAATGATGTCAAACCTGCAACAAAAAGCAAACAAAACCTGCAACAAAAGAATCCAACTCCAAGATTTCTCAAAATGTGTTAAAATTAAATTTGATTCATCTTCTTTAGCAACCTCTTCCTTATATATTTGTGGGTTTGATAACACTGACCACCAAGCTCTGGGTATGATAATATTGCCTTTATAGCTAGGTCTCGTTACCATACCTACATTGGTTTATGTGATGTCCAACCCATTACCATACAATCTTCTCTTGGGGAAACCCTGGACTAATGCTATGGGTGTTGTGACTTCTACTTTACACCGTTCTTTGAATTTTGTCGCAAATAATTGGGTGGTTAAAGTTAAAGCGGATCTAGAAGTTGTTCACCTTTGTGAGCTAGCAGCTACTAGTCGTGCTTCAGTTGTATCCACTCTCAAAAATTGTATTACCTCTTTAACAGTTGATGCTATGGCATGTTCTTCATTGATACCCTATGTGGAAATCATTCTTGGAGTGAGTTTTGATGTAAATGAACCACCTAAAGTAGAAAATCCTAAGTCTCCCTCGTCTTCCCCTCTGTCTTCTCAATCAAATTCTTTCCTTGGTGATGATTGGGGCTCCTTGGATTTCTTTGATTTCTTCATCACAAAATAAAAGGAAAGCCCCTTTGGTATAGAATTTCTAGGTACTACTGACACAAAGATGGATGACACTCCTACTCGGGAAGAGAAATGTGATCCTGTTTAGCTGACCACTCCTTCGTCTACTTGGGAGAGTAATCCCACTCCTACAAAGGAGGTTAATTTTTTTGAACCTAGTAAATAAGGTGGAAGCGCTCCCGTAGAAACATTCGATATCCATTGGTGGAATGAAACACTCTACGTAGAGCCACCACCTCTTGAAGTTTTGTAAACTTCTTACAGATTCTGATATGACCTTGCCTCTTGATGTGGCTATGGGCATAAAGGCCTGGGGTGTATCAAACAAGGAATTCAAGTCCCTATCTAGTTTAATCCACGATAGTGTTATCTGGGTTTGGGATACTCTATTGAATAGTCTAAACAAAAATCTTGGTGGAGTGTTAATATGATTTCATCCAAGCCATTGAGATTGGTTCATCCTGAGTTGATAGAAGAAAGGGGGTAGGCCGAAAACTCCCTTTGGATGTCTTCTCTTTGGATGAAGCACTAAGGGAGTTTCTAGGTGCCTATTCCCCATTGCCCCCTTATCATCACAAGAAATGATTCTTGTATCACCTGCACAGACAAGCATATTTTGGAGAATTCATTTGGAGTATTGATGAGAAAGACACTCTATCTAACGTCAACGATGACATCCCAATATCTCATCCTGAAGACCACAGTTCTCTCCTTAAAGGAGATACTGTTGAAGTTTCTATGGATCCTAAATCTTCAAAAAAAGTAATCAAGATCAGGAAGTGTCTCTCTTTAGAGGAAGCAGATGAACACTCTGATCTCTTGCATTCTCATCCTGATATCTTTGCTTGGATGTATGAGGATATGCTTGGTATTGATGAGTCTATAATGGTTCACAATATCATCCTATGTCCCGATGCCAAGCTAGTTAAGAGAAAAATCCGAAAGATCAATCCCAAGGTGGCACTAATGGTCAAAATTAAGATAGAGAAGTTGTTGAAAGCATGCTTTATCCATCTGATTGACGACTCCCCTTGGATTTTGAATATAATCGTTGTTAGTAAACCTGATGGTCGTATCTGCATATGTATTGAATTTCAAGATATTAATAAGGCTTCTCTTAAGGATGATTTTTCATTACCTAATATAGATATGATTGTGGACTCGATTGTAGGCCATGCATTGTTATCTTTTATGGATGGCTTCTCAGGTTACAATCAGATTTGTATTAACCCAGATGATCAATACAAGACAACCTTCACTACCCCTTGGGGTACTTTCTGCTATGTGGTCATTCCCTTTGGTTTAAAGAATGTGGGAGTGACTTACCAACAAGCAATGACCCTAATATTTCACAATTTTATTCATAAGATCCTAGAAGACTATGTTGATGATATCTTGGTGAAATCAATAACTCATCAAGACCATGTGAAGAACCTTCATCTTATCTTTGAAAGGCTTCGACTCTATAAGATGAGGCTCAACCCCCATAAGTGCGTCTTTGGCATAAACACCGGCAAGCTTCTGGGGTTCATAGTCTCTCACCATGGAATTAAAGTTGACACAAATAAAATTGATGCCATCGTTAACATGCCTCCACCAAGAAATATCACTAAGTTGCAAAGTTTGAAAGGGAAGATCTAGGTGATTCATAGATTTATATCCTAGTTGGCTAATTGTACCTTTCCTTTCACTCGTTTATTGAAAAAGGACGTTTGCTTCATATGGGATGAGGAGTGTCAAAAAGCCTTCGAGTCAATCAAATCTTATTTGGCCAATCCTCCCGTATTGATGTCAACTATGCAAGATAGGCCCTTTTTGCTCTACCTTGTTGGATCATTGTATGCTTTGGCAGCTTTGTTGGCTCAATATGATGACACAGGGAAAGAAAGAGTGGTTTACTACATTAGCTGCATTCTAGTTGATTATGAAACTCATTAGTCCTCCATGGAGAAACAATGCCTCACTCTTTTATTCACCATGCAGAAGCTGAGACACTACCTTCTCCATGTTGAAACACACATTATAGTGAAAAAAAATCTCTTGAAGCATTTTTTCTCTAGCATTGACCTTGTTGGGACAATAGAAAAGTGGATTATGATCCTTTCTGAGTTTGATATAAAATTTGTTACTTAGAAACCAATAAAAGGTCAAGCGGTTGTCGATCAATTGGTAGACACCACCTCATCTTGCTCCTTCCCTGGGTTGGATTTTTTTCCTAACGAAAATATTTTCACAATTAACTACGACCTTGAATGGAAGATGTATTTTGATGGATCAAGATGTCAGACTATTTCTGGAGCAGGTGTGGTCTTGATATCCCCTGAAGGTAAACCAGTCCCTCTATCCTTTTGATTATATTTTCCTTGCACCAATAACATCATTGAGTAATAATCTCTTATTGTTAGCTTGCATGCCATGATTACACTAACAATCAAATATCTTCGTATATTAGGCAATTATGAGCTTATTGTGAATCAGATGACAGGAATCTATCAAGATAAATAAAGTAAGTTGTCCTGGTACCAAGACCTTGCTTTGACCTTGCTCAAGCAGTTCTCCTCTCACAATAGAGTGTCCCTAGGAGATAAAATAGACATGTCAATGCCATGGCAAGAATTGCTTCCTTGGTGCCTTTAGAAGAGGATACAAAATAATACCACTTCATAGTTCAAGTCCTATGAACCCCTATAGTTTCCAATCAACCTGAATCTGAGTCTCTTGTGTGTTCTCACATAGACTCAGGAGAATGGTTTTCTAGTATCTACAATTACTTAAAGACTAGGAACTTTCCCAATGATTCGACAAAAAATGATCACACTCATATACAAAATCTTTCAGCACGTTATGTTATTTTATGTGATGTTCTTTATCAAAAATCATATAATGGCTTGCTTCTCACGTGTCTCACTAAAGCGGAAATACCCCTAGCCCTTAAGGAAGCCCATTCGGGCTCTGAGGGTGGACATTTTGGTGGTAGATCCCTGGCAAGAAGGTACATACATATGGGTTACTATTGGAAAATGATGGAACAAGATTCCTTTGATTTCATCAAAAAGTGCCTTCAATGTCAACAACACAGCCTTCTTATTCATGCACTTTCTCAAGAGTTAAAAAACACAAGCTCTCCTTGGCCATTCGCAAAATGGGGGTTGGATATTATTGGAAAGATATCACCTCCTTCTTCCAAGGGACATACCTTTATTATTACCGCTACAGATTACTTTACGAAATGGGTTGAAATTATTCCACTCTAATCCACAAACATTGAAGCTATCTATAGTTTCCTCATGAACAACATTATTTCTCATTTTGGATTGTCTGCTATACTTGTTTCTGACAATGGTACACCATTTAAGAACAAGGAAGTAAAGCAGTTCTTGGAGAAGTTTCATATCCAACATAGTTTTTCTACACTATATTATCCACGGTCCAACGATTAAGCAGAAGTGTCTAACAAAACTCTTGAACTCATTCTTCATAAAACAGTCAATAAGCATGGTAAGGATTGGCATATTCAATTAACATATGCTTTGTGGTCTTATCACACGAGTTTCCATATGGTGATAGGAATGATTCCTTACAACCTCGTGTATAAAGCTATCATGCCTTTGGAGTTGGAAATTTCATCCTTACGGTTTTCCCTTAAAGGGTTAATTAATGATGAAACCTATTGAGTTAACCATTTGCATCAGCTAGAGATGCTCGATGAATGTCGTTTACAGGCCCTTGATCATCTTAAGGCTAATCAATGGTCATTATCAAGACAATATAATCAAATTGTGCTTCCTAGGACCTTTAAGCTAGGAGACTTGGTTCTCTGTGAAAACTAGCAAAATGTAAATGCACCGCCTAATTAGAGGGAAATTTAGTCCTAACTAGATAGGCCCTTACATTGTGATCTTTGTGTATGGTTTAGGTGCCTATGGATTATCATCTATGGATGGGAGACTCTAAAGAGCCCTTTAATGTGATGCATCTCCGTCACTACTATGCTTAGTGTTCCACATGTCATTTGTGTGGTGTTCTCTCTATGAAAGGGTAGTAGCACTACATATATCAATGTTTTTCATTAAAACATTATGAAAATTTTTGGTGTTATATGACCACGTGTGTGTGTGTGTGAGATACAAACTGTATTTCACTACACTATATATCCATGCATCACATTACAACTTTTAAGGCAATTAGATCATCATTGTATTTAATTAACATACAACCATGTGTGTTTATTAAATCATCTTAGCATCTAATGTAAGCATACATCCATAGCATAAACATACATGAAAATAAAGAGCACAGACATCCAAATAAACGATGCCATGATCTCATAATCAATGTTGTGTGCAAGTGTTATTTACTTCTAAATATGCAAAACTAACTAAAAATACAATGTAAAGAAACACAATACCACCTCAATGATTAGCCTAAGTTGAACACAAACAAAAGAACAATAAAACACTAATTATACATTTTCTTGTGTTGATCTCCTTGGTTGGCCCTTGATTGAAGCTTGGATGTGTGCTCCCTTGATGGCAATGTGATGGATGCAAGGTGGGATGAGAACTAAACTAAGTATGCCATGATGGTGGAATGAAGGTAAGTATGAAAAATGGCTTGAATGCAAAGGGTATGTGCAGGATCATCATGGAAAAAACAAGCCCTTAAGTGGCAAATTTTTTAAAAAAATCAGAGTTAAGCAATTTGACGTAAAAATTTGAATAAGTTATCTATATTATTTCAAAAATATGTAAGAATAGAATCTGTAGAAAATTGAATGTAGTTTCTAAACTACTAGGTTTGTTTCAAAACAAAAAATCTATTTGGTGAAAATTTGAAATTTCAATGTAGTGGTACTTAAATTTCAGGGAAAATAAGAAGTAGGTGTCCTCCACCACAACCACAATAAAAAAATGATAATATTTTTTATAATATTTTAGATATAAGTAGAGGACTCATGCCTCGATGTGATGCATATTTTTGTAATTTTTTTCCAATTAAATAATTAATTATGAATTTTTATTAAAACTTTTATAAAAATATAAAACTCATATGTCTAACCACCTTAAGTTGGTCAAAATTTATGAAAATCAAATTTTCTTTTTTTAATCCTATAGTATGTGAAGCATAGAATGTGACGCATGTTTTGGATTTGAAAAATGTGATACCATTTGAAAGCTATAGATGTTTTCCAATCAGCCTATCAATCAGGACTTTAGTTGTATTTTGAATAGAAAATGAATAATAATTACTTATTAAATTCAAAGTAAAGCATAATTTATATTGGTGGAAAGCTGAGAATCTCCTTTAAAAACCCTTTTCATTTCATTAATTTTGGGTAAAAAAATAGTCATTAGCCACATACCCATCATATTGCCACTTTTTGGCCCATCAAGATCCTGCACATACCCTAAAGAAGTGCTTGATGATTTGATAGTTTGAGAGCATAAGGGTGTTACAAATGCATAAGGTAAATGAATGAATGAGAAATGGGGTATTTATAGAAGGAATTAAATTCTCTAGAGAATTCAATGGTCAGGATTGAGCCACCATGGCCAAGATGGAGGGCTATGGTGAGTTGTGGAATCACAAGCCCTCACATCTTTCCATGTAGAGGATGAAGTGTCCAAAGGACATGGTGAGATGGAAAGGGTAAAAATGATGTGGAAGGAGGAAAAGTGATGTGGAAGAATGACAAGTACTTTGGGATGTGACTGATGTGACCTCACAATGATCACATGGAGAAGAGGAGATTCCTTGGAGGAATAAAATGGAATTTAAAATTCCATGATTGGGGATATCTTAAGGATAAGACAAGGTTTCCAAAAAGGAAGCTAAGAAGTACCTTGGATAAGACAAGGTGCTTATAATAGAAGGTTCCTAACCCTTGTGACTGATGTGATCTCTCAATGATCACATGAGGAAGAGGAGATTCTCTGGAGGAATAAAATAGAATTTAAAATTCCATGATTGGGGATATCTTAAGGATAAGATAAGGTTCTTGTTATGCCTTGCATAACCACCCCATTTTATTCTAAAACAAAATGGGTCCCCCTCTTTCTTTTTTTGCTCTTATTTTCTTTGCCTTTGGTTGTCTTGTTTGGTCTTAGGAATTCTTCTGCTTTCCTCCTAAGTCTGTATTTTGTTTTATCAAATTTTGGCTCTGTCTCAGCTTGAGTTGGTTTTCTTCTTGCTAAAAATTGAATAAGATAATCATAAGCAATAGTGTATTTTATTATAATGTATTTTATTTTCTTTTTGAGAACTAATGGAGGCATTTGTTTTGCAGGATTGAATTATTCATCTAAAGATATCTCTCGAGGAAGCCAGTTGAAAAGTTGCCTCAGTCAGATTTGGCATAAAATTCCTCTAAGGAGAAAGTCGACAAGACCTTTCAGATGTCTTGCCAACTGGCAGTTTGGTTCTGTTCATTTGAAATCCAAAGGGTCACCGAGACATTTCGGTCGCTATGAGTTTTTATGTGTCTCGCTAATCGGAATGGAGGTCTCGACAAAAGGGGGTTTGCATCGGGGAGAAGTCTTCCCGACAAATGGAATTCTTGGCGACAGAGAGATAATGTCAGCATTAGGTCTAGCCGAAGAGGAAAAGTCTTGCCAAAAGGGATTCTTCCTTCGGTGTAATGTTTGGAGCTCGGGGAAAGGTCTCACCGACACAGCGGGGTCTCGCTGAAACAACTTTAGGTTCAGGGAGAAGTCCTATCGATAGAAGGAGGTCTCAGTGAAGGATGGTAGCGTTGGCAAGAGGTCTCACTGATAGGGTGGACTCTTGCCAAAATGGAACGACATCTGGGAGAGATTTCCTTTGACATAAGGTCTCACCGACATGGGGGGATTTTTGACGATAAGTTGTGAGCTCGATGAAAGGTCCTACCAACAGATAAAAGTCTCCCCGACAGTTGATCAAAAAGCTACATCAGGGAGAAAGATTTATATTTGCCATGAGGTATGGCCGAAGAGGAAAAGTCTCACTGAAAGGGATTCTCCCTTCGGTGTAATGTTTGGAGCTCGGCAAAAGGTCTCGCCGACACAGCAGGGTCTCGCCGAAATAGCTTCGGGTTCAAGGAGAAGTCCCACTGACAGAAGGAGGTCTTAGCGAAGGATGGTAGCATCCGTAAGAGGTCTCACTAAGAGGGTGGACCCTTGCCAAAATAAAACAGCATTGTTGAGAGTGGTTTATGTTCGCCATAAGGTCTCACCGATGGGGTGAGGTCTTGGAAAAAAGAGGTGTCATCGCTATGAAGTCCTAGCGACCAAGTGATGTCTCAGCGACAGGATGATGCCTTCGGTATAAAGTTGATACTTCGAGGATAAAGATGTATTCACCATAAAGTCTGGTCAAATGGTAAAGGTCTTGCCAAAGGTTTCTCCCTTCGGTGTGATGTCTAGCTGACTACGAAGAGTCTCGGCAAAAGGGGCGTGACTTCGGTGTAATGTCTCGGCAAAGAAAGCTAGTCTCGTTGACACGAAGTGATATCGGCATAAGGTATTACTGGCCTGATAGAAGTCTTGTCGAAAGGTAGGGGGGCTTTGATTTAACATCTCATCGACTGAGGGGAGTCTTGCCGATAGTGGTGAACTTGGCAATGAAAGGGGATATTGCTATAACTTTTGCTGCCCGATGTAATCTCTCCCTGACCAAGTGGAGTCTCCCCAAAATAAAATGTGTTTGACATAACATCTGGCCGACCCAATGGTGTCTCATCGAAAGGTGGAGGGGCTCGATGAGAGGTCTTGTCAAAAATGGGAAGTCTTTCCAATAGCAATAGATTTTCCAGTAGAAAAATGGATACCGGTATGACCAATGAGAACTCGCCATGACCCCTGGGCGATAACGATTGTCTTGCTGATGGTTTTTGTGGTATCAATATAACTTGTGCAGCTTGACATGGGGTCTTTATGACCGTCGTATGCTACACTAATGGCTGGTATGAGGTATAATCGCATCGGGGAGACACGGCTAGTGTCTCACTGATATGCAATTCCATTCGAATGACCTTTGACTACCCAGGAATCTTGCATGGCCTATGTTAACCCAATCAAAAGAAGCTAAAGGGATGAACCATTGGCCATTTGATTGGTTGACTACCCCTGTGAAGAAGATTCAACAAAATGTGACCGGTGTGGATCTTCTCTGTGAATGAGCCGATGGAGCAACTCAGTGAACACTGGTGTGGAGATCTAACGAAAATTTTGATGTTGCTTCCAGAGATAGTCAAATTGCAAAAACATCTGGAGCGAGAGTCAGGTAGAAAGGAAGAAGAAACCGTGAGTCACAGTACCAGTTGGGATCACTACTGGCAAAGGTGGATCGACATTAATGATAATGCTTTAGAGCATTCAAGGAAGCTCTGCAAGGGAGTTCGAGGATGGACATGGAAGCCAGGAGTTAATGTTGTGTTTGTAAAATATCTTAAGGCTTCTCCTGAGGGTGATCCTTCACCAACATGGGCAACGGGGATTCACATTGAATCCAGCATTAACTCTATTCAAAAAGATCTGGAAGCCAACCCTTCTGGAGTGGGATATTTTTTGTAAAACCCTAAAATAGGGGTCGACTTTCTTTTTGGCACATTCTGCAGATATGGCATTTTTGACTCTTTTGGTAAGGGTAGAAGTTTTAGGATGAGTTTTAGAAGAGATAGAGAATCTTCAGAAGCGAATAGTAGTAGAGAAACTTAAGAGTAGCAGTAGAATAGAAGTTAGATTCGACAGAAGGCAGTAATGTATCCTTCTTGTTCTCTTAGTATAGATGGAAACAATCTGAGGACATAGGTTTTTTGTACACTGGTGATTGTGCCAGAGTTGTAAATGTTGCTTATCTATTTCACTAACAATAGAAGTAACCAGATTCAAATCTACTTCATGTTGTGCTCCTGAATGGTATTTATCTTGTGTCAATCATTTGATTTGAAAGCTTTCAAGGAATGGAATCTTATTTTTTGTTTTATTTAAAATAGTGATATGCAGTCTTTTATTGAAGTTAGCACTGGGAATGAATGAAACTGTGTTAATCACAAGTTAATTTTGTTATGTAGTTTTAGTTAGGAATTCCTTGAAAGGTAACAAGTCTGGTTAAGTTGGATGAATGATCATTCTCTTTGGTTCCAAAGCTTTGATCTATCTTTTTTTGTTTCTTTAGAAACCCCAGTTAAAGTAGGTTTGAATTTATATTTGATCTTAGAACAATCCAGAATCTTAACACCAGCAGGCCCCTTGAACATTATAGTTCACATCAACCATTGAGTGAAATCAGCACAGTCGAGAACCGATTGCAAAGACCTTGGGAGTTAAGATATCCATGTGTTATTATTTCTCTTTCTGGAGAAACAGAATAACAATATTTTGTTTAACTATTGTTGTGCTATTTGGACAATCAACAGTTCCTAGAAAGGAAGCTAAGAAGTACCTTGGATAAGACAAGGTACTTATAATAGAAGGTTCCTAACCCATGTGACTGATGTGACCTCTCAATGATCACATGGGGAAGAGGAGAACCTTGGAAGAATAAAATGGAATTTAAAATTCCATTTGGAAGGACATGGGGATAACAAATAGGAATTTAATATTCCTTGGGGGATGAGGAGAGTTGACTAAAATGCTGATGGGACTTGACCAATGACTAGAAGATAGTTAGTGGTTAATGAAGATTAGAAGCCAACTTGTAAAAGTTGGAGGATGTGACACATCCTAATCAAGGATTAGACATGTGCACATCCCTAATGATAGAATTAGGAGGTGGATTAGGATTAAAGAAAAGTGATGGACGATGGGACATGTGAGGGATTAAATAAATGTATTATTTATTTAATTCTTTTGAGGAAAAGGGAAATAAAGGGTAAGGTATTTAATAATTAACTAAATACCTTACGAATTTAGAAGAATTTAAGGATATTAATTAACTAATAGCAATATTACTTAATTAATGCAAATAAGAGGATGTTTAGAAGACAAGGGATAAATTTGGACAAATGGAAGTGTCCAAATTTGGATGTCTACATTTTTCCCCTCTTTGGGATGGTACTACGAAGTAACATCATTTCAAAGAATATTAAAACATAGAACCCGGAAGAAGATGGTTAGGTTGGGAAAGATGCCCCAGTTATCAAGGAGTGACTAGGAAGAAAGATGATGGGGATGAAGATGAAGGTTAGGGATTTAGGATGCCCCCTCGAGAGGACATGTAGGTTCAAGAGAACATAGGTGTGCACTCGAAATGGATAAGATGATGAGAGAGTAGATGAGGAAGATGATGCAAAGTGATGGATAAGAGAAGATGAAAGGATTGATAATTGGATAAGTGTTAATTGGATGATTGGATTGGATAGTATTGAGATTGGATGATTGATATGATTGAGATAGGATTGATTGGAGATTTTAGGTGGCAATCAAGGTTGAGCAGGAGTGTGAGCCACAAGAGGATGTTATGGATGTAGACGTTCTTATGGTGGAGCCATTGGCGACGGTACCATATGTACCATCTGAGGACCTTGTCATATTGTTGAGGGGGGCCCAGGTGGGGCCATGGATGACAGAGCAGAGGCTAAGGGTTGTAGAGGCTAAGGTGTGTAAACTTTAGGAAGAGGGATAGAGGGATTATGGCTTCATTATTGATCACTTGACCTCATAGATACAGGATGCGGAGAGGGAGAGAGATGATCTGCGAGGAGAGGTGTAGGGAGTACATAGTGAGCTAGCCAAGGTGACCTGGGATCGGGACATACTATAGGCAACAATGACTATAGCACAGGCCAGGGGATAGTAGGAGCCTAAAGAGGTAGCAGATCAGGTAGCAGCAAAGGGGTGACACTGGGCCGAGAGGGAGATGGAGGAGTTGAGAGTATAGGTGATAGGGTTTTTGAGGGAGAGGACTAAGCTTTAGGATAGGGTATCTGTGGTAGAGAAAATATTTGGGGATGTGAGGTTGAGGTTAGAGGAAGTAGAGACCCAGTTAGAGATTGTGTAGAGAGAGAGGGACATGGTGCATGCAGAGGTGCAGGCCTTTCAGGATGAGAGAGATAGGGCACAGATATAGGTATAGGCAATGCAGGGGGAGAGGGATGTTGCACGGGCACAGGCTCAGGCTATGCAGGGGGAGAGGGATATTGCACAGGCACAGTTTCAGGTTATACAAGAGGATAGGGATGTTGCACAGACACAAATAGTGACATTGCAGAGTAGTAGTGATGGGATAGGGGTAGAGGTACATAGACTACAAAGAGAGAGGGTTGTCGTAGAGGCACAAGCAGTGGTTGTGAAGGACAGAGAGATAGTGAGAGCTCAACTACAGGTGGAGATTGATCAGCTGAGGATGGCCCAGGAGGCGTGGACACAGGAGAGCGGAGTGATCAGTAGAGATCGAGGAAAATATAGACATGAGTGGAATACAGTTAGGTATCAGGCTGTGGAGAGAGATGAGTACATTAGGGAGGAGTCTTTCTGGATGGTTGCTTATCAACATGCAGTTCCAAATTTGGCACAACACACGTTTCATTTTTCTCAATAGGCTCCTCAGATTCCCACGCCATCCCAATCACTAGGACACATACCCAAGGATACAATGACTCTCAGGCGACCCTCCCTCACAAAGGGCTGATGCCTGAATCTCCATAGAGGTCAGACATGGTAAGCTCATTTGGCAGATGACCAGATACTAGATTTTGAAAGGTGCAAGGTGGATGGACAGTACAGAGTAGCAGTGGTTACATTTGATTTAGATCCTTGTACTTGTACTTTATTTTGTGATTATGATGTATACGATGGGTATGTATTTTGATGATATTGATAGACATTATTATGGACTATGTGATGGAAATTTGATTTTGATATTTATATGATATGTGACAGCCCTCATTGACACCATGTTGTGTATATGATGGATGATTCTCTGTATGAATATGTGTATGTTTATGATTTTATGATGTAATACATGTACATGTTTATGATGTTATATGTTGATGTTTATATGGATGCAACTAGCGTGTGTAATGTAGGATGTGATGTATGTGTTGGAACTTCAAAAAATTTGCTCCTTGTGTTCCATTCTTGCCTTGCCTGGTGTCAAAATTTCTGAGGGGTTAGGGTTTTAGCCTTATTTGCATGTAAAACCCTTGTATCTATTTTACACCTTGGTTGGGTTCTATTTCAATGTTACTTTTTGAAGGCTTTTAAAACATCTTATGCCCCATTTTTTCATCCAGGCCGAGTCCCTTTGGTTTTGATTTTTATTTCCTCCGCGGGATTTTCTTTCATTTTCCTAAGTCTAGGTTGGCCTCGTGCTGAATTATTTTAAAACAACTTATGTCATTTTTTACCATCAGCCTAGGAATGCCCCTTATCCTTTTAATAAGTGTTTTATTAAGCAAAGGGTGAATTTTGTGATGTCATCGATCATTTTCCTTCAAATATCAATGGTTGCTTGCCATCGTGCGATCGGGAGTTACCGGTGCTTTATGGATGGCGATATCGCTAGTGGGCACCACATGTCCTCTCTGGGGGATGAACTTCACATGGCCATCTATCAACTGTCGTTTGATCATAGGCCTTGCCCACTATTTCACAATCAGAAGGTGCTCACTTTTTAATTATCATGGAGTAGCGATATTTTGCCATGTGTACAAGGTGGGGCCCAAGGAAATTTTTGTGCGATATATTTTAAATGTTTCATTTCTTCCAAAGCAAAAAATTTAAAATGAAATATTTGACAAGGCCATGGGAATTCATCAAATGAGAAAGCGCCAAGTAAAGGAATTAGGGCAACAGGTCAAGTCAAAGAAGATCTACAGTGGAGATTAGAAGTTGAGTCCAGTCGCATCCTAGTCGTTCCCCACCATCCCACGATGGCCCCACCATAGTGTTTTGGTTGATTATGATATCGTGGATGGGAACCATGTGTCCTATTTAGAAGGGATGAAGGGGAAAAAGTTTTTGACCACTGATCAAGTATTGTCAAAGATCAACAGTTGCCTGCCATCACATGATCTGAAGTTGCAGGATCTTTATTGATCGCGATATTGCGGGCAACCACCACATGGGATTCTCTAGCAGCATATGGTAGGTGGGCCCCTTATTTGCCATGTTGGCTATTGATTCAGCTTACTTTGAAGATGATCATTCGATGATTTGTTCCAACTGAAGGATCGACGGCTAGAATTTAAATTTTGAGTCAAAATATGGTTGGAGCTATTCATGCAGCACGCGGGTGAGCTTTAATGGCGGGTAAGACGCTCACTGGCATGATTCAATCAATGAATCAAGTGTTGGTTGGTGACATGGGTAATTTCTAGCCTGATGCTTGTTGGCCCTTCATTTCCTATAAGAAGGATTTCAAGGCCAGAAGTACGGGGTAGCGAGTTAGATAACTTTTTGTCGAGTCTAGGTGAAGTTGTAGAGCAACTTGTAGAGTATGATGATTTTAGAGCGAAATGCAAGTTAGGTTTTGAGTCATTCTGTAACAGGTTTTGAGTTCATGGAGGCTTAATGTTGTATAACAGTACTAGAATTTGACTTAAAAAGAAAAATTCAAGCTCATGTGTCTCCATTGTAAATGCATGTCTAAACCTTGAATGAAATAACTAAGGGTTGTTATATCCATCTCACTGTTGTGGTGTGTATGATTCTGTTTTAGCTTTAATTCAAGGAATTAATTAAAATGCTTGAATGGGATTATAGGCAGATATGTGTCATTTAAAGATTTGATAAGTAGTATTGAGTTAAAATACATATTGATGAGATTACAAGGTAATGTTGTCAAAGATCTCATATGTTATGTGTTAAATCTGTCATATAACTTTAGATGCTTATGAATTTGACTCCTGCCCAATAGATATATGGCACTGGTCTAAGTTGTAACTACCTATATGATTCAGTGTTTGTTTGTCTTTACCTAGAGCTTGCTACAAATTGCAAATCAATGATTATCTTACATTATGGTTGTGTTTTAGTTATCTTATGCTCCAAGTAGTTGATATTACTGATAAAAAATCAATTCATTTTAGTATTATCCTATTATGTTGAGCTATTGAGATCATCTGCTATTTTTAATGTTGTTTATAATAATAGTACAGTTCCATAGGTAGATTAGAAGACAAATTTGGTTACAGTGTAAAAAGAAACCAACAGTATGCTTTATGATTTTATCTATGATGGATATGGTCTGAAGAATCTGTGATGTAGGTGGCGATGCATGTAATATGTTAATGATATAAACTAATATGGAAACGTATGGATATAAAAATGAATCTAAGATGCTTAGAATAACCATACATGATTAATCTAAATGACTTAATATGAGATGATAACCTATAATGCAATATTCTACAGACTTCATTTGCAATCATGCTCATTTTAGCTTATAAAATAAAATGAAATGCAACATAAACATAAGTGTCAATAAGAACTTGCATGGGAATGTGGGGAGATAGTGTGAAACTGCACCTGTCAAAAACCATTGATACCCTAAGAAGAACGGGAGAGAGAAGGTGAATATTTGCACAACCAAAATCATAGGTTAATGGATAGGGATGAATGCAATGCAATGGAATTGATTATGAAATGTAATCCTAATGTAATTTTCCATCTTTGGAGCACTAATTTTTTCTATAGAATAATACACCAAGTATCAGAGTATA
This sequence comes from Sequoia sempervirens, assembly GCA_007258455.2. Lineage (NCBI taxonomy): Eukaryota > Viridiplantae > Streptophyta > Pinopsida > Cupressales > Cupressaceae > Sequoia > Sequoia sempervirens. The sequence goes on along the minus strand of VDFB02353493.1, from coordinate 185,505,527 downwards.
TGAAACCAAGGCAAGTTAGCATCTAATGCATAAAACAAACACAGAAGAAAAGGCTATCCCAACACCCCAAAGTGACAAAGAATTTGGTCAGGCTAGGCATTGGGATAACCACAAGCACAAAGGGATGCCCCAGCATAACACAAGATCTCGAAGATCCTGGTGGGTACTACATGGGACAACTCAGCAAACAACAACAATAAATGATCAAGATATTCCCCTATGTTAGCCACTCAAAACACACCATAATATGATAGATCATGGCGACCTTGACTAGTTGTAATAGGGAGCTCAAACAATAAACAAAAGCCAAAAGCATCAAAAGATCACAATCAAGTTCAAATGTCCTTTGCCATAGGATCGAAAGGATGGATGGGATTGATGACGTCTATTAGGAAGGATGCATCCTATTGAGACCGATGATGGATACTAAACTAAGATGACCCACATGATCCAGGATATTTGACACTAATTAGATCTCCCGATACTAGAGGATCACGTTTGTGAAGAGTCAGCTAGATAGGGACACACTTGACAACACGATACAAGGCACAAGACACCCTAACGACCTAGGGGCTCGAGGGCCAATCAAAGATTAGCCTTGCCTATATGAAAGCACAAAGCCCTCATAGTTTAGAAAAGGCCATGGATAAAAGTAGAAAGAGGACAATGGAGAGTGATGATGGATGACGAAAGACATGATGGAAAAATGAAAACAAGGCCCCAGGGGTGGATCAAAAGACTAACCTTGCCTACGTGAAAGCACGGGGGCAACATAGTTTGGAAAAAGACAAACAATGACTAACCATGGATAAAAGAAAAAAGGGGATGATGGAGACAGATGATGGATGACCGAAATAGGACAGTGAAAATTCCATATGAGTGGATTAAATGATCAGGCTTTCCTACATGAAAGCGTAGGGGAAAAGTAGTTCAACAAATACAAACAATGAAAGACAAAAGACCGACATGACAAAGTGATGAGGACAAGTGCAGGACCAACGCTAATGACCGACTCAAAGGACTCGAGATGATGATGTGAAACTGACATAAAAGCTTAGATTAGGATAAAAAATCTCAGGATTATGGATAGCTCACAATCATCTAGTGCTATATCAAAACATACCAAGTGGTCAAGGACGAGATGCAGATGAAGTGATAGGATAGGATGAGGTGTTAGGAATTGGATGTGAGGATAGGATGGATGGAGCAATGCAGTAAGTAGGATGCAAGGTAGATAATGATTAAGCTCTCTACGGATGATGTCTATTACTAGGTTTTCACCAACCGTTCTTATCCAAGGAACCACCAAGGGAGGTTTTCACCATAGGACGAATTTATTTCTCTTTACTATTTTTTGATTTTTTTGATTTTTTAATTTTTTTGTATTTTTTTAGATTTTGACAAGATAGGATACCCCAGTTGATTTAGGTGTAGAACCTCTTTAGGTGCATGATGTTGATAGGCTCTTCGAATGGCTCCCCTTCAGGTGTGGCAAGGTGGTATTCCCCTAATCCATACTTTGCTGTAATAACATAAGGGCCCAACCAATTGGGTTCAAACTTTCCCTTCTTGTCTCGATCCTGTTGTGTACGTTGATTCTCTTTAAGGACTAGATCTCCAATGTTAAATTGGTGGGGACAGACTTTCTTGTTGTAACTTCTCTTAAGACATTTCTGATACACCTGAAGATGATTGTATTCTTTGATCCTCTTTTCATCTAAGAGCTCCAATTGAACGAGGCGAGCAACCCATGAGTCTTCTTCGGTGATGATATTCTTTAAATATATTCTTAGGGATGGGATATCAACTTCAATTGACAAGATGGACTCAGCACCATAAACAAGGGAATATGGAGTGGCGCCAGTGGGAGTGTGGATGGATGTGCGATAAGCCCAACGGGTGGGGTGGATGTGGAGGTGTCAATCTTGACCAGTACTATTGACAACCTTTCTCAATATTTTAAACAAAGTTTTGTTAGTGGCTTCCGCCTGTCCATTACCTTGATGGTAATAGGGCATGGACCACTGATGTTGGATATGGAAAGTGTCACATACCTCTTTTATAGCCCAGTTTTTGAATGGTTTTCCATTGTCAGAAATGATGGTCGAGGGGATGCCATATCTACATATAATATGGTAAAGGATGAATTTGGGTATCTGAGTACTTGTTATCTGGGAGAGTGGTATGGCTTCCACCCACTTAGTGAAGTACTCAGTGGTAGTGATAATGAAGGTGTGGTCATTGGAGGATGGAGGATATATCTTGCCAACTAAATCAAAACCTAACTAAGAAAAAGGCCATGGTGCTACAATGGGTTGCATATCTTGAGTAGGAGCATGTATTAGGTCTTCATGCTACTGGCAAGGTAAGCATTTCTTCATGAAGTCACAAGAGTCATGCTCCAATGTAGTCCAATAGTAACCAGCCCTGAGAATCTTCTTAGTTAAGGCCATGTCATTTGAGTGGGCCCCACAAACACCACTATGTACTTTTGTTAATGCATTGCGAGCTTCGATCTCATTTAGACACTGAAGAAGAGTTCCATCATATCCATGATGATAAAGAGTATCACCTACGATGGTGTAATGGGATGTATGTTACATGAATGACTTGCGTTGATTGCGGGTAAGGTCAACAGGTAGGATGTTGTCATGAAGATAGGCATAGATCTCATGATACCATGGGGATGTAGGACCTACAATTTCACACACCATTTCATTCTCAATGACGTCATATGTAGGGATTAAAATTTATTCAACCGGGAATTCAAACTCTGTCCAATCCTTGGGCATGCCAATTAATGAACCAATTGTAGCCATCGCATCAACATCTCTGTTTTGTATTTTGGGGACCTAGTCAAACTGAATGGAGGAGAAAGACTTCTTAAAGTCATCAAACATGCATTTATAAGGTAGCAAATTTTCATCCTTTATCAAAAACTCATCATTGACCTGCTTGATGACTGATTGTGAATCGTCGAAGACCCTTAAGTGAGTGATATTCCATTTGATTGTGATTCTAAGCCCAATGAGAAGAGCTTCATATTTAGTTATATTATTTGTGCATGTAAATGCCAGTTTGGATGACTTTGGGATATAATCACCTTAGGGGGTGACAAACAAGATGCCTTCCCTCAATCTATTATGTGTGTATGACCCATCAAAATATAGTGTCCATGTGGTGGCTTCTACTATTGTAAATACCTCTTCATCAGGAAATTTTGTTACCAAAGGATGTGCATCAACTAAGGGAGCATCAACTAAATGATCCGCTATCACCTATCCCTTGATAACTTTGTGGTCCACATATTCTATGTCAAAATCGCTCAGTAACATGACCCATTTAGCCATTCAGCCAATCAAAGTTGTTCTAGATAGCAAATACTTAAGTGGGTCAACTTTTGATATTAACTTGATTGGATGACTGAGCATGTAATGTCTAAGCTTATGTGAATAGAAAACTATGGCTAGGCAGGCCTTCTCCATTGAAGAATAGTTGAGTTCATAGCCAACTAAGGTTCACCTAATAGATTAGATTGCTCGTTCTCTAGATGAGTCTGTTGAGATTATGGATGCACAGTCCTTGAAGCTGTAGTCTTCGATGGAGGACCTTTGAGCCAGGAAAGATAATCAACCACACAGAAAGTGTTGCAACAATGGAATGATGATTAAATATTCTATTGATATGATATGATTCATTGATATATTACAAATGAACAAGATGCCTGATTATATAGGCAAGAAGTAAAACCTAATATGCATGAGATGTTGCCAAGTGTTATAATCTAACAACATGTGACAACATGTGAACCCTATCTAGATGATCATTAAATGATGAGATAAGTTCTAAAAGGAGTCTTATCCCACAAACTAGGAAAGGGAATATTATCCCATTTATTAAATGATTGCAACCTAGGACTAAATGATTAAATGCAAGACCTAAGTTAACTTATGCTAGTGTAATAATTAATTAATTAATTAATTACACCAACACCCCCTCATAAGTGCAACTTAGGGAGGAAAATTCAATGATTATGCAAGATGATAATGGGTCCCGGCTACAACGCCATGTTAGGTACCCATGTACATGAAGATGCAAAAAATATTCCACAACTAGAGAAAAGGGGAAAACCCAGTAGGAACAAAACCCCTCTCCAAAAAGGAGATAAAAAGAATGTGAGAATGGGAAGGATGGAGGACTCCCAAATACCCCCCAAGTACACCATCCATCAAATGGATACAATAGAGAGACTATATAGCCCCCCCAAAAGATAATATCACCGACAAGAAAGGTAAGTGTTTGAAGACAAAACAAGATCCAATGCCGACAAACAACTTGTCTCCCTTTCGAAAGAAACAAAACCAACTGCAAGTGCAAAGATGCTTCCCATTCTGGATAGGAATTGAAGGAAGGAAGAATGAACATGGATGATGATGTCTCTAAACTCTGCTCAAGTGTCTCCTTTCCCGATAATGAAAATTCCATAGTCCCAAACAATGAAGAGGGTGACAAACCAGGATGATGCAGAAACTGATGTTGAACAATATCCAAAGACAAAGATAGAATGGATATGATGGATGTGATGGAGATTTGATATCCCCCCCTGAATGAAGTGTCCTCAAAACCATTGAAAGAAGTCTGAAGCAAATCTAATGGTGGATGTTGAAGAAACCTCAAATCCTGAATGGAATAACAAGGAAGAAGTCTCGGATATGAAATATCTGAAGAGAAACCAAGTGCCTCCAAGATGGTCTCTAAATTCCCAATCAAGGCCAAGACAAAAGAATGAGGAGACTCAAAACAACTCTCCAAAGCCAAATATAAATAGAGGAGTGATATCCCCTCAAGAATGTTCTCCAAACCTATAGAAGTAGCCAAGTCGGTGATACCTGAAACAAAGCCATCCTGTGATGCCAAGTCTGAAAAAATGAATGTGTCCTGATGGATGATGATGGTGGAAGCCTTAATCAATGACTCTGGACAAGGAATCACTGAATGTGAAGGTATACCAACTATCTTTGATGAAGAAGAAGCACTGAAAGGAACCTTGTCAACCTCTTTGGGAAGATCAAGGCAATCAACCTCCTGCATAATAATATCATCATAGGGAACTTGATATGAAGAATGAAATTCTGAATCTTGACCAACGAGGAATGATGGAGTATTTGAATCTCCATAGATCTCCCAAAGCTTAGTCCAAAGAATGTGAGGACAATCACAATGATCAATAGCATTCAAAATATCACAATCAACTTGCATAGAAATGATCTCCAAAACAGTGTATTTGCAACAACTCCAAGAAAGTTCATGAATACCTTCCCTCGGATAAGGAGCTATACCATACAAATGAGGCAATAGATCAAGTGATCAAAGATGGTGGCAGATCCCATCTTTCCATTGTGATTAGCTACCCTCATGCAACATAACCAGAGAAGAAGTACATGCAAGCCCCATAATAAAAATTTCTCCAAGAAAAAAAAGACACTGACCTTCAACAACAAATAAAGACTTCCAAATATGATATATAACTGAAGTGATGCAACCCAGATTAAAAAAAATCTTTTCCCAAGCTTCAGGATGTCGAGGTTATTGAACAAATGCACCAAACTAAAAAAATCAATGCAAGAGTACCTAGAGTTGAAACTGATCAAGGGGATGAACTGATAAAAAAAAAGCTCTAAATCACCTTCCTGATGCCACTGGAATCACCAAAATCTGATGAGCGGTAGAAAATTTATGAGCCTTTATGTCCAAATTAGGGTTTGGACTTTAGTTGGATGTATAATTTTCTACAAGAAAAATTTTGCAGAACTGATGTCACCACTAGAAAGTATGCAAAATTCCCTTTCCAACGATATGTTTGCCAAATTTCAATATCCTAGGTGAAAGTTGTAATAAAATGAAAAAAATGCCCTGATTAGGCACCTGTAGGCTAAATAGGGTCAAAACATTAGCCCCTTCAGGCTTAGCACCTGGTCGCTGATATGACCGTAATCCGTGCATAGGCAAAAAAAAAAAAAGGTGCCACCCCTGGTGGCGGCGGAGCTGAGATCCCTATGGAGCGGTCGAAGGTGCCGCTCATGTAATGGAGGTGTCGCTTGGAACAAGCGGTAGACCTTGGTCTTTCATGAGACTGTATCCTCAGCAGATGGGTTGGGGCATAAACCGGCACCGGTTGGGAAGCATAGAACGGCTGACAAATTCCAACAGTTGGCCAACGAACCAATCGGCGGGATCAAACTCCAGCAGACTCAACCGGGAATGGATGACCGATGACGAGGAAGAACAGCCGGAAAATGACTGGCACAAGCAACGACAGTCGGGTACATTAGCACAGGTACCGGTAGTGAGAGGATGGGACAGCCGACAAAAAGGCTTGTACCCTTCCTGCAATAAATAAAAGCAACCGACAAGGAAAAAACATCTGCAAAGAAATAATAAGGTTAACGAATATTTGATTTTTAATATTGCACTCAGCAATTAAAAATGAAAAGTATATGCCAATGAAATATGTCCGCAGAAAATTTGAAGTCGACCAAGTAACATATACCCAAATTACACTAACAAAGTCATCATGTTGTGCTAGTAGTGCCCCCAATGCTACTGAAATAGTTTAGATGTACAATAAAAGTGGCTTCCCTGGGATTGAGGGCATAAGGATGGGAGGATGAGCCAAGTATTCCTTAATCTTGTCAAAACCTTTCTGACACAAAGGATTCCACTTGAAGGATGTATTCTTTTTTAGGAGGTGGGTGAATGGTTGACACTTGTCATCTAACTATGTTATGAACCTTCTGATGGATTGTAGCTTACCCTGGAGACTCCTTAACTACTTCAGGTTGCAAGGTGGAGGAATATCCATAATTGCTTTGACCTTGTCCAGATCCACTTCTATACCTCTCCTAGAGACAATGAAGCCAAACAACTTTCCTGATGTAACCCCAAACACACACTTTTTCAGATTGAGGCATAACTTGTAGTGCTCTAGACGCTCAAAGATTATCCTTAGGAATGTAGGGTGTTTTTCTCTAGTTTTGGATTTTCCTAACAGATCATCAACATAGTCCTCCATGATAATGTGGATAAGATCATGAAAGATAACGGTCATTGTGCATTGGTAGGTTTCCCTCGTGTTCTTAAGACCGAAGGGCATAACATTATAACATAATGTACCCCAAAGTGTGGTAAAGGTTGTTGTATGTTGATCTTTAGGTGCAATCCTGATCTGATTATATCCAAAAAAGCCATCCATGAGGGATAGAATCTCGTGCCCAGCAGTGAGATCAACCAACATGTTGATGTTTGGCAATGGAAAATCATCTTTAGGGCAAGCCTTGTTGAGGTCACGAAAGTCTGTACATACTTTGACATCCCCATTGGGCTTGGCTACTAGCATGATGTTGGAGATCCACTCAAAGTAATCAATGGGTGTTATAAGTTTTTCCTCCAACAACTTCTCCAATTCTTTCTTGACCAATAAGGAAACTTGCAGGTGCATTTTGCGACTTGGTTCTACTTAACCGGTTTTGCATCAGGATGCACATCTAGATGGTGTACTACCAAGGCAGGGTCTAAACCAGGAATGTTTGAATATGCCCATGCAAATTGATCTTACTTTCCTTAAGGAGCTTGGAGATAGTAGAATACTCTTCTTCTCATAATGCCTTGGCTACATAGGTGATTTTCAGACCCTCTCCAGTCCCCAAATTTACCTCTTGTGTTTCCTTGATCAGAATGGATGATTGTTCAGAAAACTATGTTCCCACAAGGGAAAGATGAATGTCCCCATCTTCTGGTGCCTCACAGAGGTTTTCACTATCAAATATGTCCTTTATTTTGAATTTCTCTGAGTCAAGAACTGCCTCTAGGAGGTTTTCACTAGGTGACCCTTTTGGATTTTGCTTTTTCTTATTTTTGCGACTAGGGAATTCATCTTCTCCCAATCCCATGAGGTGTACATAGGTATTCACTAAGGTAAGTGAGTTGATAGGTGTGCTTTCACATAGGTCCCAATCTATGATTTTGGGATGGCAAAGGGAAAGGTTGATGGTGCAAATGGATAGGCATTTGAACATGGAGGAAAGGTCTATGTGATCTATATCATCATAAGCGCATATGATACACTCTTCCTCTGGTGTATCTTCCAAAAGGACATCGTCCACACTGACGTTGTTAGAAGTACTAGTCGATGGTGTGGGACCCTTTTTCTTTTTATCATAGCCTAAGCTTGAATTTTTTGGATATATGGAAGTGTCAATCAGCTACTTTCTTCCTAGCTCTTCTAGACCAAGACCTCCCCCCTAATAATTGTATTTCTTAGCTTACTTAGAGGGCCAAGGATACATCTCTTGAAAATATTCCTTTAAAGGTGGATTAGGTTTAGGTTCTTCACGATATATCCACTAACTTATATCATCTTTAGGCATATATTGTGGTAACATGGGAGATACATAAGTGTTGGTTCCCACACTTTTGGAGCTCAAGGTAACTACCTTTTGTTCTTCCTTTGGTGCAAACTTAGAGGATTTACCATATGTGTGTGGTGAGGTTGGCATGGTTGCCACATTCAAATCAGTACACATCTCATACTCACCACATCCCTTATCAATGATCTGGACCTTGGTGATAGTGGAATCGGTTGTAGAAGATGGAGTGGATGAGGTGGTGGGTGATGGATTAGATGATGGATTGGATGAGGATGCTAGCCAGTGGTCCAATTTCCACGCCTAGAAAATAATGGGAATGAGGGAAAGAAGCTTTGAGTGATCGACAGTATTCAAATGGTTGGGGATCAACTTGTATCATAGCTTCCATTCCATTAAATGAGAACTTCAAGCATTGATGATAAGTAGATGGGACGACTTGCATGGAATGAATCCATGGTCGGATGAGAAGAAGGTTGTAGGGGAGATCCAGATCAAGGACATGAGAAGTGGTGTATTTTATAACCGAGCTGACTTGAATTGGAAGATCAATAACCCCTTCAGAATCCCTTTCTACATTATCATAAGCCTTTATAGTGATGATTTGATTGCTTAGATCAGCATGGGTATATCCTACCTACTTTATGAACTTTAATGTATAGAGATTGAGAGTAGATACATTATCTATCAAGACCCTCTTTACTTTATGTCGAGCGACGAGAACCTCTATATGGAGGGGTTGATTGTGATTAGAATTGATGGTAGGCATGTCACTTTGGCTGAAACCTAGTTGGTAGGTTGATGACAAGTGTCCTACCAAAGCTTGGAACTGTGTGGGGTCGATGTTGTTGGGGACATGGGAATCCTGTAAAGCTTTCGTCAAGATTTCCAGATATACAGGAGAAGACTTTAGCAAATCTAGGATAGATATTTACGTTGTGGTCTTTCCTAGATGGTCAAGGATGTTATACTGAGAGCTCATAGGAGGTGATGGGACTGATGCGGAGGCTCCAAGGATAGTAATGTGAGTGCGGTGAGTGGTAATAGCACATTGAGGCTCCTTTCCTTTGACATGTATCATAGACACAGACAGTTCCACTTGCCCAACATGTGTGATGAGAGTCTCATAGTTAAGCGGGACATTCTTGTAGGCGATATTATTAGTGTTGTTATCCTGGTTGTTATTGTTAAAAGGTCTAGGATTTGCAATGGATGTGTTAGGACCTTGGTTATGCTTGGGGAAATCATTTTCATATATCTGTAACTAAGCATTGGATGAGGATGTCGTGTTGGCATCCACATGTATGTCACTCTGATCTATGAGATCATGGATGCATGTTTTTAGACTCTGACACTTATTTAAGGTATGCCCTTTAATCTTGTGAAACTCACAATATTCATTCTATTTAAACCAAGCTGGTTTAGGCTTGGATTCATCGAGTGTCTTGTTCATAGGATATGTAATTGGGTAATTAACTTGCGACAACCTATTGAAGATAGCGCTCAAGGATTATCCTAATTGAGTGTATTGACATTTACTGTTCCCTTGATTGTTTTGATTAGATTGTTGAGGTGGTCGAGGTGCCACCTATGGCATGGATATGGCATTGGGCATGGATGGTTGTTGTCTCTGGGAGGTATTAGCCACTTGAACATGTTTAGTATTAGTGACACCATCATTGAATGCATTCTTGTTCTTATTCTAGTAACGGGATTTTTCACTGGATGACTTGTCCTTATCTAAGTTGTACAATTTAATTTTCCCTTTAGCGACAAGCGCTCTCTCAATGATGGGGCCCTTTTCGATAACCTCTACAAAGGTAGTGACACAATGAAGATTAAGAGCATGTGCTAGTTCGGGATGGGCATTAGCCACAAAAAGGGTGACCATTTCTTTCTCACTAGGAGGGGACTTCATACGGCTAGCTACAACTCGCCACCTTTGCAGGTATTTAGCAAAAGTTTCTCCATCACGTTGCTTCTCCTTCAAGAGATCTAGAGTGTCAATGTCCTTCTCCAAATTAAAGGAGAACTATTTGAAAAACTATTCAGAAAGATTAGCGAAGGAAGAAATTGTCCCCTTCTTGAGACCCATGAACCAATCTAAGGCCGACCCTCCTAAGCTTCAAGGGAACAGGCATAGGAGATAATTGTCGTTATGTTGGACATCCTAACATTGTGCATAGAACTCCTGTAGATGAGCCTTTGGATATTTAGTTCCCATATACTTGTCGAACTTGGGTATCTCGAAATTATTTGGAAAGGGGATAAGTGAAATCGAAGAATCAAATGGATATGGGAAAATCTCTTCAAACTTGAAGGATTTTTTGGATGTACCCGCTTGTAGGTCTTTCAATGCAGCTTTGAGCTCCTCCAGCTCTTTATTGGCGGGCAGAGTTAGATTAGACAGATTAGGTGGATATTGTTGATGGAATGAAGATGGGATGAAAGCATTGGGATCATATGAGGGTGTAGGTTGATATTGATTAGCATAAGGTGGATAGGATGATGACCAATTTTGGTAATAAGAGGCAGAGGGTGCCTATTGTTGAGGTGGTGGTTGTTGATAATATGAAGTGGATGGAGTATTTTGTGGAGCTTGGTAGTATGATGACGTGGATGCCCCTTGTTGATAAGGCAGTTGTTTCTTATAATAAGAGGTAGATTGAGCACCTTGTTGATGAGGTGGTTGTTGTTGCATGTAGGACGTGGATGAGGCACCTTATTGGTACGAAGGTTGTCACTAAGTATAATAGGGATTGGTTTGGTAATTATACATGACATTGGGTTGTTCTATGACATATGGAGGTTGTTTTGGATTAGGCTACTACTGGTATGGGCTGGTGTGCAATTGCAGGGGATTTTCGTAAGGAGGTGGTTGTATCTATGGCAGATTCTGAGCAGTCACATGGATGTTTAGATTAGCATAAATAGTGTATGTGTTGGATGGATGGTAGAGATATTGCATGAGAGGATTATGTTGTGTTTGTGTGGGATCATGCATATATGACTATTGATAATGAGGGTGAGATGGGATGTGTTGTTGTGTAATTGATGCAAAGACACCATGAGGTGGTTTTTGAGGGTGTGATGTAGTTTGTGTTGCTTGATGAGGAGGTTGCGTGTGAGTGACAGTATGTTGTGGGTTTAGAACATTTTGTTGTGGCATGTTCTGTTGTGGAATTGAAACGTTATGTTGTAGGGTTGCTTTATGGGGATAGAAATGGCAATGGTATGTTGTGGTAGTGCTTGTGAGGGGATAGTTGCATGCTGCGACAGTGCCTACGAGGCAATGGATTGATGAGGATTAACATGAGGTTGTTGGAATGCTAGAGTATTACCTTAACGGGGCTATAGGAGATTTCATGTGGGTGTTGATCCTGGTAGTGGTGTCGATGTGAGAAAGGGATTTCCCCTAGTGTTGACAAGTGGTTGAACAATATATTGAGGTGGGAGTAGTGGAGCAGATGATTTTTTTGTGAGATGCCATAGGCATAGGGATCATAAGGATCGGATGGTGTTGTAGAGGCTGCAGATGGAAGGGGAGGATAATTAGAAACTTGATGTATCACAACATTTCCAAACTCGGGATGATACTAGTTATTTATGGGTGTACCCTCAGGAACATAGGTATTTTTGAGAACATTATGTGGGTCTTGATGCATTGGAGGGGGTTGGGTGTTTGTTTACTGTGACATGTCAAAACCAAATGGAATTTTGACTCCCTTCATAAGTCGAGTGGCAAGGATCTTATCCCCACACTCATCAAGGAGGTGATCTGTCATCTAGACATTAGTGGGATTGCTTAGGTATTCATCAACGATGACTTCAGGCTAATTGATCATGTTTTCGTCACTAGGTAGTGAAGTATTTTGACCGTCAGTGTTAGATTGTGATGAAGCACCATTATGAGGTTCTTGAGGGATGTTCACACCATTGTTAGGATCCTAAGAGGTGTTTTCCCCATTTTTAGGATCTTGAGAGATGTTTGCCCCATTGTTAAGATCTTAATGGACGTTTGGCTGGGAACTTTGACCTTGTTGTTGTTCCATTTGCTTCTTGGTTTGTGATCTAGTCTGCACGGGCATGAAAATGCAAAACTACTAGGTGGACTTCAATGCGAGGATGACCTAAATAAGGGTTAGAAGATTGATTTGGATTGGATAAAGGATTGATTGATTGGATGATGAGATTGGATAATTAGATAAGAGTTGATTGGACAATTGGATAGGATTGAAAGGATTGATAATTGGATAAGGGTTGATTGGATGATTAGATTGGATAGGATTGAGATTGGATGATTGGATAGGATTGAGATAGGATTGATTGGATAAGGATTTATTAGACGATTGGATAGGAAAGGATGATCAGATAGGATTGAGATTGAGATTGGATGTTGGATAAGGATTGATTGGTAAAATGATGGATCAGGATTACATGATAGATCAGGATCGTTTGACAAAATGAGTGACAAGATTAGATGATGGATGATGTAAGGGATTCTAAACCAAGTTTGGAAATCACCCTAGGTGACTTAAGGCATTGGTTGATCAGATTAAAGGACAGATAGAGGATCACACACTGAATTGACCTCAAGATGGAAATGGATTGATTGGGTCGAGGATGATGACTTACAACATTGAATCCACCTCCAAATGGAAGTGGATTGATTGGGCTGAAGACAATGACTGATGTGTAGGATAATGATCAGATTTGGACGCCTAGGTCAATTCAGATAATAACCTCTAAAATAAGGTTTAGGGGATTTGGATGGGAGAACGATGATGAACGATGCAACCTAGAGATTCTCTAAGCATGCCTATATGATATGAGTGATGACTGAATGACCTTTGGAAAGTGCAAATGGAAAAAGGATGAATTATGAGTGAATGGAAGGGAATGGAACTGTTTAGATCACAACAAACGACAAGGTTTTAGGTCCCCAACTATTTGACTTTCTAGATTGGGCAGGGTTTCCTATTCAAGGGGCGTGCTCACCTGTTCCTAGGTCCTGGTCGCCTGTTTCTAGGGCCTGGTCACCTATTCCTAGGTCTTGGTCACCTGTTTCTAAGGCTTGGTCACCTATTCCTAGGTCTTGGTCGCTTGACTAGTTTTTGGACTTGTTTAAATCAGAAATGAGGGTCAAACAAGCTATCAGAACAGGTAAACAAGCCTAACAAGCAATGAAACAGACTCACTAGATGATGGAACAAATTCTTCGAATGATGAAATGAGATCCCTAAACACTAAAACAAATCCCCTGAATGGAAAAATAGGTTCCCCAAATGATGAAATGGGTTCCCCAAATGACAAAACAGGTTCCCCGAATGGCAAAATGAACTCTCTAAATGGATGAAAAAGTTCACAGAATAGGAGAATGAACTCTTGGAACGGGGAAATGGACTGACGGAATGACAAAATAGATGCTTGGAAGGGAAAAATAGATTGATGGAATGACGAAACAAGTGCTCAAAATAAGAAAATGGATTAACGAAATGATGGAATGGATGCTCAGAATTGACTATTTAAGATGTAAAAAACACCTATTTGGGTGTGGTTGCCCTTGGACAGGTCCTGGATGCCCATGGACTGGGCTTGACCACCCCTAGACTAGGATTGGTTGCCCTTGTCAAGTTTGGGCTGCCCCTCTAAGTGAAAGATGGAAAATTTTGACTCAAACAGATTGGAAAATGGCTAAGACAGAGGGCGGGGTCGCCCCTAGTTAGGGCATGGTCACCTCTATCGACAAACCTAAACTTGACCTCGGTGAAACAACTATGGAAAAGGATAGAAAAAACTTCAAACAACAAGCACAATGAAAGATTGACTTGACTAGTAAGATATGCACTAGTTTTTCACAGAAAAGATAGTTTAAACAACACAATCCTAAGATTAGTATGAGGGGTATGGCCAACACAGTCCTCTAACTAGGATAAACAAGGCGATCTAGGGAGTCATCGATATAGGCTCGGTACATGAGGCACAACTGTGAACACTAGCCCGTCACAAGCATGAGTTGGGAACCCCAATGAGATATTGAAAGGATTAGACCAACTCTTCACGTCTATCTAGGTATCACCCTAGCTTCGATGCTCTACCAGACACGACGTGATTGAATTGGGGTACAACTTTGGCTCTCCCCCCTTTATATACCCCACTGGTACACGTGGTCAGGATCGTCCCTTGGGGTGATAAAATCCCCAAGAAAGTCCCACTAAGAAGAGAATGCTAACCATTTTTGACTACTCTATAGGCTCACGCGAAGTGCAAGGGGAAAGCTTGAACGATGTAACACCCCCTTGGGTAACACAAAGGACATAAGTAAGCTACAATTTCTCTTCACCCAGGATCACCAAATGGTGCAAGGGGATTGGATACGTCAATATCTTACTTACAAACACAAAAAACAAAATTTTGACTCCCCTACTTAATTAGACTATGTGCCTAATTAGTATGAAAATGAAAACAAACAGCTAACTAGAAATCTTGGTCCTTTCATCTTGCAACAAATGTTTTAGTATTTTTTGACCACCATTATTCATCAAGCATGAAATAACTGCACAAACATTAGTAAAAATACTCACAACCACCAACCACAAAAGTTAGGGGGTCAGTAATAACCAAAATGATAGAAAATAATCTATAAAAACTAGTTTAAAATGTTACTTTTACCTTACAGAAGACTCTGTTTGGGCCTGGTCGCCCCTCTGCTAGTCTTGGCCACCCCTTTGCAAGTCCTGGCCGCCCCTTTGTAGGTATTGGTTGTCCTTCTGATCAATAAAAAGAGCTAAACTACATTTTTTGTCTCAGACAAGCATCCCTGTCAGGTCCTAGTCATCCCTTTATAGGTCCTATCCATACCTCTAGTAAAAAAAAAGAGCTAAAGTGTAGTTTGTCTTAGACAAGCACCCCTATCAGGTCCTAGCTACCCCTTTGTAGGTCCTGGTCACCTATTTGAGGGCCTAGTTTCCCCTCTGAGTCACCTAAACCTACAAAATGTCAAAAAACAACAAACATGAGAGTAAAAAAGGACCCATCTGTGGGTGCCACCGGGTGTGCCAGAAATGTGTGCAAGTGTTTTTTCCTTCTAAATATGCAAAACTAACTAAAAATACAATGTAAAGAAACACAATACCACCTCAATGATTAGCCTAAGTTTGATACAAACAAAAGAACAATAAAACATTGATTATACCTTTGCTTGTGTTGATCTCCTTGGTTGGCCCTTGATTGAAGCTTATATATGTGCTCCCTTGATGGCAACGTGATGGATGCAAGGTGGGATGAGAACTAAACTAAGTATGCCATGATGGTGGAATGAAGGTAAGTATGCAAAATGGCTTGAATGCAAAGAAGTGCTTGATGATTTGATAGTTTGAGAGCATAAGGGTGTTACAAATGCATAAGGTAAATGAATGAATGAGAAAGGGGGGTATTTATAGAAGAAATTGAATTCTCTAGAGAATTCAACGGTCATGATTGAGCCACCATGGCTAAGATGGAGAGCTATAGTGAGTTGAGGACTCACAAGTCCTCACATCTTTTCATGTGGAGGATGAAGTTTCCAAAGGACATGGTGAGATGGAAAGAGTACAAATGATGTGGAAGGAGGACAAGTGATGTGGAAGAATGACAAGTACTTTGGGATGTGACTAATGTGACCTCTCAATGATCACATGGGGAAAAAGAGATTCCTTGGAGGAATAAAATGGAATTTAAAATTCCATGATTGGGGATATCTTAAGGATAATAGAAGGTTTCCAAAAAGGAAGCTGAGAAGTACCTTAGATAATACATTGTACTTATAATAGACGGTTCCTAACCTATATGACTAATGTGACCTTTTAACGATCACATGGGGAAGAGGAGATTCCTTGGAGGAATAAAATGGAATTTGAAATTCCATGATTGGGGATATCTTAAGGATAAGACAAGGTTCCCAAAAAGGAAGCTGAGAAGTACTTTGGATAAGACAAGGTGCTTCTAATAGAAGGTTCCTAACCCATGTGACTAATGTGACCTCTCAATGATCACATGGGGAAGAGGAGAACCTTGGAGGAATAAAATAGAATTTAAAATTTCATTTGGAAGGACATGGGGATAACAAAATAAATTTAATATTCTTTGGGGGATGAGGAGAGTTTACTAAGATTTTGATTGGACATGACCAATGATTAGAAGACAGTTAGTGGTTAATGAAGATTAGAAGCCAACTTGCAAAAGTTGGAGGATCTGACAAATCCTAATCAAGGATTAGACATGTGAATATCCCTAATGATGGAATTAAGAGGTGGATTAGGATTAAAGAAAAGTGATGGAGGATGGGACATGTGAGGGATTAAATAAATATATTATTTATTTAATTCTTTTGAGGAAAAGGGGAATAAAGGGTAAGATATTTAATTATTAACTAAATACCTTAGGGATTTAGAAGAATTTAAGGATATTAATTAATGGAAATATTAATTAATTAATGCAAATATGAGGATGTTTAGACGACAAGGGATAAATTTGGACAAATGGAAGTGTCCAAATTTGGATGTCTATGGATGTATATATATGTATCAAATGTCATGTACATGTATCGGTCCACTACTATGAAAAATGAGTGGTTGTTGAATATATGTCTATACAAAAGATCTACAAGTATATATGTATGTGTATGTATCTTGCTACAAAAATGATGATGAGCCTCTATCACTATAGTGCATGGCTCTCGAAGCCCTCCGGCTCTAGCAAATGCTCTGGTACCCTCAGGAGGGGTTGGATGGTGGTCATGGAGCGGGATTAGTGTGAACGTGATACAGACAAAGTTGTCTACAACCCTCTGCCTCAACTCATCTCATAGTCATTGAACATTTGTCGAGATCGTAGCCATCAACTACCTATCAAGATCATCGAGATGGCTATGGAGGTCATCACATGCCTGCTTAGTAGCATTGACCCTCCTCACTGTTGTATCTTTCTCATCGAGCACCATCCGTAGCTCCCCCAACGATTGGTCACGTTGTCCCAAAATAGTCATCAGCTCCACAGTCAGCTACACAGTCTTCACACCCTACTCCTTGTAGGTGGTCCTTAAGTGTGCTATCAGCTCAAAATTGGGGGCATGATGTCCTATAGATACTGACCGAAAAGCCTCGAGAACTATCCCTTAGATCGGCACGTCAGGGGAAACCTCTGAAATACACTAAGCCATCAGCCTAATCCATCCCTATGTGTCCTCTACAACCATAGAGAAAGAAAGAGGAATCAGTATAACATGCCATGTATATATATCGTAAGTAGAAAAATCAAAACCATGGAAACATAAAACAATGTACTATGTATACCTAGATCCCCTAGATGCCATGTAGGATCAGGGTGAGGTTCAGTGTTGAGACCCACAAAACCAGCATCGATGGATGCTCTTAGTGATGCTAAGGTGGTTGCCATTGGAACAGTAGGAGTTGTGGTTCCGAAGAGACATGGGAAGAGACAGGGGTAGCCACAAGGGGGTCTGATCTCCTCTGTCGCCTCGACCTCAAAGGTGTCACCTCCTCCTCCTCTTCGTCAGCCTATTGGCGCCCTCTTCATCTGTCCTATGAGGGCTAGGGGGAAAATCCTCCTATGGACCAAGGTCCCCTCTTGGGGCACCCTTACCAAACACAAGAATAAGATGGTGCCTCTCCCACCACCATGCAAAATCAGCAACTACCCCGACATTATCCACCACCACTATGGGTGGTTTATCATGATTGGTATCATCATCATCAGAGGGGATAATATCAGTAATAGTGGGGCAAGGGAAATCCTCATCCCTCACTACACTCTTATAGGCCCTAGTATAGGTGGGCACATCCGTTGGAATAGTCTAAGGTTGGCCATGCTATCACATGACCCTACTCTAGTAGTATGGTACTATAATATAATCAAGGCAGCCTATCAAAAAATGGTCCTGTTGCATGTTCCTCAGATACCTTCCATCATCCATCCATCAAAAAAATTGGTAGGGTCTCCACTGAACTTCATCCACGGTGACAATGTCAAACTATAGCTGCCAAAACTGTAGGCCGCCGAATCTCCACTGGCCTGTCATATCATACCAATGAGCCATGGGAATCTAATACGGTCGTTGTTGGGGAAAACTGACTGGTTAGGTGCACATGATGTGGGAAAATTCCCACATCTAAAAAAGTGTGCACACAATAAGGCTACGATACTCATAATGGACGTACCAGCCTAGCTCCTAGTAGAGGTGTGCCAACATGTTGTTCCCCCAGGAAAAAAGTGTGTGATGTTCAACCATCTCTCTGATAGTATGGACGAGACCCCCATGCAGGTGTGAGCCTTGCCCGTTTATCGTGATCTGGAATGTCGCAGTCACGACCATAACTTGACACAACAACGTTGTAGTGGTCCTTACCTGGTCATACCAATGCGTATATATCTGGCCCATTTCATTGTTGTTGTTTGTCCTCCCTAAGCAGTAGAGGATGTCCTCCCTCTACTCCTGCACCAATCGTGTATCATCTAGA
Organism: Sequoia sempervirens; assembly: GCA_007258455.2. Taxonomy (NCBI): domain Eukaryota; kingdom Viridiplantae; phylum Streptophyta; class Pinopsida; order Cupressales; family Cupressaceae; genus Sequoia; species Sequoia sempervirens. The sequence continues at coordinate 185,486,587 of VDFB02353493.1, read as the reverse complement.
GCCACCCGCCATCTGCAGTTGGGTAGCCTGAGGATCCAATAGACGTCCTCAAGCATGATGGTCATCTCCCCATATGGAAGCTAGAAAGATGACGTGGTGGTGTCCCACCGCTCCATCAGGTTTGTAAGCATCCTCTCGTGATATCTCATCTCTGGCATGGTGAATACATGCCAGAGACTGACGCACTCAAGGTGTGTGACCTCGCTATCTGATAGATGGTCTCACTACTCGCGAATGAGTCAAAATACTCGCCCTCCTAGATGCTCCTAAATCTTTGGGTACTCCTACAAACATTGAAGAAATTCCAAGTCATAACATTGAGTTTCATTATGAAAGCAAAAAAAAAAATTACTTAAGACCTATGTGTGCCATGTAGACGTCTGTGCATTGCACATGCATCATTGACCGCCATGGTTGCCTTAAGGATGCCAGTGTGTCCCCGAGATGACAACGTGTAGTCGGAACTCAGGCATGAACTATGGACAACAACACGTATTTTGGATGCAAGCGCAGAAAAAAGAAACCTACGCACCTCACCGCCTAAAATAGTGTTAAAGATAAGCTCAAATTCACAAAGAATGAGGCTTAGAGGCCTACCTGGTCCACCTTGTGACCCTCAGCAATGTCCTTACACAGTTGCTTCAACCTCAGTGCCTCGCACTCCCTCCTAGTAGGCATTTTGCTAACTTTTCTTTGACAAAATTCAACAATTTGCTCGCAATGAATAGTGAAAATGACCCTTTTAGGGGCCCACCTGGGTATATATAGGCTCCCCGAGGCCCATTTTTCCTAGAGTTTGTGGCTCCCCGATTTCTCCTGAATTTACCCCACCAAGATGGGGGAAAACTTAGGAGGGGGCATAAGGTCACCTCTTGATCATATTTTTCTTTCGAGTCAACGACTTTTTCTTGATCATTCCTCTCTCAATTGTAACTTCTTTCGATTTTTCACGGCTAACCCAAAATTTGAAGTTTTGTAAGGTGAAGTCCTGAACAAATTTTCATGACCCTTTTGTCATTTTTTGTTGAGCTCAGATGATAGGAGCACCTTCGGTATCAGTTAGCTCTACTTCGGTGGCCTCTGTGGTCCCTTCTTGACACACAAATCCGTAAAATTCAAAATTTGGGTGAAATTTTTCAAGTCTCTATTTCAGTGAGGCTGATTTTTTCCAAAATCAAGCCCACTAAAGTGGGGGGAAAATGTAATGTCGTAGAATTGTACCTAGGAGAAATTCCACATTTTTGCATTTTTTTCTAGCATTTGTGACACCTTAAGAGCATTAATGACAAAATTCTCATGAGTCATAATTTCATGATTCTGACTCCATGCAAACTTATGGCAGAGCAATAGAATCCTGATGACACATTTTCCAAAAATCTAGGCTTTGGATGCTTGCGCGGTGCACTAGCATCCTAGTGGTTTTTCAAGTTTGAAATGGGGAATCTGGAATCTTGACTCTTTTGACATGTTTCCTAGCAATTGGGTTTCAGATGAAACAACTCTTTGTTGCCCTTGCATGCATTAAAATCCCCTTTCTTTCTCTCATTTGGGGTTGGAGGTCATTCATTCAAGCTCTCTTGTTATTTGCTCCAATCTTGAGCTCTCTTCCTCCTTAATAGTAGCACTCTCACAAGTGAAGCCATGCTAGACTGAGGTCCCTTCAATAGTAACAGCTCTCAAGCAAGCACTCAATAGTGCATTTGTGTGCTTCGGAGATAGTCTAGGCTTGTGGGTAACGCTCTCTCTCTCTCTTTCACTTTCCTTCCTTGTTCATTTACTATCTTGTGGTGCGGGTTCTACTCCTAAGCAGGTTTTGCTTTCACCACACGCCTTTTTTACTTCATTTTCACTCCTTTCCAACTTGGTTGTCCCTGGAGGTGGGAACATCAAAATGGGGGTCTGACTAAGGTAGGCCCCTATACAGGCACCCAACATTTCCCCTTTGTTCTTCTATGTGTAGGTACGAAGTGGAGGTTGGAGTGAAGAGTTGAACGTCTCGCAAAAGGTAAGCTCTCTCCAAGTCCCCCTGTGCTTGTTATAGTTTTTAGCTTCTTTTTCATTTATTTTTCTCAGTACATTCCAAACTTGAGCTTAGAAATGAGACCCAGTTTTGTCTGCTTGAGCTCCTGAGCCCTTTGTTGCTTAGGATACCAGTGCACCTTTTAGATGACAACGCACCACGCTGGCATCCTAAAACTATGTTGTCTTTTGGCTGAGAGCTCACTTTTCTGAGGTAGAAGTCTTAGGGTTTCACTCTCTCAGAATCTAAGGCGACTTCCTTTGAAACACAACTCGAAGTATACTTTTTTGCATTTTCATTGGCTTGCTTAATTTGAGGTGTATAAGGGCAGTTCATTGCCCAGTGATCTCTTGAGAATGAAGAGACCCATGTGCAATGAATCCCTCTTATATCACAGAAGGAACACTATCTTCACATCCATCTATTCCACTTCTAGATCATATGCTATTGTAAGTGACAATAGAATCCTGATAGATGACAACTTCACTACAGGAGAGAATATCCCCCCATAATTAATTCCTTCCACCTGAGAAAACCCCTTAGCAACCAACTATGCCTTATACTTCTCAACAATTCCATCAAGACCACACTTTTTATTGAAAACCCATTTATAACCGACAGGTTTACATCTAGCAAAAAAAGGTACCAGATCCCAAGTCTTATTTTTCTTTAATGCATCCATCTCCTCATCCCTGGATTTTATCCACAAATGTGCATTACTCATACCCATAGCCTCTCTAACAGTCCTAGGCTCATCAATGTTAGTAATCAAAGAAAAAATGCAATTGGAATCCAATATTTAATAACCAAACCTTTCTAGTTTCCACCTAACTTGCGTAGACCTCCTCAAAGGATAAGGTTAAGGTTCTTCTTTTTCAAAAATTTTAGATCTACTTGAGTTCTCCTCATCATTAGGTCCAGCAAGAGTGTGTAGTTCTTCTTTCTTCGAAGTAGGTGGAATCTGCACTACCTCCTTCTATTTCTTCTCTTTCTTTGGTTGCAGCTCAATGGTGAAAGGTTTCATCTCTCTTAGAATCACAATTATGATGTAGAGAACCTTCTTAGCTTCTAGATCCCAAAGCTTGTACCCTTTCACATTGACACCATAGTTGATAAAGATACACTTAACAGCCTTGTTCTCCAACTTAGACCTCTTCTCAATCAGAACAATAGTGTAAGCTTCATGATGGGGGTGAAATGTGTCATCCTTTTTACCTTTTATTTTCCCTTTACCTTTTTCATTTCCATAGTATTCGTTGTTGTTCCTGTCACTATTTGCTAATGAAATGAGGATATTTTATCAAATACAAAGAAAAGATAAAAACTTATAAATATATCAAAACCTTCAATCATGTACTATTTATCTTCATGACTATGATAGCAATAATTAGGTGGATAGCACATGGGAACAAGAGGAGCATCAATAGAGTGGAGATGAAGTCGTTCAAGAGTCATGTGTCATTTTTTTCCAATTTTGTTCTGAGTTGTTAAGTCTAGTCTGAATTTTTTTGAAACAATATTGAATTTTGTAATCTATTTTTAATTAGCTTCTAAGGTTGTTGGTTGCAGGCCAAAAAAACCTAAACAATTATATGTTTTTTGATCAACATTAGTTATAAACTTAGTGGCTCATAATATCTATAAATATGTATGTTAAGACTTGGATTGATATCAATAATATACATCTATAGACTTTAGTTCTATTTTTAAAAAATTGTGATTTAAAATACCATTCGTAAGAGTATCAATTAGTGTGGAGTGAGCTTTTGTTCAAATTTTTATCACCTAATAATTGAAGAAGGCAGGGCCCACTTCCTTGGTTACCTGGTGAATTATTATAGTATTAGTACGTTGTGTGGTAATATGTCTTTTCAATTTTAAGTTTGTTTTTAATCTTTAATTATTATGTTAGCTTATAATTATTGAGTGTGTTATTAATTAGTGTGTTTGTTGTTACAGGTGAATTTAGTTTAGCATATTATATTTAAATAAGCATTAATCAATGTGTTTATTGTTACATGTGAACTTAGTTTAACATATCATATTTCAATAAGTGCTCATAAGTGTGTTTACTAATACACATGAACTTAGTTTAGCACGTCACATTTCTGATTCCATTACTTAGTTATATTCTTTTTTTTTTGTTAATTTATTTCTAGTGTGAAATATTAATTTTTTTTTGTCATTTGTTATTAATCTTTTTATTGTAGACTATTCCTGGCATAGGTTCTTGTCATAGAATTGACAGGAAGTCTGAAAACCAAATTTCTAGATGAATAGAGATTGTGTGTTAATTGCTTCCATCCCCACTTAGTTCATTTTTTCCAACCCTTAGGTAAACTTTTGCAACACCCTCCACAAGTTTACAATCCCTAGATTGACATTTCAGAATAAACTAAGGAAACTACCATAAAATAATTGATCCAAATACATTTACCAACCTGATAGAATTACAAGGATAGATTATCTCCAATATCAATCCATGGTTTAATCCAATCACTTCACAACCAAATACTCTAAGATGTCTAATCGAAGGTTTTTTACCAAACCATGCCTCCATGGGTGTCTTACCAACAAGTTTTGATGTAGGAGATCTAGTGGTCAAATAACATGCAGTTGCTATTACTTTAGCTCAGAAATTTTGTTCAAGGCTAGCACCAATCAACATACTCCTAGCCCTCTCCATCAATGTTTTGTTCATCATCTTTGCAACTCCATTTTGTTGTGGAGTGTAGGGAGTTGTATTATGTCTCAATCTTGTGCTCTTTACAAAACTTTTCAAACTCTGAAGAACAAAACTCACCACCATTATCATTCCTCAAACACTTAAGCTTATTGCTAGTTGAATTTTCTACCAAGGAATTAAACTCTTTAAAACGACTAAAGACTTCAACTTTACTTCTAAGAAAATAAGTGAATTTCCATATACTATAATCAACTATAAAAGAAATAAAATATATAGATTTCAATAATGAATTAACATTCACATGACCAAAAATATTTGAAAGAACATAGTCCAAAACCCCAGAAGACTTATGAGAACTAGAATGAAAAGAAACACAGTGTTGTTTTCCATATACATAATGTTCGCAAAAGTAAAACTTGAGATTAAAATCGTTAAGTCCTTTAACAAGGCTCTTGCTTTTCAGGGTTCTAAGACCCTTCTCACCAATGTGACCAAGTCATTGGTCCCATAACATTGTCGTATCTGCAATAAGCTTCATTTCTATCAAATGGGCACCCTTAGGTACCCAAAATGCATGACCATTGGATGTAGCTGCTACACACTTCTCTACATGATCTAATGGTGAGGATGAAGAATCCAAAGGTGTCTTCTTCGGTAAATCAGAAGAACTATTGCACTGAATAGTACATGCATCAAGTTGAAATAGAGTGCCAATACAAACTCCCTTAGCTAACACCATAGCTCCTCTAATCATCTTGCATCCTCCACCAGAGAAAACAAATTGCACTCCCAAATCATTCACTTCACTTACATAAAGCAAGTTTTTATGCCAAACCAAGGATATGCAAAACACCATCAATCCCCTTCACTCATCCATGAGGAAATTTGATTTTGACTCTTCCACATCTAACAATTTTCAAGTGAGAGTCATCACCCAGGTACACCTCTTGGCCATTGTAGTCCTCATACTTCGAGAACCAATCTCTATAAGAGGTCATGTGAAAGGATGCACCTGAATCTATCAAACACACATCATCTGATGCATGGACTGCTAGGGCTGCAATAAATGCTTCTCCATCATTTTGAGATGATTTCTCAGATTCAGAATCAAAGAAAGACTTGTTTTTCTTCTTCTCTTTCTTGCAATCTTTTAAAATGTGACAAACTTCACCACAGTTCCAATATCTTTCCTTGGAATTCTTACTAGGAGACTTATATCTCCCCAGAGACTTTGACTTAGATTTCTTGTCTTTCTTTTTTCCTCTCCTTTGGTCTACCATGAACTGTAAGGGCCTCCTTGGCAATCTTAGAAGAATTTCTTCTCATCTCTTTAGATAATAATGATGCAACCACCAAATCTATCTTGAAGGTGGAAATAGTGCTTTCAATAGCCATCACCAGATGATCCCAAGAGTCCAACAATGAACACAAAAGGAGCATGCAATAGTCTTGTTCATCAATCTTGTCTCGATCCTCCATCTTCCATTTTCAGAGAATACATCTTTTTTCTCAAGAAAAGCTTGTTTACCAAGGATATAGCCTAATATACATTACCAAGCTTCTTCCACAGAGAAGTAGAAGTCTTCTCTTCATGGACATTTAGGAGGAAAAAATCAGCCAAACAGAGTCTAATAAGACCCTTGGCTTTCCTATCCATGAGATCCCAATCTTCTTGTTTCATGTCTGACGGTTTGGTTCTAAAATAGCAGCCCATAGATCACGGTCTACAAGCATGTCTTCCATTTTGAGCTTCCAAATTTCAAAATTATCATCATTAAACTTTTCCATCTCAATCATCCCAGATGTGTCTGCCATCTCTTTCTTGCAACAAGGTCATGAAATATACTTCTGCAAAACTCCCACTGAAACAAAGGTCAGCTCAAAAAACCCAACCCAACAAAGGAATCGAGGTTGGATAAGCTTTGATACAAATTGAAAAGAATCCCAGTGAGCGAAAACAACTTCCTACACTAATCTAAGTAGGGGAGAGTTACAAAATTTTCTTTTAAACACCTTATTTAGTGTTTAATGGTGGAAAAGAGGGTTTGCATCAAAATGAGTCAACAAGATGATGAACCACTACTTTCCACTATAAAACATTCAATTATGAGAGCCAAAATTCATAAATAACAATAAGAAACTAATCGTAACTATTATAGCAACTATGAGGGGAGTTTTTAGAGCTTAAAATGGTGTGTACCTCGCTGCAAGAAGCCTGGTTTTAAGGCACAAAGGACTCATTTGCCTTGAAACTGAGATCTAGGTTTTGTTCCTTGATTCATGCACTCTCAGATCCTCAGTTATAAGCTCTTGAAAACCTGTAGCAAATTTTGTAGCCTTCTTCCCATGTTCTTGCACTATGAATGATAATTTTACAACTTGACAACTTTGAAAATTTTCCTTCAATATTCTTCTCCACTTGATCTTCAACCTATAAATATACAAACACATATTCAAGAGGAAAAAAACTTGTTGATTGTTAGTGAATAGGGGTTTACCTAAGTCAAACCCCATTTAGAAAATTAAACCAAATGATGAAATAATGAAATTAAAGCATGAACATGAAATAATGAAATGTTGACACCTTGGAATTTGTCTTGGAGTATAAATTTTCAAACTAACATGTGGTGGCCATGAAGAATGTGGATCTTGATCTCAAATAATATGTGAAACAATGCTTGCAAGTAGATCTTCAATGATACATCAACTATCTTAGCTCAACATGTATGAATGCATTATGTCTTTGTCATGATGATATGATCTTGAGTTTTTGCAATAAACTCTTGATAATCTACCTTTGAATGTCTTTGAAATGCTCTTGTAAACTCAAACTTGCTATATTGCATGAATACTCAAAGTTGCTAGGAGAAACAATCTGAATTAACCCCATATTTATACTAAATATAGAGATTAACCCAAAAATTTAAACAATTCAAGCTGACACCAGATCTAGGATTAATATTCATTAGAATCCTGCCAAAATTAAATTCAAAAAGGGGTGTCCTACTCAAGGAGGACCCATTTGCCACTAAAGGCAAATGGGTCCTGGCACAAGTTTCCAGGACCTTGCTTCGAGGGGTGGAAAGAACATCAAAAACCCACCTCAAATATACATAGAAAGGGGGGTCCTAAGTGGAGAGGACCCATTCGCCACTAAAGGCGAATGGATCCTAGCACCACTTTCTAGGACCTTGACTTTTCCAAATTAAATGTTATGCAATTTTATTATTGAGTGTCAAGATAGATCCTTCGGAAGGTGTCATTAAGAAGGCTTAAATTTGAATTAAAGAGGCTAATTGAGCTCAATTAACCACAATTAATTAATGAAACCCTGAATAAGTGTGAAAGTGTACTACAACACTTTACAACACCATAAATAAGGTACAATTTAAGTACATTTTGTTAAAAGGGTCCCTAGATTAATGTGAATGTGTACAACACATTACGACATTAAACTAAGGCACAATTAGGCTAATTCAATGTCAATTATTCCCAAATTAAGTAAGGAAAAGGGATACCTTTTCCGTTACTATATTTTTCCCCCACTTTAGTGAGAGCTTTCCCCCACAAAAAACTTGCACTAAAGTAGACATTCAAGATACTTTAGTTTGCAAAAATAACAAAGATACATAACCATACCCTATCACAAGCAAAGAAAAATGAAGAAAAACAAAGGATCAAGCACAATCATTCCAACAAGATGTGGAACAGGGTTGTTTGTTTGTAACATACGCTACTCACTTTGGGGTAGTGGAGCCTTAGTTTGTCCACTAGGTGAGTTGTCCCAATCATGTGTGCTCACTATCGGGTAGTAGAACCTCAGTCTATCCACTAGGTGATTTATCCCAATGAGGTGGTTTAGTGAGAAAGGCATGTCAGTGTTTTGGCTTCTCATTGTACAATGAGAAAGTCATGTTAGTGTGTCAGCTTCCCATCATACTAACCATACCATAGCTATCCTCCTGATAACTTCAATAAGGCACCACAATGTTATGATTTTGCATGCTTTTGAATGTCATGTCTATAAGTTTTTGTTAAAGGGGATTTTTCTTTGTTCATGTAAGGTCTTCTTAGGGAACATCATGCCTAATGTCTCCAAGAAAGGACAAGTTAAGAATATCAGATCGCCACTTATGGGATGCCTCTCGTTTCACATAATTCCATGAAGGGATATTGTATGCTTAGAAATATCACACTCTTGGAGGACATCAAACCCAATGACACCACTAAGAAAAGGGCATGTCACAAGAAAAAATAAAATCACGCTATGAAATATACTGATAGATGTCATCTATGTATGCCCCCACTTTAAAGTGGTTGCTACACCATTGTTGTGACCAATTGTTGTAAAGTAGCCAATGTTTTTTTCTTAGACATGAGAGCTTTCCTCAAAAAACCCTATGCCAAGTCATATGTTTTTGAAGTAAAGCTATGCCATGAAATAGGAAAGAAGGGTTGTCCCTAGAAATACATAAGGGATCTATGGATTTGGGGTCAGTGTGTCTTTGCTACATTGTTGTTTTTGAATTCGAAATTGTCATCATTCCCCAAATACTCATAGAACTGGAAGAATAACACAAAGAGAGCGAAAACAAAGAAAATAAGTCTTTCGGGTCAGCATGGAAGAGACCTAAATATCTCAAAGCCTTGTGTCATCCCCAAAAGGAAAACACAAGACAAATAAAAAAGGATAAAGGAAAAAGCTTTTGGGTCAACATAGAAGAGACATGAATGTCTTGACGACATGCATCATCCCCAAAAGGAAAAAACAAGACAAATGAAAAGATAAAAGCAAGCTTTTGGTTCAACATGGAAGAGACCTAAATGTCTCGATGTCTTGCACCATCCCCAAAAGGAAAACACAAGACAAATGAAAAATGCTTACAACATAGAGAAGAAAGTAGGTACATATACAGGAATGTCACAAAGAGAGAGAGATACATCAAACGAAACATCACCAGGGATCACATTACGCACATGCAATCACATAAAGAAACATGAAAAATAAAAAGACTAGTAAGGCACATGCGAGTCAACCTAAAGCGGGTCATCCACATCTTAATCTCGATCGGTATATAGGAAAGGCAAAAAACTTGCCAAAGGGACAACAATAAATGCATTAATAGGACAAGGCTATCAATTTCTTGCCTCCACTTAATGCAAGGCAAGAATGAGCCGAGATAGATAGTGAAAATGAGCTCCTTGAATTTTGAAATTATTTGCAATGAATATAAAACATGTAATAGTGAGATTGTGGGGATTCTACAACCATTACATGGCAAGGAGTAGAAGGGTCCCGCTTTATGGGACTATTTCTATGATATTAAATTTTTTAAATATTTGCTTTAAGGCATAACACTCATCAGTACTATGTCCAAAGATTCTATGATATTTGAAATGGGATGTGTTTTTGTTCTTAGGATTTGGAAATTGAATTCTTGGCATGGGTGGTAGTGTAATCAATCCTTTGTGTAAAAGTATTTGTAAATGCCTTTCAGTTGTATTTGGTGGATAAGGGAATTGTAGCTTTTTGAGTTTGTAAGCTCTTTGTTGCTTGCTAGATTCACCAACTTCTCTAGGTGGATATAGAGTAGGAGGACCCAAAATAGCCTTGTTTTCTTTATCATCATTACAAGGCATTGGTTGTTCTTTAGGAAAGAAAACACTTATGTCAAGAGAAGGATCTTGATATCCTAACCCTTTGGTATCTTCAGTTGGGATTTTCTCTAAAGTTTGATGAATTTCATGTTAAATTGTTGTATCACATCCTTGTTTTCTTAAAATCATGAATATTTTTCCATATGTCTCTTCTAGATTAATAGGAGTATTTATTACCTTGTTAACATAGAAAGGCTAAATGTTTGCTTGACTAGAGGAACTAGGTTCACCTATTGTAGGGAACTTAGGCTTAACTTGTGACTCAATTTTAGAATGTAAAAGACCAAACATCTCAAGTTGTGTTGGTTGTTTCATGGAAGGATAGAAGGATGCATTTGACTCAAGGTTGTTAAGGAAATCATTTATGAAGTTGTTCATGCTATTATCATCTTCTCCAATGATTTCAACATCATGAGAAGGACATGCATTAGGAGTTGCGTGAGCATGAGTGAGTTCAATTTCATTAGGGTCATTTCCAAAAACACAACTTGAAACATCAACCAAAGAGAATGAATTCCACACATTGCTAAAACACTTATCCATGTTCAGATTTTTAGATCTAAAAGAAGTAATTTGTTGATTACAAAATGCAGTAAACTGAAAATGAAATGTTGTAAATGCAATTTTTATTTTTGACAGATGAAACAACAAATCATAAAATTGAAACATGAAATTAATAGTAGCAAACAGAAGCCTAAAACTATGATTTTAATTTCCAAAAAATGCAGATCAAGATCTAATAGGGACTCATTCACCAGTAAGGGCAAATGGGTTCTGGTTAAGTATTTTTTAGATGCTTTTGTTGATTTCTAAGTGATTTTTAATGCTTTTCAAATGCCAAAAAGTTTAGTTCAAGCCTGATTAGGGGCTGATTCGCTAGTAAAGGTGAATGGGTCCTTTATTAGGGTTTTTAAACTATTTTTGAATGTTTTTCAAGGTTTTTGCAATGTCTTTCAGTTCCAAATCTAACAGTAACTTTCAATTTCAAATTTTTCAGAAATGTAATGTGAAAATGCAATAAAATGATGAATACAAAGATCTAACTTCAAATGCAATATTGTTTTTATTTTCAAACGCAATTTTATGAGATCTAAATGATCTACAAAATGACATTTGTTTTTTGTATTTTTAGATTTAGAGGATGCAAAACAATGCAATGCTAAACCCTAAATGCGATGGAATTTTTAATGCAAAGTAACAAACCCTAAATGAGATCTAATTCAATGCAAGTTAAATGCAAATGAATGCAAGATCTAACCTAGGATGCAATGAAAGACTTCAAAAATCATAAAATTACAATATTCAATGAGTTGGGTTCACCAAAATGTTTAATAGTGGAAAAGAAGGTTTGCATCAAAATGAGTCAACAAGATGATGAACCACTACTTTCCACTATAAAACATTCAATTATGAGAGCCAAAATTCCTAAATAACAATCAAAAACTAATCCTAACTGCTATAGCAACTATGAGGGGAGCTTTTAGAGCTTAAAATGGCGTGTACCTCGCTACAAGAAACCTGTTTTTAGGGCACAAAGGGATCATTCACCTTTAGTGGCAAATGGGTCCCTATTGGTGTTTCTGAAACTAAGATCTGGGTTTTGTTCCTTGATTCCTACACTCTTAGATCCTCAGTTGTCAGCTCTTGAAAACTTGTAGCAAATTATGTAGCCTTCTTTCTGTGTTTTTGAACTATGAATGATAATTTTTCAACTTGACAACTGTGACAATTTTGTGTCAATATTATTCTCCACTTGATTTTCAACCTGTAAATCTGCAAACACACATTCAAGAGGAGAAAAACTTGTTGATTGTTAGTGAATAGGGGTTTTCCTAAGTCAAACCCCGTTTAGATAATTAAACCAAATGATGAAATAATGAAATTGAAGCATGAACATGAAATAATGAAATGTCGATACCTTGGAAGTTGTCTTGGAGTGTAAATTTGCAAACTAACATGTGGTGGTCATGAAGAATGTAGATCTTGATTTGAAATAAGATTTGAAACAATGCTTGCAAGCAAGTAGATATTCAATGCTACATCAACTATCTTAGCTCAACATGTATGAATGCACTATGCCTTTGTCACAGTGATATGATCTTGAGTTGTTGCAATAAACTCTTGATAATCTTCCTTTGAATGTCTTTGAAATGCTCTTGTAATGGGGTGATCCCATAATAGTGGTTTGCAATTTTTGGCTAAACTGGACACTAAAATTATTATTTTTAACTGAATCTTCACATTTGGGCACCTATAGCGGCTAAACTATGAGGAATTTGAAGATGATGCAAACTAGAGTCTCGTCACATTTTGTCTGTAGATTTTTTAAAAAAAAAATCAAAATTTTTGGAATTAGATTGCACTTCTTTTTTCCATCTCCCACGAAAACTATTTTTTTTCAGAAAACAATATTTTTAAAAAGTGACGCACACCATATAACGCATAACCTTTTTTCCATGAAAGATAAAAATATAATTCTTTTGAATTTATATTTTTAACTCCGATATCTAGTGCTTCCACTTGGTTGGATAGTTTTTTATTGAATATTTTCTTTAATCAAGTTTCGAAGTAAAACCAATTACAATTCAGACATAGCGCGACCATATAACACGTAACTTTTTTTGTATATATCGAAATTCAATTTATTTATTTTGTTAGATCAAGGACTTCAATATCTGGTGCACTCATATTTTTCAAAAAAAAAATTGATAATCTGCTATTTTTCCACATGTGCAGAACAAAGACCTTCATTTTCAATTAAAAACCTATGTTTAATAAAACTAAATAAATAAATACATAATGAAACCAAACATATTAAAATTATATTCGTTGGATAGCTCATTTCGAGGACTACCTGATTCTAGTTGGGTTTCTGAAGAATCCTCCATTTTCATCCTCAAACCAACCTTCAAAGCATAAAAAATTAGATTTTGTTTGTGTCTGAGGGGGAGAATCAGGGTTTAGGGGGTTCAAACGAACCCCTAGGGGTTCGAGCGAACCCCCAAGGGTTCGCTCAAACCCTCGTTCGAGCGAACCACCTTGATTACATGTATTTTGATTACTTTTTGGGAGGCAAAAACATTGAATGGGTTTGCTCGAACCTTACTTCGAGCGAACCCATTTTTGGTTTGTGTGAACCTTTAAGTTCGTACGAACCCTCAAAATCAAAAAAATTGCCATGGGGTCATTTTTTCTCAATTTTCCTTCCTCCATAAAATTGTAAACCACTATTGTGGCTTCGCCCAATTCTCTTGTAAACTCAAACTTGCTATATTGCATAAATAGTCAAAGTTGCTAGGAGAAACAATGTGAATTAACCCCATATTTATACTAAATCTAAAGATTAACCCTAAAATTCAAACAATTCAAGCCGACGCCAGATCTAGGATTAAACTTCATTAGAATCCCACCAAAATTAAATTCAAAAAGGGTGTCCTACTCAAGGAGGACCTAGCACAAGTTTCCAGGACCTTGCTTCGAGGGGTGGAAAGAACATAAAAAAACCCACCTCAAATATGTATAGAAAGGGGGGTCCAAAGTGGAGAAGACCCATTCACCACTAAAGGCGAATGAGTCCTAGCACCACTTTATAGGACCTTGATTTTTCCAAATTAAATGTTATGCAATTTGATTATTGAGTGTCGGGATAGATCCTTCAAAACGTGTCATTAAGAAGGCTTAAATTTGAATTAAAGGGGCTAATTAAGCTCAATTAACCACAATTAATTAATGAAACCCTAGATAAGTGTGAAAGTGTACTACAACATTTTACAACACCATAAATAAGGTACAATTTAAGTATATTTTTTTAAAAGGGACCCTAGATTAATGTGAATGTGTACAACACATTACAACATTAAACCAAGGAATAATTAGTTCAACTAAATGTCAATTTTCCCAAATTAAGTAAGGAAAAGGGATACCTTTTTGGTTACTACATTCAGTTACACTAAGAGAAACACATTGAAAATAATGGAATAGAGCAACAAGTACACAAATACAACAAACATCAGATATACGTGGGGAAAACCCTTTTAGGTAAAAAACCCCACCCTCCAAAAGCACAGTACTATTGTATTACTTCAAACAAGAGTTACAATATAACCCCAAATGAAAATCTTTCTTCAACAGGTGCTTCGAAACAAACACCTATTCTAGAGTGATATCGGCATCACTTTGTTACCTGCAAACAAACTATGCATTCTACAATGCAAGACACTCAATATATAAAGAGATGAAAGCTTCAAGAAGCATCTAGAAGGAGAGGGCCATCCAAATCCACATGGCACAATATCACATGCCATAGACATGCATCTAGACACATGTACAACATTCCCTTACACCCCTTTCAATTGTCAAGCATGCAAATATTCCTTCCTCAAGCTTGGGTACCTAGAATATGCTAAAAATAGGCTATGATAGATGCCTTAAACATCTTATAGTTGTCATAGAATTTATCATAATTGACAACACTTACAGTTGGAAGAGAATCTATCATAATTGACCAAGAATACCTGATTCTCTTATAGCCTGTCATAACCCAACTTGGACGCCAACTTTCTCACATGCATGAATATACTTTATGACACGTCATAGAATATGTCATAGGTCAAAGACTCTAAAGTGGGACACCTATGTCCACTTGAGATGATTATGTGTCATCCAATCACCTCCAACGGGGATTCCACCCAACTAATGGGTCCCAATTAATAACATGATGCCATAGACAATTAAATAATACAAATAAATACAATAATACATCAATTTAAATCAATATTAGGACTTTAAGGTTGAGACACCTTAATCCCAACAATAATAAAATGCATACTTTCAACTTGCCACCTACCCTCCCTAGAGAAATTTTTAATTTTAATGAGATCAATGAAGTAAGGAGCTTGAAAAAAAAATATCCCCTATCAAATTATGGAATATAAATATTTCATAAAACAAAGTGACTAATCTTTCATGTTTACAAACCTTATAAAAATGCATTACTTATATTCTCTTTTTAGAACCTTGTCTCCTCGTGCTTAAAAGGTTCAAATCCCTAGATTTTTTAGTATTTGGTGTTGTGCACCATTGCATAAATCATTATATTATAATGTTGTAATTAATGAAACATAGAAAAATAGGTTTTTTTATTAAAAGTGGAATGAATGAGAAATGAGGGTATGATGGACCTATTTCTCTAATTTTAGTCAAGAAACGAGATCCAAACAATGAAATAACTAACAACCAAAAGGTGAGTCAAATCAATGTGTGAATCGCAAATTTCCCTTTATGCAAAGATAGGGTATGAGTCAAACAACACTTTAGGGGAAAAGATTAAAAAGAGCAAAACAACTCCAAATTATGATCTATAAAGTGCATCTAGAAAATTAAGTTCAATTTTGATGGAACCAATAGTCAAATTGTAGATCTAAGAATGGGAAAGTGATGTCTACCAGTCACCAAAAGTGTTTTTTCAAAGCAAACTGGGGACTCATTCACCCTATGGGGAATAGGTCCTGGCTAGAGCTCCTAAAAAATGGCCTTTGGGTTTTGTTATGTTGTGTCTACGCGCTCCCAAATTCCCAAATCTCGCAGTCAAAAATTCATAAATAAATCCTATAGGTCAATTTTCGTGAAATTGCAAGAATGGTGACAACTTTGACAACTTTGCAGTTTTTGTTATCCAAGAGATCTTCTGCCTGAAATATGCAATCACACATCAAGAGAGAAAAATGTTATTTGTTAGGTGCATGAGGGTTTGCCTTAGTTGAACCCCATTTTGGTAATTAAACTTTGTACTGAAATAAAATAGCATGAAGGAGCGATGAATGAACAAGTAATGTCACAACTCACCAAACCTTTGTTTGAACCTTGGAATATGGATTTTCAACTTGCATGAAATGGTCTTAATGGATGTGGATCTTGATCATGAAACTTGATTTGAAACAACGCATTTGAATTCTTGAATGGATCTTGAACACTACATCAACATATTACTTCAAATAACATGCATGATGCAAGAAAGCTCTGGCATGATAATAAGATCTTGATTGCTACAATAATTCTTCAACAAATCTGCTCTTGAATGCCTTGAAAATGCTCTTGAATTTCCCTGGAACTTTCTCTAACTTGATCTCATGAAGTCATATAGAAAGTCTAGGATGAAACATGGTGAAATGATTTCTTATTTATACATATGTTAGCATTAATTCACTAAATTCAAATAACACAAGCCAACATGCAAATACGCATTTGAAGTCATTGAAAAACCAATAAAAACATATTTGAAATTTAAGTCCTAGGTTTGAGTGAGGACCCGATGAATGGATCCAAGGTCACTCACCTAAGACACATTCTCCAATGTAAAGTGTTATGTAATGGCATTGATGAATGTCGGGTTTTATCTATCAAAAATTATAATTAATTAGGCTTGGATTTGAATTAAAGGGGTTAGTTAAGGCATAATTAACCTCAATTAATTAATTAATCCCTAGAAAAATGTGAAGTGTAAAAATACGCCCTACAACACCATAAATAAGACACAATTAATTCCATTTTAATTAATAAGGCCCTAAACTTAATGTGAATATGTAAAACACATTACAACACTAAATTAAGGCATAATCAAATCCTTTTATTTAATATTATTTTCCAAGCTAAGTGTGAAAAAGGGATACTTTTTCCTCAACTACAATTAAATAATTATTCAGTTGTGGTGCACCTAGGAGAAATGTTTACCCACAATTATTTGGAGCCACTTGTAAAGTTGTATTGTAACATTGATTTATTATTTAATGTGTAGGAGATATAAGGATAATAATTTAATATTTGGATAAAACATTTAATAAAGTGAAAACTCAGTACCCAATATTAAATGAGGGGTTAATGGTTTTGTGTTCACATGGTTTTGTGGCACATGGGTTTTATCTTACCACTTGGTTGTATTTGTGTGAGCTTGCATTTGTAAAAGCAAACACATGTTTAGTGGTTAAGGTTGGTTGGGTGAGTGGGCTATCATTATTGAGTATTTCTAAGAAGTTCATACGTGAAGCATGACATGAGATGTGTGGATTCATACTTGGACACATGGAGGATAAATTAGAGAGACATGATGTTTCAGAAGTATTCATAGTAACTATGTAAATGCATGTATTATTTTATTATTGAATAATAGATGGAATATGGATGTTTTTGGAGGTTGAGTTTTTCCCTCTTGAGGGTTTTTCTAGGGTATATCTTATGTTATCTTATAGATTTTCTATTTGATTTATGTATTATGGTTATTATGTAAGCTTGTATGCATGCTTTTCTCTTATGGGATTACATGGGAAATGGATTATATAAACTAGACATTAATGCATTATTTCCTAACAAGATTTAAGAGATAAATCCCTTGTTCCTTTCAAATTTTAGTTCCTCTCTAGCCAAAATTTATAAAAATAGTTTTAAGGAACATGATTTATATCAAATTGACATAGGGATATTGTCATGAGAAAACCAATGTAAGAAATCAATGGCATAAGAAAGCAGATCTTTTGTTCATACATTATTTTAATAGATCATGAGCATCATGTGCATGTAGGAGGTATATAATGAGATGCAATATCAATCCCTTTAAGATTTGTCTTATTTGAAGGACTTTTTAATGTATTTTTCAAGGAAGATAAAAAAGAATTTTAAATTATCTCAAGGTGTGAATCTTCAAGCACTAAGAGAAGACAAAGGGTGATTTATTGTGAAATTAAAATCAAACATGAAATATGTTATAAAGAACAAAGACATGAAAGGATTCTTGTGTATAATGAAAGATGATCCTATGTATTTTGCACAAAAGGATATTCTCGTCTTAGTTCAAGCAATGAGGGTGGCAAGAGATAATTTGTGATCCCTTAGAGCATGATGAAGTTGATCCTTTTGAGGATATGCAAAATATCATAGAAGATGACAAAAATAATTATTGTTTGAACATGACAATGAGGAAGAGAATACAATCATTCTTGAACAAGAGAAATTTGAAGAAGAATATTTCATATAAGATTCCACATTTGTGTTCATGGATTCTAATGAAGACCATGTTTCTAAGTTTTGGAAGATCTTATAATTTTTTAGACTTCATCAAATTTCAATAATCAATAGGCTCCCATCATATTGCTTTCTCTCTCTCACATATCCCTCACTAACTCTCCCTCCCTATGTATTTCTCGTTCTATCCTTCCCTCTACTTCTCTCTATCTCACCACTCTCTCCATCTCTCACTCCTTTGCTCCCTTCCTCCCTCCTTCCCTCTCTACTTCTCTCCATCTCATTTGCTGCCCCCCTCTCCCCCTTTCTACTCTTTGTCTCACTTTTCTCTCCTTCCCTACCTCTCCCTCCCCTTTCTACTTTATATCTCTCCTCTCCCTCTCTCTCTTTCTACCTACCTCTCCATCCCTCTGTCTATCTCTACTTTTCTCTATCTCAACTCTCCATCCCCCCTCTCTCTCCCTCTCTCTAGGTAGGAAGAGATAAGTAGACAGAGATAGGGAGAGGTATGGAAGGAGGAAGAGGTAGGTAATTAGGGGGAGTGGATATAGAGAGTAGATAGTTGAGGGAGGGAAGTAGGGAGAGAGGGAGAGGGAGAGGGAGAGGGAGGGGGAGCGCGAAGGGGCGGGGGGGAGCGACAAGGTAGGTATTGAGAGGGAGAGGAGTGATATAAAGTGGAGAGAAGATGGAGGGAGGGAGAGAGAGGTGATATAGACAAAAGTAGAGAGGGAAGGAAAGAGCGAGAAAGAGGTGAGAGACAAAAATAGAGAGAGGAGAGAGATAGTTGTGGGTGATATAGAGATAAATAGAGAGGAAGGAGGGAAGGAGAGATACAAATAAGTAGAGAAGGAAGGAGAGAGAGGTCAAAGGGAGGGAGGGAGTTGGAGATAGCTAAGATAGAGGTAGGTAGGAAGATGGAGAGAGGTAGAGAGAGGTGAGATAGACAAAATTAGAGAGGGAAGGAGAGAGGGAGGGAGGGAGGTGAGACAAAAGTAGAGAGGGAAGGAGAGAGCAAAAGAGAGGTGAGAGATAGAAGTAGAGAGGGAAGGAGAGCAAGATGTGAGATAGATAGTAGAGAGAGAGAGAGAGATGGGTGACAGATAAATAGAGAGGGAAGGAGGAAGGGGGAGAGAGAGAGAGGTGGGATAGAAAGAAGCAAAGGAAGGAGAGAGCTAGAGAGGGGGGGAGGAAGGTGGAGAGCTTGAGAGAGGGAGAGAGGTGATATAGAGAGTAGAGAGGGAAGGAGAAAGGTGGAGAGATTGAATGGGATAGGTGAGATAGAACAGAGGGAAGGTGGGTGAGAGAGAGAGAGAGGGAATGAGGGAGAGAGGAAAAGGAAAGTGAGATAGAAAGAATTAGAGAGGGTGGAGAGGTAAAGTAGTTCTTGACAGAGAGAGAGAGAGGATAAACAAAAAGTGAAAAAAAGAAGATGATAGAACTTGTTGATTACTTAAATTTGACCTTGTAATTACTAAAATTTGACCTATTGATTATTAAATTTTGACTAAATCTAAAAACTTATTAGATCTTCCAAAGTTAAAAATTTGCATTGTATCTCCTAAAAATTTGAAATCATTTTCAAACATCCTAAAACTATAGTTTCATTAGAAGAGAGGCAAAAAATTTCAATACAAAACATAACACTAAAACGTTATGGCCTGGTAATGACCAAGCCTAAAAATTTGCATTGTATCTCCTAAAAATTTGAAATCATTTTCAAACATCCTAAAACTATAGTTTCATTAGAAGAGAGGCAAAAAAATTTGAAACAAAACATAACACTAAAACGTTATGGCTCGGTAATGACCAAGCCTAAGCTCAATCACTACCAACCCATAACACTAAACACATTTCATTATAAAGTGTTTGTGTTTTCTCTTTTTCAAGACCAAATAGTGGATTGGCCACTTTTTGGTCCCCTTTCTTGATGCACATGCCCAAATCTTAACTTGATTTCTTTGTAAGTCTCAATTTTGCAACTCTAAACTCATTATATGTTGTTGATGCATATGCTTGCAAAAGCAAAACTCTAAACTCCATTTATTTATTAATCTCAATTCATCATAAACTATTTTAATGACTTTTTTATAGTACAAAAATGTTAAAAACATTAGATGCAAGTGCTTTGGCAAAAAATTTGCAACTCTAAACTCTGTTTCTTTATAAGTCTCAATCGTCCAAAACTCTAAACTCCAAATTTTCTATAAGTCTTGATTCAAAGTATAATCTATTTTCACAAACACTCAAAGATGATGAAAACTTAATTGTCTCAATCCTCCAAACTCTAATCTCCATTTTTTATAAGTTTCAATCCAACGTATAATCTATTCTCATAAACACTCAAAGATGATGAAAACTTACATAATTTTGCATTTTTCTAAATCCGATCCTTAACCTATTCTTAGACATATTCAAAGGTAATAAAAACTACTTGCAAATATTCAAAAATGATGAAAATTGATTTGCATTTTTTTTCCTAAATCCAATATACAGTCTATTCTTGAAACATATTAAAGATGTTTTTTTTCCTCGATCCAATTTATATAATCTATTCTTAGAAATATTCAAAGATATGAAAACTGATTACATCTTTTATTTTAAGTGTTTACCATTCACTCTAATTTATTCTTCATCATAATCAAAGATGACAAAATTTGTTTTTTTCTTTTTAACTTGAGTTTGGCATTTACTCTAATCTCTTCTTGTTACACTATCCAACGTCAATAAAAATTGATTGCATATTTTTCTTTCTAAATGCAATGTATAATTGTATTTTTTTTTTCTAAATGCATTGTATAATTGCACTTTTTTTTTTTCTAAATGCATTGTATAATTGCTTTTTTTTTTCTAAATGCAATGTATAAACTGTTCTTAGATATATTTTCTTAGATATATTCAAAGATGATAAAAATATTTACATCTTTTTCCAAAGATGAGTGCAACATTAACTCTAAAGTTTAAATCCACTTCACATTTAACATTGACTTTAAAATTCACTAGTGACAGCTAAAATGAATGTTAAGACCCTTTTGGCAGGTCCTATTGGATAAGTTACAACAGAAGGTTAATTATTGGACTCATCGATGGCTTTCTACTGTTGCTCATGTTACTCTTCTCCATTGTGTGATTCAAGCTCTTCTTGTTTATCGGGGTTTTGTTCAGGTTGCTCCAATGTATTTCCTCAAGGAGTTTGATGCTTTATCTCGTTAATTCCTCTAGAGTGGTAATCTACTTTCTTCAAAATGGAGCTTGGTGAAGTGGGATTTCATGTGCAGGCCTAAAAATAAGGGTGGTCTTGGCCTTCGGTCTGTGGTTTTGCATAGCCAAGTTCTTGCGGCCAAGTTCTACTAGAGGTGGTGTACCAATCAGCATCAGTTGTGGGTTCGTATCCTCACTCAGAAGTATTTAGTTTCCATTGATAGTTGGAATGTTCCTCGTTGCCACTTGGAGACGGTTTAGTGATTTAAGCGGGTTACGGTGATTTGGCATACTCACAAAGGCGGGGGCTCAACTTATTAAGGGCTTTTGGATTTGTAACAAAGAGCTCACGAGGCTCTTTCTTAGGCTGGACTCTTGGGATGGTAATCCCCTATTCTTTCTATGTATCCTCTCATTCACGATCTCTTTCTACGACATCTTGTGGTTGTTGGTTTGGACCTCTGATAAGGGGCATTACTCGGGGTATCAAAATTTTGGAGTGGGTTGTTGGTTTATAGCTAGAAGGATCTTGGTGAGTGATTAGCCACACAGAGGGGCTCCTAAGTATTCGGTAGAGCTAGCTCATATTCTTGCCTCCCAGGAATGTAACTCCTTGGCTGGTCCGAATATTTTAGCTTGGGGGAATGACTCTTCTGGAAAATACTCAGTTGTTGCTAGTTACACGACGTTGGTTCATCAATTGTATAGGGGTGAAGAGATGCCTTGGTGGAAGCATGTATGGAATAGATTTTCTTGGCCGAAATGCAATTTTTTTCTATGGTTAGTGGTATAAAACTGGTGTCTTACTTGGGATAATTTGAGCTAGCGGAGTTTATGTGGGCCTTCTATGTGTGTTCTTTGTTGTAATAATGAGGAATCTGCTTCCCATCTTTTCTTTTAGTGCTCTTTCTCTAAGAGGCTTTGGCACTTCTGGTGGGATTGTTGGAAGCGTCCCTGTTGGCATGTTTCTTCTTTCAATGAATTTTGGGACCATTGGGGTCAGGCTCTAGTTCAAACCCCTTTTATCCCGATTTCTTGGTCTTTAGGGCCCTCTTTTATTATTTGGCATATCTGGCTAGAGAGAAATCGTCGGACTTTCCAGGATGCTAGATTAGTTGTTCAGCATGTGTGGTGGAAAATTCTCCATTCTGGGAGGCTGTTTTGGCTAAGTGTGACTTTGATGGTGTCCACGTTCGAGGAGATTGATATTTTGTAACGAATTTCTAATTTTCCTCTTAGAGGAATGCTCATGTTCCTAGTGGGCAAATGAAGCTACAACTTTTCCAGAAATAGGTATTCCACACACCCGCTTTTGCATGGTTACACGCTTTGCGGAAGATTTCAAGGGTGCGTCGTTGGCACCCTCCCCCTCTTGGTGTTTTCAAAATCAATACAGATGGGTCTTCTAGGGGCAACCCTGGGTATGCTAGTATTGGTGGTGTGGGACATGATAGTTCTTGGCAAGTTCAGTTCCTTTTTTCTATCTACAAAGGTTTTCATACAAATAATTATATGGAGGCTATTGCTATTTTGGTTGTAGTGGAGCGTTGTTCTCTTCGTTGGCAAAGGATAGTTGTTGAATCTGGCTCCCAACTTGTGATTTCTTTGTTGAATCAGCAACACTTGGATGGGGTTAGTTGGCAGCTTTAGATGATCATTCGCCAAATTCATTTGTTTTGTGACTTTTTTGAGTCAGTTACTTTCATTTATATTCCTAGGGAATGGAACGGGGTGGCTAACTATCTTGCCAAATGGACTTCTGATTTTATGGAGGGCAGGTTTATTGAGGATAGGGGACAACTCTCCCCAGAGTTGGCTCACACGTCGGATCAACTTGTTGATCATGATAGATCTTCCTAGTTTTTCTTTGTTGGAAGGTTTGAATTCCTTTGCTGTATTTCTTTTCTGTTTTGAATAAATTTTTACCCCTATTTATTGCAAAAAAATAAAATAAAATGCTAACATTCACTTTTAAATTCACAGAAACAGCTAAATTGAATCTTAACAATGCAAAGTACATCTGATAATCATAGGACTGATTCCCCATTATTATCCAACATCAAGCATGTGACTCTCTTCCCCCTGACTGGTAATCGAACTCGTTTTTTCTCTGATGAAATTTGATTCATGAGTTACGTTTCTAATTCTTTATATAGATGACCTAATCTATAAAATATTTCCTGTACGAATGATCTCCTTTATTTTACTCAAATATGCACAGGGAGTATCAACGCATCTCATAGGAGGAGGATCACTAAAATCGGGTAAATTCCACTCTAAACCGTCATCCACTTCTTCTCAGACTGGTGTGTTTTCCTAATCGTAAGGCACTTGTAGTGTTGAAACAGCTGATCCTTTGACTGTAAAAACAACCGCAGGAAAGAAAAATAAGTTGGCAATATCAGCAGCAGATTGATTAACTTAATGCAACATTCTTTGCTAGTAGAAACACTAGCTCTGTTTGGAAGCTTCACTTTACATAACCTTGGCACTTAACGGCCATGAATAAATCTGATAAGTTTAAGCCCAAATGTAAATTTAAGCAATCAAAACTTTTACCCTCTTACCCTCTTCTTGTTTTATCCTTCTTCGTAAAGAAGTAGCCTTGCTACTTCGAACTAGAACAAAGACCTTAGCTAATAACTTTGCCTTCTAATACAACAGAGATTTGTTTACAAAACCACCCATATGTTACACGACCCCATTAACACCTATAGTTGAACACCATTCCTACAGTTGATTTTGATACACATTTTGATAGAAACAAAATTTGATGAATTTAGGTTTTTAATCCTTGTTCAAGCTTAAATGTGAATAGCAATATGCTTTATTGGTAGTTCTTTTCAATCTAAACAGTCAATAGTTGCGTAACAAGAATGGTTAGCTAGCAGGAAATTTTATTGTAAATTTAATGAAATTAGAAATGAATGTATAGAAAATAAAAATGATAATGCTATATTTACCAGACAAACATGATTCAATCACTATCAATATTGTTTGATACATTTAGTTAGTGTCACAATCAATTATAGATGTAACATCTATTAATGTTTCAAAGGCAAGCCCCTCTAATCACTCAATGGTGTAACATTTATAATTGAATTTGACCCCAAATCAACTATAGATATAACATCCATTAATGTTTTAAGGCATTAACACCATTTGCTTGAACACGATGATGAACAAGGCAAGCCCCTATAATCACTTAATGGTGTGACATCCATAGTTGATTTTGACCCCAATTAAACAGATCTAACAGCATTGATAGTGATTGAATCATGTCCGTCTGAACAATAAAACATTATCATTTTTATCTTCTATAAACCCAATTTAAGTTCATTAAATTTACCATAAAACTCCCTACTAGCAAACCATTCTTATTACATAACTATTGGTTGTTTAGATTGAAATAAACTACAATATAGTTTAGTGCCAATTAAATTTAAACTTAAACAAAGATTAAAAAACTAAAATCAAATTTGTGTGAAGATCAAATTATGTTTCTGTAAAAATGCATATGTTCAGTGTTGTCCCAGAAAAAATCACCTCATAGAAAGGAATAGAATTAAAAATCTTACATTCTATAAGAGCAGACCATGCAATCGTAGCTGCATTGTTTTCTGCTTGCTTCTTATTATTGGCAGCTTTGCCTTCAAATTCCATCCCATTAAACTTCATCGTGCTTGTGAAAATAGGACTACATAATACGCTGGATAAAGTTGTATTGTATGCTGGCAAAGGACTACTTTCTGCGCTTTTATCTCCAAAGGAATCTTGCATATAGGTGAGTCAACCTGTGAAGAGAAACACTGTTAGTAACTTCATGATATGCTGCTTCATAAAGGAACAAATGATGTCCCATTAAAGATGGAAAAAATGAGAAGTTGTATAAGAATTTTATCAAGGTAGATACTCTCTCCGAAAATGAATTATGTGCTGCCAATGCAAGAGCACGTTCAGCTTGCCGCAATCTATTAAAGAAACCTGGACTTATTCCCTTGAAACGAGGCCTACAAGGAAAACCACCAGACAGTGGAGTAAGCCGGCAAATCAAAACCACCTGCCATAGCACACTCATGCAGCTGACTTTTATGATTGCCTTGCCTGCAAACCTATAGAGCATAACCAGGGTTAATTTAATTTAATAGATAGTAGGTCAAGTTAATAAATCAAATTTCAAGGAAATCTGAACTATAATCAAATTCTTATATTACTGACTAAAGTTATTACAAACTATTTGTTTGAACTGCAACATTCTTGATGCAAACCAGCAATTCCAAGCGAAAGAGTTTCTAATTAATGTTAGAAAACAACTCTGTTATGATTATACATATTAACTCCCAATGATAAATGTACTAAAAAAAACTAAAAACCTTAATCCGCAAGTCATGTGACTTGAAAATCCTTAAATATTTTCCCTTTCGTTAATAATGTGGTTGTATGATCTAAATCTTGCACATATTGCCATAGTTATTAGTTAATATGTGATATGTTACTTTTTCAAAAATGATGTCCATTGTCCAATAGATGCCATAAAATCTTGTTTTCAATTCACTTAGCTTGCTCACGGAGTTATTACTGTTTATGCATGAATCATTTTCTCAACACAGCTTGGCTATATAGTGTGAATATATATATATATATATATATAGAAAAAACCAAAACAAAACTAGATAACCACTGCCTTAACAGAAACAAGGAGGTTTGAATTGTATTCGATACAAACCACATAGCAGACTATGATGCACTCATCATGTTTTTCCCTCAGGTTTTATATCTCTTTATTTGTCTCTGGTTTTAAATTAGCTTTACAGAATTGAGACAAAACATGCCTTGGATGCTACCTTCCACGATTGGATCATATTCAGATACCATCCAACAGATGACATAATTCATAATAACTTTTGGTTAGCCATGGAGAATGAAGTTGAATGAGAAAGAACCACCAACATGTGAACCCCATGAGTGACCCACTGAAGCCCGGGACTCATTGAAATCTGAATTAGCTACAATAAGAGATCAAGTCAGTAAGACCAAGAACAAGAGATATTAAAGGCTACACAACCACAGGTCACAGATTAAATGGACAGATGCACCTCTACCAAGGCAAAAATAGAGAGATACCAGAGCAAACTAAAATAAGAGTGTCTCCAGAATAAGTGCCAACACATATTATAGTAAATCATAGACAAATCTGGAGAAAAGTCCAACTGTCGTCATCCAGGTGAGCATTCACCCTAAATCCGGGAGAAATCCCTAAGTTCAGGGTTTCAGTTCTCAATTATTTAATGACCAGTTGCTTCTTTGAATGGGAGAGGAATCCATATATCAAACATACATAAAAAGACCTCAAGAAATCCTGATCTTATAGCAGAAAAGAGAGTTTCATCATGATTGGGGAGGTGGGGGAGGGGAGCGGTCATTGGAGCAAGAATCTTGAAATAATGGATGCGGTCTACCATCGGAATCACAATCACTAGGGAATGCTACGATGGCATATACGCACACAAAGTATAGGACAAAAACGGACAAATTATTGTGACTTCTTGTTACAAGTCTAAAAAACAGGGACCAATTAGAATTTCAGTTTCATACATCACTCTCCATATATTTTAACTATAATCAGACAAATTACGAGTATATAATTCACTGTTAGCTATCGCGAAGTAAATTTCAATTAGCAAGTAGCTGACTAAATTACAGTGACCATTCTGATAATGTGTCCAATTATAATTCCTTATTGGTCAGCATGTAGAAAATTTTAGTTGGCAAAGTTGCAGATACAGACAGACTAATTTCCAAAGATCAAGCCTATCTGGTGTATACTAAATTATATCCTATGTGTATGTTTTCTGGGAACAGAAATGATGAAAGCCTGAGCTAATGGTGCTATTAACTTGTTTGAAGTTGAACCTTCGTCACATACAGAGAATTTATTAGTAGATTGGCTTCTGAGAGACATCTACTGATTTACATAAACCGAAGGACCATACACATGGAGCAGATAGGCTAGATGAAGGATTAATTAGTATACTGCCTTTACACACGCACAAACTAAAGGACCAGATGCCATTGGTTTCTATTAATACAATTCCATTTGATGAACTGTGGATTATGCTAGAAAGCTATTTAACGGCTAAAATAAAACCACAAGCATTCTTATGATCACTATCATGGACTGTGGAAATACTGTGCCTCACTCAAGAAAGTCTTCCATTGATGTTATCGAGAATTTTGTTTTACTCAAAATTTCTGGTCTCATACATCACAGAGCATGCTTATATGTAATTAATTATCATTTATTGAAAAGGTTCTTGCATGCTGGGCAAGAGATTAGAATATGTTTGCACACAGTAGAAACAAGAAAAGATTTTAACGTCACATTCATGCCCTTCCATTCCAACTTTTTGCTAAATTGCTTCATACTATAAACTGCATGAAAACTCCATAGAATATTTTCTTTCATGAATAATCAAGATCCTGAAAGAAAATGCTTTGACAGTAGCGATCCAATGCATGTACCTGGAGTCCTCGACAGAACTGTGGAATTGATATTCTTTCTTCTAGTTGTTGCAAGTCCTCAGTCTGCTGCCTCTTTCCTAGCATTCGTATATCTATATTATTTCCTTATTCTTTGATTTTCTCATTCCTAAAATTGCAGGAAACTGAACCGATGTTTCCCATATTTTGTTTGTTTGTTCCTCTTCCTGAATTTTCAGATGTTGATAATTCTCTAGGAGATTCATGTACCACAAGCTCGCCCTCAGTTATTTCCCATATTCTCGAGCTGGGAAATGACTGAGGGCGTGCTTTGTGCTGTCTGTTCTTTCTGTCCACTTGTGGGAAATGACTCAGAAATAGCAGGCAGACTTCCTGGTGGTTGTAGCATTTTCCACTTTGCTCGCTTCATTTTGCAAATTTGAATGTATTTCACCATACTGGATTTGGACGGAAAGTAATCATATACCATGTTTTTGACAATTAATGAATAATCCTATGGCCAGATTAAAAACGAAAAACAAAAAACACCAACATCGAAAAGATATTTAAGCTGCAAAATGAAATACTTGAAAGCTATAAAAATATTAAATCAGCAAAGGCATTGTCTGCACCAAGCGTTTCAAAGGCCCTAGTTGTTGATCAGACCCTTTCCCCTCTAATGAATTTCTTCAACGAGTCCGGCATCCAGAGTGATTGGATTAGTAGTCAATATAAACAGCAGAAACACTAGAAAACCTAAAGATCAAGACAAGATTAACTGAAATGCTCATAACCAATTCTCCCAGTCATATTCAGGTCCAACAAGGACAAGTTCAGCAGTTACCAAACACTTATTAGAACAATATACTCCTCCACTTCAAACACCTTTGTGCTACTTCAGCATAATGGGCTACAGAATATGCAGCCGCTCCCTAATTAAAGAACATTTGCAGGGAAACATATTGCTTCGAGTTTCTAGATGACCCACATAGTTGATTTTTATTCAACTTTTCAATTTAACTGTTACATTCTTCAACAAGGACATGCACACAAAAGGATGGGCTTGTATGTTCTGAGTAGATACAATTACATAGGTCACCCAGAAACTCTGAGCAACACTCCAAAACAGTTGAGAGATGCTCAATACAGAACCATCATACCTGTGTTACACCAAGAAGCCAAAATTCCCAAAGAAGTCCCTAGCTGATTCGAAAGATGAGTACCACCCTCATTTCGAGGAACTCAAAACTGTTGATACAATAAACATGACTGCAATTTTTAAAAAAGCATGCATGGCCAAAGAAAAATGTAGGCTTTACCACCGTAACTCTAGGGAGCCCAAAATTCCATGTTCAACAAACGCATAACACAGAAGATGTGTGCACCAGAAAACAGGGTACCTAGATCCCTGTTTCTCCAGGCAATCCAAAGCCAAAAATATCACGTCCAAGGAGTTCATGACTGCTGCTGATGAAGTAAAAGCAGTAAAAAAAATCACAGCCAAAGGAAAAGTATAGCTATACCACTATCATTTCAGAAAGGTCAAACTACAGACCAAATAACAGAAAATATTCCTACCTTCTAGATAACTTGAAACAGTCCAGACATTGTTGAAAAACTATGAACTAATGGACTAAATAGGATTCCATAACAACATTACCCACCACAAACTTCATGCTGTTCAAAAGCTATGGCCCAGCAAGGACTCGAACCAACAACATTCTATTAAGGTATCTACATCCCCGTATATTCAGCATAGTCTATGGATGGGATTCCATGTAGGTATGGATGCAATTCCATGTAGGTAGCTTGGATTCCCATTTTTTAAGGGCAGATAATTCTGTGTAAGTGCAATATTGGCAAACAATAAAATTTAGGCTCTGGTTCCATAATAGCACTACATTACAAAAACTCAAAATTAACCCCAATAGTCACCACCCAACTCATTTGCCTTGCCATTGCCAGATTTTCTCCAACAGTGGTTCTGAAATTTATTTTATGTATAAACTTCTTTTTCTTTAGCTCAGTTTTACACCTAGGAGAAGAAAAAAAACACACAGGAAGATTGGAAAATTCTAAAAAATTGTTTGAGGGTTCAGTATAAAACATCGGGTTGCCCCTAGAATTTTGAACACTATAGTGAGTTTTTCTTTTGATTATACTCTAATGAGGGTTCAGTTAACTTCATTATGTTGACGAGTTAGAATATTGTCAATTCCTGCATCACCTATATTTCAACTTCAGGCATTGCCCATTACAACCCTGATCTTGTTGACAACACAGAATATCTCAACTTCATGCAAAACCCAGCTCTTAAAAATCATGTGCCAGCTAGAAGTCTACAACTCACGCCTGCAATTCCCAACACAACCAAAACCAAATAACACACTGTTAATCACCAAACACAAAACTAGTACTGTTGAAAATTCAAACTCTTTTAACATCATGTATCATCACACCCTTAATGATGTTGAATATCTATTAACCGTCTAATGAGGGTTCAGTTACTTCATTATGTTGACGAGTTAGAATATTGTCAATTCCTGCATTACCTATATTTCAACTTCAGGCATTGCCCATTACAACCCTGATCTTGTTGACAACACAGAATATCTTAACTTCATGCAAAACCCAGCTCTTAAAACTCATGTGCCAGCTAGAAGTCTACCACTCACGCCTGCAATTCCCAACACAACCAAAACCAACACACTGCTAATCACCAAACACAAAACTAGTACTGTTGAAAATTCAAACTCTTTTAACATCATGTATCATCATACCCTTAATGATGTTGAATATCTATTAACCATCTAGGACCAAACCCACAATTCCCAACACAGCCCAGACTCTCTCATTAGACCAACACAACCTAAACAACATTAGACCATAGCAGCAAAAATCTTTTGGGGAAAAAGTTGGCAAACCAAAAGTAGCAAGATTTTTTGAAAAAATTGAGAAAAATTTGGATATGAAAAAAAAAAGATGGCGTTGAATATCTATTAACCGTCTAGGACCAAACCCACAATTCCCAACACAGCCCAGATCCTCTCTCATTAGACCAACACAACCTAAACAACATTAGATCATAGCAGCAAAAATCTTTTGGGGAAAAAACTGGCAAACCAAAAGTATTAAGATGTTTTGAAAAAATTGGGAAAAAATTGGATTTGAAAAAAAAAATGTAAAAAATTGTAGAACAAGAGATAAAAACTATATTTTTTGAAATTGAAAAGCACTTCCATTGCATAAAGATATAGAGAGCAAATAAAATAAAGAGTTTAACTAACAAATTGTAAAAAATAGACTTTTGTAGTTTATATTCATATCATTGATTACAATGCATTGCACATCTTTCAAACTCAAAGCATTACTTCATATTGCATGACTACTAACTAGATGTTGATAGATGACAAAATTTCAATTACAATATTGTTTTTACAAAGTCATCCTAGGCAATCATGCAATTATTCACATTGCATAACTAATAACTAAAACGGCACAACAATTGCATTTGATTGTAAAGACATTTACATGAGACCACATTTCTTTGGGCGTTTTCAAACAATTCATTGCCTTGTCTATGCTACTACAACATTTTCCTTTATATCTACCAAAGCATTTTATCAAGCAGTTCAACGCCTTCTTTATATGGCTAAAAGTTTTGTATCATGGCATTCCATCACCATGAGACTACATTTCTTTGAGGCATTTTCAAAGAATTCCTTTGTCTTGTCTATGCTATTGCCCCACTATGGCTAAAAGCCTACAGCGAGGTCTTTCAAAACAAACTATAGATGCTTGGAAAAAATCTATCAAAACACAATAGTCAGCAATAGAATGGACAAGGCAATGAAGTACATTTGAAAAAATGCTTCAAAAATTGATCTCATGGTGATAGAAATCTATGTTCTTTCAAGTATATGGATTGTCATGGCACCCATCACCACAAGACCATGTTTCTTTGATGCATTTGCTCAAATAGTTCAACTGCCTTGCCTATGTTTCTTTTGATGCATTTTCTCAAATAGTTCACTGTCTTGCTAATGCTACCACCATTTCATACATGTCTATCAAAGCATTTATCAAATACTTATTTGCCTTTCTGCTATGGCTAAAAACATAAGCGAGGTTCTTTAGAATGAGCTATAGGTGCTTGGAAAAAATCTATCAAAGTGTAGTAGTAAGCAATAGCATAGACAAGGTAATGAATTAATTGAAAAAATGTCTCAAAGAAATGTGGTCTCATGATGGAATGCCGCGAGCAAACAAGTATATGAATTATTATGTCATTCCACATCACCATGAGACCACATTTTTTGAGACATTTTTCAAACAGTTTACTGCCTTGTCTATGCTACCACATTTTTCGTACATGTCTACCAAAGCATTTTATCAAACAGTTCATTTGTCTTTGCTGCTATGGCTAAAAGCCTAAAATGGCTGCTTCGAGACAAGCTATGGATGCTTGGAAAAAATCTATCAAAGCATAATGGTAAGCAATAGCATAGATGAGGCAATAGACGCTGGTTGAAAGGGATACTCAAAAATATTAGTCTCATGGTGATGGAATGCCATGACAATCCATAGCAATTCACTTGTGATGGGTACGCGACAATCCATAGCAATTCATTCATGGCATTCCATCACCATGAGATCACATTTCTTGGAGGCATTTTTTCAAAAATTCACTGCCTTGTCTATGCTACCACATTTTCCATACATGTCTACCAAAACATTTTATCAAACAGTTCATTGCCTTGCTGCTATGGCTAAAAGCCTATAACAGGTGATTTCAAACAAGCTATCGATGCAATCTATCAAAGCATAATAGTAAGCAATAGAATAAACAAGGCATTTTTATGCATTCCATCGCCATGAGACCACATTTCTTTGAAGCATTTTTCAAACAATTCAGTGCCTTGTCTATGCTACCACATTTTTCATACATGTTTACCAAAGAATTTTCTCAAACAGTTCATTGCCTTGCTGCGATGGCTAAAAGCCTAAAACAAGTGTTTTCGAACAATCTATGGATGCTTGGAAAAAATCTATCAAAGCATAATTGTAAGCAACAAGCTATGGTCTCATGGTTTTAAACGCTTTTTTTATTCGTTTGGCAATTTTGCAGTTTGAAATGGGAAAAAATTGTTGACCAAAAGGTCAACAAGTTTTTTCAAAAAATAAGGGAAAAAATCGTCCAACCTGCAGATTTTTTAAAAATCGGGATTTTTTGCAAATTATTTCTTCTATGCATTAGACCATCCGGACCAAACCCACTTTACATATACCCAGCACTAGTACTCTTAAGCAGACATCATATTTCAACTACATGCATTACCCTTCATGAACATAATCAGTTGAAAAGCAATTCTGCCCCAGCCCAGGTATATATCCCCTCTACCACTGACCTAGTATTTCCTAGTCTGAAAGAAACAGTCACTAAATAAAAAAGATGGATATAAGTCGAGAATAGGGCAACTGCACCGCTAATTCCTAAGGCACCCAGAAAAAGAAATAAGCATGGTCAAGAAAAGTTTGCCTAGATTTCAACTACATGCATTACCCTCCACCGCCATAATAAAGCAATTCTGCCCCACCCCAGGAATATACCCCCTTTCCCACTGACCTAGTATTTTCTAGTCTGGAAGAAACAGCCACCAAATAAAAAAGATAGTTATAAACCAAGAACATGGCAACTGCATCCCTAATTCCCAAGGCACCTAGAACTAAATGAGCACGGGCCAAAAAAGTTTGCCTATATTTCGTCAACCCAAAATAAGAAGCAAATACAAATATAAAAAAGAATATATAAACAACCCCAAAAACCAGTATAATCAATCCGCATTTTTGTCTTTCTTAAAATATCTCAATGAAAGTTCACAAGAAATAGAAAATGTAGATACACTGAGTAGACTTTATACACAGTTTAAACTTTCTAATTCCAAATTAGGGTTTATAGCCAAAAACAATGTGAGTTCACCCAAATGCTGGATACGTGAACCCTAATTATCTCAGGAAACCCCAAAGCTATCCAATTTACAGTTAGGCGTCCTCAAATGAACAAGACAGACAGACAGACCTAATTCACAGTAGGGCAGCATTCAAAAGAATAATACACAACAAACACAAAAAAAGACCTAATTCCTTGTATTGATATCCTTAAACAGCAAAACACAAAAACAGACCCACTTCACAGTAGGGTTCGCCTCAAAATACAAACCACAAAATAGATTTAAATGGCAATGACAAAAATTAAAGAAACAACACACAAATAAACTTGTCAATTACAAAAGACCACAACGTACCACTCACAGGCACGCAGACTAATGTAGCAATTGCAAAATTTGACAAAACAACACACACATTTATAATCTAGTGAAGTGTACGGCTTACTAGCCACAGCAGGCCCATTTGTTTGCATCGGCTCGTCATCTGGTTTAGGCAAGAGGGCATAAGAGCAGCGGCATTCTCGGCTTCTCTCACAATTATAGAACGCCCGGGACATTCGAAAATGAGCCAACGGAAACTAGTAGACGCTCTGAATTGAGGAGCAGGGTCAGAGCCAATCCTTGGCAGATATTTATGTTGGAGAGCTTATATACTCTTGTGCACTATTTCTTGCAGAGGATCCATCAAAAGAGACAATATTAAGCTGCAATAATATAAGTTCATCCACAGAGTATAGAAGCTATCCAACATATATAGCTACCCACAGTGGCTGTAAACAAACCAGCCAAAATGCCAGCCAAATCATACAAAACCAGCCCTAAGACAATCAGGGCAAAGGCGTTCCTTAAATTGTTGAAAATACTCCTTATTAAACAAGGCAAGACGATGAAAAATATCTCGTCCGTTCATCTTTTTCGCTGTTTTTCCGTCGGCGCCCTTTTGCCGTTTCCTGGTTGTATTTCATTTTTACGTTCATTCTTTGATCTCAATCCAGTCCTCAGGCCGTTTCAATACATCGACAAATGGGACAGGATCGATGAAAAATCATTTACAATCTTTTGTACAGCCACCAAACTTTAAATCGATTGTACTTTTGTCAGAGGAGACGTAGAATATCAGTGGCCTTCATTGAAATCCATCCCGTCATTTTGAGTAGGTGGCCTTCGTACTAGCTTATTCCCTGACCACCCTTACATGCTTACAGACAGAACATAGCCCAGAATCCCAACGCAGCAGAAGAGACTATTTAAATATATTAATTTTATATATTTTAGGTTATAATTATATTTAACATTAAATTTAATTATATGACTCAATGCAATTAATTTTATTCTTTTGTATTATTAGTGATCAATATTTGTTAATTTTGTTCTTTAGGTACTTAGGATATAATAGGTATTTGTAATGATGTAAAATGATGGAAGCTATCTTAGTCATTTATCTCTACAAAATGCATTAAATATTCATTAGGTTCTATGTGAGTGTGATTGCAATAATTGTGTTCCATGAGACACTCTCACC